>OU343222.1:281084370-281509630 GCA_910596185.1 Chrysanthemum makinoi
TTCATTAGCTTGTGTGGTTTAGTTTTATGTAAGCTCATCCACCCAACTCAAGGACCCAAGCTTAAATCCTATAAGCTGCTTATTAAAGTAAAAATACGCAACGAGTTTTTGGTTGTCCCATTTCTCAAGATACATTGAGAAATCGTAATTGCTATTTTCATAAGCTCCTCAAAAGCTAATTCAGGATCTCATAGGTTGAGCTTTGGCTTGGAATCCTCACCACCCCCAAATTGCTAATACTTCAATTTCTTATTTTGGCTTATTAATCTTATACCCTCAAATTAATTTGTCATTCAAAAGTATGCAGGTCAGTTGGATATGTGTGTGTAATTTGATTTGCTTTATTAGCTTATTACAAGCTTATAGTGAATTCCAAAGACACATGCTTGTTCATAATTGTCCATATAACTTGTATATATATTATTTTTTCTTTTGTTTTCCAAAGGAGCTTATACCAAGCTTTTACAAGCTTTCACTCAATCCAAGTTAAGCCCAAAAAAGCTTAACCGCTTCAAACCATAAGCTCACACTTGTGCACCATTTCAATCCATTTTCTTGTTTATATTTATCCATTGGATTTATGTATATCTTATTTTACCTTTTGTTTAATCGTATAGATTATTTCAAGTTTATTATGAGTTGAATTCCACAGTCAAGCCAAAAAGCTTAACTGTTGACTCATAAGCTCTCAATTTGCTTATTTCTTGTTAGTTTGTAAGTTTTGTTTTCATTAAACTTGTTCATATTCTATACATATTGAGTTTCGAGAAAAAGAAAACACAAAAACATAATCTTTAAAAATAGTGATAGCGTTTATTTAATATAAATTAGCTTTTTAATTTTCTTTTCAGCTTATTATTAAGCACTTATATGTTTTTTATATTTTTCTTAAGTTTCTGTTATATTAAAGTATTTTTAGGAATTTTCTCAGATTTTTCCTTTGTCATCTAGTATTTTTAATAAATCAATAATAGTTTTTAGTAATTAATAATAGTAATTAAATAATAATAAATAGAATAATTGTGTAAAAAATACATTTTCAGTTTCAAAAATTATTTTATAATATTTTAGAATTTTCAGATTCTTTATTTAATTTATTTAAGTTAATTTTATATTTTCTTATTATTTAATTCATTTTTAAATACATTTAATTAATTTTTAATTTATATTAATTAATTTAATAGTGTATAAATTTATTTTAATTTTCCAATAATTTTCTTATCTTTTTAGGATTCCAAAATATGATTTTCACATTTGTGGGAGTTGTATTGGATTGAATTCACTTTTTATTTTGTTACGTTTACGTAATTGTTACGTAAACATATACGTTTTAGTTTTTTAGATTTTCTTAACTTTTATATAAATTTGTAAATTATAGTTAAATATTTTAATTATATTTAATTTGCATTTAAGCCCCTAAGGCATGCAAATCCCTATTATAGTTATAATCGCTTTATTTTTATAACGCTACTTAATTAAAGTTAAACGTGACGCTTGTATATCTTTTACGCTTTTAGGTTCCCTGATTGCACGCTTTTAACGATATAGCTGTGATGAGCTATCACTATTCACATTCCTAGTGTTAGTCAATCGATTCCTGCTTTTTGTATATTCAATATCATTTCAAAGACACGCAGTAGTTGTATATTACAGTTACACCTCGTTGGGACTTAACAACCCTGAAACACTAAACTCTCCCTGGACTTAATTGCATTGGTTTTAGCATCGTTTTGACTTTTATTACTTGACCATTCAAGTGGTTGGTTGACTTGTGTAATAAACTTGATGTAGGACCTAATCAAATTTACTGGAGAGGTGCCAGATAACGATTTGTATATATATTATACATAATATCATATTTATTTCAAAACAATATTTTTCTTTTCTTTCTATATATATAAAAGATAAAAATACAAAAAACATTTTCACTTTTCAACGTTTATATAAAATCAAAAACCAAAAATATTCTCCTTACACATCTTGTTCATAATCAGCCAGTGTGACCCCACCCAATTTTCTCAATCCGACCATTTTCCCCATGAACAATTACTTGGGGGTCAGTCAGCTACACTGATAATCAAAAAAAACAAGAGTTAAACATGGGTTTTCACCAGGTATACCACCTTAAAGGGAGATGCCCACATGTCAGATATGATCTAAAAAAAATGAATGAAAATTGTAAAATATTAAAAAAAAAAAAAAAAAGAGAGAATAATTGTTGTGTTTCTACACTTAACTAAGATATTATCTTTTACGTTCTGGATTCTAAGCATAATAGTTGGACTTTGAATATTGGGATATATTCATTTCTAAGTGGGGAAATCGCTAATTTGATCATAAATGTATCTTTTAGTCCCTTTTTCCAAAATGGCCAAATTTAAAAATTTAGAAGTACTATGTACTAAACACAACAAATGGTAATCAATCCACCATGTCTAACCCACATAAGGATTGGCTAATCCAGGAGCAAACGGCTCGTAAAGATATCCAACCGCTGACTACTGCAATTTGCCCAGTAAATTGTATTAGGCTCAATTTCACCATATCTTTAATTAGTGAAAAGTGGCAGCCCGCAAGTTTATGGCTTGGTAAAGGCAGCTTTGAAACCATAATTGGTAATCGACTCACCAAAGATAATATTGATAATTTATCTAAGAGTTGGAAGTCCGAAAAACGCTTCTCTGGTAAAGACAAATCAAAACCGTTGAAAGTCGGTGATTCAAAATCATTTGGTTATCATTGTACCAAGGTTCTTACTTGAACTAAAATAATTGGCTACTCCGTATAATGGCTTTGGTAAAGAGATTCAAATCCATTAAGTTTCTTAAAAGATTGCTAGGACTAGCAATAGTTTAGTGTGGGGGATTTGATATGTGTCTAAATACACATATATTTTATAGTATTTAAACCCACAAAAACGACCAAAAACACACAAATGACTATATAAATGTTACAAATATCATTGAAATGTGTTTTTATGTGATTCAGGTACAAAAAGATTGAAAACAAGTAAAAATGATCAAAGTTCACAAAATGTCATTTTCACCCTCGAGTTTCACAAATTGGCAAAACTGGTCCCTGAAAGTTTAAAATAAAATAAAAGTCAACTTTAGTCCTTGAATAATCAAACATGTTCACAAATAGTCCCTGGATGAAAGTTTTCTACAAAAGGCAACTTTTACCCCTCAAGTTACAAAAATGGCAAAATTACCCGGTATTTAAAAAATATAATTTATCAAATAATACCCTTGTACTATTCATAACTTACAATTTGGAACCTTTTGATAACTTTTGGAAAATTACAATTTCACCCCCTCAACTTTTGAAAATGTCATAAAAGGTCCCCTGGGTGTTTTAAATTGTAATAAATACAACAAAGGTCCTTTGGTTTATCTAACTTGGCAGGTATAGTCCCTTGAAGGAAATTTGGAAGCTTGTCACATCAGGTCCCTCAAGTTTCAAAAATTACAACTTTAGTCCTTGGGCTTATCTATTATACAAACCAACCAAACCTTTTTTTTATTACATAAACCTTAAATCCAAATCCACCAAAACCAAGCCAAATTAAAACATCCTTTTGTATATAAACGGGTTTGACCCGGCAATCCCTCCAAACCATCTTCTCTCGTACATCACCCTCTACCTCACCTCAAACCCAAAACCCGTGTGTGGTTTTACCACCACCGCCACCACCTTCCACACTGTCTCACCAGCTCATCCCCTCCACCAGCCTACAATGCATTTAATGCATTCCCACACCATCGACATCCCCTGTACCATCACATACCCTGCTTTTGCTATCAACTCTACCACTTGACCTCTAAACCCACCAAACATGTCCCTTCCACCTCTACATGTGAACAAGAAGCATTAATTGCAGCAGAACGCTTCAATCCATTTAGTATCACTTTTGGCGTGAATTCAAGGGTTAGGATCTCTCTGCTCAATCAATGGTCAAGAATTAAAGGATTTGACAAGAAGCTAGTGGAACTCAAATGACTATAAAGATCAGAGGAGAGGCAAAGAGAAGACAACCTTGGGCTAGCCATTGTTCACGTAGTGTAATTTTAAAATGCTTTCTTTAAATTACTTGTCATTTACAGTTTTAATGTTGTAATTTTCATCAAAGTAGTGTAATGGAACATCCTTTTCAGTTTAATTTTAAGTTTCATTTCAGTTTCAAGTTTTTCCTTAAATTGCCTTTAATTTTCATGTTCTTTAATTTCTTGTTATGTAGTTGTTTAATGGACTCTTTAAGCTCACATAAGCTCCTGACAAAGCTTTAAAGCTTTTAGAAACCTTAAAACAAGTTTAGTCTTTAAAATTCAGAAAAACACTAAAAATCAAGAAATACAATGAAAATCCAAAAATAATGAAGTGATCTTGGTGAAACTGCATGGAGCAAGGTTAATTGTGGATTGCCTTTGGTTTAGAAGCTTTGTGGAAGGCCTTAGGATGTGTTCGTGGGCCATGGTTCTCATTTTCAGCTTGGATTCACTTGTAAGCTCATTTTTACCATTTTTGCATTTTACTGTTTCAGTGTTTTAAATGCTTTAATTTTCATGTTTCTATGTTTCTTTGTTGTTTGTTAATAATGTTATAGCTTAATCTTAGGTTGGTATGTTTTGGATTGCATTGTGGTTTGATATTGCATTTTGACTGTCACTATGCTTGTTTTTGAGAAACCTAGGTTTAGACTTGTGTGACTACTTGTTTAAGCTTAAAAGGGTCCATTTTGACACTTTGGTACCTCTGGATTTGATGGAATAAGTTTACATAATCTTTTGCTTTGAAAAACTTCATAATAGTCCATTAAAGGATTGTTTGGATTTAATGGTGAGTCTGTGTTTAAGGTTGTGTTTGTGGTTGTTCTTGTTTGATGCACTCTTTATATGGCCTAAGTAACTCAGAGAAACCTTAATCAAGTGGTGTAGCATTTGAGAAAGTCAAATTGACACTTGATGATCTCTAAATGAGCACTGTGAGATTGTTAGAACCTAGAACCTTGCATACTTGTTTAATTGTTGTTTATCTTTGTTAAATTCATGTTTATGTTGTTTAATATTCCATAATCAATCATTATATTAAGATCAAAGTTCACCTTAGTCAACTTTTTGTTTCATAAACTAAAAGTCAAATTTTCTTTTTGTCATTTTTGAATAAACTAGATAATTTTTTCTAGGCTTTAATATTGAATTTCATAATCTGTGCTTTTAGGATGTTTTAGTTTTGTTGCTAATCTTGCTTATTGCATTTTTGTTTATTTTTGTTTTCCATGTTTAATAGCTTATTTATCTGCTTATTTTAGCCTGTTTTTCCCTGGTACGTTTTAGTGTCAAATTAATGAGCTTGCAGAAGCTTCATTATTTGGCCCAAGCTTGTGTACTTGGCATATTTGTGTAGCCCTTCTGGCTTATTTGTTATATTTATTCTTATTTTCAAGTTTTTAGCTTATTTAGATAGCTTAATCAAAACACCTATTTTGTTCAAACTCACTAATTCACTGAAGCAAACAGTGAAGTTGAGTTGTAGTTCTAAACTCATGAAAAGTTCCTCATTGACCTTGAGCTTGTGATCTTTGGCTTCATGTGAGGCTAACCAATCATACTCAGTGTTTCAGTGCTTGTTGAGAGCTCATGAGCTCATCTTGATAAGTTAATAAGAGCTTATTGTTTGCCTCATTTCCTGAGCATACCGAGAAATCAGCTTCACTCAGCTTAGTTCATAAGCTCCTAAAAAGCTCATTTGTGGTCATTAGCTTGTGTGGTTTAGTTTTATGTGAAGCTCATCCACCCAACTCAAGGACCCAATGCTTAAATTCATGTTGCGACTTATTAAGTAGGGCTGCAAGAGCTTTTTGGTTGTCCCATTTCTCAAGATACACTGAGAAATCGTAATTGTGCCATTTTCATAAGCTCCTCAAAAGCTAATCTGTGGATCTCATAGGTTGAGCTTTGGCTTTTTGGAATCCTCACCAGCCCAACTTGCTACTTCAATTCTTATTTTGGCTTATTAATCTTATACCCTCAGCTTAATTTGTCATTCAAAAAGTATGCGTGGTGTTTTGATATGTGTGTAATTTGGATTTGCATATTAGCTTATTACAAGCTTATGGGTGAATTCCAGCACACATGCTTGTTCATAATTGTCCATATAACTTGTATATATATTATTTTTTCTTTTGCTTTCCAGTGTGGAGCTTATACCAAGCTTTTACAAGCTTTCACTCAATCCAAGTTAAGCCCAAAAAGCTTAACTGTCTAAACCATAAGCTCACACTTGCACCATTTCTCACCCATTTTCTTGTTTATATTTATCCATTGGATTTATGTATATCTTATTTTACCTTGTTTCCATCGTATAGATTATTTCAAGCTTATTATGAGCTTGAATTCCAAATGTAAGCCAAAAGCTTAACTATTGGACTCATAAGCTCTCAATTTGCTTATTTCTTAGTTTGTAAGTTTTTGTTTTCATTAAACTTGTTCATATTCTGCATATTGAGTTTTAAAAGAAAAAACACAAAAACATAATCTTTAAAAATAGTGATAGCGTTTATTTAATATAAATTAGCTTTTTAATTTTCTTTTCAGCTTATTATTAAGCACTTATATGTTTTTTATATTTTTCTTAAGTTTCTGTTATATTAAAGTATTTTTAGGAATTTTCTCAGATTTTTCCTTTGTCATCTAGTATTTTTAATAAATCAATAATAGTTTTTAGTAATTAATAATAGTAATTAAATAATAATAAATAGAATAATTGTGTAAAAAATACATTTTCAGTTTCAAAAATTATTTTATAATATTTTAGATTTTTCAGATTTTTTATTTCATTTATTTAAGTTAATTTTATATTTTCTTATTATTTAATTCATTTTTAAATACATTTAATTAATTTTTAATTTATATTAATTAATTTAATAGTGTATAAATTTATTTTAATTTTCCAATAATTTTCTTATCTTTTTAGGATTCCAAAAATATGATTTTCACATTTTGTGGAGTTGTATTGGATTGAATTCAGTTTTTATTTTGTTACATTTACGTAATTGTTACGTAAACATATACGTTAGTTTTAGATTTTCTTAACTTTTATATAAATTTGTAAATTATAGTTAAATATTTTAATTATATTTAATTTGCATTTAAGCCCCTAAGGCATGCAAATCCCTATTATAGTTATAATCGTTTTATTTTTATACGTTTACGTTTAATTAAAGTTAAACGTATGTTTGTATATCTTTTACGTTTTTAGGTATAACGTACTTGTATATATATTATACATAATATCATATTTCATTTCCAAAAACAATATTTTTTCTTTTCTTTCTATATATATAAAAGATAAAAATACAAAAACATTTTCACTTTTCTGTTTATATTATAAAATCAAAATCCAAAAATATTCTCCTTACATTACTGTTCATAATTCTCGTAGTGGTGACCCCACTCCAATTCTCATCCAGTCATTTCCATGAACAAATTCAATTGGTCGAACAGCTAGCGACTCGATAATCAAAAAAACAAGAGTTAAACATGGGTTTTCACCCGCAAGGTTAACCTTAAATGGGGAGATTTCCACATGTCAGAGATATGATCTAAAAAAAAATGAATGAAAATTGTAAATATTAAAAAGAGAATAATTGTTGTGTTTCTACACTTAGCTAGTAATATTATCTTTTTACGTTCAAGGATTCGGCATAATAGGCGGGACTTTGAATATTGAGGACAATATTCATTTCTAAGTGTGGGGGGGAAATTATGGCGAATTTGATCATAAATGTACCCTTTTAGTCCCTTTTTCCCCAAAATGGCCAAAATTTAAAAAATTTAGTGGAAGTACTATGTACTAAACACAACAAATGGTAATCAGTCCACCATGTCTAACCCACATAAGGATTGGCTAATCCATTAGCAAACGGCTCTTGGTAAAGATATCTCAAACCGCTGACGGCTTAATTTGCCCAAAATTGTATGGTGTTCGACTCACCATATCTTTAATTAGTGAAGAGTTGGCTAGCCCGCAAGGTTATGGCTTGTGGTAAAGCGCAGTTGAAAACCATAATTGGTAATCAGCTCACCAAAGATAATATTGATAACTTATCTAAGAGTTGGCTAGTCCGAAGCAAACGCCTCGTAAAGACAAATCAAAACCGTTGAAAGATGGTGATTTGCTCAAAATCATTTGGTTATCATTGTACCTTACTTGAACTGAAACAATTGGCTACCCGAAGTAATGGCTTTTGTAAAGAGATTCAAATCCATTGTTTTTAAAAGATTGCTAGGGACTAGCAATAGTTTAGTGTGGGGGATTTGATATTTGTCTAAATACACATATATTTTATATTATTTAAACCACACAAAATGACCAAAACACAAAATGACTATATAAATGTTACAAATATCATTGAAATGTGTTTTTATGTGATTCAGGTACAAAAAGATTGAAAACAAGTGAAAAATGATCAAAGTTCAAAAAATTGTCATTTTCGCCCTGAGTTTCACAAATTGGCAAAACTAGTCCCTGAAAGTTTAAAATAAAAGAAAAGTCAACTTTAGTCCTTGAATAATCAAACATGTTCACAAATAGTCCCTGGATGAAAGTTTTCTACAAAAGGCAACTTTTACCCTCAAGTTACAAAAATGGCAAAATTAGTCCCTGGTATTTAAAATATAATTTATCAAATAATACCCTTGTACTATTCATAACTTACAATTTGGAACCTTTTGATAACTTTTGGAAAATTACAATTTCACCCCCTCAATTTTGAAAATGTCATAAAAGGTCCCCGGGTGTTTTAAATTGTAATAAATACAACAAAGGTCCTTTGGTTTATCTAACTTGGCAACTATAGTCCCTTGAAGGAAATTTGGAAGCTTGTCACATCAGGTCCTTCAAGTTTCAGAAATTACAACTTTAGTCCTTGGGCTTATCTATTATACAAACCAACCAAACCCTTTTTTATTACATAAACCTTAAATCCAAATCCGACCCCAAAACCAAGACCCACCCAAACATCCTTTGTATATAAAACGGGTTTGACCCGTCAATCCTCCAAACCATCTTCTCTGTACATCACCCTCTACCTCACCTGAACCCAAAACCAGTGGTTTTTACCACCACCTGGCCACCACCTTCCACCTGTCTCACCACCATCCCTCCACTCCACCCTACAATGCATTTAATGCATTTCCCACACCATCGACATCCCCTGTACCATCACATACCCTCGCTTGCTATCAACTCTACCACTTGACCTCTAAACCCACCAAACATGTCCCTTCCACCTCTACATGTGAACAAGAAGCATTAATTGCAGCAGAATCCTCAATCTACTAGTATCACTTTTGGCGCCAAAAGTGAATTCAAAGGTTAGGATCATCTCTGCTCAATCAATGGTCAAGAATTAAAGTGGGATTTGACAAGGAAGCTAATGGGAACTCAAATGACTATAAATATCAGAGGAGAGGCAAGAGAAGACTACCTTGGGCTAGCCAATGGTTACGTAGTGTAATTTTAAATGCTTTCTTTAAATTACCTGTCATTTACAGTTTTAATGTTGTTATTTTCATCAAAGTAGTGTAATGGAACATCCTTTTCAGTTTAATTTTAAGTTTCATTTCTTTCAAGTTTTGCTTAAATTCCTTTAATTTTCAAGTCACTTTAAATTCTTATTATGTAGTTGTTTAATGGACTCTTTAAGCTCACATAAGCTCCTGACAAAGCTTTAAAGCTTTTAGAAACCTTAAAACAAGTTTAGTCTTTAAAATTCAGAAAACACTAAAAATCAAGAAAAACAATGAAAATCCAAAATAATGAAGTGATCTTGGTGAAACTGCATGGAGCAAGGTTAATTGTGGATTGCCTTTGGTTTAGAAGCTTTGTGGAAAGCCTTAGGATGTGTTCTGTGGCCATGGTTCTCATTTTCAGCTTGGATTCACTTGTAAGCTCATTTTTACCATTTTTGCATTTTTACTGTTTCAGTGTTTTAAATGCTTTAATTTTCATGTTTCTATGTTTCTTTGTTGTTTGTTAATAATGTTATAGCTTAATCTTAGGTTGGTATGTTTTGGATTGCATTGTGGTTTGATATTGCATTTTGACTGTCACTATGCTTGTTTTTGAGAAACCTAGGTTTAGACTTGTGTGACTACTTGTTTAAGCTTAAAAGGGTCCATTTTGACACTTTGGTACCTCTGGATTTGATGGAATAAGTTTACATAATCTTATGCTTTGAAAACCTCAAAACAGTCCATTTTAAAGGTTGTTTGGATTTAATGGTGATTATGTGTTTAGGGTTGTGTTTGTGGTTGTTCTTGTTTGATGCACTCTTTATATGGCCTAAGTAACTCAGAGAAACCTTAATCAAGTGGTGTAGCATTTGAGAAAGTCAAATTGACACTTGATGATCTCTAAATGATAACTGTGAGATTGTTAGAACCTAGAACCTTGCATACTTATTTAATTGTTGTTTATCTTTGTTAAATTCATGTTTATGTTTTTTAATATTCCATAATCATCATTATATTAAGATCAAAGTTCACTTAGTCAACTTTGATCATAAACTAAAAGTCAAATTTCCTTTTGTCATTTTTGAATAAACTAGATAATTTTTTCTAGGCTTTAATATTGAATTTCATAATCTGTGCTTTTAGGATGTTTTAGTTTTGTTGCTAATCTTGCTTATTGCATTTTTGTTTATTTTTGTTTTCCATGTTTAATAGCTTATTTATCCGCTATTTTAGCTCTGTTTTTCCCTGTGCACAGCTTTAGTGTCAAATTAATGATTTGCGAAGCTTCATTATTTGGCCCAAGCTTGTGTACTTGGCATATTTGTGTAGCCCTTCTGGCTTATTTGTTATATTTATTCTTATTTTCAAGTTTTTAGCTTATTTAGATAGCTTAATCAAAACACCTATTTTGTTCAAACTCACTCAATTCACTCAGCAAACAAAGTGAAGTTGAGTTGTAGTTCTAAGCTCATGAAAAGTTCTCATTGACCTGAGCTTGTGATCTTTGGCTTCATGTGAGGCTAACCAATCATACCAAGATTTCATGCTTGTTGAGCTCTCATGAGCTCATTTGATAAGTTAATAAGAGCTTATTGTTTGCCCATTTCCACAGCATACTGAAATCAAATCATCAAGCTTAGTTTATAAGCTCCTAAAAAGCTCATTTGTGGTCCTTTGCTTGTGTGGTTTAGTTTTATGTGAAGCTCATCCACCCAACTCAAGGACCCAGTGCTTAAATCCTATGTTGCAGCCTTATTAAGTAGGCTGCAACCAGCTTTTTGTTGTCCCATTTCTCAAGATACATTGAGAAATCGTATCAGTGCCATTTTCATAAGCTCCTCAAAAGCTAATCTGTGGATCTCATAGGTTGAGCTTTGGCTTTTTGGAATCCTCACCAGCCCAACTTGCTACTTCAATTCTTATTTTGGCTTATTAATCTTATACCCTCAGCTTAATTTGTCATTCAAAAAGTATGCAGGGCTGTTTGGATATGTGTGTAATTTGGATTTGCTTATTAGCTTATTACAAGCTTATGGGTGAATTCCAGCACACATGCTTGTTCATAATTGTCCATATAACTTGTATATATATTATTTTTTCTTTTGCTTTCCAGTGTGGAGCTTATACCAAGCTTTTACAAGCTTTCACTCCATCCAAGTTAAGCCCAAAAAGCTTAACTGTCTAAACCATAAGCTCACACTTGTGCACCATTTCAGTCCATTTTCTTGTTTATATTTATCCATTGGATTTATGTATATCTTATTTTACCTTTTGTTTCCACTGTATAGATTATTTCAAGCTTATTATGAGCTTGAGTTCAATGTCAAGCCAAAAGCTTAACTGTTGACTCATAAGCTCTCAATTTGCTTATTTCTTAGTTTGTAAGTTTTTGTTTTCATTAAACTTGTTCATATTCTGTACATATTGAGTTTCAGAAAAAGAAAAACACAAAAACATAATCTTAAAAATAGCTGATAAAGCTTATTTAATATAAATTAGCTTTTTAATTTTCTTTTCAGCTTATTATTAAGCACTTATATGTTTTTATATTTTTCTTAAGTTTCTGTTATTAGTATTTTAATTTTTCTAGATTTTTCCTTTGTCATCTAGTATTTTTAATAAATCAATAATAGTTTTTAGTAATTAATAATAGTAATTAAATAATAATAAATGGAATAATTGTGTAAAAAATACATTTTCAGTTTCAAAAATTATTTTATAATATTTTAGATTTTTCAGATTCTTTATTTCATTTATTTAAGTTAATTTTATATTTTCTTATTATTTAATTCATTTTTAAATACATTTAATTAATTTTTAATTTATATTAATTAATTTAATAGTGTATAAATTTATTTTAATTTTCCAATAATTTTCTTATCTTTTTAGGATTCCAAAAATATGATTTTCACATTTGTGGGAGTTGTATTGGATTGAATCCAGTTTTTATTTTGTTACGTTTACGTAATTGTTACGTAAACATATACGTTTTAGTTTTTTAGATTTTCTTAACTTTTATATAAATTTGTAAATTATAGTTAAATATTTTAATTATATTTAATTTGCATTTAAGCCCCTAAGGCATGCAAATCCCTATTATAGTTATAATCGTTTTATTTTTATACGTTTACGTTTAATTAAAGTTAAACGTACGTTTGTATATCTTTTACATTTTTAGGTTCCTGACAAACGCTTTTTTAACATAGTAGCCACAGAGCTATCACTATTCACATTCCTAGTGTTAGTCAATCGATTCTCGCTTTTTGTATATTCAATATCATTTCAGACACGCAGTAGTTGTATACAGCTTTCACACCTCCTGGGACTTAACAACCCGGGAAACACTAAACTCTCCCGACTTAATTGCATTGGTTTTAGACTGTTTGACTTTTATTACGGTTGACCATTCACAAGTAGTTGACTTGTGTAATAAACTGACTAGTTAGGGGACTAATCAAAATTTTACGCTTAGAGGTGTCAAGCAGATAGACTTGTATATATATTATACATAATATCATATTTCATTTCCAAAAACAATATTTTTCTTTTCTTTTCTATATATATATAAAAGATAAAATACAAAAAACATTTTCACTTTTCTTTATATTATAAAATCAAAACCAAAAATATTCTCCTTACATTACTGCTCATACTGTAAGTGGTGACCCCACTCCAATTTCTCAACCAGTCATTTCCCGTGAACAAATTAATTCGAGGTCGAGTCAAGCTAGCAATTCGAGTAATCAAAAATGTGAGGTTAAACATGGGTTTTCACCGGTGTACCAACCTAGTGTGGGGAGATGCCCCACATGTTGTATATAGATCTAAAAAAAAAAATGAATGAAAATTGTAAATATTAAAAAAGAGAATAATTGTTGTGTTTCTACACTTAGCTAGTAATATTATCTTTTTACGTTCAAGGATTCTGCAGATAATAGCCGGACTTTGAATATTGAGGACAATATTTATTTCGGTATGGGGAAATTCTCGCGAATTTGATCATAAATGTACCCTTTTAGTCCCTTTTTCCCCAAAATGGCCAAATTTAAAAAATTTTTTAGTGGAAGTACTATGTACTAAACACAACAAATGGTAATCACTCCACCATGTCTAACCCACATAAGGATTGGCTAATCCAAGAGCAAACGGCTCTTGGTAAAGATATCTCAAATCCGTTGACGGCTTGCAATTTTCCTAAAATTGTATGGTGTCATTTCACCATATCTTTAATTAGTGAAAAGTTGGCTAGCCCGCAAGTTTATGGCTTGTGGTAAAGGCAGTTGGAAAACCATAATTGGTAATCGACTCACCAAAGATAATATTGATAAATTTATCTAAGAGTGGCTAGTCCAGGCAAAACGGCTGGTAAAGACAAATCAAAACCGTTGAAAGCCGGTGATTTGCTCAAAATCATTTGGTTATCATTGTACCAAGGTTCTTACTTGAACTGAAACAATTGGCTACTCCAGAAGTAATGGCTTTTGGTAAAGAGATTCAAATCCATTAAGTTTTCTTAAAAGATTTCTAGGGACTAGCAATAGTTTAGTGTGGGGGATTTGATATTTGTCTAAATACACATATATTTTATAGTATTTAAACCCACAAAAACGACCAAAAACACACAAATGACTATATAAATGTTACAAATATCATTGAAATGTGTTTTTATGTGATTCAGGTACAAAAAGATTGAAAACAAGTGAAAAATGATCAAAGTTCACAAAATTGTCATTTTCAGTACCTGGAGTTTCACAAATTGGCAAAACTAGTCCCTGAAAGTTTAAAATAAAAGAAAAGTCAACTTTAGTCCTTGAATAATCAAACATGTTCACAAATAGTCCCTGGATGAAAGTTTTCTACAAAAGGCAACTTTTACCCCTCAAGTTACAAAAATGGCAAAATTAGTCCCTGGGTATTTAAAAATATAATTTATCAAATAATACCCTTGTACTATTCATAACTTACAATTTGGAACATTTTGATAACTTTTGGAAAAATTACAATTTCACCCCCTCAACTTTTGAAAATGTCATAAAAGGTCCCCCGGTTGTTTTAAATTGTAATAAATACAACAAAGGTCCTTTGGTTTATCTAACTTAGGTGTATAGTCCCTTGAAGGAAATTTGGAAGCTTGTCACATCAGTCCCCTCTCTTTAAAATTACAACTTTAGTCCTTGGGCTTATCTATTATACAAACCAACCAAACCCTTTTTTATTACATAAACCTTAAATCCAAATCCGACCCAAAACCAAGACCAGCCCAAAACATTTTGATATAAATGGGGTTGACCCGGTCAATCCCTCCAAACCATCTTCTCTGACATCACCCCTACCTCACCTGAACCCAAAACCAGGTGGTTTTACCACCACTGCCACCACCTTCCACCTGTCTCACTACCATCCCTCCACCCTACAATGCATTTAATGCATTTCCCACACCATCGACATCCCCTGTACCATCACATACCCCTGCTTGCTATCAACTCTACCACTTGACCTCTAAACCCACCAAACATGTCCCTCCACTTACATGTGAACAAGAAGCATTAATTGCGCAATCGCCCAATCTACTAGTATCACTTTTGGCGCCAAAAGTGAATTCAAAGGTTAGAATCATCTCTGCTCAATCAATGGTCAAGAATTAAAGTGGGATTTGACAAGGAAGATGGGAACTCAAATGACTATAAAGATCAGAGGAGAGGCAAAGAGAAGACTACCTTGGGCTAGCCAATGGTCACGTAGTGTAATTTTAAAATGCTTTCTTTAAATTACTTGTCATTTACAGTTTTAATGTTGTAATTTTCATTAAAGTAGTGTAATGGAACATCCTTTTCAGTTTAATTTTAAGTTTCATTTCGGCAAGTTTTTGCTTAAATTCCTTTAATTTTCAAGTCACTTTAAATTTTTGTTATGTAGTTGTTTAATGGACTCTTTAAGCTCACATAAGCTCCTGACAAAGCTTTAAAGCTTTTAGAAACCTTAAAACAAGTTTAGTCTTTAAAATTCAAAAAACACTAAAAATCAAGAAAAACAATGAAAATCCAAAATAATGAAGTGATCTTGGTGAAACTGCATGGAGCAAGGTTAATTGTGGATTGCCTTTGGTTTAGAAGCTTTGTGGAAAGCCTTAGGATGTGTTATGTGGCCATGGTTCTCATTTTCAGCTTGGATTCACTTGTAAGCTCATTTGTACCATTTTTGCATTTTAATGTTTCAGTTGTTTTAAATGCTTTAATTTTCATGTTTCTATGTTTCTTTGTTGTTTGTTAATAATGTTATAGCTTAATCTTAGGTTGGTATGTTTTGGATTGCATTGTGGTTTGATATTGCATTTTGACTATCACTATGCTTGTTTTTGAGAAACCTAGGTTTAGACTTGTGTGACTACTTGTTTAAGCTTAAAAGGGTCCATTTTGACACTTTGGTACCTCTGGATTTCATGGAATAAGTTTACATAATCTTTTGCTTTGAAAAACTTCATAAATGTCCATTAAAGGATTGTTTGGATTTAATGGTGAGTCTGTGTTTAGGGTTGTATTTGTGGTTGTTCTTGTTTGATGCACTCTTTATATGGCCTAAGTAACTCGTAGAAACCTTAATCAAGTGGTGTAGCATTTGAGAAAGTCAAATTGACACTTGATGATCTCTAAATGAGCACTGTGGAGATGTTAGAACCTAGAACCTTGCATACTTATTTAATTGTTGTTTATCTTTGTTAAATTCATGTTTATGTTGTTTAATATTCCATAATCTGTCATTATATATTAGATCAAAGTTCACCTTAGTCAACTTTGATCATAAACTAAAAAGTCAAATTTTCCTTTTTGTCATTTTTGAATAAACTAGATAATTTTTTCTAGGCTTTAATATTGAATTTCATAATCTGTGCTTTTAGGATGTTTTAGTTTTGTTGCTAATCTTGCTTATTGCATTTTTGTTTATTTTTGTTTTCCATGTTTAATAGCTTATTTATCTGCTTATTTTAGCCCTGTTTTTCCCCTGCAGGCACCTTTAGCTGTCAAATTAATGAGCTTGCGTAAGCTTCATTATTTGGCCCAAGCTTGTGTACTTGGCATATTTGTGTAGCCCTTCTGGCTTATTTGTTATATTTATTCTTATTTTCAAGTTTTTAGCTTATTTAGATAGCTTAATCAAAACACCTATTTTGTTCAAACTCACTCAATTCATCGAGCAAACAAAGTGAAGTTGAGTTGTAGTTCTAAGATCATGAAAAGTTCCTCATTGACCTTGAGCTTGTGATCTTTGGCTTCATGTGAGGCTAACCAATCATACTCAGATTTCAGGCTTGTTGAGCTCTCATGAGCTCATCTGATAAGTTAATAAGAGCTTATTGTTTGCCCCATTTCCTGAGCATACTGAGAAATCAGTCTACTCAAGCTTAGTTTATAAGCTCCTAAAAAGCTCATTTGTGGTCCTTTGCTTGTGTGGTTTAGTTTTATGTGAAGCTCATCCACCCAACTCAAGGACCCAGTGCTTAAATCCTATGTTGCAGCTTATTAAGTAGGGCTGCAACCAGCTTTTTGGTTGTCCCATTTCTCAAAGATACATTGAGAAATCACGTAATTGTGCCATTTTCATAAGCTCCTCAAAAGCTAATTCTGGATCTCATAGGTTGAGCTTTGGCTTTTTGGAATCCTCACCACCCGCTTGCTACTTCAATTCTTATTTTGGCTTATTAATCTTATACCCTCAGCTTAATTTGTCATTCAAAAAGTATGTAGGTTTTGGATATGTGTGTAATTTGGATTTGCTTATTAGCTTATTACAAGCTTATGGGTGAATTCCAGCACACATGCTTGTTCATAATTGTCCATATAACTGGTATATATATTATTTTTTTCTTTTGCTTTCCAGTGTGGAGCTTATACCAAGCTTTTACAAGCTTTCACTCAATCCAAGTTAAGCCCAAAAAGCTTAACTGTCTAAACCATAAGCTCACACTTGTGCACCATTTCAATCCATTTTCTTGTTTATATTTATCCATTGGATTTATGTATATCTTATTTTACCTTTTGTTTCCATCAGATAGATTATTTCAAGCTTATTATGAGCTTGAGTTCCAATGTAAATAAGCCAAAAGCTTAACTGTTGGACTCATAAGCTCTCAATTTGCTTATTTCTTAGTTTGTAAGTTTTTGTTTTCATTAAACTTGTTCATATTCTGTACATATTGAGTTTCAGAAAAAGAAAAACACAAAAACATAATCTTTAAAAATAGTGATAGCGTTTATTTAATATAAATTAGCTTTTTAATTTTCTTTTCAACTTATTATTAAGCACTTATATGTTTTTTATATTTTTCTTAAGTTTCTGTTATATTAAAGTATTTTTAGGAATTTTCTCAGATTTTTCCTTTGTCATCTAGTATTTTTAATAAATCAATAATAGTTTTTAGTAATTAATAATAGTAATTAAATAATAATAAATAGAATAATTGTGTAAAAAATACATTTTCAGTTTCAAAAATTATTTTATAATATTTTAGATTTTTCAGATTCTTTATTTCATTTATTTAAGTTAATTTTATATTTTCTTATTATTTAATTCATTTTTAAATACATTTAATTAATTTTTAATTTATATTAATTAATTTAATAGTGTATAAATTTATTTTAATTTTCCAATAATTTTCTTATCTTTTTAGGATTCCAAAAATATGATTTTCACATTTGTGGGAGTTGTATTGGATTGAATTCAGTTTTTATTTTGTTACGTTTACGTAATTGTTACGTAAACATATACGTTTTAGTTTTTTAGATTTTCTTAACTTTTATATAAATTTGTAAATTATAGTTAAATATTTTAATTATATTTAATTTGCATTTAAGCCCCTAAGGCATGCAAATCCCTATTATAGTTATAATCGTTTTATTTTTATACGTTTACGTTTAATTAAAGTTAAATGTACGCTTTGTATATCTTTTACGTTTTTAGGTTCCTGATTGCACGCTTTTAACGACATAGCTGTGACAGAGCTATCACTATTCACATTCCTAGTGTTAGTCAATCAGATTCTTGTTTTTGTATATTCAATATCATTTCAAAGACACACGTAGTTGTATTACAATTTTCACACCTCGTTGGGACTTAACAACCCGGGGAAACACTAAACTCTCCTGGACTTAATTGCATTGGTTTTAGACTGTTTGACTTTTATTACGGTTGACCATTCACAAGTGGTTGACTTGTGTAATAAACTTGACAGTTTGGGACGAATCATTGGTCAAAACTGTGGTCAAACTGGGTTGAAGCAGTTTTTATGCTATTTTTTCTGGGTTTGTATGAAGATTGTCGTATAAAGTGGTCGGAATCTCACCGGAGCAAAAACGCTTACCTGCTGCTGTTTTTTTTCATCTTAGCGAGTTGTTAATGGTAGCGACTTGGTGGCAGTTTGATTTTTGAGTCAAACTGAAATATGTTAGCAACTTGAAGGTAGCGACTTGTATCATGAAAAAAAAGAAAAAAATATAAAAAAATAAATAAAAATAAAAATAAATTGTAGCGACTTGACCTAGCAACTTGTTATTTAACAAGTTAGCGACTTGTTAAGCTAGCGACTTGACTCACTCATGAAAACCAGTAGCGATTTGTTTTGAAAACAGTTTAGGGACTTGTGATGTTAAATGCAAAGAAGAATACGACCACTTGACCACAACACAAAGTCTAAATATAAAAACGACTCAAGAGACCTCAGTAATATTCAGCATCATCAGTCCATGAAAGCTATAAAGATATCGAAATAATTCAACACGGAAAGCAATTAACCACAACAACAACCTCAAATCCATCCCAAACCCTTCGACTACAACTGTATGTCCTATAATTGTGTTCGAAGACCTAGCTTCAAGTAATATACTAAACATTAAAATGAAATGGATTCATAACAATGGTGTTATAATCACTTCGTGTTTCGTTCAAAAACTTAAATCGATATAACATCACAAATTAAATACCTACCCGAGACCATTCTTTGATCTTGAAGCCGTGTCCTACACTTCAAAACCATCCCTGTGGCTAAGTCTAATCGTGCTCAAAGCCATCCCTGTGGCGAGCTTTTATTATCGAAGGAACGTTGTGTGATTATGTATCGGTGTTGATTATTGTGATGAGATGTGTCTTGAGATTGGGATGATTAATGATATAAGGGAGATTTTAGAGTGCGTTTTTGATTTGGTAAAATTAGATGCGTTTGATAACTGAGAAAGTTAGAGGGGGCGGATGTTTTGATATTAGGTTTTGATATGGTTTGTGTGTTAGGATTTACAGGAAGAGGCGTGATTATGTGAGATTAGGGTTAGCCTTTGTGTTATAAGGTGCGTTAAATACCCAAAGTTTTAGGGTTATAACACACGCGAACTGGATTTCACACTTTTTACATATGGAGGTGGGCTGAGCAGCTTGTGGGCCGTGATATGATTTTTTTTTGGGCTTCGTGTGTTTAAAATAAATGTGCCGAGTGACTTCATTTTATCAGTGGGCCTCATGGTGTGTTAAAGGGATCAAGTGATGTTGTGTATTCACGACAGTGTATGGTCTAACTTAAATGGAGTTAGCTAGCTTTTCAAATCACGTGAATACCAAATGTGTGGGAATTCATGATTCATTTATGTGCTAACCAATTTATATAATGTGAAGTTATAAATCACGTGATTTACTATGAGTTGCATGGGATATATTGATTTGCTTTCATGGGCCGTTACCATGAACCGTAATTAAGTTGTCAATGGACCTATTTGCGTCATTCATATCATGAACTTCTTGAGCTAAGTTTGCGAAGGCATATTTTGACATGAGTCATTAATCGGATAAAGTTGGATCGGGTTTGAATTAACATGGGCTTGACTTGATAATCTATGATTTTTGAATTTGATGGATTTGTTGAAGAGTTTTGTCAATGAAATTTGTGATAATGAGATTTGATGATGAATTTTGGTGAAATGCTGAGATTTGTAGTGCTGTGCGGGTTGATACCTTGGTTTATACATTTTCAAGGAGGTTATTATGTTACGGCTTGAATCGATACTTGAACACGGTTGACTACGAGATTGTTTGGACGGTATTTCTTATTGAATTTGAAGTAAGGTTTTTCCGGGCGCGTTCACTTATTTCATCTTCTTCCTTTCTACCCTTCCGCGAAGATGACTTGTTTGGGCATGTATAGAGTGTGATAAAGACTTAGCCATTTAATTACGGTTGTGATTCTTTCTCGCTTAACTCACAACGTAACTATCACTTCGGTGCCTCACTCAGTTGAGAATGTCAAGAGGTCTTGTACATTGGGTACACCGTTTCTTCTTCACAAGGATTAGTACAAGGTTAAGTAACATATCTGGGGAATTTTATTTCATGATCAAGTTTGGTATACCGGGTATATTTCTCCATGTGGTCACTACTATAGCCGACTGAATGCGTGAATGATGTGTTTACCAAAGTGTTTATTGGATGGTTGATGATGTTGTTGATGTTGGATAATGAACCGTTGATGAACCGCTGCATGTTCCCCTAAAATAGATATTCACTAAAACCAAAGTCGTCATAACACAATCAAGCTGACACTGTTTACGGTTTTGTCTTGATTTTGTAAAATCCCGCGAAAGAACCTATTTCTCAGTTTAAATCATAGACTTGTAAAATCCCGTGACAATGGAAACATCCTGGTATTAGTAAAGTGCATTTCCAGATCTATCTTACGGTTTATTCTTGGTTTTGTAAAATCCCGCGAAAGAAACTATTTCTTGGTTTAAACCATGGAGTTGTAAAATCCCGTAATGATGGAACCATCTTGGAGAAGAGAAAGCGTAAATTTGATCTTACTTGATGTCGGTGCTACAGCTTCAAGAAGGGATAAAGGGTGTGCTTCATAAATTGGATGTGTGTTTGGATATTCGTCATGGCAGTTTGGTTATTACTTGGTTTTACGGGGTTATGTGTTTTTAACCATGGTCGGGATGAAAACCATTATCAAAGTTCATTTAAATGTCAAAGAATGCTAGATTTGAGCTTTTAACAAGATGTGACAACAGAGTTAATTCACTGTTATTTATTTGAGATTGAAGTGAAATATCACGGGCGAGTGTACTTAGTATCTGAAGGTATCGGGGATGGTTGGATGAAGATTCTTCATGATCCTTGTTCGAGCTTATTATCAAAAACGAAAACTTAGAAATCTAGTTATTGTTGGGTGTCTTTTACCTTTTCTTTTACCACTTGGGGGAATTGGGCTCTTACCACTACAAAATAACTATCACTTTAAGGAGTTACGTTGTAGTGCTCAGTGTCACATTCAATTGTGGATTTTCAAGAGGTGATGTACGTCTTATACTTGATGGTTGGTTGGTTGGTTGAAGAGTATAGAGTACTTAGAGATTCAAAGGGGCATGAATTCTCGACACCGCTCTTTGTTACACATGTGCAAGTTTAAGTCACGAGTTTGGGTTATTCTACTTCAGGGTCAAATTCATCATATTGGGTTGTCCCCATCAGCTGTCACGACAAAGATCCTATTGAATGATAATGGGGATGATTACATGTTTTGCTAAGAGAGTTGAAAAGAGAGAGATTATGACGTTTTAACACAACAGTTCAAGCCTCGTACTCTAATGAAAAGAAAAGTGTACGCTTCAGTGCGCTTTATCTTTTGAAGAAGAGAAATCTTCTCAATTATGACCATTCTCATCAACATGCTTCATGCTTTTTCCATGTGCTTTCAATTATCAAGTGAACTGGGCTACTATTGATTGTTTTCTTATTCCACTTGCTCAACTATAATGAAGATGGAGACATCATGTGCTAATGTTGCAGGGGAGAAGTGTGAATAGACTACATTTGGATGATTTTCACTTATTTAATCAAGAATGGCATCTCCATATGCAATTTTTGAGGGGGAGAAGAAGTATGATAATATTGCATGGTTGATTGTCATATGAGAATATATGGTCATACGGCTCCTAACTCATGTAAGAACCGAGCTTCTTCTTATCGGGTCATCTTTACATGGAGTTTCTTCTTAAGAGTTGTTGGTTGACATCTTCACAGATGATGAGTTTATCGACAAAGTGCTTCCGGTTAATGCTTCACGTATACATCAACATGATGATTCCGAACAATCTCTCGTTCTTGTTTGATGTGATTGGTAGTTTGGTGTTACCATCTTGTGTGTTCATTACGGCCTGATTGCTGATTTCCTTGATGAACATCTTTCTGTTCTTGTTTGATTGAGAGGGATTTTAGTTAAGGGGATTTGCAAGATGTAAGTTAATTGGGATTCTTTTTGGTGGGATGCTTTTTGGTGTGAGTTGAAGATGTTAACACTCTATTCCCCATTCGGACAATATTGAAGAAGGTCGAGTCAACAGTCGGTTCTACATTTTCTGCTACATGTTAGAAGATTAAAGACGAGTTGCATTTAACGATCTAAATACTTCTTCTCAATTCAAGCATTTATCATAAAGATTGTCGGTTTAGGGGAGAGCACTAATTGGGGGAGACTGGAAAGCCAGATTTAATCCCCAATTAGACTTGCTCATTCTCGCTTCTTCAAAGAAGTTGATTCTCACAGATACATCTGAGCTAATTATGATCTTCTCAACAAGATTTCTAGTATATGGGCTTACAATATGTTGTTGATTCTGAAGTATCAAAACCAGCAAGGGGGAAGGAGACACACATCTAAACACAAAGCGAGTAAACTTGATGAACTTAATTCTTCTAAGTGATTGAAGATATCCCGGGAAGATAAATGTTATTACCGCAGAGAAACTCAAGGTTTGACTCATGGCGAGTAAACTTGATGAACTTAATACTTCTAAGTGATTGAAGATATCCCGGGAAAAAAAATGTCATGACCGCAGAGAATCTCAAGGCTTTACTCATCAAGGCTTTTAGTGTTATTATTCCAACGATGTGGGGGAAGTGATGTAATAGAAAGTTTCTGAAGATAAAAAGAGGTACACAAGTGTGTGATGATTTCGATGTTCTCGCAATCATCAAGGGAGAGAGGATTTTGTACATTGGGGATGCTCAGCTGTTTCACTTGAGGGCTTAATCAGTGATTCAGAGATATAATCACTTATTCCGGAGTTGACATCCGCAGAGATTGTCACCCGTAGAGATAATCATGATTCGCCTCGGCTTCTTCAATGTTATCGGTTATTCTCTTTGGTCATTCGGGTACTTCGGTTCTTGAGCTTCATACACTTTCTTCGTGGGGAGAAAAGTATATATCGGGGTTATTCTTTGGCTATTGGACTTAATCTGCTACTTCGATGGTATAAGTTTCTTTGTCTTCGGGTATGTGTATTCAGGTTCGTGAGCTCTAGTCTAAGAGACTGACTGCATCAATTCAACTACGTGGGGGAAGTTGTCTCGTGATTAGAGTTTGATGTACACATTATTCCCATACATTTATATGATCTGATTGATATGTTACATTGACTTTTATTAGTCGATTGATGTTTAGGTGATGTCGACCACCATATATCTGTGTGTGTGTTCACTAACGTATGCAGGTATATTGGTATATAATAATGTTTCCGATCCGGATCCCACAATTTAAGATGATTGGATGCCGAAAGGAAAGGGTAATTATATCTTGGGTTGAAAAATGAAGAAACGGAGCTTAATTGGACTTCTATGGAGAGTTGGCATGAATGCAACGTAAGAGGTCTCACTGCATCAGCAGATGGTTTTCTTCTAAGTGATTGAAGAAACGGAGCTTAATTTGACCTCAGTTGGCATTAAAATGCAACGTAAGAAGTCTCACTGCATCAGCAGACGGTTTTTCTTCCAAGCCCTACAGCATCAACATAAGCTTCTCAACCACCTAACGTATCTTTGTGCAGGATACCATTTTTTAAACAATTTTAAAAAATTTGAATAAATTGTTTTGAAAATGGAAAATATTGTTTTGAAAATTTATTGAGCTAATCTTTGAAAATCACCGGACTTCATCTTATCAAAACTAAAGTCACTCAATCATCGACTACTGTCATGGTTTGAGGGGGAGAGTGATTTTAAATAAAATATTTTCAAACAATATTTCTTCATAAAAGTCCGGATTGTACAAAATAAGTGGTGATCTAAAGATTTAATGTTATGTCATGGTATGATTTTTTCTTTAGAATCAAGATCTTTCAAAATGAAATTTTTTCTGTTCTTGTTTGATTGTGAAATTGTTTTATTTTACTTAAAGATCTCTTAAAAACTATCATACCTGACACTAACAATCTTTAATGTCTTAAATTGATCCTTATCAATCATTTTTCAAAATTAAACTTTGCCACGTCTTTCCCTAAAATTTTCTAAATGATTTAAATCAGATGGGATCACAAATCTCAAATGGTTTGATATTTTTGATCGGGGGAGAGATCGTGATTTAAATCTCAAATCTGTTTAATGGAATTGGTTTTAGTCCTTTAAAGGCACTCTTGCCTCCATGTGCCAAACAATTTAGAAATATACAATGCACATGTTGAGGAGGAGCATTTATCCAAAAACAAGATGAGTATTTAAACCAGGCCACATTTTCTCCCATGTTTTCTAAACCTGATTAAATCACTTGAGATCCAAAATCTCAAAGGGTTTGATATTTTTTATCAGGGGAGAATTTGTGATTTAATAATGAAATTTGATAAATGATGATCGATTTGATGAAAATGTGCAGGTTGCTCTCTCATATGTGCTAAACGCTTTCGAATCTCGAAGCACATATTGAGGGGGAGCAAATGGTTTCTTAATGGCTTGTGTGATTGTGAATGTGCTTCAAAAGAACTCTTTCCTCTATGTGATAAAATGTTTTTAAATATCCTATGCACATATTGAGGGGGAGAATTTTACCAAGAAAATCAAATGGCTTTTTTTTTCTATGAAAATAGTGATCAAAGAAAATATTTCAAAGTCCTCTTGCCTTCATGTGCTAAACAATTTCTAAATCATATGCACATGTTGAGGGGGAGGTTTTCTAAATGATCAAAACTATTAAGGTACAAAATGCTTTGATTCTATATCACAAGTATCTTGATTGATTTTCAAATGGTTTTCAATTGGTTTCAAGGCGGAAGAACTATACCAAAAGACCGACCAACTCTACTTTATGCATGGTGTTATAAGGATGGTTAGGTTAGGTATTTGTTCCCACGATCCGCCAGAACCGGAGGGATCTACCCAGGGACAATCCACTAGATAGTGTAGAGTCCTTAGGTATGATGAAAAAAGGAGAAAAATGAGAAATGGGAAGAGTGCGGACTGAGACAGAGCTAGTACTGGAATAAACCCAACAAGGTTCTAGTTATGAAGTCTCGGTAAGCACTAAAGGGGTTGAAGAATGAAAAAGAATTGAATGTGAAAAGGGTGAAAAGAAATAGCCCTCCAATAATTCAACCTTAGGGCAGTAACCGGGTTCAATACATATGCTACTGGTGGTTACTAAGGTAACACTGGTATCAAGTTCCTCTTAAAAGGGCTTGTTTCATTCTCACGGGGAACCGACATTATCTATCGACTTTCTCTTAGAGATTGTTGATATTGAAGAAGGAGACCCTCTCCCTAGTCTCCGGCATAGGAACCAAATGTGCACTATTGAGTCTAGAGCCAAGAGATCATCCACGATATCTCATTAGGACACTAAATTAATGAAGACTTGTTGTTTCACACAATGTGGAAAGTAAGAATATATTAAGAGTCCTACGCATTATCCTTGTGGAATTGCCAGAACATCCGAGTGGTATGTAAAAGTATTCACGATGAAGATGGAAATCCTTCTAGAGCCAACATCAAACAAGCTCTTGGTGGGTGACATGTAAGATCTTTTCTAAAGATCAAGCTTGTGACAACTGGATAGAAACGATAGGGCGATTCATTCTTGAATCAACCTTGGTCCAGGAAATGAATTGACGAATATTTTTGGAAAAACCGTTCGATGTGCAAATCTTCTTTTCTTTAGCACGTCGAATGTGTACTTATGTTTTCGAACACAAAAAGTATCTCTGATTGAAAAAGTACTTTTGGAAAAACCGTTTGATGTGCAAATCTTCTTTTCTCTAGCACATCGAGTGTGTACTCTTTTCAAATACAAAACGTATTTTTGATTGAAAATTGATCTTTCTCATAAAACCTTCATCGTATTGCAAAACTCTTTCTTCAAGCAATACGCGATTGTTTTTCAAATCATTTTTCATCAATCAGTGAATCTCAATTCGCTGGTTCACTCACTCCGTGTTGTCTTCTTTGAGACTTTCCGGTTTGAGAACAAATTTAGAGCACGAAACCCTGTCAAGGAGATTCATAGGAATCCTACCTGATCACAGGCAGTACTTGTACTGATCAACGGGGAACCGTGGGTCGTGTACCTCAATTCAACGAAAGTGATCAAAGACACTTTCGTGTGTTTTATTGCTAACTGTTGTTTGCAGGTACATTTGGATGGTTGCAGCTGATCAGAATTGAGGAGTCAATCCAAAGCCGCATGCTCACAGCATCCACACTTAATTGAAGAAATCATGACTTGTGCATATCTACAGAACCTGGCTCTGATATTTTTATACTATGCTTCTGCTACGCTGCTGCAAATATCTTGAACCAGTAAAAGCTTCCGCTACTCTGATGAAAAGATGTCATGATCCAAAAGTGTGAGCATGTCGGTCCGAAAGTCACAACTTCACATGATGATAACACAACTATGGATGATCCAGAGAGATTTGCTGTGGCTGATGATCTCAATGAAAGCTCGAAGATCATCAAAGATGTGGATCAGTTCAAAGACCTCCACTGAAAGTACTAAACTATGCGGACTTTGAAGTATCACTGCTAAAGCACAAGATTGCGGATTTGAAGAATTGAAGTCTACGAGCTCAAGAACGAAGTCAAGAATAGAATGCTAAGATTCAAAATGTAAATCATGGGGTGACCTCCCTTAGGAGGAGATTGTTAGGAATTGGTAATTCCATGATAAAGTGTCGGTCACCCCAATTAAGGTCTAGCATATGTTAGCTCGTAGACGTGTCGGTATTTACGTTATTTATTAGTTTATTAGTTAGTTATTAGTTTAGTTTAGCGTAGTGTAACACCGTGGAGGAAGGACGGGTCTTTACCCACTGTATGCCTGATCCACAGTCCGACAGGAGGACGTTAAGGTTGTAACTATAAATACCCCTTCCATCCATGGAAGGGGTGTGGCTTGGCAATCTAACATGTTACATTTTATTGAACCAACTCTCTAACAAGAACACCATCTCTCTACTTTCTCTCTCTAAAATGTCTAACATGTATTTTGATCATCCAAGACCACCCGAATCATCAAACACAATAATATTCGATCCTGCAACACTGAAGATCATACCTTTAGGAGCTTACGCGTAAGTTTAGGGTTTTGCTATCCGTAAGATTTGTCAAATTTTGCCAAAACTGAGATTTCTGCCCAAAAGTGTTTCTAAACCAGATTTTTGTGATGAAACAGCTTTAATATCACCAAAATAACACAAAAGTGTGAAACTTGATGATCCAAAACTCTTAAACACCTTACGCGTAGAACAGGCCACACGACTAAAACCAAGCTCAAAAACAACGAAATACACGTAAAGTTTCAAACTTTTTGCCAAAAACTTAAACTTTAACACCAAATAACCTTTAAAGGACAAGAATCTTGAGTTTTAAAGTGTAAAAATTAAAGCTTTTAAGCGTATGAAGTTTTGAATACCGAACCTTACGCGTATACCAAAAAACTTCAAAAACAAACAAGCGTTTCACCCAACTATTTGGCGAATGATACCACTGTTAGGACAGTATATTTGGATGATTTGGTGATTCGGGAGGTCTTGGAAGATGGAAGAACACCATCTTCAAGTTAGTGAGAGAAACTAGAGAGAGAAGGGAGAAACTAGTGTGTTTTATTTATGAAAGGTAAAGGTTACACTAATGAGACTCACCCCTCCATGGAAGTATGGAGGGGTATATATAGCCAAGCACATACATAACTATTAAACTATGACATAACTAGTCCTTGTGTTTGGCTAAATAAGATAGATAATGTAATCCCGTGAATGTCGTTCCATTTACGTGTTAGGAGCGATTCCAACAATCTTCCCCTAATGGGACGACATAAGGGATTACTTACAACATTTCCTACAAGTATAAAAAAAAATAAAGGTCTTCATAAGCTCTTCAAATGCTGAGGATGATGAAAATTTACGCTCTTTGTCTTCTTCTTGTACCTTGACTTGAGAACCGTTTTCTTTACTTGTAGGCAAATGATGTAATATGCATAAATTGGATTAACTTCCCCCCAATTCATGCCGCATGTCTTTAGCAGCTTCTCCGTACACTCCTTTTTGGCAAAGTTTCTAAATCAGCTTCCCCCTAAACTGACAACCGTCTTCAGCAGATTCGAAACTTTGACGTAGTGAACATTTCCTCTAACTTTTGAAATTTTCAGTACGCAGCGGAATTTGTAGATGAGCAATAAACCACACAAGGTAATCGACTTATTTCGGAAAATCCACTCGGGGTAACATGCAAGAAATCAACAAGATCTTCTCACGTATGTAGATGCTTCACACCAAAAAAACCATGAAAGACGAAATCAAACGACTTCCCCCTGAATGTTGCGGTCTATCGGAATAATAGTTACCAGTGAATCTGCAATTACTCGATAAAATGACCGTGTGTGAGGCATCACAACATCATATATAGGTAACTTCACACGCAATAACTCTGTGAAAGTAGGACAATTACACCAACTTGAGAAATTTTCACCACAGATCGTCTCATTTCTTCCCCCTAATTGAAGAAATTCATGAAGGGAAACGGGTTTTCGAAAAAAAAATCCAAAAACATCAAAGAAGCAAGGAACACCTATACTCTCTTCCCCCCGATGTTTTCAATGAATCAGAATCATACACCACGTATGTTGATGATGAATTGGAGACAGCGAAACCATGTATGTCCAAGTAATCGAACAATTGTGAAGTACCATAAATATCATGTAAGAATCAATTGCTGATAAGACTTCTCTACTCGTGTATACTCTTCTCAGCTAACTCTTTACCGACCCCATTATCATTCTGATGGCTTTTTGTAGTGACTACTGATGGAGAAAAACCTAATATGATGAACTTGAGACTGAAGTAAAATAACCCGAACTTGTGACTTAAACTTGCACTATTTTCAGACGAAGAACCCTTTTCCTTACCGGGTTGATTAACCGGATCGAAAAGGGGTAAACTTAAAGTTTCTCGAATTATCCACAGCTTTTTGGGACACTTGAGCACAACAACGTAACTCCTTAAAAGTGATAGCTATACGTTGTGAGCACAACAACGCAACTCCTTACGTCAGGTATAACTAGACAACTCAAGTCTTTGTCATTCGTAATGGTAAAAGCTCGAACAAGGATCACGAAGAATCATGCATCCAACCAACCTCGATGTCTTCAAAATACTAAGTACACGCACCTGTGATATCCCACTTCAATCTCAAATAAATACTAATGAATTCTCGCCGTAATCACATCTTGCGGTTACATCCCCAAAACTAGCCTTCATTAATGAATTAAATGAATTTTGATAATGTTTCCCGATCTTGTCAAAAAAAATGTATCCCCGTGAAAATTTTGTATGACCAAAATACCAATATCTGAGCCGAACATCATACCAAATATAACATGTCGTATAAACATACGTTGGATAATATTAACATTTCATCCCAACTTTTGCATATTTTGAATCTAAAACATATAAGCTCATGCCACGTTATGTTTTAGCCCAAACAATTATATATTTCGGATTTATTTCTGCAGCCCACTCCATACGAATGTTATAACATGTCAGCCCATTAACAAGAATAAGCAAATCCACCCTAGCCTAATACACAACTATGATAGACCCGGTTTAATTTGTGTTATAACCTAAGAGTTCTCATTTGATATTAACCTAATAACACACATCACGTTTGTATAGTCCACCTACCACTTCACAATTACCGTCTCTCTCTCCCAAACTCTTTTAGATCTCAGCACACATCCTCCGAACTCAAACATAACACAACTGAACCTTATGAGTACTTTGTATGCTTAATCCGAATCTTGAACACTTAAAGGCTTCAAGACCCTAGGATGGGTCACGGTAGGTGGTTTTATATGTGTTTGATTTTGATTTTTGTATGAACGAACGAAAAGAAAAAAGGAATAGCACTTGTTATTTCCTTAAACTTGATGTTCGGATATATAATTGAAGTATAAACTTCAAACATAGATCGATGAGGATAGATTAATTTCGTGGTATAGACCATGATAACCACGAAAAGTCGACTGAGATCTTATATAAACGTTTAGTGTCATGAGTTTTTTAGATGTTTTGATAGATGAAATTTAGCAAAGAGTTGTAGTATGGTGTTGGATTTTGTCAAGGGCTGTGATGAACGTTTATTTTTCAACAGTCATCAATTGATTTTATCTTTTATAGATTAGACTTGTGATGAGAGACTGAAGTCGAGAGTTTAGGTTTGGTATTTGGTTTATGGTTTGGTCAAGGTCTGATAGGCATATCTTCTTCTACATTTCTGTCCGTATGCGTAAGGTTGAAAACCTTATGCGTAAACATTTTTACGCATAACATCTTAAGCGTAAGCTTCTTGCTTATGCGTAACATGTACTTACGCGTAAACCATTGTTTTACTCGTAAGGTTAAACCTTACGCGTAAGCTTACACGTAAGCCATGTTAGGCGTAAAAAAATGCTTACGAGTAACTTTCCAAGCTACTCGTATCCAAACTGAAGATCCATAGGCGTAAAAATAGGGTTTGACCCGTGTTGACTTTTTCCGGCGATGTATTCCGACCAAGAATCTGTCCAGATTCATAGTAACCCAGAAAATTGCATAGTGAAAGTACTATTGACCCATATTGACCATGATATGACCCGATGACCATAAATAAAAATCACGGATTGGTAAAAAGTCATATAAGCTATAAAAGTTAACAAAGATAATGTTTGGCACAAAAACAGATATTGCAAACTTTTGTAACCCAAACGAATTTTTGACCAAAAACAGATACAGTCACAAACAAAACTTGTAATAAACTGTTAAACCCAAAAACTTTATGAAAGGTTAAAACTTGGTATAAACAGATTTACTGTCACACCCCCAAATTACCTGTTTTGCAGCGGAATGGAATTCCTGGGGATTGACTGTCATAGCATCACAATCACAGTTATATTGAACGACCTAAAGTGTCGTTTGGAAAATACATCGTTTGATTTAATAAAATAATCAGAGTTACAACATAGGTCCCAAAAGTTTACAAAGTTTGCGGAAATATAAATATATTACAAGTCCAAACGATGTTTTTGAAAGAAAGTGCCATAATGTACAATGTTATAAGTCGACGCCGCGACTCAAAAGGTGGTTCCTAAACCATGTCATGATGATAATGCCTCAGTTACCTGAAAATACATTGCTAAAACGGTCAACAATAATGTTGGTGAGAAATCATAGGTTTATGTAAATGTTTTATACTACTACGCAAGTATAGATCGTGCATGACAATCATGTCAACGTAAAAATGTTACCTGGTATGACAAACATGTCACATAAAAATGTTACAATTGCTTTAAGCCCATGACACCGAAACTAGACTGTTCATAATGTATGCCCCAGCAGAGTGTTTACCGCACAACTCCGTAATGTTATTAAATGAAATGCATCCGTATGACTAGTTGGGATTCACCAACCCGATGGAGGCGTCCACCCTCGATAGATCTATCCACTCATCCTCGCTTCAAAGATTAACGGTTCATGTTCAGGTAATGGGGACTTTCAATTGGCAAATGCGGTAACTTAAGCAATGTAAATGAATTTAACATACTTGGTATCGTAATAAAAATGTTGTACAATGTATTCTCCCCGTGGTTTGAAAATAATTAAAAGCATGTACGACGGGGCTATGAAAACTCACTTGATAAACTGGTATGATGACAAGAGTGAGTACACTGAAGTATAGCGTGGTACGTTAATCGGGACCTATTACGAATGATATGATATGTAATGAGTTGCAATGTAATGTTATGCATGCATTTCGTATGTTATTTATACCATTTGCGAGTTTTGAAAAATATTACTTATCGACGAAAATACTCTTTTGACGTCTTGACCATTCTTAAATCACTTTACAAGTTTTTACGTCAAAATGTCATCCTACAATGGTTTCGTAATGATTTATGGTGAAATTTTCACTTTTCGTCGTAAAATAAAGTCGTCGGAAATTTCATGAAATTGACAAAAATGGCTTTGAAAAACTAGTCGTAAAATGGTGTGCGTCGATCGTTAGAAAACGAACTCGACAGTTTTAGAAAGTTTGTATCAAAATCTAGAAGTTTCAGTTCAGGAGTTTTCGACATAAAGGTCTCGAACATAAAGATAATAAAGGTTAAAGATGGTGATTTTGTCGAATTGTGGTTCAAAAAGTGAGTTTCGGCCAAGTTTAAACATCCGTAATTAATTTATTACAACTCCGCTATACAAACGGTTTGTCGTTTTAGAAAATATGCTTGGTGATCTAAATTTTATTAGAAGACATTTCGTTCCAAAAAGTTCCACATCCTTGTTAAAAACAGCCCTCAACAGGGACGTTTCAGCTACCGTAACACTTGTATCGTAAAATAATATAGTTTTTCAGAAAATAATAGTTACGGAAATTTAATGAAAACGTGCATATCTTTGTCGTTTCAAATCCGTTTTCTACGTATAATACGTCCTTAGCTTCGTATCAAAGTATACTATCATATTTTTGATAAGTCGAAATAATTTGTGAAGCTTAAGGCTCGTTTTTTACTCGAATAGAGTAAAAATAGTGTGCTGAAATTTCTGAAAAATATATATCTCGTCGTCAAACTTTAAAAATTCATAACTTCTTCGTTATAACTCCGTTTTAATCCGTTCAAGCGGCCACGGATTCGTTTTAAAGTATATTTTCTAAATATCAAGGCCAAAAAGTCGTGCCTACAGTCGGATTTTCCAGAAAATCAAAACAAGGACAGAACACATTTTTATACTTATCGAAAATAGTTTTTCTCGTACCAAACCTATTCTAATCCCTTCAAATCAACTCCAAAGCTAATCTAATCCTACCATACACCTTCTTAGGGTGTCATGGGTTCCTAAACATCATCAAGACCAAAGTATACCAAGGGGATAATTATAGGATGACCTTATATATATATATATATCTAAAAATCATGTAAAAATGGTATAAACAACACAAATCATGCATGCTTGCTCCAAAAATGAAGAAATACTTATGAAATGAAAAGGAAAGATGAAAAATATAAATGATATGCTTACAAGTATTATGATGAGGTGCAAAGAACCAAGGTTAGCCTAAACACTCTAGGTTTTTATTTCAAAACCTTATTAAGAGTGTGATCTAGATTGATTAACTTGATCTTGTAAAATTTTTGATGAATCCTTGCTACTCCTTTGGTAGTGGCCGGTTATGGAAGGAAAACCAAAGAGAAGAGAGAACTTTGTCTAACTTGAATAATTGGTTGAATGAAATGTGAAGTGAAATGTGAAGTAAATATCTATAAAATCAATAGAGTGTACCAACTTAATAAATGAAATCACCCAATCCCCCCCCCTTGGCCGGATTTTGGGGGGATTATGTCTCTCAAATATATATATATTTTTTTTCTTTTCTATCTTGTGTAAAATTGTAAATAAAATGTAAGTAAATGTTATGTTAAGTAGAATTTGTAGTAACTTGTACATAGTAGTGATATTAGAGTAGTATGAATTAAACTAAGTTTTAGGGGATCAAAGTAAAGTATAATGATATCATAAGAATTTTTAAAAATACATTCCTTGTAAAATTTGAGTGATAAAATAATTATCGAGTAGTTTTTAAGAAAAACGTCGTAATAATTTAACTTTAACGATTTATGTACCAAATAAATTTAAAACACTAGTTAAACTCAAAATATAGTTTTTATAAACCAATGTAAGTTTAAAATATATCGGGATCATTTTTGAAAGTAACGGATTAAATATTCAAAATAATAACTCACGCGATAACGTTTATTTAATATAAAATTCACGCGTTTAATATGAAATGCAATGTCATGAATGAACTACCGGGATGCAAATGATGCTAATGAAATGTAGACTAATCTTAGTCCATATGAAATGTACGTGATGTTATGATCATGAATTCGCCGCTAAACCTTAAAGGTTACGCGAATTTGGAACACGTAAACCTAGTTTACGATAAATGTTGAAATTTTAAAGCATGAATTGTTTCGGAAATGACTGGAAGTACGGGTTGTCACATTCGCACCATTCAAAAAGGAATTCAGTCCCTGAATTCAGTTCGTGTTATGTCTATCGAATTTGAGTTTGTGATGAATATCGAGGAGAGAAGACATGGAGAAGTGTCGTTACGGTTATCGATGATTGAGAGTGTACAAAACATCGTAGTAAAGAAAATATCGGATGAATCTCTCATAAGTAACACTTTGACTTTGAAATATGTGAAGATTTTGCTTGCACTAAGATTTATAAATAACCGCTCCCAACATAACGTGATCCCTCCAGAATTAGACATAGTTAGCTAGGCTATGTATAATTAAGGAACGATGACGTGACGTTCGGTTTAGTTGTTATAACTCTCGATGTTTACAACGATTTAATCTGTGTCGTTAAAATGATAGTTGAAGTGAAAGGAATTAAAATTCTCGTAAGTAATAACAAATCGGAAAGAAAATAAAGTACGATAGATGAGAATATTTGGGTCGAATTGGTTCGTTCAGTGTTTTTCTAAATCGTACCACGCCTTTCCAAGACGGGTCCTTGTGCATAATTTGTTGCCCACTTGAGATTCTAATGGTTTGCGACTTATGGAACATTCTTCCAAAATTTGCATCATATAACGATGTAGCTTATCTAGCTATATGTTGTTACTTGTAACTGATTCCTGATTTGTATGACTTCTTTGTTTGTTTCATGAATGAGTTATGGACTAATGAATCGGACTTTCCTGATTTTAATCCTTGAATAAGTGATTGATACTTCAACCTTACAGTGCCTCAAATGGTGTAGTCAATATGTTCATGAGCTAACTATTGCTGTAAGGAAACTTGTCGATGGAGAATGATTTGCCTAACCATTTCTAGAAAGTTACACTGGCTTGAGCATATTATCTAATGTGGGAATTGCTCTCTCGCTCTAACCATTGAGCTGAGGATAGTAGGCGGTAATCATGTCCTAGTAGGTTTCCTGGAAATCCTGAAATGACTGCCGCCAGCCTAAGGTGAATCAAATAGCTTATAATAGGTACAACTGGAATTGATACCCCGTGTCTCGTGTTAGATTCCAAAATGTTAAATCTGTCGGAAAGGACCTTATTGAAAAGAATGGATTATAGGTAACAGTTGTGGTTCCTCGCGTTTCTAGTCCTAGCGAATGTCATGACCTGAGTCTTACTTGTCTAAGGTGCTTAGTCTCTATGACTAAATTGTTTATTGTTTGATTATCGAAGTGTTTCCATGCTCCATGTTGTAAAGTCACAAACCTTAAATATTTAAGTGAGGTGGTGTAGTGGTTGGTGTTCAAGATTTGTTCCGATATTGAGTGCTTCCAAAGATAGTTCATCACTAATATTGTTATCATGCTAGCAAGAAAATAGATATCAGCTCAAAATATGTCGAAGAATGTTTGTTCTAGTCTCACTTGTAGATGGGGGGTCATTGATTGTCCGACATGTTCACACCTGTGGCAACTCTTGATATGGAAGTGAGGTTACTTGGAATTTCTAGAGAACACAATGCCTTAGGGGAAGTTTATATCGATAACCTTAATTTAACCAAATTTTCCTTTAAGGGACACTCATTGTAGGGGAGTTCACATATTGTTGAAGCCTTGTTTAATGAAATGTTCTGTAGTCTCAATTAGGAGGATTGGTTTATTCCTATAGCGTTGCTTAGTGTGTATTCGATTAGTACTAAGTCTTGTAACTCGGTCTAGCTAGTACTTTTGGAATGATAGAGTTTGGATTCTAATCCAAAATAGTGGTTCGGAATGTCTCGTGATGTCTTAAGATTTTTGTAGAGTTTTGAATCATCCTACCACCTAGTTCTAATCCTTGTTGGTAATTCCAAAATCCTTCCATTGTTTTCTTGTATCGAGGAATCCACCTCACAGATGGTATAGGAAGTCTTTCCTAAAAAAGTCACTCGTCAAATCCTAACTTATCGGTTAAGTGAGAGATAAATAGCGTAAGTATCTATAGAGTGTTAACAAAAGAAGTGGTTATGCACGATTTATCTGATTATAAAACTTTGCTTTTAAATGAGAATTGTTTTAGGAGATTTGAAATGATTCTTGTTTTTGTTGAAATGGTATTATGTTCCTCCGAAGTTTTAGATGGTATTCAACGTTTTGTTTTGTAATATAATGGCTCAATGATTTTTCAGAGTAACATGAAAATCGTTTCGCATGAGGATATTAAATAGTTGATAAAATGACTGAAACCAATTGATAAGTTGGTAATAAAACAACTTGCGTTAAAATTTTATGAAACAACGTTTCTAAGATGGTGATAAAATAGTTTGAAATAAAATCAAGTGAAATAATTTCATGAAATAGTAGCAGGATAATTTGGAATAAAATTTGTTGGATGGTTTGTAGGATACATAGGAGAACCTTATCGAGTAGTAATAGTCTACTAATTGGTCGAGAATAAAGTTGGCCTAACCCCTAGTAATATAGTGATGTATCGTCGTGAAATGATGGAAAATTGGGCAATTGGAGTAAGGAATGAAATAAACAAGGTGGTGATTATCGTAGAGATAATAAATGATAAAGATTACATTAGCTAGAAAGGTACTTATTATCTGTTCCTGTTGGTGGTCTAATCGTGTTTCAAGTGTAGGAGTAGTAAGCGGTCTAGCAACAATAGCCCTAGAACTCTCACAGTCCTCAAATCTATGAGATAGTGTAGTGTCTATAGTCTTAGTGGTAGGTGGTAATGGTGTGTCAAATCATGCACGCTTCCCACGCTGCAAGTCGGGTGTATGAGTATCGGGTATGAGATGTGATGGTACGGATGGTGCTCGAAATGATAATGATGATGAAAATAATGACAATGATGATAATGGAAATCCTTGTGGTGAGTTAAGAAAATAGGTTCATTAGGACTAAGCCTATAAGTTCTACCCAATGGTATGATCTGTCCCAACTGAGTGATAAAAATTGTCCTGATCCTACAGTGAATCAATAGTGATCGCGATGGTGTAGGTGCAACTTCGTCCTCCTAAAAGGTCTCAGTGTCATCATCTGATGTTATCGGTGTTGAGTCAACTGATATTAAAATTATGATAGGGACTGACAAGGCATTCTTCATGTCAAAGTGATGTGAGTATAATGGGATGGGTATTTGAAGGCATCCATGTGACAATCGGGTTCGAAATGAAAGTAAATAACTCGTAAAATGTGCGTATAAAACCGCATGTATAGTGACTATGCATTTATGATGAAATGATGAGATGCTATAATGATGTAGTTATAGTCTAGGGTCAATGATGCAACCTAGTTCTCTATAACTGTAGCTCTGATACCAATCTGTCACACCCCCAAATTACCTGTTTTGCAGCGGAATGGAATTCCTGGGGATTGACTGTCATAGCATCACAATCACAGTTATATTGAACGACCTAAAGTGTCGTTTGGAAAGAACATCGTTTGATTTAATAAAACAATCAAAGTTTACAAAGTTTGCGGAAATATAAATATATTACAAGTCCAAACGATGTTTTTGAAAGAAAGTGCCATAATGTACAATGTTATAAGTCGACGCCGCGACTCAAAAGGTGGTTCCTAAACCATGTCATGATGATAATGCCTCAGTTACCTGAAAATACATTGCTAAAACGGTCAACAATAATGTTGGTGAGAAATCATAGGTTTATGTAAATGTTTTATACGACTACGCAAGTATAGATCAGGCATGACAATCATGTCACGTAAAAATGTTACTGGTATGACAAACATGTCACATAAAAATGTTACAATTGCTTTAAGCCCATGACACCGAAACGAGACTGTTCATAATGTATGCCCCTGCAGAGTGTTTGCCAGACAACTCCGTAATGTTATTAAATGAAATGCATCCGTATGACTAGTTGGGATTCACCAACCCGGATGGAGGCGTCACCCTCGATAGATCTATCCACTCATCCTCGCTTCAAAGATTAACGGTTCATGTTCAGGTAATGGGGACTTTCAATTGGCAAATGCGGTAACTTAAGCAATGTAAATGAATTTAACATACTTGGTATCGTAATAAAAATGTTGTGCAATGTATTCTCCCCCGTGGGTTTGAAAATAATTAAAAGCATGTACGACGGGGCTATGAAAACTCACTTGATAAACTGGTATGATGACAAGAGTGAGTACACTGAAGTATAGCGTGGTACGTTAATCGGGACCTATTACGAATGATATGATATGTAATGAGTTGCAATGTAATGTTATGCATGCATTTCGTATGTTATTTATACCATTTGCGAGTTTTGAAAAATATTACTTATCGACGAAAATACTCTTTTGACGTCTTGACCATTCTTAAATCACTTTACAAGTTTTTACGTCAAAATGTCATCCTACAATGGTTTCGTAATGATTTATGGTGAAATTTTCACTTTTCGTCGTAAAATAAAGTCGTCGGAAATTTCATGAAATTGACAAAAATGGCTTCGAAAAACTAGTCGTAAAATGTGTAAGGCGTCGATCGTTAGAAAACGAACTCGACAGTTTTAGAAAGTTTGTATCAAAATCTAGAAGTTTCAGTTCAGGAGTTTTCGACATAAAGGTCTCGAACATAAAGATAATAAAGGTTAAAGATGGTGATTTTGTCGAATTGTGGTTCAAAAAGTGAGTTTCGGCCAAGTTTAAACATCCGTAATTAATTTATTACAACTCCGCTATACAAACGGTTTGTCGTTTTAGAAAATATGCTTGGTGATCTAAATTTTATTAGAAGACATTTCGTTCCAAAAAGTTCCACATCCTTGTTAAAAACAGCCCTCAACAGGACGCTTTCACTACCGTAACACTTGTATCGTAAAATAATATAGTTTTTCAGAAAATAATAGTTACGGAAATTTAATGAAAACGCATATCTTTGTCGTTTCAAATCCGTTTTCTACGTATAATACGTCCTTAGCTTCGTATCAAAGTATACTATCATATTTTTGATAAGTCGAAATAATTTGTGAAGCTTAAGGCTCGTTTTTGACTCGAATAGAGTAAAAATAGTGTGCTGAAATTTCTGAAAAATATATATCTCGTCGTCAAACTTTAAAAATTCATAACTTCTTCGTTATAACTCCGTTTTAATCCGTTCAAGCGGCCACGGATTCGTTTTAAAGTATATTTTCTAAATATCAAGGCCAAAAAGTCGTGCCTACAGTCGGATTTTCCAGAAAATCAAAACAAGGACAGAACACATTTTTTATACTTATCGAAAATAGTTTTTCTCGTACCAAACCTATTCTAATCCCTTCAAATCAACTCCAAAGCTAATCTAATCCTACCATACACCTTCTTAGGGTGTCATGGGTTCCTAAACATCATCAAGACCAAAGTATACCAAGGGGATAATTATAGGATGACCTTATATATATATATATATCTAAAAATCATGTAAAAATGGTATAAACAACACAAATCATGCATGCTTGCTCCAAAATGAAAAAATACATATGAAATGATAAGGAAAATGTAAATGAAAATGATATGCTTACTAGTATTATGATGAGGTGCAAAGAACCAGGTTAGCCTAAACACTCTAGGTTTTTATTTCAAAACCTTATTAAGAGTGTGATCTAGATTGATTAACTTGATCTTGTAAAATTTTTGATGAATCCTTGCTACTCCTTTGGTAGTGGCCGGTTATGGAAGGAAAACCAAAGAGAAGAGAGAACTTTGTCTAACTTGAATAATTGGTTGAATGAAATGTGAAGTGAAATGTGAAGTAAATATCTATAAAATCAATAGAGTGTACCAACTTAATAAATGAAATCACCCAATCCCCCCCCCTTGGCCGGATTTTGGGGGGATTATGTCTCTCAAAATTTTTTTTTTTTTTTCTTTTCTATCTTGTGTAAAATTGTAAATAAAATGTAAGTAAATGTTATGTTAAGTAGAATTTGTAGTAACTTGTACATAGTAGTGATATTAGAGTAGTATGAATTAAACTAAGTTTTAGGGGATCAAAGTAAAGTATAATGATATCATAAGAATTTTTAAAAATACATTCCTTGTAAAATTTGAGTGATAAAATAATTATCGAGTAGTTTTTAAGAAAAACGTCGTAATAATATAACTTTAACGATTTATATACAAAATAAATTTAAAACACTAGTTAAACTCAAAATATAGTTTTTATAAACCAATGTAAGTTTAAAATATATCGGGATCATTTTTGAAAGTAACGGATTAAATATTCAAAATAATAACTCACGCGATAACGTTTATTTAATATAAAATTCACGCGTTTAATATGAAATGCAATGTCATGAATGAACTACCGGGATGCAAATGATGCTAATGAAATGTAGACTAATCTTAGTCCATATGAAATGTACGTGATGTTATGATCAGGAATTCGCCGCTAAACCTTAAAGGTTACGCGAATTTGGAACACGTAAACCTAGTTTACGATAAATGTTGAAATTGTAAGGCATGAATTGTTTCGAGAAATGACCTGGAAGTACGGGTTGTCACATTTACAAGAGACGATTTTGACAATATAACATCACCAAAATCAACCAAAAATAAAACCGACCTTGCTCTTGATATCAATGTTAGGTCACCATTTATGTAACACAAGCATCAATATAAAGAAATATAGAAGAGAAAGATCGGTTGAACAAATCACAAACACACACACGAATATATGAAGAGTTTAGGCGTAGGAGTGATATTAGAAATGAACAACCAACTCTTAAATGAGAGTTACAAAGGTATTTATAGGGAAGGAGCTAGGGCAACACTCAAGCTTCCTTCCTTTACTTATTGGGATTGGGCCAAGGCTTATGGGCTTTCTACATAAGCCTTGCCTTAAGTACTAACATAAAAGCCTAATTAAGCTAACTATTACAATATTAATTACTAACACTTGTAATCTAGTTTAGGAGTGATTCCAACAACAGGGTACCAAGCCTACAAATCCAATGATTGAACAGTTGTTTTTGAAGATTGCGAAGATTGCTAATCTCCAAGGTCCTGTAGCCATAAAAAAATAGTTCAAAGGTCAGCTGGGTGTTTGGATACATCCTCCAGTTGAAGACAGTGTAATCTAAATACAAACTGGATGATTTTTGAACAAAAATATCAAGTTTAGGGGAGGATTGTTGGGTTTTTGGTTATGGTTATGAGGATAGAGTGACTGCTCAAGATATACCACTGCTAGTATAAGATTGGAACCACTGCTACTATATTTGAACAACTGCTACTATTCTGTAGGTCAGTTTGAGTTGTAATATTCTAGAACTAGTGATGGTTGTTAGGATCATCTAGAATACTGCTGGAGTTTGACAAATACTAGAGTTATTTGTAACTGATGCTTATGTTTTAGTAGATTGTATTGATAAAAGAAAAAGAAAAAAAAATAACCAGAAACATATAAGGATGCAACATTGGCTGATAATGTGTTGAAAAACAACAGTTTGAATACGATCGTGTGCAATATTTAAAATACTGTGTATCATAAAAAAACAATACATAGTGAGATAAGACACCATTTTTATAAGGGATATGTAATTAAAGTCATAAACTGAAAGTGGAAGTTAATACTGCCAGGCATGAAGACCAAGTAATAAACGGTTACAGATGCATGTACAGTGCTGATTTTAAGTAAACAGTGCTGAACAGGGTTACAAATGCATGTATTACGGTCACAAAAGTTTTATTGTAATTGTGTTAGGATGTACAGGATGGTGCAAAACTAAGTTGTAGCATAACCTTTAGTTATAATTTCAAAGTTAAGGGATAAGGTCAACAACCTAGCATTTATTAGGATGTTAATGCTTTTAAATGCGGTTAGGTAGAGGCTTTCTTTTATAGTGAGATTTATAGTCACAGACTCACAGGCACAGTCATAAACAGACGCACATTAACACTGGTTTTACACAAACATATCAACAAAACCCTAATAAAAATGACTCCAAAAAAAGGTGGTGGGTTTTTGTTTTTGTAAATCTTATTTTGCTAATGCTAAGCTTGTTTTCACGCATCTTTAAAGAGTTTTTTTATTTTGCAGATATCATAACAATCTCTTCATATTCAAGCATAACAGTGTCCTCAAGCAGTTCAGATACAATGCGGCCATGTAATCCTTGGGCTTCATACTTCCCAAACGCTGAAACCTCTGAAAGTGATTCAAGCTCTATATCCAGCTATTTGTCTACCTACAGCTCAAGTGACTATTCTGACAGACCCGATGTGGTAGCTTACCATGACAGTTTGTTGAAAAGGGCAACGGTTATGAGTTTTGAGGAAAAAAAATCCTTCAGTTAGTGATGCCCAAAGTCGGAACCTCACGGGTAAAAGGATTCAGGTAATAGGACATGCAAATAAACAAACATGGGCTGATATTAAAATGTAAGAAATTTGGCATAAATAATCCCTCCACAACGCAGTAGAGCGGCCTGACAAAGGCAAAGGCAAAGGGAAAAGAAAAATGGCTTACAAGTAACATCTATTTACCTTATCTACTGGTTTGTTGATGTACTAAAAGAACTGGAATGGTTGTTATATGTTTAATCTATAATATGTGCACCTGAAATCTGTTGTGACTATTTTTGCAGATCTTTTTAGTATTTATGCATATGCCTTGACTTAAACAGGTGGAAATGGAACATCTACTTATCTTTGTATGTTTACTTTTTTACCTATAAACAAGTAGTAAATAACTACAAAGTTTAACAGGCTTACCTTTGAAAAAAGGTTCAAACGATCAGCTCTTTTAAATATGGACTTCCTGGAAGAGCCTAGTGCTATTGGTATCACGTTTGGATGTTTAACCCACCAAACATGACATTTTTAATAGGACATTTTTTATAAGAATAAACAAAATTAAGTTAAAGAAACATAAACTTACAAATCCAAGCCACAGCACTGTCATTAGTTAAAAATGCACGACGACCAAAATGTAAAGCATGTCTATGATTGTAAAAAATGAAGGGCATATCATAATGAGCATCGTCACATGTATCAATGATCTGTGTTTCAGGTTCAACAAACAAGAAATCAAACCATCTTCCAAAACATGTATTCGTAAACAAGATGCGGCGTTTTGGGCCTAACTTTGGTTTTATCAACGGAAAGTAGTTCAGTATACTCGTAGTGATTAACTTAGATTCATAGTACTAAAAACGGTCAACAAAAACGAAAAATTAATTCAGACCATAGAAGGAATCTATACCAACGTCATAAACAATAGCATACTCATATCGGATGATGCATATAAACCAGCTACCCTAATATACCAGATTCAATGGCTGGACCTGGACCCATTTCAACAACTCCTTATTGGTCTACAAACTGGCACTAAATTTTTTAATGAAACAAGTAATGTTAGATACTTAAGTAACTACATCTAATGTATTATAGACTACATAATTACGAATCAGACAAACATAAAAAAAAGCAATGGATTGTAAAATGAAATTAACACGTATGTAACATAGGCAATAATCGAATCACAACAACGATTCATTATAACATAGAACGAATTGGAAATAAATCATATGTAATAAACAACAATAAAAATATTTACGTACCATACTTTACCACATTATTGGAAAAAAAAAGATAGAGCAATCGAAGATGGTTTTCTTGTTGTAAAAAAATGTAACGAACGGAAATATTCGGTTGCTATGAACAGTGTACGTTAGGAGCAAGAGGGGTGCTGACGAAGCAGACGGTTTGATTTGTGAAAACAGTAACTAAGAATGTTTTTATGCGAGAAGCAAAAAACATAGAGAGTGAAGAAGATGAATGATGAAGATGAGTGAGTATTGGATTTTGAATATAAATTCACTGTACTTTCACTATTCATATGTGTACTTATTATGTAACGTAAAATGACGATAAAACCCTTTTAAAAATATATGGTTGCCCAGCGAACGTTAGTTGCCCAAAAAACAATACCTTACACATACGGGACACTTGTCGCAATGAGGTTGAGTTGCCCAACGACAGCGGTTGCCCTCGGTCTATTTTCAAATATAAAATAAAAGTGGTCCGAAAAGTGATAAGCCTCAGGGCGCGCGGTCTATTTGCGTCATTTTCCCTAATTTTTATTTATTTATTATAATTATTTTTTTACGTCGAACAATAAGAACAAACAAAAGGTGTTGGTTTGTGGGAGTTATAAACACGACAAAACGACTAAAAGTGTGTGAGCCGATGGGGGCACACGCGACAAACACGAGTATACGTGACGAATGTAATAATACTTGAATATAATCTATACCCAATGTGATATTACTTGACCCGATCATTGATTCGATCCACGGGCTGATGTTGGACATATACATGGGACGAATGGGTTTTGCCTTGGGCCTAGTCGACTGAAATTGATCAGGTAAAAGGGGAAGGTGTTTTGCTTGGGCTTGAACTTGTCGAACAAGTTTTTAGACTCCAAGTAGGAGTTGGTTTTGGTTTGTATATATACAAATATTCCTTCTGCCAAAAACATACGATCATATATATCCCTTAATATCACTAAACCAATATTCTTAATTCCCTGGTTAATCCTAAGTCAACTAATCACTTTAGTTGATTTGGTTTTAACTTGGTTTCATGCTTCTTAAACTTGCATAGCTACAAGTGTTTAGGAGATTGATTTGGTTGCTTGTTTTCTGCTTCTCCATGTCGACAAACAGCAGCAACAAGCTGTGCAGTTTCTGGTCGTGGAGTTTATCTCGGACAAAGAAGCTGTTGGATATCGGATAGGCTTATCCGATATCGGGTAAAGTGCAAAACCAGTTCCTTGGCTGTTTGGTGACCTCGGACAGAAACATAAATTGTTTCTTGGGTTTTCTGGTTTGAATTATTCAAGGTGTCAAGTAGTTGATTGGGTTTTATTATTACGTTCTCGACTAGCCATATATCGAACGTATACATTATCGGGTTTGTATGTGATACTCATTGAGGCATCTATTTTAGGTGCTTAGTTTCGTAATTGGTTTTATTGTCCGTTACTAAAGATCAATTGCCAAGCAAGGTTAGGGTTTCTTTTATCCCTTTTGTTAACTAATTCTTGTATTAATTATTTGTTTATTAATTACGTGTTTAACCTGATTGAAATTACTATATCCTTATCCTCTGCGTACTCGTAGAGGTTAATGGTTAACTGGTTCTAAAATCCCAACAGTGGCATCACGAGTCAACTCGTTTTTGCGATTATGGGTTACACGTTTCTTTATTAATAAACATGTTTTTAAAAGGCTGCATGAAACCTAGTTTAGTTATTTTTTTATTTTTATTTTGACAATTTCATGCAATACTTGTCAAATTTTAATAAATAATAACTAGTCACACACAAATTAAAATTATATTGATAATTAGAATTAATTTGTTAATTGGAATTACTTGTTAATTAGAATTTAATTTACATGTTAATTATAATTACTTTGTTAATTGAAATTAAATTGTTAATTAAGAATTACATGTTAATTAAAATTACTTGCTAATTAGAATTAAAAGTTAATTTGAATTTATAAATTGTTAATTAGAATTATTATGATAATTAGAATTACATATTGGTTAATAAATACATAAAATTGCGTAATTACTTGATAATTGAGATTGACATGCTATTTTATGTGTTTTCCGGCCACAAGACCCACTCAATTGCTTTTCTAAGTGATGTATGGGGCGATCTAGGTATTACATCCTAGTGACGGTCTTATGGTTCTCCGTTTGGGGAAGACTCGCAAGAGAACTCGGAACAATATGTAGTTATTTATGTTGATGTTTATGCTTATATGTTTGTGATTCCTAATATGTGCATTATTACTTGCTTTGACACCTAATTGTATGCAATATGGAATAATACATATCGAAACCATAACATCAATATTGGTCTTTATTTACACGCCTAAATACCATACTCATTTTGACCTGCTATTTGATTCGTGGAAAATTGTTTTTGTAAAATAAAGTGACCTAATATATGAAACACGTTTTCAAGAATTTAAAAACTAGACGCTATGGACACTTGGGATGTACGGCTCACCCACTAGAACAAACTCAAAAGGGGGTTCAAAGAGGTGTGCACAGTCGCACCAAAAGGATGTCTAAGGTTATGCTTCAGCGCTTACCTGGTCCTCTGCCCCCCTCTGCGTTCGATTGGAGCTACCGTGAACCATGATGATCACTACAGTGTCATTACCAAAGTTTCTAAAATTAGTGTTACAAAGTTGTTTTGCATGCTTCTTTGTACACGACTTTTACCACATTATATGTGCATACCTATTTGTTAATTTTAAGTCTATGCCATCCAACTATGAACACGTGCACTTGGATTGACTTCACTGGTCAGACCTAAGGGCCTTTCCAAGCCATGGTAATTATTTCTCACTGGTCAGACCTCTGGTTATTTTTACACGTTCATACTTGGTTGACTTATTTCGAGTTAGCTTGGTCAGACCTTGAACCCGAGGCATAATATGAGAACAAAACATGCTTTTGACATTATTACTTGATACTAATGTCTTAAACAGTCTCATAAATCTAAGAGTTGCATTATGCAATTAACGCTAACCGCTTACCTCTTGTCCTATTTTTTTATACACTGGTCAGACCTATGGTAATTAAGTGGGGTTGCAAGATGGATCTTAGTCTTAATTAGTAATTAATTGGGTAGTTAATTCTTTTAAGAATGCAATTATCGAAAATACTAGAATTGAACTTTTTATGTTCTGATTAATTATGTTATTGCAACATAATTCGTAAACAAAGTTGTTTTTCTTTTAAAGACAAACTTAGTCTCTTTTCCTAGTAAGAAGAGTGAGACTTATTCTTATCTTTTCTCCTTAGTTGACTAACTAAGATAGGATTCCAAAATTGATAAACTCGTTTATGATGTTTCATTACCCTTTCGTGGTATAGAGTTAATTGAAAGATAAAATATTTTGTGTAACAGGAAACATTGTGTTTAGAGCTACCAAAATAAATAGCATCCTGCACTTGTCACGATGTATGAGTTTAAACTGCAAAGAGTAAAGAAATCACTAGGATATTCGCTAGGTAATTCTCTTGGACTCTTATTATTCCTAAAGTGCTAATTACCCTTGGGGCTATGTAGACGATAAAGGAGGAATTGCATGCTAAAGATTCAAGTTAATTGAATAAAAGAATGGCTAGTCCATTGTCTACATAAGTAAAACTTCATATACTCTGCTCAATACCTAAGTACATGCTACTAGTAGGCAATTGAAGATAATATAAAAATATATAAAACTGCCATATGCTTTCTACTGGAAATGTAACACTTGTAATGTTGACAAATCCAGTGGGAGCAATGGCATTTTATTACTGAAATATCATTCATGTAATGTTGTTAATTTCAGTGGGAGCTACGGGATTTATTTCCTGTTAGTCACCTATATCATTTTAAACTAGCTTTGAAATAATCCATTACTTTCCGAATATGAACAACCATTGCTTAAAGGATATTGCATTTTATTTTATAAGATAACACGTTGCCTTCCTGCTGTCGCTTCCTGAAGTGTTATATATAGAATAATAATCGACAATTATTCATTAAAGGCTATGGTTCTACAACTACTTATGATCTCCATGACATTATCATATTGTTTGAATAATCAATCACGTGTTGTTTGTTTTAATAATATGATGTTGTACCTTACACAAGTGAGGGAAATCTCAAAGTGTGTGCAAGGAACAACAATATTATTGGTATCTCTTGACCGCAAGGTAAAGGAAACTAATAATTCTACTAGGACTTAAACACATTAGATGTTTAATGCCCTACTACATGTAAAATAAGAATTCTACTAGGACTTAAACACATGAGATGTTTATTGCCCTACTACATTCTAATAATGATTCTACTAGGACTTGAACACGCTAGATGTTTGTTGCCCTACTACATTCAAATGTCATGATATAGTGTAAAGATACTTCAACATTTGACTACATATTTTAGTCAACAGAATTATGGTTATATGATAATGATCATAATTCTGAAGTATAAAATTAACTTGAAATTACTATAGAACTCAAGAGTTTGTGTTCATGATTACTTTTGTTAGTATAATTATGCTTACATGTTAAGACATAATTATAAAGTCTTTGAATTAGTCAATGACTTATAACATAAAGTATATATATAGTAAATGTGTTATATCTTCTCGTTAACACATAAACATGAGGCTTTGAATTATTCAAAGACTGATAATGTATTATTGAAATGTTTTGTTTTCTTGTTAACACATGAACATATAATCCTTGAACAGTTCTGTCTTCTTGTGAACACGTGAACATAAGGTTCTTGTATTATTCAATGAATATACATTATAGCATGTACTTGGTTCGTAAATACTTTATATGCAATTTGGCTCGACCCAATTGACAAGTATTTGGTCCTAAGAGAATTAAGTTATCTATAGAATTCTGATATAGATTCACAATTCTAATAACTCATAGGATACCACTTCATTATGGTATGTCTAATGTGTTGGATCAAACTTTATTCATATTGTTTGGTTCCTGATAGCTTTAATTGCTCTACCTCCAAAACATATCAAGGTTAGAAATTGCGTGTGTCATGGATACACTCAATAGAGTTCAAACCTAGAAGGTATTCAAGACAACTTATAACTGAAAACCCTAATTCATTAGGGATTTGAGGTTTTACCACTCAAACCAATTGAATCATAAGCCCTTTTGGATTTTTGATTTTTCTACACTTCCTAGCTTGAAGATTGTAGTTTTGGTGTTCTTCCTAGCTTGACGAAACACAAAACTATTGCTAGAACTTTTGGTTAAAGAGTGATACTAAATTAGAGTTTTTCTATAAACCCTAATTTGAGTTGTTGGAAGGAATTCCATTATGTCTTGATTTAAGTTATGAATTTGTTAAAATCTTATGAAGCATTTTATTAACAAATCTTGAGATGAGAACTTAAAATGTATTTTGTGATTCTCCATAAAGGACAATTTATTGTTGCTTAAATACTTAGTATTTAGAGAATCGTGTCTACTTACAAAAGTAAGTGGGAGTATACACATATCTCAAAGTTTTTTAGAACAAAATACTTAACCTTCTAAAATGCACTTATTAATGTCATACTAAAGTTAAACATGAAAATGTCGACCGAAGTATAATGATTACTCTCATTCATAAATCTGAAAGGATGCTCATCACTTGAGTGATATTTTATATCAATTCTGAGGGATATAAGTTAGAAGATTATTGTAAATCAGCTAACTACTAAAATATATTATCACATCTTGAATCTGATAAATGTTTTAGAACTATGAATGATAAGATGTAGTCCTTAAAAGGCAAATTGAGTTTTAAGCTTGATTTTTATTTCGCCTAACAGTTAACCTATGAGGTTGGAATGAGTTTCTTTTGAAGAAAGACTTACAAGGACAAAATTGTATACATATCAATGTTTGGAATTTTATAAGAAGTTTTTAATCATACTTAAGCAATTGACTGTGATTAAATTTTCTTATATAATACATGCATTAATATATAAAGATATTTAACTGTCATACATGTGATTTGTATCTTGAATATGACAATTAAATATTATAACTCTTTCTTTATGATAACCTTTTGCGAGTACGGTGTGTAATCAAAAGGGTTATGAATTTTATGTAGTATACAAAATTTAAGCAATCCATTTTTGGATTGAATCATGCATCTAAGAGCTGAGATCTTGAATTTAATTACAATATGATTCTGATTGAACTAAGATAACTCTTGAGTATATCTGACATTGAGTGGGAGCATTGTGTTTATCCTTAAAATTTACATGTTGAAGATATCATTCTATTTAAGCTAGATATTGATCCTTAAGCTTGGAATGAAACTTCACTTGGAATTTAGGGAATAAAACAAATAACCTTGGAATAAATGTTTATCTGGAATAAACAAATGCGGAAAATAAGTCTGACACAAATGCAATATATCATTTGAGCAAGTCTTAAAGTGGTATATTTCACTTGGAATAATTTACATGGATGGAAACCTTGTGTTTTTAAACTAAGGGTTTGTCATGTATATATTATATTGTGTATAAGACTAGTTGTTGTTTTTGTATAAGAATAAATGAGCTGACAACAACAATATCTAATTGAGAGAGTTTAGGTTATTGTTAATATAGATGTTTACGAATTATAAAGCATAGTGTTGTATAAGTACAAATGATGCTAGAGGATTATCAATACTAGTTGTAGTAGGATTTCATCTTTTATGATAAATCTGCTAACTAGTTATGCTCAACATAGAGCATTGTTGCATTACACGTTAATGAATGAGAATATTTTACACTTTTAGAAACTGTAAAGATGACTGTCAGTATGTCGTTGATTTCTAATACCCCGTGCAAGGTAAGACGACATCTCCATACTATAACTCTTGCAATAGTATGAGAATATGAGATAAGACACTCATCTTATAGTTCAAATCGTTCACTATATGTGAAATTTGAAACAAGTATTCGGAAAGTTTACTCAAATGACTATTTAGTTTTTCTTGTAAAGAAAGGTTGAGAATGTTGGAAACATTAGGCCTCAACTTACTAAATGAGTTTCATGCATATCTGTTTTAGTATTTGGATAATTGGGATTGAAAGACAATTTTTACTTTATGATGAATAAAGATACTTGGTATTTGTTATTCATTCATATAATAATTGTTATCCTATATTTTCATGTTTAATCCTTGAATAATTTTATTATTCTAAATATGTCCATTGTCGGTTAACAATATGGGAATATTGTTATGTAAGGCAAATGTGAGTGTTGGTTATATTCTAACGAGAATGTGGATTGTTCCCGCCAAACTCATATGTATTCACTAGAGATACATATTGGATTCCCCAACTTTCAAACATTTACTTTTGGATCCTTGTCATAAGTAAAATAATGAAAATGGTTTGTTATCTTCATCCTTAGACTTGAGATGCAAGCAAGTTCTCTTATGTGTGGATATCATTTTTTGTAAGTATACGCAAAACGCTATCTGAACAAGGTAGTTATAAAATCTATATTTCGGAGTGATGTGAAGCAGCATCCACAACACTTGTAGTCAATAAAGGATTTGTTACTCCACTTGATATGTGCAGAAAGATACCATGGCGCCTCTCCAAAATTAATAAGATAATTTTTCGGCCGAACCCAAAGGGTAATGCAAGATGATACTTGATTACATTTGCTATATCTAATTAAATTCAATAACGAGATTCTAAATGGTTAAACTATATGGAATGATTTGAGATCCATAATCCATGGTTTAACGGTATCTATAACAAAGGATGATTAGAGCAAGACATTGAATGACCATGCTACTGAGAAACTTTTACGAAACTATTCTCTCAGAAACTTTTAGTTAAAAAGCGAGTGAGAGCGTTTGCTAGGTGTTTCCGTCGTTAGTTTTGTGTGCCATTCGACACACCAACTCCCAAGTGGGAGCTGTTGGTTTGTAGGAGTTATAAACACGACAAAACGACTAGAAGTGTGTGAGCCAATGGAGGCACACGCGATAAACACGAGTATACGTGACGAATGTAATAATACTTGAATATAATCTATACCCGATGTGATATTACTTGACCCGATCATTGATTCGATCCATGGGTTAATGTTGGACATATACATGGGACGAATGGGTTTTGCCTTGGGCCTAGTCGACTGAAATTGATCAGGTAAAAGGGGAAGGTGTTTTGCTTGGGCTTGAACTTGTCGAACATGTTTTTAGACTCCAAGTAGGAGTTGGTTTTGGTTTGTATATATACAAATATTCCTTCTGCCAAAAACATACGATCATATATATCCCTTAATATCACTAAACCAATATTCTTAATTCCCTGGTTAATCCTAAGTCAACTAATCACTTTAGTTGATTTGATTTTAACTTGGTTTCATGCTTCCTAAACTTGCATAGCTACAAGTGTTTAGGAGATTGATTTGGTTGCTTGTTTTCTGCTTCTCCATGTCGACAAACAGTAGCAACAAGCTGTGCAGTTTCTGGTCGTGGTGCTTATCTCGGACAAAGAAGCTGTTGGATATCGGATAGGCTTATCCGATATCGGGTAAAGTGCAAAACCAGTTCCTTGGCTGTTTGGTGACCTCGGACAGAAACATAAATTGTTTCTTGGGTTTTCTGGTTTGAATTATTCAAGGTGTCAAGTAGTTGATTGGGTTTTATTATTACGTTCTCGACTAGCCATATATCGAACGTATACATTATCGGGTTTGTGTGTGATACTCATTGATGCATCTATTTTAGGTGCTTAGTTTCGTAATTGGTTTTATTGTCCGTTACTAAAGATCAATTGCCAAGCAAGGTTAGGGTTTCTTTTATCCCTTTTATTAATTAATTCTTGTATTAATTATTTGTTTATTAATTACGTGTTTAACCTAATTGCAATTACTAGATCTTTATCCGCTGCGTACTCGTAGAGGTTAATGGTTAACTGGTTCTAAAATCCCAACAAAAGGTATATATATAAACCTTTTTTGTTTTTTTTCTATAGTGTGATCAGTGAATAAAAAGGATACTCCTTTTATTAATTATGCCGTTAAAAAGAAACTTAAATAACGTTTCTTCTTATGTGGCCTTATTTTTTTCTCTGTTTGGCCACCAATGAGCACTCATCCAATTCTTTCCTCCGTCTCGAACAATAGCAGCAACCAAAGAGCTTATTTTTAAAAACCACCCTTTATTTGTTTCTTCGTATAATATACTAATAAAATCGATATCTTAATCTCGACGAACATGCAAAATACTTTTAAAGGGAACGATTTGTGCAGGGATGAAGTATATACCATGGAGATAAGGATATAAGTGCTCCGGACTGTCGGCCGAATCCGACGCTCGAAAAAAGTAAAGTGACGGCTGAAAAGTTTAGGTTTAAGGTTAGAGATGAATGTGGCGGAAAAATTAATTCTCTGATACCATGTCAATTAATGTAATTGATATGATACAAATATGTTTATTTGATTGATATCACAATTACATTGTACAAATAAATAGTGGTCTATAAAATATTTTAGACTCGGGCTTGAGTCCGTTACAATATCAAACACATATTACAGGCTAACAATTATTAGATGTGCATCATTATATGATAAAGCATAGTTGTAATGTTTTGCTGGAAATGAAATGAGAAGAAACTTTAACACCTTACAAATTGTGGACTGGACTAGTGCCAGTGGAGAAAGGAAAGTTGGGCTTTGTCTTTGTTATGGGCTTACAGCATACTAGTTCATAAAATAAAATTGCCTTTATAAGCTTAATGCTCATCAAAATTCAAAACAGATGGGCTTTTGGATGTACTCTACTACTCTTTGTCAACTACTCAGGACGTGCTTGGTTAGGGGGTTAAGGGGGTGGGAGAATGGGTAAGGTATTCAAAATGGCCCACATCATAAATAATTTAGTGCTTGGTTGGGGAGGGGTAAGGGATTGATTACCCCATAATGGGTAATGAACCATTATAGAGTAAATTGAGGGGTAAGGGATTGATTACCCACCTCACTCATTCCTTTGCATTCCTTTCCCTTTCCTTTTCCCTTTCCCCTTCCCCACTTTGAACCAAGCGGACCCTCAACTATATTTCGGAGCATGTTGTAGACAGATTGTGAGATTCAGAATTGAATATTTGAATGTCTACTCAAGAAACAATGTTTTAAAAACTGGTTTTTTTATCGACCCGGTTTAGTCGCCGGTTCACCGGGTCACCGGTTCAACCGGTTGAACTGCCGGGTCGAACCGGTTCTATACATATATATACTTTTTCCTATATTTAATAATTAGTATTGCATGATCTAATAATTTATCCGTTTTTATTCATACATTCGATTAAACCGATGAAGAAAATTGAGACTATACCAATAAGTTTTGCTTTCTACGTCTACATCTATACAAAAAATAGCCAAAATTTTCAAGGTGATTGTAAATTATAAAATAGTTTATAATAAAACTATATTAATTGGTGATTCTAAGATCATATATAACTATAATTAATTATTTTACAAAATTTTAACAAACATTTGTTATCAACATTTTAACTTTCAATTAAACAAGTTAATGGAAAAAAAATTATTTTGTTAATTTTTTTTTATAAAAAGTAATGACGCGGCCGGGTTTATCAAACTGGGTCAACCCGGGTCAACGAAAAACCGGCGGTTCAATCCGGTTTTCAACCATGCAAAAACCCGGTCTTATCCGGCCCGATCTCCGAGCCGGTTCCCGGTTCAACCGGTTGAACCGGCTGGATCAACCCGGGTTTTAAAACATTGAGAAAAGTAAGTGTTAATTACTATATAACCAATCATACCAATCGAGTTACTCGGTTATTGTTTGATTGTCACAGTTCTTTTGAAGTTATGTGAACCAACACAATTGAGTTTATTAATTTACGTTGTTCATATTGATGTCGGTGAAATACCGAGATTTATCATGTCTTAATTACCATTGACATTGTCGCGTGATGACGGCATGCTTGACGTGGTATGACATTATAATTATCTATGTTCTGGCCAATTGCCAATTACATTGTCCTACAATAACATTTATCATGATATAAAATTATTTATGTCGTTGTTTTCACTTTACTTTGTGTTTCTTTAACTAATATTAATATAGAGGCAATTTATTTTGCTTACTTAAAAATCTATGCTTACCAAGGGATAAATCCTCACCATCCATCTAGTATAATCTAATGGTGGGGATTAACCTAAGATTTAATACTTAAACCTAAGTCCATTTTTTTTTTATTGTCTTTTTGTCTTTCTTTTTTATTAACCTTTTTTTTTCCTTTTTTTTTTGTCTTTTTTATTAATTTCCGTTTTTTTTTAATTAACATTTTTTTTTAAAATTTGCGTTATTCACGTTTATTTTTTCGCGTTTTTTTTTCGCTTTCATACGTTTTCCTCTGTTTTCGTCCGTTTTCATCTGTTTCGTCCGTTTTTCAATGTTTTCGTCCATTTTCTTACGTTTTCGTCCATCTTCATATGTTTTCGTCTATTTTCTTACCTTTTCGTTCGTTTTCATACGTTTTCTTACGTTTTCATGTATTTTCGTCCGTTTTTATACGTTTTCGTCCGTTTTCAGACGTTTTCGCCGTTTTATACGTTTTCATCCGCTTTCATAGGTTTATATACGTTTTAGTCCGTTTTGGCCCCGCTTTTTAGACGCTTTCGCCCGTTTTCTTACGTTTTTGTCCGTTTTCATACGTTTTCATTGGTTTTCATTCGTTTTCATACGTTTTAGTCCGTTTTCATACTTTTCGTCCATGTTCATACGTTTTCGTTGTTTTTTTACGCTTTCATGTACTTTCATCCGTTTCTATACGCTTTCTTCGTTTCGTGATGTTTTCGTCCCACTTCTAAACATTTTCATCGGTTTTCATAGGTTTATATACGTTTTCGTCCATTTTTAGACGCTTTCGTCTGTTTTCAGATGTTTTCATACGTTTTTGTCCGCTTTTATACGTTTTCGTCCGTTTTAAGACGTTTTTATACGCTTTTCATTCATTTTTATACGTTTTTTTTCGTTTCGACGTTTTCGTCTGTTTTCATATACTTTCATCCGTTTCTATACGCTTCTTCTTTTTTCGACGTTTCGCCCACTTCTATAGGTTTTCACCGGTTTTCATAGGTTTATATACGTTTTCGTCCGTTTTTTTTACATTTTCGTCCATTTTAGACGCTTTCGTCTGTTTTCAGACGTTTTCGTCCGTTTTCATACATTTTGTCCGTTTTATACATTTTCGCCCGTTTAAGACGTGCTTTTATATACGCTTTTCATTCATTTTTATCGTTTTTCCGTTTTCAGACGCTTTCGTCCGTTTTCATACGCTTTCGTCCGCTTTTTGTAGTTTTTTATACGTTTTCGTCTATTTTCATACGTTTCATGCTTATTATTAAACTCTATTATATTACATGTCTAATATCAATTGTGATATTTTATAAAAAATACTTAATGTCTAATATCACTTGTAATATTTCATAAACAAACGAGCATGTTTTTTAACCTTTAATATCACCTGAGATATTTCATTGCTTTGTATGTTTTTATATATTATCACCTATGTGTTTTCTAATATTTTTATAATTTTCAGTTACATGATAGTTTTGTAACTTTCATCGCAATTGACAAGTATATTTTTTAATGCAACTAGTGTTATCTATCACTTGTGATATTATACTCTTAGTAGAAATAAAATGGTTAAAGTCTCTTTAGGTGAATTCTTATTTTGTTAAAAAAAAATACTAATTTAATGCAACACTTGTTTGAATTTGAGAATATTTCAAATCTCTATTTTCATAGTTTGCTTCATTTTTATTCATTTTGATATTTTTAAGTGACACTTATTATCTCTTGTGATATAACACTGTAAGGAAGATGAATAGTATTACATTCTTCATCATGTATGTGTTATCGATTTTGATACTCAACTAAGAATGTGAAATATTACATTCTTACCAAATGTGATAAGAATTTAGTATTTTACCAAGTATATATGAAAGAAATAATAATAAGCATCACTTATTATATCACCTGTGATGATTCTTTCATTTTTATTTGTGTTTTTGAAAATATTTAGGAAGATTTTTGTGTTTTATGATAATATGAAATATTAAAAAATGTGTTTAACTGAAAACAAGAGATGTTATGATACTTTGGTTAGACTTGTGGTGGCATTTTCTTTTTAATAGATACATTATGCATGTTTCGATAGGTTTTATAGAGGGATTTAAAAATATCTATCATTGAATCAACAAACTAAAGAAGCTATGGTTGAAGAAAGCACAACAAACTTAGCAAGCTCAAACACCTGTGATATCACACATGATATCACAGGTGATATCACCTCGCTTTTGATATCACATGATATCACAAGTGATATCACTAGTGATATCACAAGTGATATAAACTATGATATCACACATACTACCACCGGTGATATCACACATGATATCACAGGTGATATCACTCGTGTTATCACACATGATATCACGTGTGATATCATGTGATATTACAAGTGAGGTGATATCACCTGTGATATCATGTGTCATATCACAGGTGTTTGAGCTTCCTCAGTTTGTTTATAAAGATGTGTGCTTTCTTCAACCATAGCTTCTTTAGTTTGCTGATTCAACCATAGATATTTTCAAATCCCGCGATAAAACCTATCGAAACATGCACAATGTATCTATTAAATAGAAAAATCCACCACAAGTCTAACAAAAGTATCATAACATATCTTGTTTTCAGTTGAAAAACTTTTCTAATATTTTATAATATCATAAAACACAAAAATCTTCCTAGGTATTTTCAAAAACACAAATAACCCCAATCATCAGAATCATCACATTCTTAGTTGATTATCCCAACTGATAACACATACATGATAAAGAATGTAATACTCTTCATCTTTCTTACAATGTTATATCACAAGAGATAAATAAGTGTCACTTACAAATATCAAAATGAAAACGTCTGAAAACGGACAAAAACGTATAAAAATGAATGAAAAACGTATAAGAATGTATGAAAACGAACAAAAACGTCATAAAACAGACAAAAACGTCTGAAAATGGACAAAACTTATAAAAACGGATGAAAACGTATGAAAACGGAAGAAAACGTATAAAAACGGACGAGAACGTCTGAAAACAGACGAAAACGACTAAAAATGGAAGAAAACGTAAAAAACGGACGAAAATACATGAAAACATAAAAATAGAGACAAAAACATCTAAAAATGGACGAAAATACATGAAAACCTAAAAAAACAGACGAAAACGTATGAAAACGAACGAAAACGTAAGAAAACGGGCGAAAACGTCTAAAAATATAAAACCGGACGAAAACATATGAAAACGGACAAAATCGTATATAAACCTATGAAAACGGATTAAAACGTATAAAAACGGACGAAAACGTATAAAAAATGACGAAAAACATGAAAACATAAAAAAACGGACGAAAACGTATGAAAATGGACGAAAACGTATGAAAATGGTAAAAAACTGGTGAAAACGTAAGAAAATGGAGGAAAACGTTGGAAAATGGACGAAAACGTATAAAAACGGACGAAAAACACGAAAACGTAAAAAAACGGACGAAAACTTATGAAAACGGACGAAAATGAACGAACGAAAACGGGCGAAAACGTAAGAAAATGGAGGAAAACGTTGGAAAACGGACGAAACAGATGAAAACGGATGAAAACATACGAAAACGTATGAAAGCGGAAAAAAACACTAATAAAAAAGCGCGAATAACGCGGAAAAAAAAAACGTTCATTTATAAAAAAAACGGGAATTAACAAAAAAAAATTAAAAAAAAAATGAAATAAGAAAAAAGGTGAATAAAAAAGGAAGACAAAAAGACAAGAAAAAAAACATGGACTTAGGTTTAAGTATTAAATCTTAGGTTAATCCTTAAACTAGATGGATGGTTGAGATTTGTCCATTGGTAAGCACCAAAATAAGGGTAAGCAAAAGAATATTCCTCTATTAATATAAAGACTTTGAAAAGCAAATAAACCTTTTCATCTTTTATATAATAAAAGAATTACATTATTTCAGAGTGTTTTTGCAAAACCTTTTTCATTAAAAAAAATAAACCAATAGGAGAGCTTGATTTTGCCACGTAAGCAAAATCGTGTGATGTGATTGGTTAATAAAAGTCAAAATTAAATTGATTTTGATCAACCTTTAATTAATTTTGTAGAGAAATTTGGTTGAGAAGAAAAACACATAAAAACATAGGTGTCAAATTTGTGAAAACAAAAACTTAAAAAAAGATGGGGTAATTAATAAAACTTTAGTGGTTAAATTTTTAAAAATTGTATAGAGTTAAGTGTAATATTATAAGTTTCTATGTTTTTTAATAACTTTGAAAATTAAACAAATACTCCCTTATACTTTATAAACCTTATACTTTATAACTTAAAAATACAATATATATGTTGTTTTAAAACTCCAACATATATAAGATTATAAATATATTTTTTTTTACTATATATGTTTACTGAGGACTCATTTATTTCATACTAAAAGTATGACAAATATGGACACGAATTTGTATATTAAATATGGCTAAATTATTGAAAACAAGAATATAATTATCAAAATGTAAGTACGAGCTACTGTAATATGAAAAAAAAAAAAAAAAAAAAAACGTGATTATACTTATAACAACTATTCATGTAATTTTTTTTTATTTATATAAGGATATGTAGAAAAACATTTTTAAAAAGCTTTAAAGAGTATATTTTAACTTTATCAACGTTTATTATGTGCAACTAAACTCGCATCTTATGTGTGAAATTTAAATAGGAACATCAACATGTATATCAACTAAATATATTTGAATCTTGAATTATCTAACAAATTTTTTTACAAAATTTGATAATACAAAATTCTAATGGATATTAAAATTTGATAACACAATATTCAGTAGATATAAAATAATTTTTTTTGTCTAAACCCTGTGGTATTATATATAACTAGTTATTTTATCAATAGAAACCAATTTTTTACCTTGTTAAAACCAAAATGACTACGGTACAAATTATAAAGCTCGAATAAATGTGATAACAATCCCATGATTGATCGATATTTGATTACTGCAACACAGAAATGTATATCTACATGTTCTACGTATGGAGTAATAAATCAAAAACTAAAATGCTGTTTGAAACAAGTGCATGGATGCACAAAATCACAAACTACCTGAAGATGCATGAGTTCGTCTTGTAACTCATAAAACTACTGCTTCTCGAGTGTACTTTGTCGTAACACCTTGGGTCTGTAGCAACATATTGAGATGGATACATATTATACTCGTTGTTCAAAACTTGTCAAATTAGAATCAACGTATGGCACTTTGGCACGCGTAATCTGATACGTTTTCTATTAAAAAAAAACACAGACTAATTCTTAACATGTCCAAAAATAAAGCTCAAAATGGGGACATTTTTAGACCCAAAACTAATGATTGTTTGAGAAGAGTTGTGTTTTAGATGGAGAAACTCTTACTTATATGTTGTGTTTTTTCTTTTTGAACCCCGCACAAAGTTTTTGTCACCATATTTGTCTCTCGTATCCACCATTAATTTCGGACTTCAAAATTTTCCTTTCATCTTATGGCAAATAAAGTTTATAAGTAATGTTACGGTTGATTAAGCACTCATCTCTTTGTAAATACCGAGTAACTCATAGCAACTTTTGCCTGTAAAACACTTTGTTATAAGCAAATGCCAGGCATTAGGAATGTAGACGAACCGAACAGTGAACATTACTGAATCGTTTGGTAAAAAGTTCGTATATGTTCATTTATTTATTAAATAAACGAACAGGAACAATATTTTACGTTCGTTTAGTTAAATGAACAAACATGAACAAAATTCGTGTCCGTTCATTTATGTTCATAAACGTTCGATTATACGTTCGTTTTGTTTATTTATTTGTTTATGTTCGTATATCATATCTTTTAATTGAATACTAGTAAAATTGGTTTTAACAAAACAACACTTATAAAATAAAATATTAGGCATAATTTGATAAACTTTGTATTTAATTTTCTACGTTCATTTATGTTCTAACGTTTATGTTCATTTAGTGTCTTAAACGAACATAGACGAACATGAAAAATTCATTTTCTTAATAAACGGACATGAACAAGAAAATTCGTTCGTTTAAACGCTCGTGCTCGTTTATTTGTCCGATTAAAATTAAACGGACGAATATGAACAAGACTCCGTTCGTATTCGTCTGATTCGTTTACATCCCTACTGGATCGCACTGGGCATCTACATATATAATCCATTATTAAAACTTCAAAGATTTGGATAACATTAAATAATGTTGTTGAACTTGTACTAATTAAGATGCTTTTAAAATAGGGCTAATGTATTTAAAATGTATCTTACTTGTCATAAATTCCAACTATGTGTACCTTTTTTTTTTTTTTTTTTTGCAAACCCAAGTACTGATCTTTCCATTTCACTTAACTTGATGTATAAAGTTACCCCCTCAACTAGTTGCCTGTATTTTGCACAATTTTAAGAATTCACAGCTCAATTCCACGTCCTTCTCCTTCACACGGCTCCACACTTCTACCTACATCACTACTTAATTCTACTTTTAGGGTAATTTGTGTACGGAATTTGAATAAAGTAATGTAACAACTACATGTGATCTCCCCATATAACCCCACTTCCAGTAACATCAATTTCAATCAACATAAAATCCTAATTTTTAAAGTTATAAAGACAAGAAATTGAGTGTCCTTTTCCCCAATTAATTCAGCAAAAAGGTATGTTGTTATGTTCTTTAATGCCATTTATCCGATTTGTATACAAATATTAAGTGTTTATTTGCTTCTGTCAATTCTTAATAAATTTGTGTCAAATTAGGGTTTGAATTTATTTTGTTCATTCTTATAGATAATAATAGACATACCTGATGATGTTCGTTTAGGATATATGGGTTAGGATATATGCCTATAGAAGATGATTTTGTAGATAATAATAAGGCTGAGATAGGTTATAAGGATGGTGAAACTGGTGTTGCAAAAAGTGTAGGTGATGTTGATCGCCATACTTGTGTTACAGAGAATGTAGGTGCTATAAATAGCCAAACCAGTGATGCAAAGGTTTTAGGAGTTGCAGATAATGTAAAAACTTTAGTTGATGAAAACATTGAGGCTGACATGGATGTAGTTGATACTTTAGTTGATGAAAACCCTGATACTAATACAAGTGTTGTTGATAAGGCTAACTCTAATACTGTTGTTGCTGAACCTATTATAACAAAAAATGTTGATAATGGTAAAGGTATAATGGTTGAAGATGACAGTCTTGTAAGGAAGAAAAGGAAGGCTTTATCCAGGGGTAATGGCATAATCATTAGAGAGAATGAGAATCCAACATTTGATTCTGATAGTGATATTGATAGTGACAGTAACCATGGTTTAGAAAATGATGCTCATATTGAAATGAATTTGTATTCTGAAAGTGAAAGTGAAGAGTCTGAAAGGTCTTATGATTATCTGAATGATAGAGAGGATGAGCTTTTGGAACTAAGGAAAAGAAGATTGAAAAATAAAATTAAAAGTGATATCGTTGAGGATGAACTAATAGAGATTAAGCCTGAAGGAAGTTCACCACCCAAAAGAGTTTTTGACATTAATGACAATGAAACTGTGCTAGAGCATGAAGCTTATATGGACATTGATGAAGAAATTAAGAGGTTTAGATTGTGGAAAGTTAGATCCTTTTACCATTATTGAGAAATTAGGTGACAAGTATCCCATTTATGATGAGGGTACCCATTGGAAGATGAGGAAAGGTATAATTCTTGTATTTACTAAATTGTTGTTGCAGATTATTGAATACATTACACAAACATCAAACTTATTTTTTTTATGTACTACAGGTTGGAGAGAAGTATGCAAATTGTTAGTGCAAATATTACGATATTTAATCTATACAGTCTCGTTTGTTTTGTTGATGACAAACATGTAACTTGTAATACATAACGTAAAATGTATAAGTTACTTGTAATTATATTTTGTCTCAACATACTTTCAACACCTCGACGACACAAGTCCTTGTATGCTACAACACAGGTTCGTACATGTTTGTTATGTTGCGTTATGATCAAACCCCTAACAAACCATTAAACACGTTTAGTTAAATAGTTTATAAAACACTTAAGTAATTTTGGTTACTTACATTTTATAAAATACATAAACATAAGTAAATGTGTTGGGTAAAACCCATGACCCATGACCCAAGACCTATAACCCAATGTCTAGATACATTGTACCTTGGTGGGCACTCAAGTCCATGACCCATGACCCATGATCCATGACCCATAAACCATGGGTAAAGAGGAGCATCCCACGGATCCCTCTAATTGCCCATGGGTCCCTTGGAATTACAAAGGCCGGATCCCTCCAGAAGGGATCCTTGGGGCAGAAACTTGTCTTGGCCCTTTTGCCTATAAATAGCAAGCCACTTCTTACCATTTCTTCACACCTTTGCACATAGTTTCTCTCCACCATTTCTAGCATATTTAGATCATTATGAAACATGTAAACCACCCTCATCTCATATGATCATAATGCTTCTAACTTTCATTTGTTGTAAGCATACTCCCGAAGTGATCCTCCAAAGTAAGCCTAGAGATCTTGCATCCTTACCTACTGAAGTGATCACCCATCACAAGCATACAAGCACATGAAGATCTTCTACAACAAGCTTGGGAAACTTGTCATCTTCATTCATAGAAGACCAATTACATCATGCTTTGTGTTCTTGATGTTTAGTTTAGGATTTCATATCCATTAGACACATTGTCTTGGATATTGTCTAGTATCATATTCTTGTATCTATAACTAGATTAGATGGTTTATATATTTGTGCCATAAAACACAATGTTTGTTATGTTGGGCCACAAAACATAACGGGTGTCATAGATGTGTCATGTTGGTCGGGTAATGGTTCCTCCTTTATAATGGAACCCGGTATCTAGCCTTGTACCGGATAAAGTGTAGGCGATGTCGTGATAGGTTTGGTTCTACCTCGTGGAAGGACTCGGTATCTAGCCTTGTACCGGATAAAGTGTAGACGATGTTGTGATAGGTTTGGTTCTACCTCGTGGAAGAACTCGGTGTTTAGCTTAGTACCGGAAAAAGTGTAAGCGACGTTGTGTAAGGTTTTCTCCGCCAAGAATGGAGTTTGTTGATCTAGTGAAGTAACTCTCGAGTAGGTGACTCGGGGATTGGAGTAGGTCGAAGAGAAGCTTCGTGACCGAACCACTATAAATCCTCGTGTTGGTTTGTCTATCCTTTTACTTATCGCTTTAGTTTTATTCTTGCTTTATATTGTTTATTGTCTATGTGGTTGATGTCTATGTTTGTGATGCATACTTGGTCTTTCATATAGTCATAAACTATATTTATCACTTTACATATTATGACACGCTTGATCAAGAAAAATAAACCGGACTAATAATGGTGAAACTTGATTTATAATGAACCATTAATCTTGCGAAATCTTATATGATATTAGGGGTTGGCCTTACATGTCGTAATGCGTTAAATGCATCCTCGCGTCGAGATTAGCAAATGCGATGGTTTATACTATATTTGATACAAAAGTTTTAAGTTTGAAACGGAAATGTATTCACCCCCCCCCCCCTCTACGTTTTCACAATTGGTATCAGAGCAGGTTGGCTATAGTTTTTTTTAAAAATGGTTTTCAAAACGAGTAAGGTCCTTGTATCAAATTTTTGGTGAAGTCAAGCATAATATGAAAAGTGTTTTGTTGTTTTTTTATCTTTGAAGTTTTGTTGTTAGATATCTTGTTAATCAAGCTTGAATAAAGATTAAAATGGGTAATATAACTTCACTAAAAAGTCTACAAAGGTCAAACCTTTTCGTCGGGTCAAAACATGCATTTTTGTAAATCTGTGTCAGATCCGTGGATCCCTTTGATATCAAAGGGCGGATCCCTTTTGGAAGGGATTCGGCAGATCCGTGGTATAGAAGACTGTTTTTGTCAAAATTTCAAAAATTCATAACTAATTAACCGTAAGTCCGTAGAAGTCGTGCCACCTATCGTTTGAAAGGTATTTAAGACTACTTTCATTTAAAAATGATTTCATAAATTGATTCAAAACAAAAATTTACAGAATCATTGATTTATAATAGAAAGTTATTTTTCGGTCATAACTTTTGCACAAACTTTTGATCTAATTGGAGACGAATGTTTTCGTCTTTGAACAACAGTGTGTCTTATTTTGAAATCAAGGTTTTGATCATATTTATAAATATAAAAGAAACTAATCAAGCTTGGTATACATGTGTATATTTAACACAAAGCGATGAAAAGAACTTTTGTATGCTATGTTAAATGATTAACTGTCTTACCTTGTATTACTTGATTATTTGCTTATCTCAAATAGTTTTTGTGCTTGTTTGTTTGAATAACATATGTTGTTTCCTCACCTTGCTATTCATTCTCTTGTTTGTCAATTTAGTAATATTTTATTAATCATTGTGCTATTTGAAGGAGTGTTTGGGATAACATCTAGGTGTGTCGAAAATGTTAGTTTAAATACTTAGATAAGTCATATAAGTTGAAAAAATGTTTAAAACATGTAATATACTAAATGGCTTCTAGTTGAGTTTGTCATGTGTGCAACATAAATGTTTTATGTGCTTATATGATTTCTTGATTTCATATTTCTACTTGTGTCGTTTTCTAAAAACGACAAGAATGTACATCGGATCATAACCTACACTTGTGTTGATGATGTACTCTCCCGTTTTCCTTTTCATGATCGCTTTCCAAGCTTCATAGTAGGATTGACAACTTGATTATTTCATCTGATATACTCAAGTAAATTATTTTGCAGCGCAACTATAATTGTTCATATCCGAAAATCCAAACCCGAGCTTTCCAACAACATATGTTGAACTAGCTCATCCAACCATTTTTGTTCACCATATGGACAACTTTTATTTTTTTTTAAAACATGACACCTTCATCACCTTAGTTGTTTCAAGCATAATAAAAACGAAGAAAAGTATCATCATTGTTACTCTTCGATAGGCCATTGTAGGAATATATATTTTCCTAACTTGAGAATGAATACTGGAGAACTTATTGCACTAGAAACTCAATTTGACCTAACGGTTGAATTGCTTCCTTGATAGAAGTTGGGTATGTGGAATCGTCCGTAAAAATGGTCGTGTTTAGCTGTAATTGAGCAACGCTAGTAATAGTCTCATATTCATTCTCTCACTTGAGAAATTTATACTCCTATGTTTTCCTAAAGTAAGTTTACAATGGAAATACTTTGCATTGTCTTAGGATTACTAATCAAACAAGTTGTAAAATTATTATTTTTTTAAGTCAATCACAACCACTTGCCTCATCAAGCGATTATTTTGCTTTGATCGAGAAGAGCTACATGACTTCATGGACGAAGCTCATGGTATGCTAATCACCATTCGTAATAACTATACATAGTTCATTGCTTCCGTTGACCAAAACAACCTTCTAAAACAATTCACTTTCTTAAGGACGCATATACATGTGTTTCTTACTCTTCAAATACCAACACGTAGGCAAACATCTTTTAGCCAAAACCAACTCACAAAATGGTACTTGCTTCAAGCCTTTCAAAATCCAACACTTACTCTTCTAAACACAATTCCTTCATCTCCACAAATAACAACTCCACCTTTTGGATCTAAAGATAGTCTAGATTATCCTAAACTAGCACCTCGCAACTCTTTTTTGACACATACCTTGCATGTCATTGTTAGTGTAAATGATTTACTAATCTAGACCGTAAATCTGTTTTGGGCTTCTTGAATAGTGCTTGTTAAGTTTGCTAAACCTTTGTGTTATTTGTGAGCTCAATCTCATTTGATTGCCTATGTGCTTTTTTTTCTACTTGCTCTCTTGGCTATGCTTAACTTGTATATATGTATACTTGCTGTAGAAATCATTAGTTTCAAAATTCGAAACATAGAGCATAATGTTGCAACTATTCTGTTAAGAAAATCTGTCTCAGACGCCGGATCCCTTAGATATAACTAGACGGATCCCTCAAGTGAAGGATCTGTGGGATCCGGGTGGACAGAAGTTCCTTTTTAGCCTCCTTGCATCAATCCAACCTTCCAGACCTTATTGGACTAGTTAAACATGCTACATCAGGATCACTTAAACTTTCCTTAGGGTCAATTGATCTCACATTCACTCATAGATGACTTAGGATCACATTCAAAGTATTTTTTTATCATTACTTCAAAACTCATCATCTTTCCACTATAATGTTTACACATTGTTCCTCTCAACTCAAAACACCTAGTTTGGTATTTCTTTCAATTTAAGCAAATTGATTTTAGTCATCTTTACCTTAAAATGCTCTAAAAACTAGTTTTTCATTTCTTATGAGTTTTGAGAAATTTTCTAAATTTTCCTTTAACCACCATCTAGTTCCTATAACCATTCACCATCCTCAAAACACTTAGTGTCATCCATGATCACTCATTTGTGTTTCTAAAACTCAATTTTCCCCACAAAAGCCATCATTGACAAATGTCACTCATTATTCTTGACCACTTAGGTTTCATGCCATGTAAGACACTTAATAGACTGAGTAACTTAGGATAGGTAGGTGCTAGACCTTGATAGAATCCAATCACCTCCTTTTTTGCCTCATCTGTTAGCCAAATCCCTAGACTAAGGCTAGCCGGATCCCTCTAGTGAGGGAACCGGTGGAACCGGGGAACAGAAGGTACATTATCTCTTTAGATAATCATTTAAAGTTTCCTTTTTCCACTCAAGCACTTGTTCAACACTTAGGATTGTCAGTTTCTTATATGTCTATAAATGAGTTGCATTTATATGATTATTTACATGTTCTTTCTTTTCTTTTCATGATATTATGTGAACAATTTCTTCATTTGTATAAATGTTTTCCTTTTGTACTAACTCATTTGGATTATTGTAGGTTGACAATGGTCGATTTCATCATCAAGTCAAGTTGTGCTCATTCGTACATTTTTTTTCCTAATCTTGCATCATCCTAACCATCTTACTCCACTTTTGTCACTACTCACAAAGTCATCATGTCTACCAACTCTATTGAGTCATCAAACGAGTCAAAGAGTCACCTTGATACCTTTCATCACCATCCCTTGTTAATCTTGAGTCTCTTTATTACCTAATAAAGCTTTACCTCTCATTACCTCTACCACAACTTCCATACCTCTAAGTCATATTAATGATTTCTATTATTATCCAAGGTCTAGTTCATGAGCTACGTGATGAAGTATGTTTCATGTTCTACCACATCCTACTTGTGTCAACCACCACAAGCTACTTGTGTCAACCACATTCTACAAGTGTCTCACTACCACTACAATTCATGGTAACTCAACCATCCTCCACAAACATCTATGTTGTCAAAAGCCAAGTGAATTTCGTAATGAAATGCGTCTCATCCCCAAATACATTTATTTTCTCATCTTGAACTACCACGATGATGCTAGTAGTAGGATTATTCTCTTTTTGACACTAATCCTTTCTTTGTAGGTTCATATATATATATATACTTTGATGTGTATGGGATTCTCGTCTATATATGGAGGAAATTTTACACTAATTTTTTTTAGCTAGGGGGAGCTTCCGTCGAGCATTTACAAAGTGCATCATATAACTCGTCCAACGATGAATATATTTTTTTCACTAATTGTTTGTTTTGTAGATTTTCAAAACACACTAGGAGAACTTGACGTCCTCAATAGAGGGGAGCTTTCGTCAAAGAAAAAACATTGCAAATTATGCAATACTTTCGTCTTAGCTTCCTAAAATACTTGGCGCCCTTAACAAGGGGGAGCAACCGTCAAGGGGGAGCATGCACACATTCATTCTTCAAAATTCCTTTATGTTTCATCAAAAGGGAGATTTCTTTCTCATCATATATTTTTCCTTTTTATTCCTTAACACTAACCTTGATGTAGGTTAAGCCTAAAAAATTTGATCCATTGAGCAGTTGGCAATAATGGTTATAATTCAAATGATATTTCTATGTATTTTTTTCTTTGTGTGATTCTCTAGGTTCCTCTTAAAGGCGAGATCACCACCTCTTGAAGACGAGCAAACTCAAGGTCATGAGTTGCTAACCTTCGTCATCATCAAGACCACTGAAGTGAATCTTGTTGATAATTCTTCTCTTCCTCCATGAGTGTTTCGTGTTGAAGGTATTGGCGTGGTGTACCAATTGGAGCAATAAGGTGTGTTTGAATTTAACTTCACTAGGGATGATCCAAACTCGCCATTCTTGGGAGAAATTAAGTTTAAACTCCAAGGACACACCCTTTTTGTTTCGACAAAAGGGGGAGAAGAGTGCAAACGGAGAAGGTAATGTATAAGAAGTACGGACACAAGTAACTTTGACAGTTTACCTATCTATTACGTATACTTATATTTTGTCATCATCAAAAAGGGGGAGATTGTTAGTGCAAATATTACGATATTTAATCTATACAGTCTCGTTTGATTTGTTGATGACAAACATGTAACTTGTAATACATAACGTAAAATGTATAAGTTACTAGTAATTATATTTTGTCTCAACATACTTCAACACCTCTCGATGACACAAGTCCTTGTATGCTACAACACAGGTTCGTACATGTTTGTTATGTTGCGTTTTGATCAAACCCCTAACAAACCATTAAACATGTTTAGTTAAATAGTTTATAAAACACTTAAGTAATTTTGGTTACTTACATTTTATAAAATACATAAACATAAATAAATGTGTTGGGTAAAACCCATGACCCATAACCCAATGTCTAGATACAGTGTACCTTGGTGGGCACTCAAGTCCATGACCCATGACCCATGATCCATGACCCATAAACCATGGGTAAAGAGGAGCGTCCCACGGATCCCTCTAATTTCCCACGGGTCCCTTGGAATTACAAAGGCCGGATCCCTCCAGAAGGGATCCTTGGGGCAGAAACTTGTCTTGGCCCTTTTGCCTATAAATAGCAAGCCACTTCTTACCATTTCTTCACACCTTTGCACATAGTTTCTCTCCACCATTTCTATCATATTTAGATCATTAGGAAACATGTAAACCACCCTCATCTCATATGATCATAATGCTTCTAACTTTCATTTGTTGTAAGCATACTCCCGAAGTGATCCTCCAAAGCAAGCCTATAGATCTTGCATCCTTACCTACTGAAGTGATCACCCATCACAAGCATACAAGCACATGAAGATCTTCTACAACAAGCTTGGGAAACGTGTCATCTTCATTCATAGAAGACCAACTACATTATGCTTTGTGTTCTTGATGTTTGGTTTAGGATTTCATATCTATTGGACACATTGTCTTGGATATTGTCTAGTATCATATTCTTGTATCTATAACTAGATTAGATGGTTTATGTGTTTGTGCCATAAAACACAAGGTTTGTTATGTTGGGCCACAAAACATAAAGGTTGTCATAGATGTGTTATGTTGGTCGGGTAATGGTTCCTCCTTTATAATGGAACACGGTATCTAGCCTTGTACCGGATAGAGTGTAGGCGACGTTGTGATAGGTTTGGTTCTACCTCGTAGAAGGACTCGGTATCTAGCCTTGTACTGGATAAAGTGTAGGCGACGTTGTGATAGGTTTGGTTCTACCTCGTGGAAGAACTCGGTGTTTAGCTTAGTACCGAAAAAAGTGTAAGTGACGTTGTGTAAGGTTTTCTCCTCCAAGAATGGAGTTTGTTGATCTAGTGAAGTAACTCTCTAGTAGGTGACTCGGGGAGTGGAGTAGGGCGAAGAGAAGCTTCGTGACCGAACCACTATAAATCCTCTTGTTGGTTTGTCTATCCTTTTACTTATCGCTTTACTTTTATTCTTGCTTTATATTGTTTATTGTCTATGTGGTTGATGTCTATGTTTGTGATGCATACTTGGTCTTTCATATAGTCATAAACTATATTTATCACTTTACATATTATGACACGCTTGATCAAGAAAAATAAACCGGACTAATAATGGTGAAACTTGATTTATAATGAACCATTAATCTTGCGGAATCTTATGTGATATTAAGGGGTTGGCCTTACATGCCGTAATGCGTTAAATGCATCCTCGCGTCGAGATTAGCAAATGCGATGGTTTATACTATATTTGATACAAAATTTTTAAGTTTGAAACGGCAATGTATTCACCCCCCCCCCCTCTACGTTTTCACACAAATGATGACAAATTCAAAGAATGTCTCACATACTACGCTTTTGCAAATGGTTTTTCCTTGCAAAATGTGGTAAGAGGAAAGAAACGCTGAAGGATCCTAGCAAAGGTAAACAAAGATTATACAAAAAGTATCCAAGTGACAGAGCTGGTAAATACGATTTCCCATGGAGATGTTTTGGAAAAATGTTAAGAGGAGAGGCTTCATTTCAGGTTAGGTCTATGGTGGATGTGCACACTTGTGTTAGGAACTTTCACTATGGTAGACTAGTTAATTACAAATGGATAGGGAAACACTTTGGAGATAAAATTAGGTCCAACCCACACATAAAGTTACAGGAGATAGCCGACCTCGTCATGAAAAAGTACTCATGCATTATCAGTCCTAACCAGTGTAGGTTTGCAAACAGATGGGCATTAAATGAAGGTGAGTCTGCTATTCACGATCATTATGGCATGGTTAGGTCATATGCTAAGGCATTGCTTGAATCAAATGTGGGTTCTACTATAAAGGTAGGTGTTACAGTCAACCATGATGATAAAACTTATTTTGAAAGATTTTATGTTTGTTTCCATGGCTTGAAAGAGGGTTGGAATTTAGGGTGTAGGAAAATCATTGCATTAGATGGTTGTTTCTTAAAAAAAACAAATAGTGGTGAAATTTTGACCGTAGTTGGCAGAGATGGAAACAACTATATACGTCATGTGGCATGGGCTATAGTTACAGTTGAGAATAAAGACAACTAGAGGTGGTTTCTTGATTTATTTGCGGATGATTTGGACATTCAAAATGGCCATGGTTTGACCCTCATGTATGATCAACACAGGGTTAGTTATATAAACTTATATTACTTAATAATAAATTATATACATTGTTTTCTTATTGAAGCTTATTATTAGGGTCTGGTTGAAGCAATGAAGGAAGTGATGCCTCTTTCAGAGCATCGTCAGTGTGCCCGTCAAATTTACAAAGGATTTCGAAAGTCTTACAGTGGAGTTGAATTTAGAGCTTTGTATTGGGCAGCGTCTAAAGCATCATACCCATAATTGTTTAATAAGATAATGGAAAAAATTAAAAGATCAAACCCTGGTGCACATCAATACTTGCTTAAGAAGGACCCTAAGACCTGGTCTAGAGCATTTTTTTCAAGAAGGTTCAAACTGTGACGCGGTAGAAAATGGTTTTAGTGAGTGTTTTAATTATGTGTTGTTGAGTGTGAGGCACAAGCCAATAATTACTTTGTTAGAGCCTATGATTGTAATTGTGATGGAAAGTATGAACACAATGAGAAAGATAATGGAGAAATGGACAGTGACATTTGTCCCAATATTCAGAAGATTTTAGAACAAACAAAAGATCAACAAAGGTACAAAAAGTTACTTGACAATTAGGTTTGTTAAGTATGTATTTGTTTTATATTGTAACATATTTGTACATTCATTATTATTTAATCATGTTTATATAACTATTATGTTTATATTGTTATACAAATATACCTAATTTTATTGATTAGCTAATTGCAGTGTGATTCTAATTAGCCAATATTACAATTCTTGCAGGTTTTGGCATGTAATTCCTTCAGGCGGAAACATATGCATTTACTGTTGATGAGGGGGCAAAAACATGTTCATGTAGGATGTGGCAACTATCAGGTTTTCCTTGTGTACATGTTATTGCTTGCATTTTTTAGCCTAATAAAAGGGTAGAGGCTTACTTGCCTGAATGCTTTAAGAGGGATATGTATATTAAGGCATACGGAAAATACTTGGATCCAGTAGATGGTATTGGTTTCTGGCCTAATTGTAGTCATATGTCTAGAGTTTTGGGACCTATTCATAACAAAATTCCTGGTAGGCCTAGAAAGAAGAGGATTAGAGCATCACATGAAAATAATTTGAACTCTAAAGTATATAGGGCTAGTGTTGAGATGACTTGCCATAACTGTGGGGAAAAAGGACATAATAATAAAGGTTGCAAAAATGAGCCAATACCCAAAACACCAAAAGTCCCAGGTAAGGCAGGAAGACTAAAAAAGAAAGTTCCTAATGGCATAACAAACTTGGTTGATGAGGATGATATACCTAGATTTGTGAACACTGAAATAGATGAGTTTGATAGGGCTGCTTCAATTAATCATGTTTTTAATAATGGAAGGAGGATTGCTGTAAAACCCGAAAATCTAAAACATATATGAAGACGAAAATACCCTTGGAACCAAGAATTTTAAAATACGTAATACACGTTTATAATCATTTAACGAAATTTAAAAAAACCTAACTTATGAATAAATAAAAACTTAATGAATATAATTACGTGAACGACTTTGGTACGACGAAGGACTTAAACGTTTCGCTAAAAATGTTGGGCCGTTTATTTGTTGGACGGGCTCGTTCCTTTTTGTTTTGTCTTGCGCCAAGCCGAGAGCCAAGGAGAAACCCAACGGGGCGTTTGTTTTGTGTCGAGTGGATCAAGGGCCGAAGCCCATTTGGGCGTGAGCTTGTGTGCTCGGTTGGACTAAGCCGACCCAAACCCCATCCTAAGCCCTAACTAAAGTGTTAACTATAAATACATCACATAATCATTGAATTGAAACCCTAGTTCTAGTTTTGTGCCTCTTCTTTTCTCTTTGTTCCCATTCGGCCGAGACTCACAAACCCCATTGGTGTCGAGATTTTGCTTCAAACGAGTTAAGGTATAACGTTTATTCGACTTCCTTTAACGTACCTTACATGTATATGTTGTGTTATATTCTGTTTAGTCGGGTTTTCCTTTGTTTTCTTTTGTGCCGAGCCGTGTAAACCAAAAACAAGAACAACCCTTAACGAATTAAACCTTGTAACTAATAAGGAACATGTAACGTGATATGTAATATTTAATCGGGTCGTGTATATGTCGAGTTAAACAAGGCCGAACCATGCATGAGATTGGACCGAAGCATATATGAATTCGACTAAGGGGTAAAATATCATAACTTGAATATGTAACGTGTTTAGATGAGCTAGGACTTGCGTATAACCTACTAGCCGAAACCCTAGTTTGAACCGAACATATGTACATGAGTTTTGAACGTGTAATAAACAAGTAAGGGTCACGTAAACATAAACCCTAGTTTAATATGTAAAGCGAATAAAGTATATCAAACCCTAAATGTGTGTGAACGTGTCTCTTTTGTGTGCGTTATATTAATTGAAGTGAACTAGTAGTTATGTACACGTGTAATTTATCCGAGTAATAAGTAACTTGTATGTCACATAAAATCATAAACGTACATGGTAAAACATAAAAGGAAAGATTGTTATCATTTACGTATTAGGTTAAGTAGCGATTCATTAAGACGTAACATGTAAAGTAAATGCATATTAATGAGATATTAAAGAATAAGAAAACCCTAGAACATAAATGAGAGTCGATTAGGGTTTGAGCTAAATATAGTAATTCGTTATTTCATGTGTGAGTTATGACTTATAAACTATTTTCACATTTAACCCTAGACTTTAATAAATGACATAACGAACCCTAATCTACAACATTAATTATAAAATACTTAAGTCTCATTTAATAAAACCCTAAAGTATGAAGATCATTAATATACATTAAGTATGTACACCAAATATTAAAGGATCATTTCGATGATTTTGGAATCATAAATAACATGGACGACCGTTAATGTCTATAGGTTCTGAGAAGAGGGAGTAATCCTTTGCCTTTCGTCTTTCTGCTTTTCGATCATTTGCTTTGGAATAAGGTACAGATATTCTGACCTTTTCAGTAAAGGTTTTCCTTTTAACGTTTTCTTTCATATTAGGGTTTCCTAAGCCTTTGCTATGAATCCCAAATCTGATTTGTTTGAGCTTTTGCTTATCTGAACTCCGATTTCTGAATTATGAAACATCTGATTTTGAACTATCTGATATGAAAACTGTGATTTTGGAAATATGAATGATTTTCTCGATAAAATATGATCTCAGTCGTTATGACATTCTGATTTGACCTAAGATAGCTTGACACCCGAGCCAAATATTTAACTAGTCATGGGGGTTCCATGTCCGTATCGGTGATGCACCTCTGATATGACTCTAGGGCAGTAGAGTGATGTTCGCCACGTCTGGATGGTGAAGCATATTTGTGAATATGTAGGAAGGGGCGTATGGATGCATCCTAGATCTGTTATCTGTTATCTGTTATATGTTATCTGATGATTGATGTTGCGTGCATGCACGTCCTTCATAACTCGTAGGTCTCCCTACAAAATGTTGCCTTATGTGAATATGAATATGATCTGATATATGTTTCTGGGCTCGTGGTAGTTGACTATAAACTTTATTTTGAAAATTATGATTTATGCATTGGAAATGATTATGATTTTGCTATCGCTCATTCGCTTTATTTCATATTCGATATCGTTTGGTATTCGATTTTGCTTTCATATCTGCTCATGGGCTTTTGAAGCTCAGCCGCACTTTTCTTTTCTTCCGCGGCAGGTATCTAAGCATTGGAAGCTGGGTTGCTTTGGGATGAGTGCTTGAGTGGACTTACCTTTGAGATTTTAGCTTTGATTTTCTTATGATGCCATTTAAGACTTATTTATTTCGGATATTATGTTGAGGTTTATTATGTTTCCGCTAGGACCTATGTATTGAAGTCATTTTGACTTGGATTATTTCCGCATTTATGTCAAGACTTCTTTTGGTTATTTATGTTTTGCTTTGATATGACACCATTACTTGTGATTCCTTTACCCTTGGCGGGTCGGGGCGTTACAATTTAATGCATCAGAGCCAGGTTTACGACTTGTAGTCAGGACCTGTGACATATGGAGCCTAGGTTTTGAGACTTTAGAGCTTAGGATTTGACCTGTGAGGATTTGGGTAGACTATAGGATTCCTTCGTATTTCCATTTCGTATCCCACCTTTGTTCATTTTGCTAATTGTTTGGATATCGTTCAGATGGTTCAAACTCGTCGTAACGGTAACTCGGGAGGGGACGATGATGCTACTGACATGGATGCTGCGATTGCGAATGCTCTCAACTCTCTTTTCCCTGGTTTGACTACACCTGAGATGATGGAACAGGTGATCAACAACATTCGTAATCAGAATGGTGCTTCGGGAAGTGGTGGAGGAAATCAACCCGTCGGCATTCACACTTGGCTCGAGCGTTTCGGTAAGCTCAAGCCTCTTTCGTTTAGCACTGCTGCTACTCCCACTGAAGCTGAGGACTGGATCACTCATGTTGAGAAGCTGTTTGAAGTACTGGGTTGTGGAGATGAATTTAAGACTCGTTTAGCTGCATTCAAACTGGAGGGTGATGCTTTAAATTGGTGGAAAGCATTGAAACAAGCACGAGGAGGAGATGCTTTTGCTATTACTTGTACTTGGGCGGAGTTTCGGACTATCTTTTATAACCGTTACTTCACGATGCGGAACAGAAAAGGTATGAGAGGGATTATCGTGCAATCTACCAGTTTGATCATGAGAACTCCAATGAGTACATGAGTAGGTTTATGAGGTTGGTAAGCTTTGTTGGAGCGATTGCTGGAGATGGTAGGCGTCAAGCTAAGCATTTCAAATGGGGACTGAAGAAGTGGGTGTTGGACCGACTGCTTAACACTGAATATGAGGATGTGTTGGCCTGCAATGATGCAGCTCGTAACATTGAGATCTTTCATGAGGGTTCGGGTTACAACAAGCGTAATCGCGATGGTGATCGGATTCAAGGTAGGACTCAAAGTAATGAGTATAAGGGAAATCTTGGCAGGAGTTACGATTCAAGGGGACAAGTGGATAAGGGTTATGATCAGCGAGGTCAGTCGGGAAGGAATGTGGACTCTAGGCGCCCTGAGGCGAGGGGTCAGGATAGCAGAGCTGCTGGTAAGGGTGGAAATGATCGTCAGAATCAAGGTAACAATAACCAGCGTTACAACAAGGATCGGTCGGCTCGAGGATCAAATCGTGGTCGTGCTTCAGGATCTTCTAGTCAGCAAAGGACAGCTGAAGTTTTGCCTCCCCCACCTATCTGTACTACTTGTGGAAAGGCTCATCCGGGACCGTGTTTCAAGGCCACTGGTGGATGTTTCTCTTGTGGTTCCACTACTCACAAGATCAAGGATTGCCCTAAGAGGAACCCGGCGATTCCTGGAAACTACACCAAGCAGCCACCTACTACTGGACGTGTTTATGCTACTACTCGGAATCAGCGAGCATACTTCAGGTACCATTACGGGCACTCTTTTCATTGATGATTATTCTGTCTTCGTTTTATTTGACACCGGTGCCACACACTCCATTATATCTGTCACATGTGCTAAGAAACTTAATATGAAGCCACAACCACTAACGAATCACTTATCGATATCTACGCCTATGAAAAGCCACATGATCATTGATCATAAATACGCTAAGTGTCCTCTTCGTTTTGATGATCGTATTCGGCCTGCACATCTGTATCCTCTCGATATGGTCGACTTTGATATCATTCTAGGCATGGATTGGTTGGCTTATAATAGAGCTTCCATCGACTGCTATGCTAGAACTGTGATCTTTGGAGACGTAAAACATCCTGAATTCGTTTATTATGGTTCTAAACCACTCAAATCTGTTAAGTTCATTTCCGCTATGAAGGCACGGACCATGATTGCTCATGGGTGTCAAGGTTTTCTAGCATCTGTTAAGGACACATCTTTGGAGAGTCCTAACATTGAAAACCTTTCTGTTGTTTGCGAATTCACTGACATTTTTCCCGATGAACTTCCCGGTATTCCTCCAGCTAGAGAAGTTGAGTTTAGCATTGAGTTAATTCCTGGTGCTGAACCGATTTCGAAAGCTCCGTATCGTATGGCACCTGTAGAACTGAAGGAATTGAAGGAACAGCTGCAAGAGATGATAGATAATGGATTCATTCGACCTAGTGTTTCTCCATGGGGTGCACCTGTTTTGTTTGTGAAGAAGAAGGATGGAAGTATGCGCTTATGTATCGACTACCGTGAACTCAACCGTATTACTGTTCAAAACCGTTATCCTCTTCCGCGCATAGACGATTTGTTTGATCAACTGCAAGGAGCTAAGTTCTTTTCTAAGATTGATCTGAGGTCCGGTTATCATCAACTACGTGTGAAGGAGCAAGATGTTCCTAAAACCGCGTTTCGTAACAGATATGGTCATTATGAGTTTCTCGTTATGCCTTTTGGTTTGACGAATGCGCCTGCTATGTTTATGGACCTGATGAATCGTGTTTTCCATGAGTTCCTCGACAAGTTCGTTATTGTTTTCATCGACGACATTTTAGTTTACTCTAAGTCTGAAGAGGAGCATGAGCAACATCTCCGGATAGTTTTGGAGATTCTGAGAAAGAAGAAGTTGTACGCCAAATTCTCGAAGTGTGAATTCTGGTTAGGACAAGTCGCTTTCCTTGGTCATATTGTATCTGCTGATGGTATCACCATGGATCCGTCTAAGGTTGAGGCTATCACTAAGTGGCCAAGACCTACGACAGTGACTGAGGTTAGGAGTTTTCTAGGACTTGCTGGATACTACCGACGTTTTGTTGAAGGTTTCTCTCGTTTAGCTTTGCCCTTAACCCAATTGATGAGGAAAGGTGAAAAGTTCGTGTGGACGGATGAAAGAGAAAAGAGTTTTGAAGAGTTGAAACGGAGGTTGGTGTCCGCTCCTATTTTGACTCTTCCATCTGGTTCTGGAGGATATCAAATCTATAGCGATGCATCTAAGAAAGGATTGGGCTGTGTCTTGATGCAACATGGTAAGGTGATAGCTTACGCTTCAAGACAACTGAAACCTTATGAGGAGAATTACCCAACTCATGACCTTGAGTTAGCTGCTGTGGTGTTCGCGTTGAAGATCTGGAGACATTACTTGTATGGAGAGACGTGTGATATTTTCACCGATCATAAGAGCCTCAAGTATATTTTCACTCAAAAGGAACTCAACATGAGACAGAGAAGATGGTTAGAACTTCTTAAGGATTATGACACTAACATTCAGTACCATCCTGGTAAGGCTAATGTAGTTGCTGACGCACTTAGCCGGAAATCAGGCATGCTTGCAAGTATTGAAATTGAGCCTAGGATCATTCGTGACTTAGAGCGTTTGGATGTTGAGTTGTGCGTACGAGGTTTTGGTGGATACTGGGCTAGTATGAAGGTGGAGTCGAACCTTATACGGCACATTAAGGAAGCTCAGAAAGATGACGGCGAGCTGTGGGCCGTAGCTCAAAATGTTGAAGAAGGTAGGCAGCCGGAGTTTAAGGTTGATAACGACGGAATTGTATGGTATGAAGATAGGCTTTGCGTTCCCAATGATCATGTACTTCGTGAGAAAGTTATGACTGAAGCTCATAGTTCTCCTTTCACTATCCATCCTGGTTCTACCAAGATGTATAGGGATTTGAAACAGTATTTCTGGTGGAACGGCATGAAGCAAGATGTGGCGACGTTTGTGTCGAAGTGTATGATTTGTCAGCAAGTGAAGATCGAACATCAAAGAGCTAGTGGACTGTTACAACCATTGGATATTCCGACATGGAAGTGGGATAAGATATCTATGGACTTTGTGACTGGACTACCTCTTACTAAGAAGAAGCATGATGCGATTTGGGTGGTTGTTGATCGGCTAACCAAATCTGCTCATTTCTTACCAATTAGAAAGGATTATGGTATTGGTAGATTGGCAGAGATTTTTCAGTAAGAGATAGTTAGGCTTCATGGTACTCCGACGTCTATTGTGTCGATAGGGATCCGCTTTACTTCTCGTTTCGGAAAGGTTTGCAAAAAGCTTGGGGTACTCGACTTAATTTTAGTACGGCGTTTCATCCTCAAACAGATGGTCAGTCAGAGAGGACTATTCAGACCTTAGAGGACATGCTAAGGGCTTGTGCTTTGGAATGGACTGGCAGCTGGGATGAATATTTGTGTTTGGTAGAGTTTGCATACAACAACAGATGGCATGCTAGCATTAAGGCAGCACCGTTTGAACTTCTTTATGGAAGAAAATGTAGATCACCTACTTGTTGGGATGAAGTAGGTGAACGTCTAATCGAAGGTCCGGAAATGATTGAGATCACTAATGAGAAAGTAGCTGTTGCTAGAGAAAAGTTTAAGGAGGCTAGGTCTCGTCAGAAAAGTTATGCCGACAAGCATCGTCGTGATTTAGAGTTTCGAGTTGGTGATCGTGTGTTTTTGAAAGTCTCGCCGTTTAGAGGTGTGAAACGTTTTGGAATCAAGGGCAAGCTCATTCCTCGATTTATCGGTCCGTTTGAAATTTTGGAGCGTATAGGAGAAGTTTCGTATCGATTAGCACTTCCGCCTCAGTTGTCGCATGTTCATGATGTGTTCCATGTATCTCTCCTAAGGGGATACAACTATCATCCATTACACGTTGCTTCGTATCCGTTTGATCAAATTCAATCCGATATGTCTTTATCTGAAGAACCGGAAGCTATTTTAGAAAGACAAGAAAGAGTTATGAGAAATAAAGTCATTCCGTTTGTTAAGATTCTTTGGAAAAATCACCCGGAGCGTGAGGCTACTTGGGAGACCGAAGAGTCGATGCGAGCTAGTTATCCTCGTTTCTTTGAATAGTTCGGTATGTTCTCATCTCGTTTTCGTTTTGTTCCATTTCAATTTTCGAGGACGAAAATTTTTTTTTAGAGGGGAAGAATTGTAAAACCCGAAAATCTAAAACATATATGAAGACGAAAATACCCTTGGAACCAAGAATTTTAAAATACGTAATACACGTTTATAATCATTTAACGAAATTTAAAAAAAAAAAAAAAAAAAAAACCTAACTTATGAATAAATAAAAACTTAATGAATATAATTACGTGAACGACTTTGGTACGACGAAGGACTTAAACGTTTTGCTAAAAATGTTGGGCCGTTTATTTGTTGGACGGGCTCGTTCCTTTTTGTTTTGTCTTGCGCCAAGCCGAGAGCCAAGGAGAAACCCAACGGGGCGTTTGTTTTGTGTCGAGTGGATCAAGGGCCGAAGCCCATTTGGGCGTGAGCTTGTGTGCTCGGTTGGACTAAGCCGACCCAAACCCCCTCCTAAGCCCTAACTAAAGTGTTAACTATAAATACATCACATAATCATTGAATTGAAACCCTAGTTCTAGTTTTGTGCCTCTTCTTTTCTCTTTGTTCCCATTCGGCCGAGACTCACAAACCCCATTGGTGTCGAGATTTTGCTACAAACGAGTTAAGGTATAACGTGTATTCGACTTCCTTTAACGTACCTTACATGCATATGTTGTGTTATATTCTGTTTAGTCGGGTTTTCCTTTGTTTTCTTTTGTGCCGAGCCGTGTAAACCAAAAACAAGAACAACCCTTAACGAATTAAACCTTGTAACTAATAAGGAACATGTAACGTGATATGTAATATTTAATCGGGTCGTGTATATGTCGAGTTAAACAAGGCCGAACCATGCATGAGATTGGACCGAAGCATATATGAATTCGACTAAGGGGTAAAATATCATAACTTGAATATGTAACGTGTTTAGATGAGCTAGGACTTGCGTATAACCTACTAGCCGAAACCCTAGTTTGAACCGAACATATGTACATGAGTTTTGAACGTGTAATAAACAAGTAAGGGTCACGTAAACATAAACCCTAGTTTAATATGTAAAGCGAATAAAGTATATCAAACCCTAAATGTGTGTGAACGTGTCTCTTTTGTGTGCGTTATATTAATTGAAGTGAACTAGTAGTTATGTACACGTGTAATTTATCCGAGTAATAAGTAACTTGTATGTCACATAAAATCATAAACGTACATGGTAAAACATAAAAGGAAAGATTGTTATCATTTACGTATTAGGTTAAGTAGCGAGTCATTAAGACGTAACATGTAAAGTAAATGCATATTAATGAGATATTAAAGAATAAGAAAACCCTAGAACATAAATGAAAGTCGATTAGGGTTTGAGCTAAATATAGTAATTCGTTATTTCATGTGTGAGTTATGACTTATAAACTATTTTCACATTTAACCCTAGACTTTAATAAATGACATAACGAACCCTAATCTACAACATTAATTATAAAATACTTAAGTCTCATTTAATAAAACCCTAAAGTATGAAGATCATTAATATACATTAAGTATGTACACCAAATATTAAAGGATCATTTCGATGATTTTGGAATCATAAATAACATGGACGACCGTTAATGTCTATAGGTTCTGAGAAGAGGGAGTAATCCTTTGCCTTTCGTCTTTCTGCTTTTCGATCATTTGCTTTGGAATACGGTACAGATATTCTGACCTTTTCAGTAAAGGTTTTCCTTTTAACGTTTTCTTTCGTATTAGGGTTTCCTAAGCCTTTGCTATGAATCCCAAATCTGATTTGTTTGAGCTTTTGCTTATCTGAACTCTGATTTCTGAATTATGAAACATTTGATTTTGAACTATCGATATGAAAACTGTGATTTTGGAAATATGAATGATTTTCGATAAAATATGATCGTGTCGTTATGACATTCTGATTTGACCTAAGATAGTTTGACACCGAGCCAAATATTTCACTAGTCATGGGGGTTCCATGTCCGTATCGGTGATGCACCTCTGATATGACTCTAGGGCAGTAGAGTGATGTTCGCCACGTCTCGGATGGTGAAGCATATTTGTGAATATGTAGGAAGGGGCGTATGGATGCATCCTAGATCTGTTATATGTTATCTGTTATATGTTATCTGATGATTGATGCTGCGTGCATGCACGTCCTTCATAACTCTGGTAGGTCTCCCCTACAAAATGTTGCCTTATGTGAATATGAATATGATCTGATATATGTTTCTGGGCTCGTGGTAGTTGACTATAAACTGTATTTTGAAAATTATGATTTATGCATTGGAAATGATTATGATTTTGCTATCGCTCATTCGCTTTATTTCATATTCGATATCGTTTGGTATTCGCTTTTGCTTTCATATCTGTTCACTGGGCTTTTGAAGCTCAGCCGCACTTTTCTTTTCTTCCGCGGCAGGTATCTAAGCATTGGAAGCTGGGTTGCTTTGGGATGAGTGCTTGAGTGGACTTACCTTAGAGATTTTAGCTTTGATTTTCTTATGATGCCATTTAAGACTTATTTATTTCGGATATTATGTTGAGGTTTATTATGTTTCCGCTGGGACCTATGTATTGAAGTCATTTTGACTTGGATTATTTCCGCATTTATGTCAAGACTTCTTTTGGTTATTTATGTTTTGCTTTGATATGACACCATTACTTGTGATTCCTTTACCCTTGGCGGGTCGGGGCGTTACAATTGCGCTAGGAAGGAATTTGAATAAAAACAAGCGTAGTAAGTCTGAAGGTAATCATTATGTGAAAATGAGAGGGGGAAAGACAAAAAGAGGTGGCCTTATACCAACAGTTAGATTAGGAAGAATTGAAAGATGGTTAGGAATGGATGCAGACACTTCTCACCCAATTAAATACTCTAAACCGTTGCATGATTCATTTACAGGCAGAAACTATTTATTGGTAAATGCCGGTAGTTTATTAGGTACACAATAGTCCCAAGTTGTTGGTAGTGATGGAGAGGCACATCAAATGTAGCAAAAAGAACTGAAGTACCAAGAATGTTAATACAAATAAGCCGTAAAAATGTTTATTTATATTTTACAATCTTCTAATGTTTTGTCTATAACAAACGTAAAATCATTTTAACGAAACAAATAAAAATACGTAAATGGTTTGAGCCAATAGTTTACTAACACACTTATGTTTTCACATAAAACACTAAACAGGTAAAAGTGATTTTATGATTTAGTAATATATATGTACAAAAACTAGTGTTTACATATTGGGTAGATATATACATAATTAGTATGTATTATAATGGGTAGAAGTTTAAGTATTTGACCCATTGACCTAATACATTGAATGTTGTTGGGTAAAACCCAAAGTCCATAACCCATAACCATGGAGCATAACCCATAACCCATTGCATGACATCATGCATAAGTCATATATGGATATTATCCATGACCCATGGTTTTAACCCATGACCCATGGACTAGATACATTGCATCTTGTAGATACATTATATCTACTTGGATACCCATGGTTCAAAGTCTAGGACCCATGATCCATAACCCATGACCCATGACCCAAAACCCATGGGCAAAGAGGAGCGTCCCACGGATCCCCGGTATTACACTGGACGGATCCCTCAAGTGAGGGATCCGTGGAACAGTAGCTAAATTTCTTCTATAAATAGTAAGCCATTTCTTCATTTTGGGTTGCCACTCCTACACATACTTTCTCCAAGTATTGTAACCTTCTAACCTCAGATCCTAAGGATCTCTCTATGTAGTTTGTCTTTTGTTTTTGTGTGATTCTCTAGGTTCCTCTTAAAGGCGAGATCACCACCTCTTGAAGTCGAGGAAGCTCAAGTCCATGAGTTGCCATGCTTCGTCATCATCAAGACTACTGAGGTTCTCTTGTTGATAGTTCTTTCTTCCTTAATAGAAGTGTTGTATCCAAGGCATTAGTGAAGGATGCCAAAAAAGTCAAGACAAAAGCATTAGTGAAAGGTGCTTAACATTCGTGTCAAAATCATTAGTGAAGAATGCTAAAGGAGTCAAGACGAAGGCATTAGTGAAAGGTGTCAAACGTCCATGTCAAGGGCATTAGTGAAGAGTGCCTAGAAGTCAAATCAAGTGGCATTATTGAAAGATGCCAAGGGCGTATAATCGATGAGGTGCATCGATATACAAATAGAGATAGGTTGTATCCAAGGATATTGATATCCTTGATGATGTTGTATTAAGGAGTGGGTCTCCTTTGGGATAGGTGTTGTGTAGTGTTGGGTAGTAGTTCCTCTATTGGAATGGAACTCGGTATTTAGCCTAGTACCGAATAAAGGGTAGGCGACGTTGTGATAGGTGTGGTTCTACGTTGTGGAAGAACCCGGTGTCTAGCCTAGTACCGAAAAAAGAGTTGGCGACGTTGTGAAGGCTTCTCCGCCATAAGGAGTTGGTGTCGTGTAGTGTTTACTAAGTCTTGAGTAGGTGACTCGGGGAGTGGAGTAGGGCAAGGAAGGTGTCCTTGTAGTCGAACCACTATAAAAACTTGTGTCGTGGTTATGTGCTTCTCACTCTTTATCTTTCATTACACATTTATATATCTATCTATCAACGTCCAACATACACATCTAAATAGATTGACATAAGTCAGTCTAAATACTTTAAAACGAAGTTTTAATCGGTAAAACTATTCAACCCCCCCCCCTTCTAGTTTTCCACAATTGGCATCAGAGCTTCGTGACCAAGCTTCTTAGAGTATTTTGTTTTTTAATAACTTGATACGATCCGTGTATGTTCGAAAACTACAAAGAAAGATTTTTTAAGTCATGTTTTAAAAATCATCATATGTTATAATGTTGGACAATGATAGAACGTTCTAATATTTTATGTGTTAAGAATTCTCCATACTTGGATTTGGGCATCCTAAGAAGATCATGAAGAATCTCTCTCTAAATACTTCTTCCCTTAAAAAGAATATTTAGCAAAGAATTCTTCATACTTGGATTTGGGCATCCAAAGAAGATCATGAAGAATCCATCTCTAAATACTTCTTTTCTTAGAAAGAATATTTAGAAAAGGTATGATCTTTAATAAATTACAAATTTTCTTTGGGTCATTTTCCTTTAATCATGATTAAGTGTTTCTAGTATCTTTACGCTCTCTTAATAATCACTAAAATAGTTATCTATATTAAACTCATCATCAAGAATAGTATTCTTCGTTGATCTCTATAGACAAAACTACAAACTAGTGATAATGATATCTCGGCTATTCGAGAGCCTTGATCATTACTCCTCACAAAAGGATTATTGACATTTCATCTATGTCAATGAGTATCCATGTGAGATTTCTTACATTATGATAAAATAGGATTTTATCATAATCTTTGAAAACCTCCCTAAGAATTATGATTTATTCATAAAGAGGGAACCTCGTCAAAAAGGACTAGTATAATCCGTCAAAACCCCAAACCATAATTTATAGAGCATAAACATTGACCCTAGGCAATTTAGAACTCCCAAACCAAAATTATCTAGGAATACTTAAGCAGGCTAATTGATGTTATGCCGGATCCCTGCATTTGAACTAGCCGGATCCCTCATATAACCGGATCCCTCATATAAGGGATCCGTGGGATCCGTGCAACAGAAGACAGCATAAGTAAGAAATGATCACTGTGGAAGTTACACTATCACTTTCCTCTATCAAAGACTCACGAACATAAACCTAGTTATTGTTCACAGGAGCAAACTGATCATTTCCTTCAAGTAAAACAATCTCTTGTGTAAGTATAATCTTCACTACATTGTTATTTCTATTCCTTGATTCCTAGGATTACAATTTTCATCTTTAGAAGTTGGGTTCAAATGGGTTTGTCATAATTTGTTACCACATTGTTTTTTAAGATAATCTAAATCAAAGAATTAACATTGTTAATAAAAATTAAACTCATTCCTTGAATTCAATGAAGATGTTTTTAGCAAAATTGTGATCAAACCCTTTAAGCTACTATTCACATAATTAACACCACATTGTGGTTTTGTTGTATTGGAACAATCATGCCTAGTAACCGCCAACAAGATTATCATGATACCGCCCACTACATCCCAATGTACCATCGAAAGGAAGGCCTTAGCCTAGAGGATAGGACAGCTTTCAAGTTGCTTGAAAAGAGGCTTTTTCATGAAGGCCATGTGGTAGAACCATCATTCCTTGCTAACACCAACATCCGAAAAGTCTTTGAAGGAATTGGCTTTGATTGCCTTTTGGACATAAACGAGCAAATTTGTCCGGTGTTCGTGCTTGAATTTTACAAGACAATGAGAATCGTTAGGAATGATAACGGGACCATCTCAATAGCCTTCATCATAAATGAGCATGAGTACACCCTCTCTCTTGTAGAATTTGGGTGAATACTCCGTGTCCCATATCAAGGATTTTGCATGTATTCCAATGAATGGTCTTTGGCGGAGCTACACGACATGGTAGATCATCATGAAGTCTACTACATGAGAATCCCGGAAGCAACCATGGTAAGGGATATTGTATTCATGGAAAGGGCATCTCCATAGAGGGTCACGAGATATTCCAAAGTGATCTATAGGGATCCATTTCAAATGGAGTTTTCCGAAATGTTCCCGTTGTACAAGAAATGGGAACTCGTGGTAAAGGAGAATGTGTAAGCTCCCGGAAAATTTCAATGTACTTAAAGCTTTAATCAGAAATTAAGCATGATTTATTTTATCATGAAATTTTCTAAACATCACATTTGCATATCATTTGGCATATGCATGATCAACGCAGCTTGAGCGTTCATAAATATACCGTTGTGATCAGAATAAAATTCCCCACGATCCTGATAATCTTAAAAATACGTAACGAATACGTAAAAATTTATAAAAAAATAAAGTAAATAAAAATAAATTATATACTATTATTGGACCGGGCGTAAAACTTCTGTTGGGCCTCAACTCGAGCCCAAATCACCATCTCACTTCCTTTGGGCCACGTTGCCATGTCGAGCCCAATCCCTATGACTTCTTTGGGCCATAACCGTATCCACACCAAGCCCAAACTCACCCATATATCTCCCTAAGCCCAACCGGTTCCCACCAAGGCCCAAGTTCCCAAATTATTTGAAACTTGCAACTTATATTAGTTAACACTTCTTGATTTCAAGAAACAATGAGTCGTTCGAACCTAGCAACAAGCCAAATCGAACTAGTTGTGTCATGTAACAAGAAAGTAAATCAAGTCCAACCCTCCCCCTTGGAATCCTAAAGTTTACGTGTGTAGGATAATGAATGAGACAAAACCCATGACTAGCCACCCTACAAAATATTTAAATCACCTAATCCTTCCATTTGACCCTATTTGACTTTGTTAACCAAAGGATTTAGTGTCCCTTGCTCTAAACCGATGTAACAAGCCAAGGCATGTCATGAAGACCGGCTGCCACACACCCACGTCTTCAAGACCAAAGAGAAACCAAACTAAACTTTTCAATATTTGATCCTAACCTTGCGTGAGTAAGAGAGAAATAGGAGACAAAGCCACACACCTTTAGCCACCCAAAACAAGTATTTAAATAACCTAATGTCCCTTGACCACTCTTTGACTTTTAAAACCAATCGATCTTGTGTTTGGTTGGACGTGACACCACATTGCCACGCCTTACTCGGTTGAAAATGGACATACACCTTGACAAAACTCAAATAACATGTTGCTATTTAAGCTACAACCTAGAATACCTAAGGATAAACAAATGATAAAGACCATGCTTGTAACTTTCTTAAATACCACCTCCAACACTTAGCAACCCTCACATAACACACACTCAAAACTCAATCCCACACCATTACTCTACAAAACTCGTTCCTGTGGAAAATTAGTTCGGGAACTATAAGAAGGAAAAAGGGAAAGGAGTAATGAAACAAGAGCTACATTAAGTGTATAAGGTTATAAGGAGAACACGGGTCTTGCTAGCACTCTCATTAGCTCATCTAGTTGCTTTCATCTCCACTCTATACGAGTGTTGTAAGTTATTTTAAAAACCTTGTTTGATTCTTCTATTATTTTCACCATAGCATATGTTTATATCGCACGTTAAATGTTATCACACACCTTAAGACTCGTATTACATAAAGTACTAACACCACTCGACCCTCACTCACATGCTAAACTAGTGCACGACTCATAAACTTAGTCTAAAACTTGGTAAAAACTCTTTTGACAACCTTCTCAGCCCCTCGTACACTTGAAAAGCACACGTAAACACTAATGGGCCTGAAGCCCAATAAGTAAGCCCACGAAGCCCAAACAGAGTCCAACGAGAGCCCAACCCGGCCTAATGAATTAGTAATAAGCTATTAAGCACTAATGTTAAGTTAGAAATAAGTTGAAAACATTTTTTCAAAGATTTCATTTTATAGAAATGATATTCGGGTATGTTTTGCAAATATGGGCGACCTAGGGATAAATGGAAATCTTTTCAAATGTGAAAGGGGAGAATATATATAAGAAAAGTATTTTGTGAAAAGTCTATGGACTAGAAATGTCAATTCCGAAAGTTAAAGGTGTAGTTGTACGTGTGCATGTGCGCATGAAAAACCACAAGGATCGAATATGTAATTAACTCAAACTAGTATTAATAAACTTTTGGGAAAAAGTGTCAAATTTGAAAAAGCAAAGGTTTAAAGCGAGTAAAGTAAACTTAAGGGGCTGTTTATGTCAAATCAGTTTCACCAAGGGTTGAACATGTCATTTCTGAAAGTTTTGATATAAAATATGTTTCGGGGTAAAAATTGTCATTTTATCAAAGTTAAGGTACTAAACTCGTACTTTTTGTAACTTGAGGGTAAAAAGAGTAAATTCGGGAAAAGTTTAGAAAAACTTATAAACCCATCATAACTTCGTAAAAATGAGTATTTTGATCATATGAGTATTTTATTTTCGGATAACGTTAAATGTATTACGTATATATATATATATATATATATATATATATATATATATATATATATATATATATATATATATATATATATATATATATATATATATATATATATATATATATATATATATATATATATATATATATATATATATAAGATTATAATTATATATATAAATCCGATAAAACACACGGGGAATCTAAACAAGTTAAAATACTCAACAAATCCATCAAGATCACAACGAGGGAAAACATTTCATTTATGCGTAAGTGAGGATCATTAACTAAGACAATGTAGCACGTAAATTAACTTAAACGTTAAGCACGCACGCACACTATTGGATTGGACAATCCAATGATCTATTAAATAAGAATATTCAATGCTCTATTATTTTGGTCGCGAACCAAAATGCTCATTTACTGAGACTCGCCATCTCATCATTTTTAGGTTTCGGTTTGGAACCTCCGCTACATTGTGCTTGATCTATTTGTGCGTGTTCATTTTTATCAAGGTGAGTTCATAGCCTCGCTTTTACTTTTATTTTCCAACCCCGCGAGGGAGATACATGCTCTAAACTAGAAAACACGGGTTTTTCATAAATGCTCTATTTTCTTGATTATTGGTACTGCCTAAGTGTTTAGCCACAAGTCCCCTGATCATGAACCATTAATCACTGCGAGTGAACGTAGATATTGTGAATAGTACTATGGGGATTTACGACCCCGTTTCGGTTATAGAGAAATAACCGGGGCACACCATATTGAATTTCTTTAGGTAATTGGATATTACCTCCTTTGGGGCACACTTACGTACACTGGTAATTTGGTGTATGCAGTTGAGTCTTGGTTTCATGAGCTTAGCGCATAATAATCCGTGATTTTTCTTATGATATTGTTAGTTTACAATGATCATGATCTTATACTTGTGTTCAACTATTTTAAACCTATGGATTTCACTCAACATTATTGTTGACCCTTTTTAAGCATGTTATCTCAGGTAATCAGTGAAGATTATGACCAAGGCGCGGAACGGGGCATGGCAAGGGTTATCTGGTGGTGTAAAACATAAAAGTTGTCATTTCTTTCAAACTCATGATCTTTCTTTTGGGGAAAAACACTTGATCTGTTTACAACGGTTTGTAACAAACTATGAGTTTTCGATGAATGATAACTATTTTAATAAAACGTCTCTTTCGAGTCATTTTCTATAATTATTTACTATGATCTCCATTCAAGTAACACCCGAATTAGTCTTCCGTTGTCATTAAGATTTTCGAGGGTGTTACAGATTGGCATCAGAGCCAAGGTTATAGAGAACCAAAGAGTTTTTCAAAAACATTTTGGACTATAACCGCACTTTTAAAACGGGACTATTTTACACCACTGCCTTACGCCCTTCCGTGACCGCTCTATGCATTAGGATTGATGCATCACTAGATCATAAGTAAATTGCATTTATTTTAGTTAGGCATGGAGATTTGCTTGGAAAATATGCGTAGCTAACTAAAATCTTGTTAATATATATTATTTGGCATTTTACTTACATTAATTTATGGGTTGTTATAGTACCATGTCTGCATCCCACCCGGTTGTTCTGTCCTCAGACACTGAGATGGAAGACACTCTGTCCTCTACGACTGTCAATGTGCCAGCTCATCCTAGTCCAGTCATACCACTCTTTGTTTGGACGAGATCAACCTTTTGAGGAAGGTGAAGTTGCCCGATCTCCTACTGTTCCAGCTATGATTGCTCGCTCTCAAGAGCATAATGCTTTTGCTTCTATGACCCTAGATGAGTACTACGAGTCACCGCAATGGTTTCCTGCTTCAGATGTCGCTGTGGAAGATGGATCGTCCAAGTCATCCGAGAGCACCGACTCTGCTTCATCAGACTCTTCTGGATCATCTTCCCTACCGATCCGTCGTCGCCGATGTAGGATCCGTGTTCTTAAGCCTAATGAGCCTGAGCCGTTTAGAGTGCCTTATAGACTGCATCCTAAAGGTAATACCTTCAAACACACCGCTAGGAAGCGTGCGCGATCCATCACTATGACTCGTGTGATACCACCAGCTCAGTCACCATCAGTCATCACCAGTTTCACCTACTGCTTCACCTACTGCTACTTCACCACCACCACCACCTATTGTGTTCTACCATCAGACCACTACTGTTCCTGTTTCATCACCTCCGTTGGACACTTTTAGTGAGCCACTTTTACCGCTTTGCATCAAGTGTTATCCACCGTCACTATCTGATCAAGTGGAAGTTGAGACCGGACCAAGGAAGAAGGCCGGTGCTAGGCGATGGTCATTCTTGATATCGCTACTTCGTCATTGGATAGAAGAGGAGGGAGCACCTAGTTCATTCGAGCTTGGAGAGAACTCAACTACTGCACCAGCTCTAGTTCTGCCTGTTACCGGTGAGCCTGTACACCACACCATTCCTATATTGGCTACGAGACTCATCAGGCACGAAGACCAGTTGAGTGAGCTCCTGGTGCATTATGATTAAATTCCACTGGTTAGGATAGAGAGCTTGGAGGAGGAGGTCAAAAACCTCATGATAGGTTGCTACTCCATTGAGATCGTGTTCGATATGATGAGTACTCAGATTGTGGAAGCAAGAGAGGCCGTGAACCGATTGACTCAGAGGTTGGAGACTACAGTTCGAGATGCTAGTACGTTGAGAGACACTGCTTTAGGATGAGAGAGAGTCTTGCATAACGAGCTTTCATCCGCTCATGCTCACACTGCTATCCTAGAGGAGAGGATTGATGACCTCGAGGTGAGAGATCGAGCACGTGAGCAGCAGATCCGAGACTTGACAGCCATGGTTGAGGAGATTCGTCGACGTCATGATGACGCATCGGGAGATGCGTAGATCCTAGTCATCTTTATTTTAGTATGTATCATAAAGCCGCCATATGAGGCATTAAGGCTTGTATCCTTTTGTTTTGTAACTTTGGAACAAGAATTATGATGATGTAACCTATGGTTGTGAACAATACTATGTAATGATGTATTCTATGTATCCTATGGTTGTATTTATTATATTCTTGTGTTGTAATATTATTCATCGGTAATGTATGTTGAACCGATCCTTATGTCCTTATATATATGTTATGATTTGTTGAGAAAAATCATGATTCACTTGTTGTTATTCATAACGATATCATATCATTGATTTAAAGTGATGATCTTGACTATTATGATATTTATAATGTGTAATCACTTTTATTATCGATCGATGATTTCTTAATCTTGGTATTTATTTCTTGGAAATTTTTAGAAAAATGGTCAAGAAGAAAGCTACCTCATCCACCATCACACCCGCAACTGTTCGAAAAATGGTCGCTGAAAGCGTTAGCGCTGCTATAGCACAGCATGTCATTGACACTGCAAGAGCCGAAGCTGAACGCATTACCGAAGCTGAACGAGTTGCCCAAGAGGCACGTGAAGCCGAAGCTGCTGCAAGAGAAGCTGAAATTGCAAGACAAGCTGAGATTGCAAGAGAAGCCAAAGTTTCAAGAGAAGCTGAGATTGCCCGAGAAGCGGAAATCGCTCGAGAGGCTGAAGGTGAGCGTGTTGCCCAAGCAAAGACGTGAGGCTGAAGTTTCTCATCTTGCTGAAGAGAATCGTGCCACAGAAGTTGCACGTCTTGTTGAAATGGCAAACTCAAATGCAACTAACACTCCAACAAATCAAAGTGAGTCCACTGTAACTCGCAAGTGTAGTTACAAAGAGTTCATGAACTGCAAGCCGACATTCTTCAAGGGTACTGAAGGTGCTATTGGTTTACTTCATTGGTTTGAGAGAACCGAGACTGTATTTCTGCTAAGTGACTGCACAGATGATTGCAAAGTCAAGTTTGCAACTAGAGCTTTGTTAGAAGATGCGTTATCTTGGTGGAAAGCCCATGCTCAACCAATTGGAGAGGAAGAAGCTTGTAAGATTTCATGGTCATATCTGAAACAACTGTTGATGAAATAGTATTGCCCGAGAACTGAGATCAAGAAACTCGAAGATGAGTGTTACCACCTGGCTGCTAAAGGTAATGATCTCAAGACATACTTCAAGAGATTCCATGAGCTGAGAGCTTTGTGTCCTCATCTGTTTCCCACAAATGAAAACCTTTTGGAAGCTTTGATCGGAGGTTTACCTCGAAGCATCGAAGGAGATGTCATCACTTCGAATCCATAGACTGTTGAAGAAGTTGTCATTGTATCCCACCACCTTATTGAACCGATATTGAAGCTTGCAAATGCACAAGGCTCAAGTGACAACAAAAAAAAGCTTGATGATTGGAAAAGCTCGAATTCCAACCACCATTAATCCAACAACAACAATCGGAACAACAGCCAGTATCACCGCAACAGAAACCATAATCACAATCGGCAAAACCAAAGGCAAGAAGCCGCAAGGGCTTATGCTGCACCCACTGCTGGAAAAGGGTATGTAGGACCACATCCCCAGTGTAACAGATGTTTGATGCACCATTCTGAACCATGTACTGTGAAGTGTGACAAGTGCAACAAGGTAGGTCATCAAGGAAAGCATTGCCGAAACCCTAGATGGGGAAACACTGTGGCAAACATGAATTGTTATGGATGTGGAGAAAAAGGTCATTTCAAGAGTCAATTCCAAAAGTTGAATGCAGCTCAAACCAATAATGCGCGTGCAAGAGTGTACGTGCTAGGAGATGGAGATGTGCCGTTGAACCCTGATGTTGTGACGGGTACGTATTCTCTTAACAATCATTATGCAAAAATCTTGTTTAACTCTAGAGCCGATAAGAGTTTTGTATCTACTACTTTTGCACCATTACTTGAAATATCCCCAATTGCCTTAGATACAACTTATGAGATAGAACTTGCCGATGGAAAGATAATAGGAACCAACACCGTAATCCGTAATTGCCCTATTCTTTTACAAGGCCACTCATTCCTCATAGATCTTTTGCCAATCAAACTTGGTAGATTCGATGTCGTAATTGGCATGGATTGGTTGGCTAAACACCGTGCTAGGATTGTTTGCGACGAGAAAACCATTCAAATCCCGATCAATGGTGAAACTTTGGTTATCCAAGGAGATCAAGGCAGAAAGTACTTAAGTATCATATCCTGTGCAAAATCGATAAAGTACATGGAAAAAGGATGTTATGAATTCTTAGCTTAAGTAACGAAAAAGAAGTCATAAGAGAAATGACTAGAGGATGTACCTGTAGTCAAAGAATTTCCTGAGGTGTTTCCAGAAGATTTGCCACAAGTCGAATTTCAAATCGATTTTATCCCTGGAGCTACTCCCGTAGCACGAGCACCGTACCGTTTAGCGCCCTCAGAAATGCAAGAATTGTCCAAACAACTAGAAGAGCTATTTGAAAAGGGATTCATTAGACCAAGTTCCTCACCCTGGGGAGCACCGATTTTATTCGTTAAAAAGAAAGATGGAACATTTCGGATGTGTATCGATTATAGAGAATTGAACAAGCTCACGATCAAGAACCGCTATCCCTTACCAAGAATCGATGATCTGTTTGATCAGTTACAAGGCTCGAGTGTATACTCGAAGATTGATTTAAGATCTGGATATCATCAGTTACGGGTAAAAGAGGAAGATATACCCAAGACCGCATTTAGAACTTGATATGGCCATTATGAATTCCAAGTAATGCCATTCGGTTTAACTAATGCACCTGCTGTATTCATGGACCTCATGAATAGAGTCTACAAACCATATCTGGATAAATTTGTCACTGTGTTCATCGACGATATTCTTATCTACTCTCGTGATAAAGAAGAACATGCGGAGCATCTGAGAACTGTCCTGAAGTTACTCAAGGATGAAAAATTGTACGCAAACTTTTCCAAATGTGATTTTTGGATCGAGACAGTCCAATTTCTTGGTCATGTGATCGACAGTGAAGGAATCCATGTAGATTCCGCAAAGATCGAATCAAGAAGAATTGGCCAGTACCCACCAACCCCACTAAGATTCGTCAATTCTTAGGACTCACTGGTTATTATCGGAGATTCATCGAAGGTTTCTCGAAGATAGCCAAACCATTGACCGAGTTAACCAAGAAAACGAAGAAATTCGAATAGGGAGACGATCAAGAATCAGCTTTTGAACTCCTAAAGAACAAGCTTTGCGAAGCACCTATCTTGGCGATGCAGGTTTTACTGACCCGGTTTTAATATTTATAAAGTCTCGTTATACCTATGGTCTACCCTAGTGCACTAACGGGCAGTGTACCCGGTCGTGTGTAGTGTAGTAATCGGTAAAGCCGAGGTCGTCCCAAGAGCTATGTGTGATGGATTATTACTAAGTCTAGGTGTCATAGATTTATAATGGTTTCGAAAGGGAATTAATTAATTAAACTAATAAAGCAGAATAAGGCAAATAAAAGCAAATAAATGGTAAAAGGAAAATCAATAGAGGAGAGTGATGTTAACCTAGTTAATCCTCCTAGCTAGTTATGTCTACGTCTACTTACTTCCAATTATTTCAGGTGGGGTCTAAGTCGAGAGGACAGCATTTGGTCAATTCGCCCTAACCTATCAGCAAAGATGCCACCACAGGAGAAGTCAGGTGTCCCTTCATAAGTCCTGTTGTTCCTGGTCCCCTAAGCCAAGTCATTAAGTACCGCTACATGCTAGATTTATAATAGTGAGTGTCCGGCCGTTAGGAACTTAGACGCTCACCCCCTAATTCTTAAGTTCATCCAAACGGTAGGTGATCAATTGGTCAAATCGCACAAGTAGAAAGGTGTTGGGAATTATGTGAAGTTTGGATTATGCTGATATTACTGCCGAAATGATTCTGCTGAAGACATAGTGGATTCTGCTGAAGACATAATCTACTGATGAGTAATAGTTATTACTGTTTCTCGCGGAAGTGTTTATTCCGTGTTTAGTATATTTAGTTTGGATATACATGAGCTTTATTAGGAAGTGATTGTGTATATCTTATTTAGTTTTAAGTTTATACGTTTCTTGGGAAACGGTTTAGAGATATTGTTTAGGGTTCCTTGTCTATAAAAGGAACACATTAGAAAGAGTTATGTATCGATTGGAAAAACTCAGTTTTAGTTAATATAAAGATCCATAGAGGATCAGGAAGTTCTTAGTTATTACTTGTGTTTATATTCCGCCGCTGAACATAAGTTGTAGAGATTATCTTTTATTGTGCTTGTGATTACATAGGCATACATAACGATCCACGAGCTCAAGATCTTTCAAGGTCTGTTTGTTTTCAACAAGTGGTATCAGAGCCTCGTGAGAGTCTCTACGATACTAAGGACAAGCTTTTTCTAAACACCCATACAACTATAACAAAATCATCATGCCCGGTTCGATGTTGATATGAACTCACCAACAACCAAAACTCCACCCATCCGCAACAACTAAGTCTCTCTAATAGCAATGCTAAGTTTCCTTACCTTAAAAGGGAGGAATATGATCTTTGGGCGATGAAGATGCCGAACTGGATCTCCAACATTGATTGGAATCTATGGCAGATAATTCTGAAGGGGAACAGTTTAAAAAGAACTACCACGGATGTCAGCTGGTAATATGATGAATGTTCCTCCCAAAACTGCGAAGAGTTGCCGGCAGTTCAAAGAGAAACCAAGGTCGAACTATTCTTCGCAAGCTATTCACGAGGATCACTTAAGTGATTTTCACTTCATGCAAGATTCTAAGGATATATGGTTAGCAATTAAGGCAAAGTTCGGTGGGAATGAGGAGTCTAGGAGATTGAAGAAGTCCATGCTAAGACAACAGTTTCAGGACTTTCAAATCTCTGAAGAAGAAGAAGGAATTCACAAGGGCTATGACAAGTTTCACAAGATCTTAAGTCAGTTGAATCACATGTGCAAAGTCGGATAATGATGATCGTAACTCTAAGTTTCGAGGTCATTACCTCCATCCTGGCTACATGTAAGCATAGCTTTAAAAGCTAAAGGTGGTTTGGACATAATGACCTTTGATGAGTCAGATAACAAACTTAAAGCTCTTGAAAATGATGTAAGAAGTCCTTTTCGGTCATCCTCTACTGTTAGTCATATCGCCTTTGTTGGAGCCTCTACTCCAAAGTCTAGCTATGGTCCAAGTCCATATCCATCATCATCTAATGTTGCTCCTTCATCAAGTTCTCACTCTAAATCAAGCAACATTATGGAAGATGTACTTGGATCCTTCTTTACTGATTATGATCCTCAGAACGGCTTATGAGGATTTTGATCGTGGACCGCTTGAGATGGAAGAGATGAAGTTGAGGTGGCAAGTGGCCATGCTTTCCATGGATATCAAGAGTTTTGAAAGAAGAGCTGGAAGAAGGTTTGGATTCAAAGGACGTGATCCAAAGCAAGGTTTGACAAGAGGAAGGTTAAATGCTTCACATGCCAACAGATGGGGCACTTTTCTAGAGAATGCAAAGACAGGAAAGGCGGTGATGAGACAAGATACACTTCTTATCAGCCAGATCGAAGGAGGCAGGAACATCAAAGGGATCAACTGCTTTGGTCACTCGGATAGCAATGTAGACCGAAGCAACATGAGGAGTCCGATAATGATGGTCCCGATAATGTTGGGTTGATTGCCAGCTGTACTTCAGAGGATAGGAATGATCAGATTGCCTTGATGGGCATCTCGTACAAAACCGTGTGTTTGGGTGTAGTGAGCGTTATAATGAACTTAAGCAAGCTTATGATATTTTGGAACCTAAATATAATGAATACTTTGTGGAAGTTGAAGCTTATAAACAGGCTTTAAAAACTCTAGAAAGACAAAAGGTTTGGTTTCAAAAGAATGAAATAGCTTATGATGAGAAAATAGGTGTTTTAGAAAGAGATCTCGAATGTGCTACAAATGAATTAAAATGGTCTGAGAAGTTAAAAGCAGATGTAGTGTCGAAAAATCTAGAGCTTAAGGAGAAAGTTAAGGAGGAAATTGCTAGGAATAATGAATGGATGATGAATGGTAATAAGTTGGCTAGTCTCATTTATAGTAGTCAAGCTCCCAACTCTACAGTGGCTTTAGGTTTTAAGAAATATGTAGGCTTAGAAGCTAGGGATGACACACGTAAATCTACACCAGCAGGCCTAGCTAATTTTGTGAAAGAAGGTGACCTACATGCAGTTCGTGGACCAATTAGAGGTGAGCACATGCCCATTGACCTTTCCACTCTTAATGACTTTGATGGATCACACCATCTGTATGGCAAAAAGTCAAGTGACTTGCCAGACCCTAATACTTCTACTAATGACTTTGTCTCTTGTGTTAACAGTGACAAGTCCTCCAAGCAAGGGTCTACAGAGTGTGATTCAAGTGACAAGTCTGACCTTCCCAAGTCTGACCTTCCCAAGTCTGACCTTCCCAAGTCTTCACCCCTGCCTGCACTCAAGACTACCAATAAGCATGCCAGAGTTGCTGCCAAGGAATCCACTTCCAAGACAGTTGCCTCTCAAGACTTGCTTTTTAATTCTTTGCATAATAGTCCTGTTAAAAACAATTATTTTCATGGTTGTGGTTTGAATACTTCTGCTTGTAAGAATACTTCTTTTGGTTTGAATAAATCTTCTCTTTAGAAGAAATGTTTTGTGTGTGGAAGTAAATCTCATTTAATTAAGGATTGTGATTATCATGAACAAAGAATGAGTAGGTGTGGTGACTCTAGGCATAATAAACCTATGTGGACCAATGTTAATGCTATACCACTTTATGTTCCACAAGCTACTAAGTATAATACTTCTTTTTCTTGGAGAAGATCAATTGGAAAACCATATGTTAAACCAACCAGTGAATATTTTAAAAATGGTTTTTGGCCTAGATATGCTAACCCTATGACTAATGGGAAAGGGTACGATACCTGTCAAGACCTCACAGGTTGTTCTTGGAATATACAGAGACCTAAGTTTCATTGGAAACCCAAGAACAATAGTGGATCTTATACTTCTACATGGCACAACTCATATGATCCACAAGGCAAGTTCAAGTCAGCAATGACTTGAGCCTCCATAGTGTACTAATTTTCTCAGATATTTTGTTGTTGTTGTAGGATCATCCCCTTAAGCATAAAGATGTTGGAATTGTTGACAGTGGTTGTTCTAGAAGTATGTCAGGAAACAAGGACATGATGCATAACTTTGTGCCCATTGAAGGAGGAGGCATATGATAAAATTTTGATAAATGTGGTCAAAATTCACACTGATGATAATGTGGCAGATTTGTTAACAAAAGCTTTTGAAGGACCAAGGTTTCAACACCTTGTGGTCCATATTGGCATGCTTAACCCTTAACTGCAAAGTTTAAGGGGAGGCATAGGCCTCACGGGAGGCATATGCCTCAGGGGAGGATTTGTGTATAACTTTGCTTTTTGCTATGTAAATTTGTATATTTGGTTGATTTTAACTAACTCTAACCTGCTAATGTTATCTTAGTGTGTTTCTTTGTTGGTTTGCGTGTTTCTCTGTGTTTCGTGTTTGTTTTGCGAATGGTTGTCCCTGATCAGTTGAGATATGGTCAAGAAAGCTTAAGCTTGTTTCTACTGAATTCATTGTGCTGAAGTGTATGATTTGTTTCCTCTGAAGATGATGTATTGAAGTTATTTGATTCATTCAAAAGAAGTACAAAAGCAAATAGATCATTCATTCATTCAAGAAACAGTTTACAGCTTACAGCTTACAAAGTACTAGCAACATCAAATGCATCTACATGATCAACTAGTCCTAATCTATTACATATCATCCGTTCCAACATCTAACAGGCTGTTGGATATGCATGATCGCTCACATCTTTCACACTAAATGCTGGCTACGCTTTTGTGATATGCATAACCAACTCTAACGTGATGCTAAGGATCAAAATGGAGAGGATGGATTGATGAAACGAAGAAGCTGAAGCCTGATTGTGGTAGAGATGAGAAGGAAAGATTTTCATTTATGCATCATCTACTCTTTCCATCATACAACAACTTACATCATTTTCCTTTCTCCGTTCCTCGATACGATATGTGATGATGCACCAAAACATGATGCCAAGAGACCAAGCACCACCTGTCTACCCGTAGGAAGTGGTGGATTCCTGGCTCGAGGTCTACATTGAGGCTGAGGTGCTAGGGGTTGGGAGTAAGATGTTCCCTCCTTATAGGAGTCATCAGAATCTTCAGCAGATTCACTTGATTTCTCAACACTTTTATCTTCTGATGAGGAGAGAAAGGGTGATTTCTTTGGTCGTGGGTATGGTTTTGGAAAGTAATGAAACCATGGATTGGTATCTTCACTTGATGATGAGGATGATGTTGTGAGATCTATGATCTCAGGTTTGGTACTCATGATGAATGATGACTAATTTTGGGTTTTTGATGAAATTAGGGTTTGAAATAATATTTGGGGGTTTTTGATGATGTAATATGTATGCTTTGGGATTGCTTTATAGACGGGTTCAAGTGGTAAGAGAATTAATGCGTGTGGGTGAAACAGTAAAAAGATATTTACTGAAGCTTCTTGAATAAGTGTCTGTTCACTGATTGTTCTACTTCAGCAGAATGGTTTCTGTTTCCACCGAAGTTAAAGTGAATATGAGTACAAGTAGAAATCCAGCTTCTTGGAAATGATGAACTTCATGCTACTCAATGTGTTGGTTTGATTAAAAATCAGCTTCTATCACATAAAGGTTCATCTTGATTGTACCATTTTGTAATATTTGTTTTCTTTATTGTTAGTTTAAAAAAAAATAAAATAAAATAAAAAATAAATAAATAAATAAAATTTTGTTTTTGGTTTTCTAACTCTTCTTGCAGGATTGTTGTATATTTCTCCTGGTTATTGACTCACCAGATATACCTTGTGTATATTAAAGAGTTAGCTAGTCCAAAGGGTACAGCTTTGGTAAAGACACATCAAATCTGTTGATAGCTGTAATGATTTGCTAAAAATTATAGGGTATGCAACCACCCCCGCTTAATTCTTTGAGTGTTGTATGGTTTTCAATTCACCATGGTTTATTCCATTTTGGAATCCAAGAATTGACTAGCCCACATGTATATGGCTTGTGGTAAAGGCAGTGGCATTTCATATTTGGTTCTCAATTCACCAATTCTGAGAATTGACTAGTCCCGAGCAACGGCTACAGTAAAGACATATCAAATCCGTTTATATGGTTGCTGGTTTGCCAATAAATCGATGGTTATCGTGTACCATAGTTTACGAACTTAAACATATGGCTACTCCAGTAGTTATGGCTATTGGTAAAGAGACATCAAATCCATTATTTTCAATGATTCACCTCTCACGGAGTTAACACACCTGGATGTGATGAGAATAGTCTGAAACTAATCTGTTTTGATGTACCTCTTGTCATGTGTTGTTGCAAAGATCCGGTGTTTTGAGTTTCTACCTTCTTGAGATGGTTTTCTTTAGATTCTTTCTTTGCGATGTTGTTTGTGCCCAATCCTCTGGTGTTGTAAGATCTATCCGAAACTGAACTTAACCGAGTCAAATTCAGTTTAGGAGGATTGTTGGGAATTATGTGAAGTTTGGATTATGCCTGATATATACTGAAATGATTCTCGCTGAAGACATAGTGGATTCTGAGAAGACATAATCTACTGAAGAGTAATAGTTATTAGTCTGTTTCTGCGGAAGTGTTTATTCCGTGTTTAGTATATTTAGTTTGGATATACATGAGCTTTATTAGGAAGTGATTGTGTATATCTTATTTAGTTTTTAAGTTTATACGCTTTTGGGAAACGGTTTAGAGATATTGTTTAGGGTTCCTTGTCTATAAAAGGAACACATTAGAAAGAGTTATGTATCGATTGGAAAAACTCAGTTTTAGTTAATATAAAGATCCATAGAGGATCAGGAAGTTCTTAGTTATTACTTGTGTTTATATTCCGCTGCTGAACATAAGTTGTAGAGATTATCTTTTATTGTGCTTGTGATTACATAGGCATACATAACGATCCACGAGCTCAAGATCTATTAAGGTCTGTTTGTTTTCAACAAAAGGGTCGTCAGTTGGTCATATCTTACCCTTCCCGTCTCAGTCCGCTCACCTAAGGTCAGTTGGTCATATCTCCTAGGCAATTGGCCTCTACCGCCATTCAAAACTACCGAACCAAGGGTGGCTACCAATAAACTATGCATGCATACACTTAGAAATAATTATACATAAGTAAAGTAAACATAGACAAAACAATTAAGGAATCATAACTAGGCCAGCACCAAAGGTGCTTAGCTGCTCATATTAATCATACAAACCAATTCAATATTCAAAGGTACGAAATACATGAATTGAAAGTAAAAATAATATAAAATGCTAATGCTTATCGTAGGGGAGTGATTTCTCCCTTGGAGACAGCTCTGTATGTTCCTCTAGACCTGCCTTGAGCTTTTTCCCACGTTCTCTGGTTGTTGTGTGTGGAATGGGATGATTAGAAATGCTGGAATTTATAGGGTATTTATAGGCCAGATCTGGGTTACGGCGTAACTAATAAAAGAGTTACGCGGTAACCTTCTATTTCATTGTATTTTGCACTAGATCTGCTGGTTACGGCGTAACCTTATAAGTGGTTACGCCGTAGTCTTCAATAAACTTGGTTACGCCGTAGTTGATGCAATAGTTACGGCGTAAGTATCAGCGGCGTGGAACCTCATTTGACCTAATATAGTTACGTCATAGCATTTGGGAAGAGTTACCGTAACCTTCGATAAGTTGGTTTTCTGAGTCACGCAATAGTTACGGCGTAATGTGAGAGAAGATTTACGTCGTAACTTCTTCAAAATCAGCATACTATGATAAATCTTTTGATATTTCTCCAGTTCCGCGTCTCTTTAGCTCCAATGCTCGTAATTTACCTGAAAGTGGAAAACAATGGAAAACAAGCGTAAATCCATATAAATGATATAAATTACAAGCATTATCGGGGGAAATTGACACTTAATAATCAGGACTATTTGATGTTATCAAATATCCCCCCACTTAAACTCTACTTGCCCTCAAGTGCCCAAATTATTTGAAACTTGCAACTTATATTAGTTAACACTTCTTGATTTCAAGAAACAATGAGTCGTTCAATCCTAGCAACAAGCCAAACCGAACTAGTTGTGTCATGTAACAAGAAAGTAAATCAAGTCTAACCCTCCCCCTTGGAATCCTAAAGTTTGCGTGTGTAGGATAATGAATGAGACAAAACCCATTACTAGCCACCCTACAAAATATTTAAATCACCTAATCCTTCCATTTGACCCTATTTGACTTTGTTAACCAAAAGATTTAGTGTCCCTTGCTCTAAACCGATGTGACAAGCCAAGGCATGCCATGGAGACCGGCTGCCACACACCCATGTCTTCAAGACCAAAGAGAAACCAAACTAAACTTTTCAATATTTGATCCTAACCTTGCGTGAGTAAGAGAGAAATAGGAGACAAAGCCACACACCTTTAGCCACCCTAAACAAGTATTTAAATAACCTAATGTCCCTTGACCACTCTTTGACTTTTAAAACCAGTGGATCTTGTGTTCGGTTGGACGTGACACCACATTGCCATGCCTTACTCGGTTGAAAATGGACGTACACCTTGACAAAATTCAAATAACATGTTGCTATTTAAGCTACAACCTAGAATACCTAAGGATAAACAAATGATAAAGACCATGCTTGTAACTTTCTTAAATACCACCTCCAACACTTAGCAACCCTCACATAACACACACTCAAAACTCACTCCCACACCATTACTCTACAAAACTAGTTCCTGTGGAAAATTAGTTGGGGAACTATAAGAAGGAAAAAGGGAAAGGAGTAACGAAACAAGGGCCACATTAAGTGTATAAGGTTATAAGGAGAACACGGGTCTTGCTAGCACTCTCATTAGCTCATCTCGTTGCTTTCATCTCCACTCTATACGAGTGTTGTAAGTTATTTTAAAAACCTTGTTCGATTCTTCTATTATTTTCACCATAGCATATGTTTATATCGCACGTTAAATGTTATCACACACCTTAAGACTCGTATTACATAAAGTACTAACACCACCCGACCCTCACTCACATGCTAAACTAGGGCACGACTCGTAAACTTAGTCTAAAACTTGGTAAAAACTCTTTTGGCAACCTTCTCATCCCCTCGTACACTTGAAAAACACACGTAAACACTAATGGGCCTGAAGCCCAATAAGCAAGCCTACGAAGCCCAAACAGAGTCCAACGAGAGCCCAACCTGGCCCAATGAATTAGTAATAAGCTATTAAGCACTAATGTTAAGTTGGAAATAAGTTGAAAACATTTTTGCAAAGATTTTGTTTTATAGAAATGATATTCGGGTATGTTTTGCAAATATGGGAGACCTAGGGTTAAAATGGAAATCTTTTCAAATGTTAAAGGGGAGAATATATATAAGAAAAGTATTTTGTGAAAAGTCTAGGGACTAGAAATGTCAATTCCGAAAGTTAAAGGTGTAGTTGTACGTGTGCATGTGCGCATGAAAAACCACAAGGATCGAATATGTAATTAACTCAAACTAGTATTAATAAACTTTTGGGAAAAAGTGTCAAATTTGAAAAAGCAAAGGTTTAAAGCGAATAAAGTAAACTTAAGGGGCTGTTTATGTCAAATCAGTTTCACCAAGGGTTGAACATGTCATTTCTGAAAGTTTTGATATAAAATATGTTTCGGGGTAAAAATTGTCATTTTATCAAAGTTAAGGTACTAAACTCGTACTTTTCGTAACTTGAGGGTAAAAGTGTAAATTCGGGAAAAGTTTAGAAAAACTTATAAACCCATCATAACTTCGTAAAAACGAGTATTTTGATCATATGAGTATTTTATTTTCGGATAACGTTAAATGTATTATATATATATATATATATATATATATATATATATATATATATATATATATATATATATATATATATATATATATATATATATATATATATATATATATATATATATATATAAGAGTATAATTATATATATAAATCTGATAAAACACACGGGGAATCTAAACAAGTTAAAATACTCTACACATCCATTAAGATCACAACGGGGGAAAACATTTCACTTATGCGTAAGTGAGGATCATTAACTAAGACAATGTAGCACGTAAATTAACTTAAACGTTAAGCACGCACGCACACTATTGGATAGGACAATCCAATGATCTATTGAATAAGAATATCCAATGCTCTATTATTTTGGCCGCGAACCAAAATGCTCATTTACTGAGACTCGCCATCTCATCATTTTTTGGTTTCGGTTTGGAACCTCCGCTACATTGTGCTTGATCTAGTTGTGCGTGTTCATTTTCATCAAGGTGAGTTCATAGCCTCGCTTTTACTTTTATTTTCAAACCCCGCGAGGGAGATACATGCTCTAAACTAGAACACAAGGGTTTTTCATAAATGTTCTATCTTCTTGATTATTGGTACTGCCTAAGTGTTTAGCCACAAGTCCCCTGATCATGAACCATTAATCACCGCGAGTGAACGTAGATATCGTGAATAGTACTATGGGGATTTACGACCCCGTTTCGGTTATAGAGAAATAACCGGGGAGCACCATATTGAATTTCTTTAGGTAATTGGCTATTACCTCTTTTGGGGCACACTTACGTACACTGGTAATTCGGTGTATGCAGTTGAGTCTTGGTTTCATGAGCTTAGCACATAATAATCTGTGATTTTTCTTATGATTTTGTTAGCTTACAATTATCATGATATTATACTTGTGTTCAACTATTTTAAACCTATGGATTTCACTCAACATTATTGTTGACCCTTTTTAAGCATGTTATCTCAGGTAATCAGTGAAGATTATGACCAAGGCGTGGAACGGGGCATGGCAAGGCTTATCTGGTGGTCTAAAACATAAAATTTGTCATTTCTTTCAAACTCATGATCTTTTTTTTTGGGAAAAACACTTGATCTATTTACAACGTTTTGTAACAAACTATGAGTTTTCGATGAATGATAACTATTTTAATAAAATGTCTCTTTCGAGTCATTTTTTATAATTATTGACTATGATCTCCATTCAAGTAACACCCGAATTAGTCTTCCGCTGTCATTAAGATTTTCAGGGGTGTTACCGAATGTGCTTTGCTTGGGAGGGAACAAAGATCATCCCGATGCATGCTTGAGCTTCATGATTTATTGTCTTGTGACCGGCACTCACTTCAACCTCGCTTATTACATGATAAAAAGGATAGCGAGTGTGAAAAGCATGGATAAGATGGTGCTCCCTTATGCAACGCTCCTAAGCCATCTAGCAAACTTCATCTTTGCTTTAGAACCTTCTCCTTATTCCTTTGATCATAGCTTTTGCAACAAAGTCATGGTTCCGCTATCCGATGGAAAGACTACAAGGATCATGGTGGATGGCAAGAGACCTCACCTACCAACGGATTCATCGGATGAGAGGGAAAGAGAAAGAGAAGGAGAAGGAAGTAGCAATCCCCTTGGCAACACCAATCTCGACCCTTTAGACTACATCAATCAATTGTCGGATATTCCAAGCCCATCACAAGAGTGGAAACAAACTAAAGGGATCTTCAAGTGCTTCGCTAACTTCTTGAAGAAGAAGAAGTAGAGATGGTGGGATGAAGAGTGAAGGGGATGAAGATGGAAATGAAGACGGGAGTGAAATGGATGGAGGTGTATATGGAAGGTAAGGTCATAGGACCTTAATTTGTGAGAACAATTTCTAAAACAATGGTTTGTAACATCTTAACAATACTTATGTAGAGTAGGATGTAGTGTGTAGGAATTGCCATGATTTGGCATTGAACACCTTAACTTAGGAACGAGTAAGATGAGATTTTACAACATCTTGATTTAAATCAAGTAGTCGTCCTCACTCATCTTTGATTACCTTTTAGTTCCCCCACACTTGCTATGCGTTATACTTGTTGTGTGCATGCATTTACTGATTGTAGAAATGACTAGGATAAGCATTTGCTAAGAGTGCAAATATTGCACAATTGCTGAGAGGCTTCTGGTCTGCAGTAGCCGGATCCCTGGGTTATAACTAGCCGGATCCCTCCAATGAGGGAACCGTGGGATCCGGGCAAATAGAGACCTGTTACAGGTCACAATACATCAATTTTGTCTCCTAGATCACATCATCTTAGCTAAACATGATTCTTTGAGACCACTTAATTCTTCCTCAAGCTCTGTAGGTCTCACATTCACCCGTAGCTAACTTAGGGTCAAATTCTAAGTGCTTTTGATTTATCAACTCACAAATACTCACCATATTTTCGCTCCAATGCTCACACATTGCTCCTCACATCTCAAAACACTTAGTTTGATATTTCTATCAATTTTAGCAAATTGATTTTAGTCATTCTTACCTTAAAATAGGCTTAAAACTAGTTTTTCATTTTTCTTTATTTTTTAAGAATTTTTCAAATTTCTCTTAAACCATCATCTGATCCCTAGGATCAATTGCCATCATTTGTCATACTCAAATCAATGAGTATAATCCTTAAACATGTTGTTACACTATCAAAAAGTCCACTTTCCTACCCAACACTATCATTAAGTATCCTCACTCTTTATGGTTGGACTTTTAAGTCACCTATCGCTTAAGACATCTAAGGAAAGTCAAAACCTCAAGATTTATAGGCTTTAGACCCTACAAGAGCTTAATCACTTCACCATATTTCTGTCTGACAGACGGATCCCTGGTTTATAACCAGACGGATCCTCAGTGAGAGGGATCCGTGGGATCCGTGTCTACAGAAAACCTCTAATCAGCTTTTCTTTCAAATTTAAACCATCTTTGGTAAACTAAACACCTTTAGATACCATTTAATAATTCCCTAGAGCTGAACAACACCATAGTTGACCTTGGTGCATGCCTAATTCTCTTAGTGGTCATGAATTTAATTCCTTAATTCAAATTCACCCTTTATAAACCAAACACTCTTGATAGGTTAAGTCATCACTCTTACCATATTCCTAAAAATCAGTAGTTAGAGACTTTTATTACATCCTCACCATCACTATGACTAAAGCATCTAACAACAAGTCTTCAACCAAAGGTTCATCCAAAAGGAATGGTCATAAGATCCATGAGATATCATCCATCGAATCATCACCCGTAAGAGGTCATAATGCTAGAATCCCACCTCAACAATCCCAATCAATAATTGCCAAGAGAACCGCAAGAATTAGTATTAGACCTCTTGGGTTGGAAAAGGTTTCATCAAGCTCTAAACCAAACACACCTAGTTCTAGTAAAATGCCTAAGCCTTCATTCCTAGAACATAGACTACATTCCTTCATCGAACCCCTTTCTCATCCAAATCTCTATTCATTAGAGGAGCACTCACCACCGAGAACTTCCCACTCACCAACCTTCTCGTTAAATAGGGAACCATCTACATCACCAAATTTTCCACCATTGGAGACAATGAACCACCAAGGACTTGATCATATAGAGGACTTCCCATTACCACCACCTTCATTCTTAGTAGAACCTCATCCTACATTTCTCAATGTACCTCTACCATCATTTGTAGAGCCTCCTCAAAACATCCAATCTCCTCCGGTTCCTAAACAAGACAATAATTGCTCTAATTGTCTAATCACCCAAGGACTTGTTCAAGAAGTACGAAATGAGTTGCATTTCATGTTTAATCATCTTCTTGAATGATTGGACCAAATCAACAAGTCTACCCATCCTTAGATTCAAGCACATTGATGCTTTTTATGTTTTTGGTCACTTATTAGAATTAATAGAAAATATATTACATGGTTAAATCATTCTCTTAGTTTTAGAGATTTGTAGATCATTTCTCATAGTTTTATTGAATGAATTTACATGTTTTATGCCATATTATGTTGAGTATATGTTTTGTGCATAGTTTCATATCTCACTTTGATGTTAACAACATTTGTTTACATCACCATTGTTGTTTTAAGCTTTCAGACAGACGGATCCCTCCATTTTTCCTAGACGGATCCCTCCAAGGAGGGAACCGTGGGATCTGTGCAACAGAAGACCTGTTTTCTACTAACTTGAGTCTTATTTGCAGGAAATTATGCATTATATACTTGTTTTCTAGCCCTTGTTTTGTAGATTTTCAAATATACTCGTGAAGACTTTGACACCCTAAGCTAGCGGGAGTTTTGTGTCAAAGCGGTACATTGCAAAATCATTTGCAATACACTTTAGGAATACGTTACATGACGTCCCTTTGCAAAATTGCAATCAACAAGGGGGAGCATTATCGTCACAAAGACGAAACCATTTGCAAACATAGTTGCAATGCATTAGCTTAGTAGTTTTTTCTTACTTGACGCCTTCACAAAGGGATGGACTCGTCAACGGGGAGTTAAGACGAGAACTCTTCCCGTCACTTGCTCTCTATATTTTTTTTTATTACATGTTTTTCATAAAACAATGTGTTAGTTTCTTTTTGACGCTCTTTTTGTTTCGACTAAAAGGGGGAGAAGAGAGTAAAAACTCCAATTCAAACTTTTACGAATTTTAGTTTTTCCTTAAAATAATTTTATGTTTTGTCATCAACAAAAAGGGGGAGATTGTTAATACAAATAAGCCGTAAAAATGTTTATTTATATTTTACGATCTTCTAATGTTTTGTCGATAAAAAATGTAAAATCATTTTAACGAAACAAATAAAAATACGTAAATGGTTTGAGCCAATGGTTTACTAACACACTTACGTTTTTACATAAAACCCTAAACAAGTAAAAGTGATTTTATGATTTAGTAATATATATGTACAACAACTAGTGTTTACATATTGGGTAGATATATACATAATTAGTATGTATTATAATGTGTAGAAGTTTAAGTATTTGACCCATTGACCAAATACATTGAATGTTGTTGGGTAAAACCCAAAGTCCATAACCCATACCCATAGAGCATAACCCATAACCCATTGCATGACATCATGCATAAGTCATATATGGATATTATCCATGACCCATGGACTAGATACATTGCATCTTGTAGATACATTGTATCTACTTGGATACACATGGTCCAAAGTCTAGGACCCATGATCCATAACCCATGACCCATGACCCAAAACCCATGGGCAAAGAGGAGCATCCCACGGATCCCCAGGATTACACTGGACGGATCCCTCAAGTGAGGGATCCGTGGAATCCGTGGAATAGTAGCTAAATTTCTTCTATAAATAGTAAGCCATTTCTTCATTTTGGGTTGCCACTCCTACACATACTTTCTCCAAGTATCGTAACCTTCTAACCTCATACTCTAAGGATCTCTCTATGTAGTTTGTCTATTGTTTTTGTGTGATTCTCTAGGTTCCTCTTAAAGGCGAGATCAACACCTCTTGAAGTCGAGCAAGCTCAAGTCCATGAGTTTCCATGCTTCGTCATCATCAAGACTACTGAGGTTCTCTTGTTGATAGTTCTTTCTTCCTCAATAGAAGTGTTGTGTCCAAGGCATTAGTGAAGGATGCCGAAAGATTCAAGACGAAAGCATTAGTGAAAGGTGCTTAACATCCGTGTCAAAAGAATTAGTCAAGAATGCTAAAGGAGTTAAGACGAAGGCATTAGTGAAAGGTGTCAAACGTCCGTGTCAAGGGCATTAGTGAAGAGTGCCTAGAAGTCAAGTCAAGTGGCATTAGTGAAAGATGCCAAGGGCATATAATCGATGAGGCGCATCGATATACAAATAGAGATAGGTTGTATCCAAGGATATTGATATCCTTGATGATGTTGTATTAAGGAGTAGGTCTCCTTTGGGATAGGTGTTGTGTAGTGTTGGGTAGTAGTTCCTCCATTGGAATGAAACTCGGTATTTAGCCTAGTACCGAATAAAGGGTAGGCGACGTTGTGATAGGTGTGGTTCTACCTTGTGGAAGAACCCGGTGTCTAGCCTAGTACCGGAAAAAGAGTAGGCAACGTTGTGAAGGCTTCTCCGCCATAAGGAGTTGGTGTCGTGTAGTGTTTACTAACTCTCGAGTAGGTGACTCGGGGAGTGGAGTAGGGCAAGGAATGTGTCCTTGTAGCCGAACCACTATAAACACTCATGTTGTGGTTATGTGCTTCTCACTCTTTATCTTTTATTACACATTTATATATCTATCTATCAACGTCCAACATACACATCTAAATGAAGTGTTGCAGTTTATGCCACTTCATACCCCTATTTTGTTCCTGCAAGAGCAACTTAAATTAGGAATTTATGCTTGCTTTTTCTGGATGTAACAAAGTAAGGAAGTGCAGCACTTTGTGCCACTTCAAAGCCCTATTTTATTTATGGGAGGGCTAACTTATGTTGTTATCAAAGCACATGTTAATGCTAATGGAAGTTTTAAGATGTGTTCATGTTCTCTCCTTTAATGGTTTTCAGTGGGTCTGATAGTGTATTCGTGTAGCTAAAGTTGGTGTCTTTTTAGTTTTTCCTTATAGATCTCGTGGATTGGCAACAATAGTTGTTTGATCCATTAAAATTTCGGTTACAATAAGTGGTTATGATATCAGTTGGTTCTTCAGGTCCAGTTGTTTTCTGTGGTGTCAACTCCTGTGTTTCAATTAATAATTCTACAAATATGAGCTCCATGTTTGCTGTAATTGTGTTTGGCTTTAAAATATAAGTTTATGATATTTGATTCTGCAACAAGTGTGTTTGGCAATAGAGTTTCAGTTTTTGTTCTTCAATAAAGAGTGATTGGCAATAAAGGTTAATGGTCTGCTATTTGGCAACAAGTGTGTTTGGCAATAGAGTTTCAGTGTTTGATGCATGAATTAATGTACTCAGTGATGTACTTAGGCACATTGAAGCGCACTCCCTGATGCACATTTCTTTCTTCACGCTCCTTAATGTTCATATCCTCCTTCCTCCCATTTCACAATTAGTGACACAGTTTTAGTGTCGACATGTCTCCTTCTTCCTATTTCTTCATGTTAGTGACACATTTTCTTTTGCAACAGAAAAAGTGTCACTAACCTCCTTCCTCCCCATTTCTTGGTGACAATTTTGTGACCACGTTTTGTGTCACTAAACCACCTTCCTCCTTCCTCCCATTTTGGTAGCTGATAGTAATACCACATTAGTAATTAACTAATGTAGAAGTTTCAATTATTAGTCAAAACAATATATTAGTCAACATCCAATTATGTATGACTCATGATGGAAAAATGCTAGTGTGACTCAACATCTTTTGGTTTTTAAATGCTACTATGACTCAACTTCTTTTAGTGAATATGGAAAAAAGCTATTTTGACTCTTGTTTATTTTGCTAATGTGTTAGGACTTGGGCCAAATGAGTCATTTACTACTATTATTCATTCAAATTGTTTGTATATTTTGCTACGACTAGGCCAAATGTGTCTTTTTCTACTATTAGTCATTCAAATTTTTTTGTTTATTTTGCTATTGTGGTAACCTATTCCAGACCATTGTTAACTTTGTAACTTTCATGCAAGTCAATTAGCATTGTGATACTTTGAAATTTGAATAACTTGCTAATTTGGCTTTGTTTGGTTCATTTGAATAGGATTTTATGGTTTAGGTTAATTGTATTTGCTTCCCAAACATTCAGTTTGCACACTATAATATATTAGTATAATGGTTGCCTTTTGTGACATAGAAAGATTAGAATTGCAAAATAGCTTTGAGTTATCTTTGTGAATGCTGAGTGCAAAAAAGAACCGGTTCAGGTTATGAGCTAGACTCGTTTAATCTTTTGAGAATAAGAGTGCTACATTATTTAATATTCTTAGCACAGAAAATGCATCTTGCCAAAATAAGAAATGCAACCAAAACAATAAAAATAAAGCCAATATCATTGAATAAACCAATAATCAACTTACTATTCCAACATAATCATGCATAATGAATTACTAACTTACAAAGACTACACATCTCAGCATTTCATCTAAACAAATTCGACAACCAACATTACGACATAATGAAAGAAACAATCAAACCAAACACAATCATGAATTTGTCATACAATTGTACCTTGACCTTGAATGCATTAAACTCCTTTGACATCTCTTCCATAGAAAGATCATCTTTAGACATTGTATGTTTAACCTTCCTGCTAACACCTTGCTTCAATGTATCTTTTTTGTTCCACTTCAATTGATAATTTTCGAGATACATTTCATAAAATAGATCTTTTTAGTATTGCAAAGGTAACTCAGGGTCAAGAATACCATTAACTTCACACTTCTTTTTTTTATCCTACCAAAAGTTTAATTAAATGAATTAACTAATAATTAAACCATCAAAATTAGGGAAAAAGAAGGGACTAGACATACAAATATGGGACAACCATTGAATCTCGACCTGGATTCTTGTCAGCCCGCGAAACTTGCTCAGGCAGGAAGAAGCTAAATTGACATGGGTCGTATTTTCAATATCGATAAAGTTTATTCGAAAGGAACGAGAAGATGATGCTGATGAATGCATTTTGCTATGTAAAATCAAAAGGAAAGAATATGGTATTGAAGGTGGTGTTTGACCTAGATTATGTTGTTCATGAGTGTGTGTGTGTGTATGTCAATCTAATTTGGGGCAGAATGTGTGTGGTTGTGTTAAATAAATTAATAAATGATAAAAATTAATTACGTGGACTAAAAAAAGTGTGTTGTTGGGTGGTAACTTGTACACGATGGAAGAACCGGTTGAGGGGGTAAATTTATACATCAAGTTAAGTGAAATGAAAATATTAGTACCTGGGTTTGCAAAAAAGAAGGTACACATAGTAAGAATTTGTGACAAGTAAGATACATTTTAAATATATTAGCCCTTTAAAATGCTTAATAAAGCATTCTAACATCTCTTACTCGCATATTTTATGGTTTTTATTTTATTAAAGATGCTAGCTGTTTTTTTTAGAAATGCAACATATATTACGGAAACCAACCAAGAGAACAAAATACACAAGAAATGGCATCTCATCTCCTCAACAAGCTAGTTAAAGAGAAAAGGATCCAAGGAAATGAAAATACACCACAAAGGTGCATACATACAACAACATTGAGAAAATAAGTGAAATAATACAAGAACCTAAGACATAGGGTCAAGTACTACCCATGACCTGACAAACACATAACTAATAAACCCGTGACCCACCACTATAGAAAGCGTATAAATGGTAAAGTCAAATGGGACCAAAAGAAAAGACTAAGACAAATTATTATTATTATGCCTCTAACTTTCACAAGTTGAACAACCACTGACAAATAGAAGGTGCAACAACTTGATTTGCAGACTCACTTCACAATGAAACAGAAATTGCATAAACTGGAACCAAAAAAACTAAGATGTATTCACTGAGGATATTGCAGTACCATTGTAACTCGAATCCAAACTTTACTTAAATTGCAGACAAATTTCACACTGAAGCTATTGCTGTAACTAGAACTGAATCTCACTGACTGTCATAAACTTGTGATGTTGATTCATGATTAATGCATAACTACTGTCAACTGTTGATGTAGATTTAAATTCTGAGGATCACGAAGCCATTGTTGCCAATCTATCATTTCATATTTCTTTGATTTTCTCACGATCCATTCGAAGCTTTTGAGTTGAATGTCTTGGAAAATCTTATTAGCACTTGAAACTTTTTTATCAAACACCCAAGCGTTTCTCTCTTTCTAAATGAAGTAACCGGAAGTCCAAATTACCGCTTTCCAAATATACGATAGAGAGGTAGGGACGTTAACATTTCAACTATGAGATAAAATATTGTCAATAGTAAAAACGTTAGCATACCCTACCTTCCACCAATTAAATAGCTTGGTCCATACACTCGTTGCTAAGTCACACGTGACTAAACAATTAGCACATGTCTCCATGCTATCGTTACATGATGCACAAAGAACCGAGTCTAAGTAAATTCCTCTTCTATCAAGTTCTACATAAACCTGAAGTCAGCCTTTGCATGCTCTCCAAACGAAAATGTTGACCTTCTTAGGAACCAATTTGTTCCAAAGCGTGTCGTGCCCAGCACTTTCCACTTGCAAAATCTTCTCCTCAATCAAACTCGTTAGCGTTTTGACTTTGAATTCGCCTTCTTCACCAAGCGCCCACCTCCATTCATCCCTACCATTATTAGACATAACAACATTCCATAATATCTCGATTAAATCATCAAAATCCCTACATACCCTACCACTAATACTTCTACTCCAATCCATACCTAACTCCACCCGTTATTTACCCATGTTCCTTTATCGTTTATGCTACCCTCTTTTCTTCTATCTAAATGGTACAACCTAGGGAATCTATCGCAAATCTCCTATTATCCACCCACATATCCTCCCAAAATCTAATATCCCTCTCGTCACCTAACACCCCCAAACATGAAGAAGTAAAATCTACCCCTACCCCGTCAATCTCCAAACCAACCTTCACAATATCATTCCAAACCCTCCCCCCATCCCCCTTCGTCCCCCCACCCCCAAGGATGCCACCGAAACCCCCACCATTTACCCAACAAAGCCATGTTTTAGCCCTAAAAGATCCCATGTTTAGCCCCCCATCCCCAAAAGAAGTAAGAATCGAGTTCCATTTAACCCAAGAATTTTTTTTGCCCTCCCCGATCCCACCCAAAAAAAATATTCTAATGCTCTCAAGAATTTTTATAACACTCAAAGGCACACGGAACATCGAGAAGTAGTACAATGGCAAGCTACCAAGAACCGATTTTACCAGAGTTAGGCGCCCCCGAACGACATCGTTTTCGCTTTCCAATCAGCCAACCTATTTTTGAATTTGTCCACCGCGGGTTTCCACGCATTCACCTGTCTTATGTTTTCTCTTATAGGTAAGCTGGTATGTGCTAAAACACATACCTTTTCTATATCAAAACTGACCCAAAATAACCAAGAAAGAGCCGTTTATTGCTAATATTTGTGGTTTTCTTGAGTTTGTGCTTGTGCAGGTATGGATATGTAAAAACACACAAAAAGGAACAAAATCAGACGTAAATCCGAGCACGAGAGATTAAGAGAGCTTAAGCCGGGAAGATCGAATTATGCATTTATGAAGATTTCTAATCTCCGAGGATGATTTGTGAAGATTTGATCAAAGTTTGAAGAAATGTCAGAAATAGTCCCCGAACTTTCAAAGCAAATGAGAAAACACCCTTGAAGATTCAGAAATTGCAAATTCAATCCTTGGTCTATTGAAGAATGACAAGTTCAGCCCTTGGAAGACAATTTCAGATTTACATCTATGGTCCCTCAAAAATCCGAAAATACAACTTTGGTCCTTTGAATATATCTTGGATCACAATGTTAGTCCTAGTCCAATATCTAATCCAATCCTTTATATTATCCTATACACGGCCCAAGATTAAATCCCCTCTACCCGGCCCAAACATAAAAAACCCGTCCAAACCTTTTAATAACACTCCACCCGAATACACCCATGACCCGCCATTTAACCCGAAGTCAAACCCAAGATCCGGTCAACACACCTTCAAAATATATTAATCTAATCCCAAACGCGCCCAAACTTTACCCCTTCGTCCCCAAACCCAAACACCACCATTTACCCACACCCAAACATCAAACCTTGTACTAGAATCTATCCAAGCTTCTAGATACTCTGACTTGTCAGGATAAGGTTGCCACGTGGACAGTTGGCGCAATCTCATTGGCCGTGACACCTCATATGGTGAATTGGTGCTCTTTGATTGGCTATGGTGCAATGGAATGATTTGTGTGGCTGTTATTGGCTTCTAGGCTCTTCCAATGAAGAATCCAAGACCTGAATTCAGCTATAAAAGGACCCTCTTAGCTCACAATGTAGTTCGTGTAGTGTAGTGCATCAATTTCCTTTTTATCAAATTTTATGTTTTATGTTTTTCAGTATTTCCATTATGTAATTTCCTTTTAAATATCTATGTAATCTCAGATTCTAGTGTAATCCTCTTTCAGTTTTAATAAAAGTTTTCAGTTTTTACTTTCAATCTTGCATCTGCTATTTAAGTTTGGTAATAAACTGTTTTTAATAATGAGATAAGCTCATTTTAGCTTGATATAGCTTTAGTGAGTTTAATCTGTGTTACTACTGTTTCATCTCACCTTTCCACACAAAAAGCTCATATAAGTCAAAAAAAGTCAAAATGCTTATTTGCTTATTTCTTTTGCTTATTCACTTTTAAAACAGCTTTTTCTCTCATTAAATAAAGTGTCTGCACAATTGTCTTTTAAGAATCCAAGCTTAACAATCCTCTCTAGGCCAAATCTGTCAAACACTCTTGAATAAGGGATGTTTGGCACTGTGGGTTTTTCACCACACTTGGTTCTTTTTGGGTATGATTAAGCTCTAACTAAGTTTTGTTGGTCTTAAGTAAGCTGTCTTAACCATCTCTCTTTGGTTTCAAGTAGTATAAGTTTGATTCTCAATGTTTGAGTCCATGTTTTTAGTCTAAACAGTCACTGTTGCAAGTAGTAGTATAAATCATTTTTCACTGTTATTTTGAGGTCATAGTTGTCTTGTTAAGTCTATCTCTAAGATCTTAGTAAGTGTCAAATAGTTTGGGTCAGTTTTGCTGTTGTCAACAAAAACCTTTGCCGTCAAAAGCTTGACTGCTAAAACAGTGTTTTCAATTATTTTCTCTAGCAATGTTTACTGTCTAAATCATTTTAAAAACCCAAAAAGATTAGTTTTGTGTAAAGTTTAGCAGTTATAGTTAGCTTATCATCAGGTTTCAAAAATTTCAAAAGCTTGTACAAGCTCTAAATCAGCTTTCAAAACTGCCCTCTGTCACAACAGTGTATCAGCATACACTGAGTCAGCCCAAGCCCCTTCTTATCAGATCTTGTAAAAGCCTCATTTGAGCTTCAAAAATGTTGAAATTTGTTTTTTGTAAACTTTGGCACATGGTCTCAATCGATCTAGCTTATTTTGGATAAAAACTTGTTTGCTAGCTTAAAAATAAGCTCAAAGTACCCCCTTATTGAACCTAACTGTTGGAATTTTAGTGATCAAATTAAGTTTTCAGAGCTTATTAGATTATAGGAATAGCTTAAAACACTCCTAGATAACTTAGTATAGTTAGCTTATTAGGACTCCCCTCCCCTATAGCTTATTTGCTTGATCACTTTAGCTTATTAGCTTAATTCTCTAGTAATCTTCATTATAGCTTAATCCTCTCTCATTCCTTAGCTTATTGCATGCTCCCATAGTTCCATCACTGTTATTTTAAGGTTTCTTTAAGCTGCTTTTAGCCAGAATTCAGTTTAGTAATATTTAGCTTATTTAAAAGTGCTTATTTACTTCAAGTTTACACTGCAGCCCCTATTTCTCATACATTAGCATCATATTTGATATTTTTCTTAGAACCAGAATAGCATTTTAGAATTTTCCTGAGTTTTTCATACTTTTTGGCCACTGTTTACTATTTTTCTTGATTTAAAATAGTTTTTAATCCTTTTTAAATAGCTTTAATTGCAAATAATTAAGAAAAAGTTTAAAAAAATAATTTTTCAATTTTATCAGTTTTAGAAAAATATAAAAAGCATAAAAAGATTTTTCCATATTTTTCCCCTTTTATTTGGTATTTTTCATAATTTAAATAAGATTAAAATAGTTTTAAATTAGTAGAAAACAGAAAAATAATCTGAATATTACAAAAATAGTTTTGAAAAGTCTCTTATAGTATTTTAGATTTTATAAAAATAGTTTCATATTTTTCCCCTTAATTCTCATAAATTTTAGTATTTTAATTTAGTTTAAAAGGTTAAAAATTAGTTTTTAATTTAAATAAAATCCAGAAAAATCCAAAAAAATAGTTTTAATTCTAAAATAGTTTTCAAATATCATTTCTAGAGTAAAAGTAATTTTAGGCATTTTAGGATATAATTTAGACGTAGTTGCATTTTAATTATGTTTTATTAAATTACGTTTTAGTTAATTAAGCACTTAGGATTTCCGTAAAATAGATTCCCTTAATTACTTTCCCTATTCCCGTAGTTTAATAAAATCAAAATCAAAAAAATCAAAACATCGAGCATTAAATTCCAAACCAAAAACGGCGTTGGCAATTCACGCCTCGTTGGGAAACGATTCGGGTTGACTAATCCGTATACACGATCACACACGGGATTTGATTTATTATTCTTTTTCCTAAAGGAATTTGAATCTATCTTCGTGATTATTTTTTATATCGATATTGAGGTTTTATCCACACACATTACCCTTAAGCCTTCATTATCAGAGAATCAGTGTCTGAACCGTTTTAAGTTTCTTACGGTTAGTCATTCACAAGTGGCTAGCTTGTGTGAGTAAACTTGACGTTTAGGTTCTGTGAATCATAAGCCCAAATAGGTGAAAGGAAATTCACCTATATCACAACCCATCCAGTTAGCCATACACCTCAATTCTACATCATTAACCCCCAAACCATATAATTTAATTTTGTCATACTTCACCCGTAGTCCCGACACCTCTTCGAAACACCTAAGTATGCACATAAGTGATCTAGAATTCTCTCTATTCCATTCCCCGAAAAAGATGGTGTCATCCGCGTATTGTAGATGGGAAACTGTAACATGATCCGAACCAACCTAACACCTCTAAATATGACCCTTTCCACCGCTTCATTCACAATAGCATTTAAACCTTCCACCGCCAAAATAAACATGAAAGGTGCTAAAGGGTCGCCCTGCCTCACACCCCTTCCGACCCCGAATTCCTCTAACGACGAACCATTGACGAGAATAGACATAGAGGATGACTTAAGACACGCTTCCACCCATTTACACCATTTATTTTCAAAACCCATCCTTTTCATAATATTGAACTAGAAGCACCAATTAATATTGTCGTAAGCCTTCTCGAAATCCACATGTATAACCCTTTCCACCAATATCTTAGTAATAAATTTGTAGTAGCAACCAATAAGACCAATGGGACGATAATCACTCAACCCGATGGGATCCTTTACTTTAGGAATTATAGTGATAAAAAGAAGCGTTGCAGCCCCTTGAAATCACCATAGATTCCCAGAACCACGTGATCGCCCCAACCAAAATCCGTCGTGATGATATCCCAAGTTTCCGAATGAATTTAAAATTGAAACCATCGGGACCCGAAGCTTTATCCCCCAACAATCCTGAATTAATCTTTAGTAAATCATCATGACATATTCACGACTAATAAAATGAAATAATCAGTTTTTAATTCTTCATTTGGAGTCAAATTAAATGTTCATTTGTTATGCCTCATACTTTTAATCTTGTATTCTTTAGTAATACTAGCAGGGTACCCGCGCGTTACAGTGGTGGGTACCCTGAAATAAAAATTTTCGATAAATAATGTATTTTAGTTTATTATGTTCTTTTTAACAATAAATATACGGATATCAAGAATTACGTATAGCCCGTGCCCGTTCGGGCTTGAACCCGTTGGCTTGTGTCTGCTCCGGCTCGAGCCCGTTTGGTCAGCGCTTGTTCGGGCTCAAGCCCATTGGCCCGTTGCCCGTTCGGGCTTGAATATTTGTATAATGTGCTTTATTATTTGTAGTAGTGAAATTTAATGCAGGAATTGTGTTTAATTTGGTTGTACAATATGCTTGATAATTTGTATTTCTTATGTAAGGGGTGTTTTAATAACTGTATTAAATAATTGACTACATTAAATAGCATTAATGTGGTGTTTTGTTCTACACTATGCTTCTTGTCTTGTACGTCTGAAAATTATGTGCATTAAAGTATTGTACACTATATTTCTTTTCTTGTAAGTAGTAGTCATTATAGTCATTAATAACATTAACCACTTTAATAGCATTAATGTTGTAAGTCTGAAAATAAGTCTGAAAATTACATCATGCTTATTTTGTTGTACACTATGTTTATTCTGTTGTAAATCTGAAAATTGGTTGCAGCTATTGTATATTGTGCTTAAATGGTTGTAATTTTTGGTGAAGGGGTGTTTTTAATATCATTAATGTTGTTTGATAGAATTTTGGTCTTAAAATGACACCACGCTTTATTTTGTTGTACAATATGCTTACTTTGTTGTAATTCTGAAAATTGAGTGTATTAAAGTGTTGTAAACCATGCTTAATTTCTTGTACGTCTTAAAATTAAGAGTGAGGTGCCTTCGTGCTTTATAAGTAGTATAGATATTGGGTTTAATCTAATTTGCATAGGTCTATACCGTGTTTTCCATTAGTGAATTATAAAGTCTTTTATGGAGTTAACACTAAATTGCTTGACAATAATAAAGCTCTTTAATCAAGCAAACTTAAACAAGGAATAAGTTTTCAAATGAACTTTGAGGTTGTTGATGAGACCAGATACCAAAACGAGTTCAAAGAGGGTAAATGGACTTCTTAAAAAAATTCAATAATTATGAAAGTAATGATCATTTACTCGTATCAACAGTCTCTTCATATAGACATTTATGTGGATGTCACATGTGGGGTTGTTGAAACGTGTCAAACATTTAAAGGAGAATTACATATTTCATTATATGCTTATATTTTTGGAAAACTAACAACCTTCCTTTAGTGAACTGTTCTGCCAATTATTCACTGACTTTCACCAACTCGTACTTGATTTGACTTTTCCTAAGATGCACTTTATCCCGCTCTTTCACTATCTTGAAAAGTCCCTCTAAATATCTTAAGAGATATTTGTTGGAAGAATCACAGAGATGATAGGTTCATTAGGGTATTGTCAACCCTCCGGATGAACCTTTGTCCTTCAGCTTTAGTTGCATCTACAAACTAGCTGACTCTGTATCAGCTAGTGAGTGTGTCTTCAAGTAATCTTCGACTCCTTAATGATGTCTCTGATTTGAACTTCGCTGAGGTTGCTTATTGACTTTATTATCAACGAGTCTTCATTATTTATATTCAAAATCTAGTTGAAAACCATAGGAACTGAATTGGCCCAACATTGTGTTCTCAGGCATTTAAATTATTTCTCTTTTTGGGATCTCCAATAGATGCTCAAAAATGGGTTTCGACTTGTCAAGTTGGGTTTCAAGACCTTGGTGCTTCTTTTTAGTCAGCTTCTGGCTAGTTTTAGTTGTTGTGTTTGTTTCTTTGGGTGTTTTATGGGCACGTCTTCAATGGTCATTTGGGTTTTATGGTTTTCTTAAATTGTATAGTTTTCGTTGTCTTTCTAAGATTTCTTTTTTGGAGTCCTTGTTTTCGGTGTATCTTCCGCTTCTGCTTTTTGGCTGTGGCATAATTATAAAAGCTTTGCAATTAAAAAAGAAAAAAGAAAAGGAAAAAAAAAAAAAAAAAAACGTTTAAACAAGAGTGTGTTTTACTTTATTTTCTAGATACAAACTTTGTCAATTCTCGGTCAAATTCCTTAGCACCAATGCTGACCAGACACTCCAAACATAAATTTGGTCAAATTACCAACACAAGTCTCGACTAGGCCCCAACATCAAATGCCACAACCCTCAAATTCCACGATTGGTTTTATTAGTTTCAGTATCGGTAATTACATTACTAAAATTATATGGTAAAAAACCATAAACATGGAAATGAGACGCAAAATAATAAAAACTGACCTGATGCGTTTGATTTAGTTCTAAGATGTCAATAGTTCAATATTGTTTCAAATATCACAAAATCGTGTTAAATAAAATTAAACAGAAGTAGATTTCAATTCGATCTAACGATGACGAAAATGCTAAAAACGCACAATGACAATCAATTGAAACATTGCATAGTTAAGTCGGGGATCAGCCCCTGTCATTTCGTAATATGAACTTTACGTATGAAATTTACTGTAGCCAATTAGATGGTAACACTCACCAAAGAGAATACTTAAAGTGTTTACAATATATAGCTCTAAACTGATTAGGATTCCATTATAAATCTTTAGCCATATTGTCTTTTTGTGTTGAATAACGTATTACCAAATTTACTTGGATGTCGATAATTTTAAAAAAATCGTTGAAAAGGTTGAGCATTTCATAACGCAATGTCTTAAAAAATTAACAAGCCAAGTAGAAAATAATTTTAATTTAACACCACCCCACTTATCTCGTTAAATAAAAGTATTAATATTTGTTGTAAATATTCAACTTAATTATGATACAAAGTATAAATAGTTTATTATTCCACCCATCATTTTCTATTTCTTGTTATTCAATGCAACCTTTTCTTGAACTAGTCTTAGTCCACCTTCTTCATTTTCATAAATAAACCTCTGATCAACAACAATTCAACATCAACCAACAACCACCGTTATGCACACGTGGAAACTCGTAATCTTGGTAGCAATACCTACCGGAATATTCCTTCTCCTTGTCGTGTACCTTACGCGTCGCTTTTGCAAGAAAAACCAGCCACATATTGAACGTGCATCATCTATACAACATGGTATAGCAAAGCTTCATAATAAAAGTATCAATCAAGAACATGTTTTCAACAACAAAAGGAGAACAAATTACTATGTTTTACGACGTGGGATGTCGTCAAATAATCCTTTGTTTAGTTGGGCTGATAATCCGTCTTTGATCACTGATGCAGTCGAAAATGGATGGTCTAGATTTGCTTTTACCAACTTTTTATCATCATCATCGGTCCCATCCAGTAAGACGTTTCTGGGATATTGTGGGACCGATGGTGACAGAAAAGGTGATCAGATGGTTGAAATCACCTGGGACGTTTTCCAAGGATCAGCAGATTTCATGCAAAAGATCCGGTTTAACCCGTGTTTGAAGAAAACTGTTGATAAGGCCGGTTCGATAGCGGCTGGTTCTGTTATTAAATCTGCGTTGCCGTTACCTGGCCCTGCGTTGAATTTGTCTCCATTTCCTCAAGAAGCATACTTTGAAATTACGATTTTGGCTATCGAAAATGATTTGAGCAAGGGCGGATCTACATGTATAGAAATGGGTTAGTTCTTCTAGTTATATTACATTTGTTATGAAAAGAATTATAAAATTACCAAATGGATTTCTTTGCCATTCTTCAGTTTGTACATTTGCTTAACAAATACGTAACTTACAATTGCTTAGAATATTTTTAGCAAAATTTCGTGTAATATGTTTGTATTAGAGAAGGCAAAATTATACTAATAGGCCAGGTTGAGAAACTACATAAACATGAAACACTTTTGTAGCGAACTTTATTTGAGTAATTTTCTGAAGTTTTAATATTTTTTCTAGATCCGCTACTGCCTATGACCGAAAAAACAAAATCCAAAAAGCGAGATGGCGATAAAATTAAGTTAATTCAGGAAAGCCCGAATGGAGAAAAAGCTTCATCAGACTCTTTGGTACATGTAACAAGTAATGGAATAAATACAAGGGGTGTTTTTGGCAAAGTTGAAGAGTTGAAGGGTAGAAACAGTGGAAAAGATAAAGTAGAGGGGTCGAAAATGGAAATTTTGTTTTCAGTCGGACTCGCCGGAGGTGGGTCACTTCCGTTAAAGGTCCCGGGAAGTTATCCGGGATCAGTCGGGTTCAATTCTGACGGCTCTATATATCTAGAAGGTATGCTTTTCATGTTTTTTATAAGTCAAAAGACTACCACCTTTGCTATTTGTGAAAAGACAAATATGTTTCTAGAAAATATTTGATTTCATGAGCCTAATATGACCCATAGGACCCAAATGCATTTATTTGATGACATAATTATATTAGTACTTGAGTTTATAAAACACAAGTAAAACTAGAAATACCAAGTACCTTATATAACATTGAAAAGAAAAACTAAGTTAAAGTTTTTATTTTTAGACAAGTGTTTGGTTTGTATGCAGGGACGAAACCAGGGGTTCCCGCGGGGTTCCAGAACCCCTATGGATTTTTTTTATATGAGAATTGATACTTACACCACATTTTTTTATTAATACACCACAATTGGTGTATTACAGTTTATACCGTACAATACTGTAATGCACAAATTGTGGTATATTAATCAAAAAATGTGGTGTGAGTATCACCCCCTTTTTTATATAGTGTTAACTTTTGAAAAAACATTAAATTTTTTTAAATGCATCTGGTCCATCGAAATGTATTTCTATATTAGGGTTCTAAAATATTTGTGTATCATCTAATATTTGATCATGGTTTGATCATGGTTCCATCCCTCTTTGTATGTAGTGTATTACTCCGTAAGTCTCTAGCTTTGTATCTTTAAAAGAAAGTTAAGAATATATAATATTTTAAAGAGGATCAAATGCACCAATGATATAAAAATACAGATATAGAAATTAGTATTTTAATCCTAGCTAATTAGTATATAATTTCTTAATGGAATGGTATGTCGTGTGTATCATAAAGTATTATTACTTAAAATGATAGTACATTGTTATTTTAAACGAGGGATCATATTTAAACAAAAGAAACTGTGTTATCATATTGTTTATTAGAAATTTGGATTTGAGAATCAAATACAAATTACATAATGACAAATAGGAACTCCACCCTAATGTAACATGTGACCCACAAGTGTATTTTTTTATGTTTTGTTTTATTTAAGAAAAGACCCTCAACAATTCGATATGCATCTAGGTTTTTTCTAGTACCTGTATAGCTGTTTTTGTTCTCGAATAGTTTTGTTTTAGTTCATGACGATGTCTAGTAATTTTATAGGATCCAAGCTTGTAACCGAGTTAGAATACGAAGAATGGGGAAGCGCAGAAAAGGTTATTGGTTGTGGGTACAACCCGAGCCAGAAGAGAGTTTTCTTCACAATAGATTCTAAACTTGTACGTGAGGTTTATTGCACGACTGAAGAATTCGGGACACCTCTTTATCCAACATTGGCCGCTAATACAGACGTGACTGTACTTGTAAATTTTGGACAAAGTGCGTTTAAATATACACAAGCTAACTTGCATAGGACACCAAATCCTTGTTTCCTAGGACCATTGTCTAGCAATTCTCCGGTTTTAGGGTATGATGACAGCAAAGAGCTTTTTTCAATGGGAAGAATAGATGCACATTGGTTAGATCGGTCTACAAAGAGAAATAGTGCACCATATTTCGGGAGTGTTAATAGAGGAGCGTCTGATTACGATGCGTATTCTGAAGGAGATTTGTTTGAAATTGTGTTAGATAATAACAGTCGTGGCAGATCGCCAAGCACACACTACTAGCCAAAGATACACATATCGATTTTTTCTTTTATTTGTTAGATGTAAATCCATGATTTGTCGTAGGCTAAAGGTGACTTCGTATTGATTCAAAATCTCTAGATGGATCAAAAGGTTGTGTGAAAGAGAAGATTGGTTTTTTAGTTTTGTAAAGCTTCCACCATTGACATAATAAAAAGTTGGCATCAGAGACTCATTCCTAATGATGCCTTTTGGACCTGTGGTCTGATGCTTATTAGATAAAAAAGAAAAGAGCGAGATTGCTATTGCCATACTATTGCAATCAAGAATCTCTATTTTCTTATAGAAAATAACTAACATTGGTGATTTCGGTTCCATTCTCCTACATGTTGGACAAGTGGTTCAGAATATTTTGTAAGTGAATTGGTATTTAGATTCTATGTTCCTTCTATATTTATGGGTGTTATAATTAGTGAGTAACATGTATAGAAAAGTTAAACATTTGTGCAAGTGTCCGGCGATGGATCTATTTGAGATTGTCCAAATTCCTCTTCTTTAGTTATACTAGAGTATTTCAACCCACATTCGATTCGGTATGAACACGAGACATAGAATGTGTCTGCATTGCTAGCTAGTTTACTACGTGACAGACAACAAAAAAACTATTAATCTACATGCCTTGTTGTTAGTAGTTAGCAAACCCTTGTGTCAATCATGATTTATCGACTATTAATGGCCTCTTCTAAAAATGGGCTACTATTATGGATCGATTTGTCAAATTGGGCTTGGGCTTTCCTATATACTCACTTTTAGGCCTAACCCAAGTACTACATTAGGTTTCTCCCTGGAAGGGAGAAACCTATATATTAACTTTACAGGACACTGGTACATTGACTGGAAATTAATTCGTTTACCACATGTATTTAGCTCTTTTATGTAACCTAGTTGAACGGTGTGCATTTGAGATTAAGAGAAGAAAAAAAAGAGCTGTCATCTTCGATTTGGGAGCTAAGGTGGTACATATACCTAGCTTGCTCCAAACCCTTGTCTCAAACTCTCAATCATGGTTCTATTGGGCTTTTGTAAAGTATAATGGTTTTGTTTAACAGTTAATAAAACAAATAAACAAGCTGGACTACTGTTTCTTATTTGGCAAACTGGGTTTGCGAATATGATTTATAAATGCTTTTGCCGATAGATTTGCTTTTCGGCATTTGCCGATAGATTTGCTTTTCGGCATTATTTCTGTTGACCTGCCCCTTTTGGTTAATCAAACTTGAAAAAATATTATCACCGGAAATCCTGACAAGCACCGCATGCCTTGCCAGTCACCCCACGGATATAATGTGGAAGACGATGCTTAAAGTCAGTCAGGATAGCAACGCATCTGAAGGCTGATCTTAAAGCTGTTGCTTGTGAGGTTGAACTTGTGTCTTCACTAGAAAATCAGAAACTAGTTACAACTTTGACAACTAATAATAATCCAAAATGTAATATTAACTTAATGGGTCACTAGTTGAAAGAACCTAAGCAATATGAACCCGATGTATTAACGTAAGGGAATATGGTTTGACACGTGCAGATATATTTGGATTTTAAATTTGTTTCTCTTCTAGTGAGTTTAGCTTGTCACTTGGCGGGGTTTAATTCCAATCAAAGCTTGAACAAGTTATTAGTCGTTTTGTAGGTTAATTATTCTATACTTATTATAAAGGTTGACCTTTTCTGTTTTCACTAAAAAGATGTTACAATGGAAAAGGAATTTTTGAGACAAAAATACATGATGACAAAATAAAAATAAAATGGGGTGATACTCACATCACATTTTTTGATTAACGATGACAATTTATGCATTCTGATTGCGTTCAAATCAGAATGCATGTGTGATGCATTAATCAAAAAATGTGGTGGAGGTATCAATTCTCAAAAATAAAGGTTAACAGTTGGATTTCACTTTAAAAACAATAGATTATGAGGAACAAAAGGGCCGCAAAACACATAATTACTACACTGAAATCATTTATCCACTACCTAACCATAATCTATTCATGTCGTTTTCTGAAATTTATTTGAAAATGTTAAGTTCTTTTCTAACAAAGCTCAGTAGCTAGTTTTAGGCTGAAACAGTTTATTTCTGATAGTTATCATTAAAAGTTTGCACGAACCAAATAGTTTGTCTTCCAATGATACTTCTTGTTGTGTGAGAAGCTCTCCAATTAAATGATTGTGAGTTTAAATACAGCTTAAGACATATAACATAGTTTGTGATGTGTATATTGTCAGATAGTTGTAGTTAAAAATGTTTTATAAATTTGTACGACGTTCTTTCTCATTTAACAACACACAACTTGCAAGCTAGTGTAAAACTTGTTTCAGAAACACACAAGTTTATCTAAAGATGAAGATAACAATCGTGTTTTCGCTCCTTTATTATCATATATACATCGAGTAACTCATCCAATGTTAAAGCCACTACCCATTTTAAAATTTATAAGCGTTCAACAACCTATGGTCTTTTTTTTTTTTTTTTTTTTTTTTTTTTCAAAAGGCCATAAAAAGTAGGTAATTTTTCATCTTGAGTTGATGTACTTTAATCAATACCATATCTGATCTTTCCTAAAAGAAATGAAAAAGATTGCAAGAAAGTTAAGAACATATCCAAGTGAGGATTTGGGAATGATGGAAAAGAGTTTTGTTAAATACAGTAAAACCTCTATAAATTAATAGTGTTGGGACCGAAATATTTTATTAACTTAACGAGATATTATTATATCGATAAATTAATAATTTATTAATTTAAAGAAGGTTTTACGTATGGCCATTAAATTTTCAAGTCTAATATACTAGCTAGTTACAATGTATACTCATTAGAGACGGAAAATAAATTTGAACAACAAGTTCAAATTAACATTTTATTAATTCACATTCAAACTTTATGAAAATAAAATTAACACTTTTTGTTGCAATACGAGAAGACAACGCACCGACTATTTAGTGCAATAAAGAGATTTTAAGATAAACTCAATATATCTTTGAAGTTCAACAAAAAATAAGTGACTATGGATTCATTTTTTACTAAACAATCTTAGGATTTTGAAGTGTATCTCACACACACACATATATGGAATTTTTAGTAATTATTAATTTACATTTTTGGTGGGACTAATATATATATTCTGGGGTTTCAAAAAATTATTATCTTATTATTTTATCGATTGGGGTCTAAATTTGTACAGGCCCCAAGTTGGGACCGAACAAATTATTAAATTTATCGAGGTTATTAATTTATCGAATATTTAATTATAGAGGTTTTACTGTAGTTAGATGCATGAATATTACACAAAAGAGGGTGATTTTCCAATTTAAACCTCAAGGTCAAGGTTCTTCACGAGCATAACATTACATCCGTAGAAATAAAGATGGTGATAGTATAGTAAAAAAGTTCATAAAAATATAATTAACTTGTCACTTTTTGCTTTATTGTGTAATCATTCTTTCTTTTATTTCATACATTATATTTTTAAATTCCATCTATTATATATATTTTATATTTATTTTACCCTTATTTGTATAACACACCTATTAACAGGTGAAGGCAAAATAATCAAAGATATACATAATAGGTGAAATTCAAAAATATGATGTACACAATAAGAAAAAATAAAGATGATTACACAATAAAGTAAAAAGTTATAAGTTAATTATAATTTTGTGCCTTTTGCCCAATAGTAAATGCCACATTAATTTGTTTACTCCCCTCCCTCAAAATTATTGTTCATATTCTCTTTTTGAGATCTCTCAAAATAATTGTCAATTTTTCTTTTTAAGTAAAAACTAGAGGAATTTAGTGGGAGAATATTTTATTTAAGTAAAATTAAAGTGCTCATCTTTTATTTAATTATGTGATTTTTGTCTCCTGATAATAATTTTGAGACGAAGAAAGTAATTGTTTATAGTTCGATAAAGATTAGTTTTTCACCAATTTCATATCGAATATGAATTATTGCAATGATACGTTGAAAATGCTGTGAAACATAAATAAACAAAACCGAAAATGATGTATTGTGTCTTTATGAACTTAGTCAAACATGACTCGATTAAATTAAAAAGGGATATAATTAAAAGAAAATATATTGATGATGATTACGATTAAAAATAAAATAATGAAAGGATGATTAAATTTTTTGCTTTCTTTTTTAAATGAACCTGCGCTATCATTAATCCAAAACCTTGAGCTTGGATCCTCTAATCGTAAGTAGTATTGAGCTATTATAGAAAACACTAATTCACATACCACAATAATATATTAAGGATACTTTCTTGTTTTTCAAAGATCTAATCATCTTTACCAATAAATCCTAGCCCACTTGACGCTGCCCACAAGGCCACTTTGTTTGGTTTGTAGCCGGGGTTTAAAATTAAGATTTAGATTTGATGTAACAAAAGAAAATATATTATATAAAAGTAAATTATTAATTTATAATTTGATTGTAGTTTTTAATAATAAAAATGAAGAGATAGAGAGAGTAAGTGATAGATAGTGTGGACCCACAATTGTCATAAACTAGGGGTGAGCAAAACCGCCCGAGTCCCGACAACCGACCCGATCCTGACATAAATCGATCGTCTCAAAACGGACTAATAGCTTCCCGGGTTTCGGTTTTCGGGTTAGGTCAGGTCGGGACGTGCCAAAAACCAAGAAAAGACAAGCAAAGTTGAACGAAACCGACTAAAACCGACTACTTTCGGGTCGGTATTCGGTTTAGGCTTTTGCTGCCTTTTGAGATCGGGATTAGTCGAGACGGGTCGAGTCGGGTCAGGATCCGGCCCGATTCTCAGCCCTATCATAAATCCATGTATCACCTTTACATTTGCATTAGCAAAGATGTTTGGCATTGATGCCCAAATAATAAAAGCCTAATTATTAATCAAATACAGTAACATTTTTTACTTTTATATCCCAAACTCAAATGTAACACCACCAACCAAACGACTCCTTATATATATGTTCAATGTAGAAGGTTTCCGTGCAATTCTCTTTGTTTTGAATAATGATTTATATAAACTAACATATTAGGGTCCCTTTTACATATCGTGATTTTTGGATACAATGTGCATGTGAAATGATACATGGACACATAAGGCACGCAAATATTGGATGGATGCCACGATATATGGTTATGACCTATGAGCCACACACCTAAACCATATGTGATCTATCAGAAGCAAAATTGAAAACTGTCATCAAATTACCTAATGATAAGAGACATAAGAACTTCATAAGAGGTAAAAAGTTTAAACTTTACTAGATACACATTTGGGGTCAGTTTGGTTAGCATAAATGGGAATGAGACTATGACTTTCAAAGTCATAGTCGGTGTTTGTTTTGTTTTGTTTTGTGGGTCCGGTAATTAAATGGGTATATCATAGTCATAGATTCATTACACACTAATTTGGTGTCTATGAAATCCATTCCCGTGGGCCCTTCTTTTTTCCACTACAAAATTCAAATATCTATACACTTTTTCATACTATATTTTATCAACCAAACATAAATAATCGTAATGATACACTTTTTAATACCCATTGTCATTCCACCTCATTTCAAATCTGATACCCATTGTCATTCCTAAAGAACAAACCAAATGGGCCCTTGGAGTTGTTAGAGAAAGAGAAAAAATCGAAAATGGTCACAAGAATACATGAGTTAGGCTGTGCATATCTAATTTAAAGAACTCTCCCTCCTCATATAGCCCGAACATGAAAAACCTGATCCTTTACCGTTTATCCAAGACAATATAAGAAAACTGTTATATATGTGTATAGTATATGTTTATATCTGATAGCTAGCTATCGTGTGCAAAGTAGATTCTACTAGAAAAATCATAATTTATTGACTAATATCACTTATCAGTCGTATACAAGGGTAGAATTAGGGGGTTGCGAGTGGTCAAGGGATATTGATATGATTAAAAAATAATTTTTAGGGTTTGCTAATTGTCCCAAAAAGCCATGATTGATTTTTCTGAATGTAACCGGTTAAAGAAATTATATTCCTTGCTTAATTTAGTGTTAATAAGTGAAAAAATAAACTCAACATTTTGACAAAATCGAACATTTTAATTCATTTGTCCCTCTTATGTTAGAGCACTAGGTGTCAAAACGAATGGGAGGTTCGTCGTCGTGCCAACTCAGCGCCACATCAGCATCTCATTTTTTCACAACTAACCACAACAAACCCCTCCTCACTCATAACAAACTTCAACCTCTTCATTTGGGGCCAACCACTACCACTTTATTTTTTTTATTCAATTTTCATTTCCAAATAAACTAAATAAATTCATTTCATTCAAATTAAAAATACAATACATAAAAAAACAACACTTACTAATAAAAACGATACGAAAAAAAAAACGACATGGGTAAAAAAAATACAACACATACTACTCGTCGAGGATTTGATGATATTTCTTGACTAGACGCCTGCCTTGCGGATGATTTACTTTTCTTAGGGTCGAGGATTGGTACTCGGATCTATCATGATAAAATCCATCTCGATCTTCTCTTGCCACGTTTTTTCCTTCTCCCGCCTCGTAACAAGCCCTTTGAGCATCGGCTTTTGAGCATATATTTCGATATATGTCCCGAAAACTACTCGTTTGACTTCCACCGGAGCTTGCGGCTTGACGTTGAAGTCGACTTCGCTTTCTTTGCGCTCGTTTGCATCCATCTCTTCGGCCGAGGTCGTCTGTCGGGCCCGAATATATCCTCGAGACATGTAATGTCAATAGGATCTTCGGCATCCCACTTGGGATAATTTTTCAAAACAACCCAACATTTTTCATACCCAAACTCCCTCCCACCAAAACGCTGCGTAAAGTTAACTTTGGCATTCTCGACATGATCATGCTCATTTTCACCACTTCGAAGCTGAAGATGTTTGTAAACGTTGAACTTCGGCAATCACCGTTAATCCTTGTCCATTTACCAGTTATCATATTCTTGCCACGCTGGTTATCAATGGTCTTAAAATTGAACATTTCGAGAATGTCGTTCCAAAAGAACTCCTCAGGACGGTCATTTCCCATATCTCTATCTTGGGAAATTTCTATCCAACACTGCGCAAGTAACATTTCTTCAGTCTTGCTCCACTTCCTCCATGCGCTTGTGCTACGACTTCAACATCTTCGCTGCCGGCCCAAATCTACAACAACTTTTTGTCTTCGCCTTTTGCCTGCCTTTCGTACGTTCACGTGCTTTTGGAACTTTGAATAGTGAACCGGACGGTTGTGATTCCATTTGGGCCAACTGTAAAGGTTGTGACGGGCTAAAAAACTGTGGAGGTTGTGACGGGTTAAAAAACCGAGGTGATGGAAATCGGCCGGGGTAATTTGCGAAACCTTGTTGAAACTGATATTGTTTGTTAAGCATTATTTCTTGTGAAGACAGGTTGGAATTGGTCGAGGAGGGGGTAGACGGGTTTGAAGAACCCCCGTATTGTGGTGGGTTTTAGTTAAGTAGGTTTGTGAAGTATCCTCCGTCATTTGGGTTTTGAGACATTGTGAGCTAATTTTTCTTTGGGTTAAGTAAGAATGGAAGATTTTGGGTTTGAAGATGTGTAAAAATGGTGAAGATGAAGATGGTTTATATAGAGGTGGTGGGTTTTTAAAAAATATATATATTTACGTTATATATATCCGTTTAATAACGGATATATATATACGTTATTATGCTTTTGTGTCAGGTGAGCTGATGAGTGTGTAAATACTCATCATTTTTGGTCAAATCTGAACTGCAAAACATTTAAAAACACTCAGAAATGCATCAAAATACTGAAAATATTTCAAAATTGTGTTTTATATTTTTCAGATGCAAAATGTTTAAAATCAGATGAAAAACGAGCTAAGTTTGCATAATTGGCAATTTCAGTCCCTCAACTTTCAAATCTTGACAAAATCACCCCTCGAGCATTTGTTTTGGAATAAAAGTCAACCCAAGTCCTTTCAAAATCAAAATTTATCAAAAATGATCCTTGGGTAAAAAGTTTGGAGAATTTACAAGTTTGGTCCTTCAAGTTTCAAAATTGGCAAAAATAGTCCTTGGAAGTTTAAAAAATGGAAAATGTCTTTTATGGTCCTTGTACTAATGAAACTTGTCATAATTGGTCCCTTGGAATAATTTTGCAAAATGACAGAATTGGTCCCTCAAGTTTGGTGAATTGCAAGTTTGGTCCTTATGTTATTAATAAACAAAACACCATTGAACCCTTGCTTGGACCATGACCCCCTGTCAAAATGCCTTGAACCCCCACCACTTGAACCCTTTGCCTTTTAATATACCCCGGTCAAACCCCAGTCAAACAAACCACCCTTTTCCCTCCAATACCACCTTCACCTTCACCAACCTACCTGCAAAACCACTAATCCCCTCACCTCCAGCTCACACTCCACAACCTTATCACTCCACCTCCACAAACCAACAAGGAGCATTAAAAGCTTCTCCTTCCTTGCACTCAAACCCTCCCCACTGGCAAATATCTTTTTCCCGCCAAAAAGCCATCTATGGCTAAAAATGATTCAAGTGATCCAATGGCTCTGCATAGAAGTGGGAAATGCTCAGAGATGTGAGAGAATGCCTTTTGCTAATAAATAGAGGAAGAAGAGAGAGTGAAGTTAAGTAGTTTTTAGTTTTAATTTTCATGTATGTCGTTTTTACTTTTAATGTCTTAATCACTTTTTTAAATTGTAATCTTCAGTTCCTATGTATTGAACTTAATCTTTTTAGTCACTTGTAACTCAATTCAAGATAAATTAAAAGTTTGATTCAAGCTTCATGTTTCTAAATTTTCTGTTATTAATTCAGTTCACATGTCTTTAAATTCAAGCTTCAATTGGCTTATTTCTAACTCAAATAGGCTTACTTAAGCTACTGATAGCTTTTAGTAAGCTTATTACTATGATTCAAGCAAATTTGGATTTTGGTCAACAAAAGTCAAAGGTTCAGAATTATGGTTGAATTAACTGTGTTCTTTGAGATAGCTATGGATATGGGTTGATTTTGAGTTGATTTGGGTTGATAATAGAGTTTAGGTTAGTGGTACTTTGTTGTTTTACAAGCCATAGTGGCTAGGACCACATGTGAGTTCATTTCTAAATAAAAATATTGCATAACTGTTTCGTGGTGTTCAATTGTTGTTTTTACAGTTTTTAGTACTAATTCAGTAGCTAGAATTTAGTTATTTTACTATCATTGATTTTGTTAAAGTATGAGTTAGAGTAGTTGCACAATAGCTTGTTAAAACTAGTGTTTTGAACAAGTAAGCTAGCTGAGTTATAGGCTTATTCGGAAGCTTAGTTGGTGGTGTAAAGTCATCCTAGGTAAATTAGACCCAATTAGCTCATTAACTTGCATCTGTTTTCATCCAAAGTCAAAATTACATTCCAACTGCTCTTACTTCCATTTCTGTGTGAATCAGTTGCTCATATTAAGCATCTTGGTTTTAAAGTAGTTAAGTTAGCTTGCACTAGTTCTATTTTACCATAAAACATCATATTAAGTCAGTCATTTGGAATCAAATCTCATTAAAGTCAACATATCATTTCTGTGTTCAAAGTCAAAAAATTGAAAAATGCAGCTTAACTTTGTGTAATTTTCATGAGCTCATTTCTTCATCGAATCTCGAAACTTGGACATTTTCTAGTTCAGTTGGTCAAGAGTGGAATTCTGATTTTTTTTGAATTTTCTCAAGCCTTTATAAGCTCTGAGCTAGCTTGTTTTTAGCACTCAATTGCCCTGTTCACACTCAGGTTAACTAAGTGTGAATCAGGCCTCTTGCAAGCTTTGCACAAGCTTCAAATTAGCTTTCTAGGGTCTGAAACTTGGTCTTGAGATAGTTAAGCTGGTGGTTTTGAGGTCTCCAGTTTTGGTTTTCACATTGGCTTATTGAATAAGTTGGTGCCTTAGCTCAAAAGTAGGTAGAAAAACTGATTTAGCACTTAAGTTTAAATCACCAAGTCATTGTAGCTTATAATTCAGTGGTATAGCTTAGTTGAATTTAGCTCATTTCAGGTAGTTATAGCATAATCTAGCTTATGTGTTCATTTGGTGTCTATTTGTGGTCTTTGGCTTATTATTAAGTGCTTATTCATAAGCAGTTTGCACAGCAGCCTCATATTCTCACACATAACCCATAGTTTTTATATTTTTCTTAGACTTAGAATATAATTTTAGACTTTTCCTGAATTTTTCGTAATTTTTCATCACTGTTTGCTATTTTTCTTTATTTTAATCAGTTTTTAGGACTTTTTAAATAGCCTTTAATACAATTAAATCAGAAAAAGTTCAAAAAATAATTTCTCATTTTTCCTAGATTAAGAAAAATATAAAAATCCAAAAACATATTTTTCCATAATTTTTCTAGTTTAAATAATAATTTTTAGCAATTTAATTAGTTTTAACTAGTTTTTAAATCATAGAAATTAAAATATAAATCAGAAAAATACAAAAATAGTTTTGAAAATTTTCTTTAGTTATTTTAGATTTTTGAAAAATAGTTTTACAATTTTCCCATTAATTTTCATAATTTTTAGTATTTTAATTTAGATTTAAAGTTTAAAATTAGTTTTTAATTCAAATTTATTAAAGAAAAATCAAGAAAATCCAAATTTAAAAATAGTGATAGCGTTTATTTAATATAAATTAGTTTTTAATTTTCTTTAATTTTTCCTTTATCATCTAGTATCAATCATAACCTTTTTCCCGTTTAAATTCACCCGATCACTATACGTTTGGTTATTCAAAAGATGTACTCGTTGGGACTTAACGACAGGGGAAACACTATACTCTCGGACTTAATTGCTTTGGTTCTAGACTGTCTGACTTTTATTACGGTTGACCATTCACAAGTGGTTGACTTGTGTGATAAACCTGACCGTTTGGGAGCGAATCAAATTTTGGCGCCCACGGAGAGTTGTAACAATCTACGTCTAGCAGATTAGTGATTTGAATATTCACTCCTTGTTCATACCATCTATATATGTTTATATTTTCTTATAAAAATCCAAAAATCCAAAAACATATTAAAAACAATAAAACTCAAAAAGATTCTTCTTTCCCCATTTTCATAATTCTCTTGTTTCCTCGAGTTACGTCTAGTGCATGCGCACTCGTTCTTCTATATCATTGAGTCCTTTTCGTGATCTATGATATGTGCTTATTCACATATCTTTTCATTATCAAAACAGACCCAAAACAACCAAGGAAAAGCCGTTTATTGCTAATATTTGTGGTTTTCTTGAGTTTGTGCTTGTGCAGGTACGGATATGCAAAAACACGCAAAAAGGATCCAAATCAAATGTAAATCCGAAGCACGACGAGATCAAGAGAGTTTTAGCTGAAATGGAAGGTCAAGATTATGTATTTTGGAAGATTCTACTATCATAAGATGATTTTTGAAGTTTCAGAAAAGTTTGAAGAAAAGTCAAGAATGACCCCCTGACTTTCGACTTTTGACAAAATTGGTCCCTGAAGATTCAGAATTTTACAGAATGCACCCTTGGATTATTTAAGCTTTACATGATTAGCCCTTGATGAGATTGTCAGAATTACACATTTAGTCCTTGGAAAATTCAAGTTGTACAAGATTGGTCCTTAAAAGCTATCTTGGGTTCATATTAAATCCAATCCAAAACCTACACTTAACTCTCGGCCCAAAAAGAAAAAAAAAAAACCCGAGCCCAAAACTAATACTAGCACCCCGGTTATATCTTGACCCGAGAAACAAACCAAACCCGGTTTAATAACCAGGTCAACGCCCTTTTACCGAGTCAAATACACAAACAATGTTAAAAAATTAAAACCCGCCAAACACTTTACCCCTTTTACCCAAAACTGCATTTATAAGAACCCTAAGTTACCTCAGAGTCAATTGGTCAAATTAACTGAGATTAAGGGCAAATGTGTACTTTCTTCTGACAATTCACTGACACATGGGTGTCCAGGTCATCAATCCGTGTGCTTACTGCCACGCCCTGCTCTCCCATTGGCTGTTGAGACGTGGTATTAATGATCCAAGGGTTGTGATGAGAAGAGAATGCGTGGGATTCAATCCAAGGGTGTACAAGAGCTCAGAGAAAGCACAAAGGAAGGATTTCCAGAAGTTTCCAAGCTCAAGCTCTCCTATAAATAGACCTTTTCTATTTCACATTTGATATCTCTTCTTTTAATTTAATTTCAGTAGCTTAGTTTAGTTTGTAATCATTTTAAATCTCTGCTTTGTATTTCTCTTTTAATTTTACTTATTGTATTAAAATTTTGTTATTAATGAAATTTACTCTTTATGCTTAAAACACTGTTATGTTCTTAGATTGCTTTTAAATTGCTAATTAGTCTTATTTTAATTGAAAATAGCTTAATCTCAAGTTTTATTAGTTTGTTTCTCAATTCTCTCAAAAATACAAAAAAATAAGAAAAAATCATTGAAAAATAAAAAATCATGTCAAATCCATTCTATAGATTGTTTTACACTTAGCTACTGTTTCATTGATGTTCATTTAAGCTTATAATAGCTTAATGTGAGCTTAATTTAGTTTCAAACTCAATACACAAAAATCAGTTCATAATCACAGTTGCTACAGTGCTGGTTAATCTCTGCTGGTTTTGGATCATAATTGGGTGATGCAGAAGCTGGATTGGGGTTGGATATGTTTAGTTTAGTGGTAGTTTTGTTCTGAGATTGGCTGCTAAACAGCTGGACATTTGTAAGTTTCATCATTTGATCTTGTGGTTCATGATAAACTGAATTTTTAGCTTTGCATTATTCTGTTAGATTATGTTGTTGTTTTTGCTTTCATTAGTTCTAATTCTGTCAGTAGATCACTAGTTTAAATTGATATGGATTGATGTTATAGATTTGATAAGAGTAGATTGCAAAACTGTTATAGAAGTAGTGTTTGGATTAAACTGTTTTCAGATATTAAGGCTAGTTCAGTGGGTTAACTTTGTTGCTATAGGCTTAGATAGGTTTAGTGCATTCATTACAATCTATAAGTTGCATCCTAACACTGCAAAGGTCAAAATCACAATTTCACTGTCCTTATTTCAGTTTCTGTTGGAATCAACTGCTCTAATTTAGCATACAGGTATAGAAGTTAATAATATAGCTTGATCTAGTTTCATTTAACCATAAAACATCAAAATCAGTTAACTACATTGGATTAAAACTCACAAAAGTCAACATAACAACTGTTTTAAAAAAGTCAAACTGTGTTCAATAAGTCAGTTTTTGTAGAACTTGCAGCAAGTGCACCATATTCATTTCAAGTAGTTAAGGCCTGATCTTTGGTCTATAAGTAGTCAGCTAGGTGATCTTTAAGACTGCAATTTTGCTTTTCACATTTGCTTTTCTGATAAGCTCATAGATAAGCTCAAACAGCCCTCCCTGTCTTACTGTTTCTGCATCAGCAGTAACCTGTCCACATGGCCACTTTTGTTTTGATCTCTAATATCTTCAATACTAGCCCTCATTAGCTGTAACTTTGGATTTATGATCTCTGCCAGGTGGGCTTGAGATCCATGCTTTTAGTTTTCTCTATAGCTTATTGGATAAGCAGTTGCAACTGTCCAAACAGTGGGGTCAATTAGCAGTTTTACTTATAAGTTCACTTGGCTTAATCTTAGGTAAAATGCTCATTAGTGGTTAGGAGTAGATTTAATTGGTTGTCTTAGAGTGGTTTTAGCATACTTTAGCTTATGTTTTCAGTTGGCTCACTTTTGTGCTTATTTGCTTAATTTCAAGTACTCATTCTAGCTCCATTTACACTACAGTTGCTATTTCTTCCACATAGGCCCTAATTTTTATATTTTTCCCTGCTTTAGAATAAGATTTTAGAATTTCCCTGAAGTTTTCATAATTTTTGGTCACTGTTTAGTATTTTTCCTAAATAAATTCAGTTTTTAATCATTTTAAATTAGCTTTTATTGCAATTAATTGAGAAAAAGTTCCAAAAAATAATTTTTCAATTTTAATAGTTTTAGAAAAATATAAAAAGCATAAAAAAGATTTTTCCTTATTTTTCTCTTTGATTTTTATAATTTTTAGAATTTTAATTAGTTTTAAATAGTTTAAATTAGTTTTCAATTTTTATAAAATCAAGAAAAATCCAAAAAAATAGTTTTAATTCTAAATTAGTTTTCTAATATCATTTTTAGCATAATAGTAGTTTTAGGTTATTTTTAGGAGTTAGATTAGACGTATTTGCTTTTTAATCGCGTTTCGTTTAGTTTCCGTTTTTTGCGTTTTAGTGTAGAATTGCGTAGTTTGCCTTAGTTCTTAGGATTTCCCGTAGATTAGATGTTCCATTTGCTTTCCTTATCCCGTAGTTTAGATAATATCCTCTTATGCCCCATATATTATTCGAATCCCATTATTGAGGCGTGAGTTGGAATTCCATTCAACCCTCGTTGAACGATCTCTGCTCAAACCTAACACGTTTGAGTTACCCCTATACTACACATCTTCTTTATTATTGATTTTTTAATTAAATCAATTTTTACGCCACGGGATTGTTTTGGACACTCAAATCAATTTTGGCCATTGCGGGAGGGCTTGTAGCGAGTTTTCGTATTCCGTCTCGTATCGCGTGCATTTGAAGATCCTTCCCCGATTGAAGTTCCCGTTGTTTTTGTGTATATATATATTTTTGAAAAACCCAAAAACATCTAAAAATACCAAAACATTCTTCCTAGAGTGTTTACAAAACCATAAAAATTTAAAAACCAACAAAACAAACCCGAACGTTAATTGTTACGTCGGCTCACCTTGAAGGTACAACCTATACACGGGTATAAGGAAAGTCTTGACATTAAATTGCGATGAAGAACGATCCACTCTTCGTTCCGCCATTGCTGCGTACTTTTGAGAGCTACCGAGCACCGATTGACGTGAAGGTTACAAAAAGATTGTGTTTTCAAAATTATTTTAAAACCCAAAAATATTCTTCTTGTATCCTCTTAACCCGATAATTCTTTTCTTTTACCCTCTATATGTTTAATTCTCATGGATACGATCAATTATCGTCGTTGTCGTCATTGCCAAAGCCGTATGGAAGAGAAACAATTTCGATGTTTGAAATGTATATGCGACTGATGCGGAAATAATTGTCGGAATGGATTTTGTGATGTATGCCAGAATTTTATTAATCCAAATCCAGATCTCGCCCGTCTTTATGCACGACTAGAACAAAAGAGTGCTCTAATTGGAGAACCCTCGATTCCTACTCCTCTCCGTGAGGAAATGGAATATGTTTCGAGCCCGTGATTCCCGAACCTCTCACGAATAATTCTTCGATTTATCGCTCATGTGTATCAGTGCGCGGACCGAATATGGTGGGAATTGTCCCGCTTGTAGTAATGGAAAATCAGGAACCGAGTTTCACCACAATCCTGACTATGAGCCAACCAATTTTCCTAACCAACCTTTGTACCATGAGCCGGACTCATACTCTTGTGAGTATTGTGGTGGTCCTCACCAAGGTTTTCAATGTCAAGTTCAAATTAACAACTCAACCTTTGGTTATGAACCTTACCCAGTATTCGCACAACAATCATACTGTTGTGAGTATTGTGGAGGTCCGACGTTAATTCCATTGTCGATGCGAACCCGATTGCTACGAGCAAGTTCCTTTTGATTACAATTATGCTTATAACCCACCTCCACAATACCAAGAATTTCAACCACAAACTCCGTCAGATAATCAAGGATTTAACCAAGGCTTTCTTCATATATTACAAGAGTTAAAGGAATTAAAAGAATTGCTTCGGGAACTGTTCAAGAAAGAGATCCTAATCGAAAACTTATCGAATTATTAGTGAAGAGGCCGCGAAAGTGATTCAACATCGCCCTATTACCTATTATTACGATTCTGATTCGATGACGATTATACTCCTCCGGTGGCAATCCCACTCCGTTTCGAGCCTTTCATTTCGACCCTTCCCTTCACTCACGCCGGTTGAGAGAAGTGACGATCTTATGGAAGAGGTCGATGATTCTATTGTTACAAACATTGTTGAACCCGTTGACTCTCTCATAATGGGGGATGAGCATCTTAGTACTATTCCGAAAACGGAAGAGACTAGTGTTGAGATCCTTATCCCAATCCCAATTGAGTGCGGGGATGTTGATATTTGTGATGAGCCTTCTCTTGATAATTCAAATGATTATGTTGAGATGTTCTCGATTCGATGATGAGTCTTATGGAGACATCGATTTCGTCGACGATTTACCTTATGAGCCCGTCCATATAGAAGAAGTAAATGATTTTGAGCCTGAAGAAGAAGAGATTGAGCCCGATAATATTCAGATCGAGGATGAAGCATTACGACAAACATTGTCAAATGTTTATCTTCTCATTTCTAAGATTGAAGCCTTGAACGATAATTCGAGTTCGCCTCCTATCTCCGTTAAAGATAGTGATTTTTCTCCCGAGCTTGAGACTTTCCGATTTGATGAAGAGATTAGTGGCAATCCCACTATTGCAGATGTTTATCCTCCGATTCTTGAGCGATTCTATTTCGAGGTTGATATGAGCAAGGTTTTGAACGATATTTCCGATAATTCGACAAATGACCCAATCATTGAGGAAGCCGACTCATTTCTTGCTCTTGATGACTTGATACCACCGAGTATTGAGGATGTTGTTATGAATGATCCCAGGGGATATGATGTTTTTGATGGATGCTTGACTCCCCTTCTTTTGATGAGTCCACCATCACGTATCCCGATGAGCCCGCATGTGAAGACAAAATCTTTAAACCCGGGATATTCATTGATGAGTTCTTTGTTAAAACCGTTGTTAGAGAAAAGGATCCTCACTTGGATGCCTTCATTGTTAAGCTTTCACCTCCTTACCATGAGCTCCCATCATTCTTGGAGTTTTCTCACTTTGATCCGTCATTCTTTCGTCCACCCGAAAAACCACCGGATGATGGATCCTTCATACATGATATGCCTTATCCATCCATTTTCTTCTCCACCCAACCCACCCAGTCTCATTCCTTTGGGAATGAGGACACCGTTTTTGACCCCGGTATCTCTACCACTTTCTTCCCCAAGGACAAATGAATTCGGGGACGAGTCGGGCTAGCGACTTCGGTAATCAAAAACATGGCGCTTCGTGGGAGGCACCCCATGCTTATCCATCTATCTTCTTTCTATTTTCTAATAAGTGACGTGAAGGGGTTCGCCTCTTCGATTTCTCGTGTTTGGTTGTTTGTGATGTTATGTAGGATGTTCCCGATATGAAGACTCTCGTGCTCGAAGTTTATCATTTTCTCCACTCGAGTCTCATGATCGTTCGATGGAAATCCGATATCCTAATCTTATCGACTAACGTTTATCTTCTAGCATACTTTATAAGCGGCTTTTAGATTTTCGTGATACCCTTGCTTTAAACATTGAGGACAATGTTTCGTTCTAGTCTGGGGTAGGGTAATCTTCGATTTGATTTGACCGCACTTGCCTTATTTCTGTCGTGTTTCTCTCGTAACCCCGTTTTTCCTTAGAAAATGAAAAATTGTGCAAAAATGTGAAAATTTAAAATTTTTGTAAGCTTTTGTTAAGTCTTTTTGATTGAAAGGTTTTGCTAGTCTCTTAGATTAGAAGCTATAAAATGCTAATTCTAGCTCAAAAGGCCAAGAGTTTGCAAGTTTCCCTGAGTGACTTTAAATATGCATGACTTGATTTCATTAGACGAAAACATTTGCTAAGTTAATATATGTTTTGACACCTTGATTGACTTTCCATTTGGTGAGAGTAGGAATAGAATTCTGACTTGGCCGGGCGTGTTGAGCCCTAGCTTGTTCCCTTAACCATAGATAATCTAAAAAATTATCGGCTAAGCATCTATGGATCTCATTATTTGGGATTTTAAATTTGCAGAGATCGAGAAATGATAGAGTTACTTATGAGTTTAGATGCTAAACGTGGAGTAGTTGGTTCTCTTTAGAGCCCATCGAAGGTACTTATGGCTTTTGTTCCCACAAAATTGTTTCACCCCATATCTGTCTAATAATAATTAGAGATGTCGAGTTTTTGGCGATGGTTAGTTTTTTATCTTCTTAAAAGAATCTTTGTTTTAAAAATTGGTTACACATCAAGGATCTATAATGAATAAATAAGTGCTTGAGTATCAAGTGATAAAGTAATAAGTAAAGTTGTGAGCTGCGGTGTCGAGATCGGACCCTTGGATCTTTAGCCGGGATTGAGTGCGGTCTTAGCCTAACCAAAGGGATTCTCATTTCATGAAGCCTATAGTCTTGGAATTACCCCGTGAAGCTCGTGGTTCACTGACTCATATAAGTAAAGGTATAAGTGCAATATAAAAAAAAAAAAAATGTTGAAAAGTGAAAAAGTCAAAAGTTAGTAATAAAATTCCTTGATGTGGACCTCATTTTTACGACAATTGTTTTCGAGAGAAGGCGGATAACTAATTATCGACTTAGCTTTTTATCTTTATTGGAATAATTCTTATCGAACGAGAATTTGAAGAAATTCATTTCTCACAAAAATAAAAAAATCTAGAGGAAAATAGGAAAATGGGAACAAAAGGTATTTACACAAGTAACTTCCATGGGTAGTGTTAGCATCTAGAATCATATTTAACAATGATTTCGGTTTTACGCTTAGTTTGGGAGCTTGTGAAAAATCAGGGACGATGTATTCTATTCGTATGGTCACTTCACTGTGTTGTGTTTTCTACTCTGTGATCCTAACGTGTCGATTGAAAAATGTTGGAGTTATTGATCGACATGAAAGCTCAACAAACCGTCATTCATAACCGAAATGTGCTTAATCGTGATATCTATATATGTGAATTAAAAGGTAAACGGGGCGTTTTTAGAATTAAGGTTTCTTAATCTCTTTTGAGGAATCTTTGCTGCGTCTTCATAGGTTTAGTAGAAAGAGATTGAGATCCTTGGTTTTAGAAGCGTGAATTGATTGCATTGCGTGAGGACACGGCAAACGGTCCGTCGGGGTATTTTGATATGTGCTTATTCACATATCTTTTCATTATCAAAACAGACCCAAAACAACCAAGGAAAAGCCGTTTATTGCTAATATTTGTGGTTTTTTTGAGTTTGTGCTTGTCAGTACGGATATGCAAAACACGCAAAAAGGATCCAAATCAAATGTAAATCCGAGCACGAGAGATCAAGAGAGTTTTATTTGGAAGGTCAAGATTATGTATTTTGGAAGATTCTACTATCATAAGATGATTTTTGAAGTTTCAGAAAAGTTTGAAGAAAAGTCAAGAATGACCCCTGCACTTTCAGCTTTTGACAAAATTGGTCCCTGAAGATTCAGAATTTTACAGAATGCACCCTTGGATTATTTAAGCTTTACATGATTAGCCCTTGATGAGATTGTCAGAATTACACATTTAGTCCTTGGAAAATTCAAGTTGTACAAGATTGGTCCTTAAAAGCTATCTTGGGTTCATATTAAATCCAATCCAAAACCTACACTTAACTCTCGGCCCAAAAAGAAAAAAAAAAAACCCGAGCCCAAAACTAATACTAGCACCCCGGTTATATCTTGACCCGAGAAACAAACCAAACCCGGTTTAATAACCAGGTCAACGCCCTTTTACCGAGTCAAATACACAAACAATGTTAAAAAATTAAAACCCGCCAAACACTTTACCCCTTTTACCCAAAACTGCATTTATAAGAACCCTAAGTTACCTCAGAGTCAATTGGTCAAATTAACTGAGATTAAGGGCAAATGTGTACTTTCTTCTGACAATTCACTGACACATGGGTGTCCAGGTCATCAATCCGTGTGCTTACTGCCACGCCCTGCTCTCCCATTGGCTGTTGAGACGTGGTATTAATGATCCAAGGGTTGTGATGAGAAGAGAATGCGTGGGATTCAATCCAAGGGTGTACAAGAGCTCAGAGAAAGCACAAAGGAAGGATTTCCAGAAGTTTCCAAGCTCAAGCTCTCCTATAAATAGACCTTTTCTATTTCACATTTGATATCTCTTCTTTTCATTTAATTTCAGTAGCTTAGTTTAGTTTGTAATCATTTTAAATCACTGCTTTGTATTTCTCTTTTAATTTTACTTATTGTATTAAAATTTTGTTATTAATGAAATTTACTTTTTATGCTTAAAACACTGTTATGTTCTTAGATTGCTTTTAAATTGCTAATTAGTCTTATTTTAATTGAAAATAGCTTAATCTCAAGTTTTATTAGTTTGTTTCTCAATTCTCTCAAAAATACAAAAAAAATAAGAAAAAATCATTGAAAAATAAAAAATCATGTCAAATCCATTCTATAGATTGTTTTACACTTAGCTACTGTTTCATTGATGTTCATTTAAGCTTATAATAGCTTAATGTGAGCTTAATTTAGTTTCAAACTCAATACACAAAAATCAGTTCATAATCACAGTTGCTACAGTGCTGGTTAATCTCTGCTGGTTTTGGATCATAATTGGGTGATGCAGAAGCTGGATTGGGGTTGGATATGTTTAGTTTAGTGGTAGTTTTGTTCTGAGATTGGCTGCTAAACAGCTGGACATTTGTAAGTTTCATCATTTGATCTTGTGGTTCATGATAAACTGAATATTTAGCTTTGCATTATTCTGTTAGATTATGTTGTTGTTTTTGCTTTCATTAGTTCTAATTCTGTCAGTAGATCACTAGTTTAAATTGATATGGATTGATGTTATAGATTTGATAAGAGTAGATTGCAAAACTGTTATAGAAGTAGTGTTTGGATTAAACTGTTTTCAGATATTAAGGCTAGTTCAGTGGGTTAACTTTGTTGCTATAGGCTTAGATAGGTTTAGTGCATTCATTACAATCTATAAGTTGCATCCTAACACTGCAAAGGTCAAAATCACAATTTCACTGTCCTTATTTCAGTTTCTGTTGGAATCAACTGCTCTAATTTAGCATACAGGTATAGAAGTTAATAATATAGCTTGATCTAGTTTCATTTAACCATAAAACATCAAAATCAGTTAACTACATTGGATTAAAACTCACAAAAGTCAACATAACAACTGTTTTAAAAAAGTCAAACTGTGTTCAATAAGTCAGTTTTTGTAGAACTTGCAGCAAGTGCACCATATTCATTTCAAGTAGTTAAGGCCTGATCTTTGGTCTATAAGTAGTCAGCTAGGTGATCTTTAAGACTGCAATTTTGCTTTTCACATTTGCTTTTCTGATAAGCTCATAGATAAGCTCAAACAGCCCTCCCTGTCTTACTGTTTCTGCATCAGCAGTAACCTGTCCACATGGCCACTTTTGTTTTGATCTCTAATATCTTCAATACTAGCCCTCATTAGCTGTAACTTTGGATTTATGATCTCTGCCAGGTGGGCTTGAGATCCATGCTTTTAGTTTTCTCTATAGCTTATTGGATAAGCAGTTGCAACTGTCCAAACAGTGGGGTCAATTAGCAGTTTTACTTATAAGTTCACTTGGCTTAATCTTAGGTAAAATGCTCATTAGTGGTTAGGAGTAGATTTAATTGGTTGTCTTAGAGTGGTTTTAGCATACTTTAGCTTATGTTTTCAGTTGGCTCACTTTTGTGCTTATTTGCTTAATTTCAAGTGCTCATTCTAGCTCCATTTACACTACAGTTGCTATTTCTTCCACATAGGCCCTAATTTTTATATTTTTCCCTGCTTTAGAATAATATTTTAGAATTTCCCTGAAGTTTTCATAATTTTTGGTCACTGTTTAGTATTTTTCCTAAATAAATTCAGTTTTTAATCATTTTAAATTAGCTTTTATTGCAATTAATTGAGAAAAAGTTCCAAAAAATAATTTTTCAATTTTAATAGTTTTAGAAAAATATAAAAAGCATAAAAAAGATTTTTCCTTATTTTTCTCTTTGATTTTTATAATTTTTAGAATTTTAATTAGTTTTAAATAGTTTAAATTAGTTTTCAATTTTTATAAAATCAAGAAAAATCCAAAAAAATAGTTTTAATTCTAAATTAGTTTTCTAATATCATTTTTAGCATAATAGTAGTTTTAGGTTATTTTTAGGAGTTAGATTAGACGTATTTGCTTTTAATCGCTAAGTTTCGTTTAGTTTCGTTTTTGCGTTTTAGTGTAGAATTGCGTAGTTTGCCTTAGTTCTTAGGATTTCCCGTAGATTAGATGTTCCATTTGCTTTCCTTATCCCGTAGTTTAGATAATATCCTCTTATGCCCCATATATTATTCGAATCCCGATTATTGAGGCGTGAGTTGGAAATTCCATTCAACCCTCGTTCGGAACGATCTCGGTGCTCAAACCTAACACGTTTGAGTTACCCCTATACTACACATCTTCTTTATTATTGATTTTTTAATTAAATCAATCTAGCAGAAATTCCTAGAAAACGTTCTCATAGGCGTCTTTGCCAAATAGTCGAACCGAGATTCGTACTATTCCAAACAACAATATGGCGAAGCGAACTATGGCGGAAATGCTCCAGGCACCCACCGAGGGTTATGGAGATGCCATCGTTTTACCGGTAATCAATTCTGATCACTTCGAATTAAAACACATTTGATCCAACTTGTGTCTACGAATCAATCCACGGGTTTGATCGAGAAGACCCGTATGCACACATCCGTTGGTTTAACAAGTTGACCTCAACGATCAATTTCAAAGATGTACCACAAAAAGTGATCAAGTTGATGCTATTTCAATTCTCACTTGAGGGGCGCCAATTTGGCTGGAAAAAGAACCCCTCGATCCATCGAAACTTGGGAGGATCTTGTTCAAAAGTTTGTCAATTATTTCTTTCCTCCATCAAAGACGACTAATCTTAAAAATGAAATTTCTGGATTTCGTCAAAATTTCGATGAAAACTTTGGAGAGGCATGGGAGAGATTCAAAGATCTCCTCAGGAAATGCCCCCATCATGAATTCACTGAGCTTCAACAAGTTAATATCTTTTATAATGGGTTGAACGGTAACGATCAAGATTCTTTGAACGCAGCCGCCGGTGGCAATATCTTGAATCGTAAGCCTAAAGATGTGATTGAGATTTGCGAGATAAAATCAAAAGTTCCTATTTCTCGCAACAAAGTCAATATTCCGAACACTCCTGCTTCTTCATCCGGTAACTCTTCCGAGTTAGCCGCTCTAACGGACGTCATCCGTTGTATGATGAAAGAGGTAAAGGATATCAAGAGCGAAATTCATAAGCCGGAACCAATCAAAGCCGTGAACAAAGTGTGTGAAACTTGTAGTGGTCCACACGCGTATTATGATTGTCAAGCAACCGATGCTTCTTTTTACCAAGCTCCCGTAGCTTCTGTAAACCACAATCAATACCGACCACAAGCTGATCCTCACTACCGTGCACCTAGCGGTATGACACCACCTCGTTTTCCTCCTGTGCAAAACCATGGCAATCAAAATCGCTTTGTTCCGAATCAAGGACAAAACTTCAATAACTCTCAAAATTTCAATCAAAACCGGAACAATTTCAACCAACCATATCAAGCTCCAAATCAGCAAAGTTATCAACAACCTTCTCAAGCTTCCCTACCAAATGACTTCATAAAAATTACTGAGTCAAGCATACGTTCAATGCAAACTCAGATCAATAACATGAGAGTTGAGCTAAAAAGGAAATTGATACCACATTGTCTCGGCAGACAAATGAGTTGAAGAATATGATGAGCAGTTTCATGAACATGAATATGAACAAAGCTTCGTCATCTTATGGAGGACTCCCAAGCAATACAGTCCCAAATCCAAATGCCGAGTTGAAAGCCGTCACCACTCGTAGTGGTAAGACGCACAATGGACCTTCGACTCCAATGCCTCCTCCACCGGGAGCAATGAGTCAAGTTACCAAGGATACAACGGACAAGGTGCATTTCTCAAGCCCACGAAGTACCGCACGCGTCCCACCTTCGGTAGTCCAATCTTTAAGTCCGGAACACGGTTCAAGACAAATTCTAAGCCGAAATGACTTCCGTCCCCGGCTCAAAAGTCTAATCAACTTCCTTACCCATCAAGATTGCATGATGAGAAGCTCAAAGAAAAAACCAAAGAGCAAATGGAAAAATTTTTCCAAATTTTCAATGAACTGCACTTTGATATAAGCTTCGTTGATGCTCTCGTTCTAATGCCCAAATTTGCATCCACGCTTAAAGGCTTATTGAGCAACAAAGATAAGTTATCCGAGATGGCTAAAACCCCTCTCAATGAGCAATGCTCAGCGGTCCTTCTCAAGAAGCTTCCCTAAAAGCTTGAAGACCCCGCAGTTCTTAATCCCGTGTGATTTCTTGGGGATGGTTCAATGCTCCGCCTTGGCCGATCTTGGCGCAAGCATTAACCTCATGCCACTCTCAGTATGGAAGAAAATGTCTCTTCCTAAACTTACATGCACTTGTATGACACTCGAGCTAGCGGACCGTACCATAACTCGTCCACTTGGGATAGCCGAGGATGTCGTGGTGAAAGTAGGAAAGTTTCACTTTCCTACTGACTTTGTTGTAGTAGACTTTGATGCAGATCCTAGAGTTCCCTCATCTTAGGGAGAGCTTTCTTGAGAACGAGCCGTGCTCTAATTGATGTATTTTCTGAAGAGTTGACCATACGGGTTGACAACGAAGAACTCACGTTTAATATCAACCAGAACTCCAAACCTCTATACAAACATAGTGTTGCCACAATTGATCAAAAATCCGAAAGAATCAATGCAACACTCTCAAATTTCACGGTTAAGAGGAGTCACCAAAAGCGTGCTGAGCTAAAAGCTTTGAAAATCAACCCCGGTTCAAACAAATGGTTTGAAAGTTGTACCAAGGAAGTCAAGAGTGTTCTTGATGATGATGATCTAGAATCGGAGACTTTATCGGAAGTGGTGGAAATTGCTAGCTCTAAGAGCACACCACTTGTCCCACCTCCGGAATCAGTTTATCGTATCGAGTTCGTTAACTCTGTGGATGAAACCAAACTATCTTCGTTTCATCTGGATTGGATGATGATGTTTGTGATCCAATGGGAGACATTCTTCCCGTTGAAGAATTGCTCAAAAATGATCCATCATCTCCTAGTCTTATTATTTCCGACTCTTCCATCCCTTCTCTCACCTCGGATGAGGAAGATGACAACTTTTGGAATGAAGTCGATGCCTTTCTTAGTGATGAGTCGATTCCAACAGGAATTGATAATACTTACTTTGATTCGGAAGGGGACATCCTTTTTCTGGAAAATCTGTTGATTGAAGAACCGTTTCCAACCCTCCCTACCGGAAATTTTGTTGACAATCACCATACAAACTTCAAGACTAAGCTTAAGAATGTCAAAAATGGTGATTTGCTTTTTACCGATGAGGAATGGACTTGCATTCTCATGCACATCTTTATTCCATTCTTCACAGATGGTGTGGTTGCTCTTTCCCTTTTCTCTTTCCGGAATGAGGACACCATCTTTGACCCCGGTATCATCCTTTATAGTTTCTACTATTAACAATACCGCGGTTGTATCTCGTCGGTGTGGAACTTTCTGATGTTCATATGTTTATTAACACTGTGAACGAAAGTCCGATCGAGATTGGTTTTCCACGTTGCTTCCCCAAGAACAAATGAATGCGGGGATCGAGTCAAGCTAGCGACTCGGGAATCAAAAACAATAGCACACCATATGGGTTTTCACCCATATTTCTGACTTCTTTCTACTTTCTACCACCCTAGTGTGGGGGAGTTGCCCCCCGCTGTTGTATATAAATTTCAAAAAAAAAAAAATTCAAATAATGGCCGTAATATTTCCCTTTTACGTTTTAAGTTTCGGCATAACCGCCGGTACTTTGAATATTGAGGGCAATATTCATTTCTAGTGTGGGGGAATTCTCAAGAATTTTATCATGTAATTATACCACCCAATTCCCCCATTTTTGGCAAAAAATTTTTTGGAGTAAGTGTTTTGCACTTACTCACTTACTGATCATCCGCCATGTCTAATAGACAAAAGGATTGGCTAATCCGGAGCAAACGGCTCTTGGTAAAGATATCTCAAATCCGTTGACGGCTTGCAATTTGCCCAAAATTGTATGGTGTTCAACTCACCATATCTTTAATTAGTGAAGAGTTGGCTAGCCCGCAAGTTTATGGCTTGTGGTAAAGGCATTTGGAAAACCATAATTGGTAATCGACTCACCAAAGATATTTTATCTAAGAGTTGGCTAGTCCAGAAGCAAGCGGCTTCTGGTAAAGACAAATCAAATCCGTTCTGACTTATGATTTGCTCAAAATCATTTGGTTATCGGTGTACCAAGGTTCTTACTTGAACTGAAACATTTGGCTACTCTAGAAGTAATGGCTTTTGGTAAAGAGATTCAAATCCATTAAGTTTTCATAAAAAATTGCTAGGGACTAGCAATAGTTTAGTGTGGGGGATTGATGAGTGTGTAAATACTCATCATTTTTGTCAAATCTGAACTGCAAAACATTTAAAACACTCGAAATGCATCAAAATATGAAAATATTCCAAAATTGTGTTTTATATGTTTTTGATGCAAAATGTTTAAAATCGGATGAAAAACGAGCTAAGTTTGCATAATTGGCGATTTCAGGTCCCTCAACTTTCAAATCTTGACAAAATCAGTCCCCGAGCATTTGTTTTGGAATAAAAGTCAACCCAAGTCCTTTCAAAATCAAAATTTATCAAAAATGATCCTTGGGTAAAAGTTTGGAGAATTTACAAGTTTGGTCCTTCAAGTTTCAAAATTGGCAAAAATAGTCCTTGGAAGTTTAAAAAATGGAAAATGTCTTTTATGGTCCTTGTACTAATGAAACTTGTCATAATTGGTCCCTTGGAATAATTTTGCAAAATGACAGAATTGGTCCCTCAAGTTTGGTGAATTGCAAGTTTGGTCCTTATGTTATTAATAAACAAAACACCATTGAACCCTTGCTTGGACCATGACCCCCTGTCAAAATGCCTTGAACCCCCACCACTTGAACCCTTTGCCTTTTAATATACCCCGGTCAAACCCCAGTCAAACAAACCACCCTTTTCCCTCCAATACCACCTTCACCTTCACCAACCTACCTGCAAAACCACTAATCCCCTCACCTCCAGCTCACACTCCACAACCTTATCACTCCACCTCCACAAACCAACAAGGAGCATTAAAAGCTTCTCCTTCCTTGCACTCAAATCCGCCAAAAAGCCATCTATGGCTAAAAATGATTCAAGTGATCCAATGGCTCTGCATAGAAGTGGGAAATGCTCAGAGATGTGAGAGAATGCCTTTTGCTAATAAATAGAGGAAGAAGAGAGAGTGAAGTTAAGTAGTTTTTAGTTTTAATTTTCATGTATGTCGTTTTTACTTTTAATGTCTTAATCACTTTTTTAAATTGTAATCTTCAGTTCCTATGTATTGAACTTAAGCTTTTTAGTCACTTGTAACTCAATTCAGTATAAATTAAAAAGTTTGATTCAAGCTTCATGTTTCTAAATTTTCATTATTAATTCAGTTCACATGTCTTTAAATTCAAGCTTCAATTGGCTTATTTCTAACTCAAATAGGCTTACTTAAGCTCTTGATAGCTTTAGTAAGCTTATTACTATGATTCAAGCAAATTTGGATTTTGGTCAACAAAAGTCAAAGGTTCAGAATTATGGTTGAATTAATCTGTGTTGTTGAGATAGCTATGGATATGGGTTGATTTTGAGTTGATTTGGGTTGATAATAGAGTTTAGGTTAGTGGTACTTTCTTTGTTTTACAAGCCATAGTGGCTAGGACCACATGTGAGTTCATTTCTAAATAAGAACATTGCATAATCTGTTTACGTGGTGTTCAATTGTTGTTTTTACAGTTTTTAGTACTAATTAGGTAGCTAGAATTTAGTTATTTTACTATCATTGATTTTGTTAAAGTATGAGTTAGAGTAGTTGCACAATAGCTTGTTAAAACTAGTGTTTGGAACAAGTAAGCTAGCTGAGTTATAGGCTTATTCAGAAGCTTAGTTCAGTGGTGTAAAGTCATCCTAGGTAAATTAGACCCAATTAGCTCATTAACTTGCATCTGTTTTCATCCAAAGTCAAAATTACATTCCAACTGCTCTTACTTCCATTTTTGTGTGAATCAGTTGCTCATATTAAGCATCTTGGTTTTAAAGTAGTTAAGTTAGCTTGCACTAGTTCTATTTTACCATAAAACATCATATTAAGTCAGTCATTTGGAATCAAATCTCATTAAAGTCAACATATCATTTCTGTGTTCAAAGTCAAAAAATTGAAAAATGCAGTTTTCACAGAACTTTGTGTAATTTTCATGAGCTCATTTCTTCATCAGAATCTCTGAAACTTGGACATTTTCTAGTTCAGTTGGTCAAGAGTGGAAGTCTGATTTTTTTGAATTTTCTCAAGCCTTTATAAGCTCTGAGCTAGCTTGTTTTTAGCACTCAATTGCCCTGTTCACACTCAGGTTAACTAAGTGTGAATCAGGCCTCTTGCAAGCTTTGCACAAGCTTCAAATTAGCTTTCTAGGGTCTGAAACTTGGTCTTGAGATAGTTAAGCTGGTGGTTTTGAGGTCTCCAGTTTTGGTTTTCACATTGGCTTATTGAATAAGTTGGTGCCTTAGCTCAAAAGTAGGTAGAAAAACTGATTTAGCACTTAAGTTTAAATCACCAAGTCATTGTAGCTTGTAATTCAGTGGTATAGCTTAGTTGAATTTAGCTCATTTCAGGTAGTTATAGCATAATCTATCTTCTGTGTTCATTTGGTGTCTATTTGTGGTCTTTGGCTTATTATTAAGTGTTTATTCATAAGCAGTTTGACTATGACCTCATATTCTCACACATAACCCATAGTTTTTATATTTTTCTTAGACTTAGAATATAATTTTAGACTTTTCCTGAATTTTTCGTAATTTTTCATCACTGTTTGCTATTTTTCTTTATTTTAATCAGTTTTTAGGACTTTTTAAATAGCCTTTAATACAATTAAATCAGAAAAAGTTCAAAAAATAATTTCTCATTTTTCCTAGATTAAGAAAAATATAAAAATCCAAAAACATATTTTTCCATAATTTTTCTAGTTTAAATAATAATTTTTAGCAATTTAATTAGTTTTAAATAGTTTTTAAATCATAGAAATTAAAATATAAATCAGAAAAATACAAAAATAGTTTTTAAAATTTTCTTTAGTTATTTTAGATTTTTGAAAAATAGTTTTACAAATTTCCCATTAATTTTCATAATTTTTAGTATTTTAATTTAGATTTAAAGTTTAAAATTAGTTTTTAATTCAAATTTAATAAAGAAAAATCAAGAAAATCCAAATTTAAAAATAGTGATAGCGTTTATTTAATATAATTTAGTTTTTAATTTTCTTTAATTTTTCCTTTGTCATCTAGTATCAATCATAACCTTTTTCCCGTTCAAATTCACCCGATCACTATCGTTTGGTTATTGATACGCTCGTTGGGACTTAACGACTGGGAAACACTATACTCTCTGGACTTAATTGCTTTGGTTCTAGACTCGACTTTTATTACGGTTGACCATTCACAAGTGGTTGACTTGTGTGATAAACTGACCGTTTGGGGACCGATCAAATTTTGCTGCCGAGCTGTGCTAACAATCTTCGTCTAGCGATTAGTGATTTGAATATTCACTCCTTGTTCATACCATCTATATATGTTTATATTTTCTTATAAAAATCCAAAAATCCAAAAACATATTAAAAACAATAAAACTCAAAAAGATTCTTCTTTCCCCATTTTCATAATTCTCTTGTTTCCTCGAGTTACGTCTAGTGCATGCGCACTCGTTCTTCTATATCATTGAGTCCTTTTAGGTGATCTAGCAGAAATTCTAGAAGCGTTCTCATAGGCGTCTTTGCCCAAATAGTCGAACCGAGATTCGTACTATTCCAAACAACAATATGGCCGACGAACGAACTATGGCGGAAATGCTCCAGGCACCCACCGAGGGTTATGGAGATGCCATCATCTTACCGGTAATCAATTACGATCACTTCAATTAAAACACATTTGATCCAACTTGTGTCTACGAATCAATTCCACGGGTTTGATCGAGAAGAACCGTATGCACACATCCGTTGGTTTAACAAGTTGACCTCAACGATCAATTTCAAAGATGTACCACAAAAAGTGATCAAGTTGATGCTATTTCAATTCTCACTTGAGGGGACCAATTTGGCTGGAAAAAGAACCCCCTCGATCCATCGAAACTTGGGAGGATCTTGTTCAAAAGTTTGTCAATTATTTCTTTCCTCCATCAAAGACGACTAATCTTAAAAATGAAATTTCCGGATTTCGTCAAAATTTCGATGAAAACTTTGGAGAGGCATGGGAGAGATTCAAAGATCTCCTCGGGAAATGCCCCCATCATGAATTCCCGGAGCTTCAACAAGTTAATATCTTTTATAATGGGTTGAACGGTAACGATCAAGATTCTTTGAACGCAGCCGCCGGTGGCAATATCTTGATTCGTAAGCCTAAAGATGTGATTGAGATTTGCGAGATAAAATCAAAAGTTCCTATTTCTCGAAACAAAGTCAATATTCGAACACTCGCTTCTTCATCCGGTAACTCTTCCGAGTTAGCCGCTCTAACGGACGTCATCCGTTGTATGATGAAAGAGGTAAAGGATATCAAGAGCGAAATTCATAAGCCGGAACCAATCAAAGCCGTGAACAAAGTGTGTGAAACTTGTAGTGGTCCACACGCGTATTATGATTGTCAAGCAACCGATGCTTCTTTTTACCAAGCTCCCGTAGCTTCGTAAACCACAATCAATACCGACCACAAGCTGATCCTCACTACCGTGCACCTAGCGGTATGACACCACCCGGTTTTCCTCCTGTGCAAAACCATGGCAATCAAAATCGCTTTGTTCCGAATCAAGGACAAAACTTCAATAACTCTCAAAATTTCAATCAAAATCGGAACAATTTCAACCAACCATATCAAGCTCCAAATCAGCAAAGTTATCAACAACCTTCTCAAGCTTCCCTACCAAATGACTTCATAAAAATTCGAGTCAAGCATACGTTCAATGCAAACTCGGATCAATAACATGAGAGTTGAGCTAAAAAAGGAAATTGATACCACATTGTCTCGGCAGACAAATGAGTTGAAGAATATGATGAGCAGTTTCATGAACATGAATATGAACAAAGCTTCGTCATCTTCTGGAGGACTCCCAAGCAATACAGTCCCAAATCCAAATGCCGAGTTGAAAGCCGTCACCACTCGTAGTGGTAAGGCGCACAATGGACCTTCGACTCCAATGCCTCCTCCACCCGGAGCAATGAGTCAAGTTACCAAGGATACAACGGACAAGGTGCATTTCTCAAGCCACGGTACCGCACGTCCCACCTTCGGTAGTCCAAGCTTTAAGTCCGGAACCCGAAGTTCCGAAGACAAATTCTAAGCCAGAAATGACTTCCGTCCGGCTCAAAAGTCTAATCAACTTCCTTACCCATCAAGATTGCATGATGAGAAGCTCAAAGAAAAAACCAAAGAGCAAATGGAAAAATTTTTCCAAATTTTCAATGAACTGCACTTTGATATAAGCTTCGTTGATGCTCTCGTTCTAATGCCCAAATTTGCATCCACGCTTAAAGGCTTATTGAGCAACAAAGATAAGTTATCCGAGATGGCTAAAACCCCTCTCAATGAGCAATGCTCAGCGGTCCTTCTCAAGAAGCTTCCCAAATAGCTTGAAGACCCCGGAGGTTCTTAATCCCGTGTGATTTCTTGGGGATGGTTCAATGCTCTGCCTTGGCCGATCTTGGCGCAAGCATTAACCTCATGCCACTCGGTATGGAAGAAAATGTCTCTTCCTAAACTTACATGCACTTGTATGACACTCGAGCTAGCGGACCGTACCATAACTCGTCCACTTGGGATAGCCGAGGATGTCGTGGTGAAAGTAGGAAAGTTTCACTTTCCTACCGACTTTGTTGTAGTAGACTTTGATGCAGATCCTAGAGTTCCCCTCATCTTAGGGAGAGCTTTCTTGAGAATGAGCCGTGCTCTAATTGATGTATTTGCTGAAGAGTTGACCATACGGGTTGACAACGAAGAACTCACGTTTAATATCAACTAGAACTCCAAACCTCTATCCAAACATAGTGTTGCCACAATTGATCAAAAATCTGAAAGAATCAATGCAACACTCTCAAATTTCACGGTTTAGAGGAGTCACCAAAAGCGTCTTTGAGCTAAAAGCTTTGAAAATCAACCCTGGTTCAAACAAATGGTTTGAAAGTTGTACCAAGGAAGTCAAGAGTGTTCTTGATGATGATGATCTAGAATCGGAGACTTTATCGGAAGTGGTGGAAATTGCTAGCTCTAAGAGCACACCACTTGTCCCACCTCCGGAATCAGTTTATCGTATCGAGTTCGTTAACTCTGTGGATGAAACCAAACTATCTTCAGTTTCATCTGGATTGGATGATGATGTTTGTGATCCAATGGGAGACATTCTTCCCGTTGAAGAATTGCTAAAAAATGATCCATCATCTCCTAGTCTTATTATTTCCGACTCTTCCATCCCTTCTCTCACTCCGGATGAGGAAGATGACAACTTTTGGAATGAAGTCGATGCCTTTCTTAGTGATGAGTCGATTCCAACGGGAATTGATAATACTTACTTTGATTCGGAGGGGGACATCCTTTTTCTGGAAAATCTGTTGATTGAAGAACCGTTTCAAACCCTCCCTCCCGGAATTCGTTGACAATCACCATACAAACTTCAAGACTAAGCTTAAAAATGTCAAAAATTGTGATTTGCTTTTTACTGATGAGGAATGGACTTGCATTCTCATGCACATCTTTATTCCATTCTTCACAGATGGTGTGGTTGCTTTTTCCCTTTTCTCTTTCGGGAATGAGGACACCATCTTTGACCCCGGTATCATCCTTTATAGTTTCTACTATTAACAATACCGCGGTTGTATCTCGTCGGTGTGGAACTTTTTGATGTTCATATGTTTATTAACACGTGAGCGAAAGTCCGATCGAGATTGGTTTTCCACGTTGCTTCCCCAAGAACAAATGAATGCAGGGATCGAGTCAAGCTAGCGACTCGGGAATCAAAAACAATAGCACACCATATGGGTTTTCACCCATATTTCTGACTTCTTTCTACTTTCTACCACCCTAGTGTAGGGGAGTTGCCCCATTTGTTGTATATAAATTTCAAAAAAATTTCAAATAATGGCCGTAATATTTCCCTTTTACGTTTTAAGTTTCGGCATAACCGCCGGTACTTTGAATATTGAGGGCAATATTCATTTCTAGTGTGGGGGAATTCTCAAGAATTTTATCATGTAATTATACCACCCAATTCCCCATTTTGGCAAAAAATTTTGGAGTAAGTGTTTTGCACTCACTCAGCTTACGATTATCAGTCCGCCATGTCTAATAGACAAAAGGATTGGCTAATCCAGAGCAAACGGCTCTTGGTAAAGATATCTCAAATCCGTTGACGGCTTGCAATTTGCCCAAAATTGTATGGTGTTCAACTCACCATATCTTTAATTAGTGAAGAGTTGGCTAGCCCGCAAGTTTATGGCTTGTGGTAAAGGCAGGTGGAAAACCATAATTGGTAATCGACTCACCAAAGATATTTTATCTAAGAGTTGGCTAGTCCAGAAGCAAGCGGCTTCTGGTAAAGACAAATCAAATCCGTTCTGACTTATGATTTGCTCAAAATCATTTGGTTATCAGTGTACCAAGGTTCTTACTTGAACTGAAACATTTGGCTACTCCAGAAGTAATGGCTTTTGGTAAAGAGATTCAAATCCATTAAGTTTTCATAAAAAATTGCTAGGGACTAGCAATAGTTTAGTGTGGGGATTGATGAGTGTGTAAATACTCATCATTTTTGGTCAAATCTGAACTGCAAAACATTTAAAAACACTTCGAAATGCATCAAAATACTGAAAATATTCCAAAATTGTGTTTTATATGTTTCAGATGCAAAATGTTTAAAATCAGATGAAAAGCGAGCAAAGTTTGCATAATTGGCGTTTCATCCTCAACTTTCAAATCTTGACAAAATCAGTCCCTGAGCATTTGTTTTGGAATAAAAGTCAACCCAAGTCCTTTCAAAATCAAAATTTATCAAAAATGATCCTTGGGTAAAAGTTTGGAGAATTTACAAGTTTGGTCCTTCAAGTTTCAAAATTGGCAAAAATAGTCCTTGGAAGTTTAAAAAATGGAAAATGTCTTTTATGGTCCTTGTACTAATGAAACTTGTCATAATTGGTCCCTTGGAATAATTTTGCAAAATGACAGAATTGGTCCCTCAAGTTTGGTGAATTGCAAGTTTGGTCCTTATGTTATTAATAAACAAAACACCCTTGAACCCTTGCTTGGACCATGACCCCCTGTCAAAATGCCTTGAACCCCCACCACTTGAACCCTTTGCCTTTTAATATACCCCGGTCAAACCCCAGTCAAACAAACCACCCTTTTCCCTCCAATACCACCTTCACCTTCACCAACCTACCGCAAAACCACTCATCCCTCACCTCCAGCTCACACTCCACAACCTTATCACTCCACCTCCACAAACCAACAAGGAGCATTAAAAGCTTCTCCTTCCTTGCACTCAATCCGCCAAAAGCCATCTATGGCTAAAAATGATTCAAGTGATCCAATGGCTCTGCATAGAAGTGGGAAATGCTCAGAGATGTGAGAGAATGCCTTTTGCTAATAAATAGAGGAAGAAGAGAGAGTGAAGTTTAGTAGTTTTTTAGTTTTAATTTTCATGTATGTCGTTTTTACTTTTAATGTCTTAATCACTTTTTTAAATTGTAATCTTCAGTTCCTATGTATTGAACTTAAGCTTTTTAGTCACTTGTAACTCAATTCAGTATAAATTAAAAAGTTTGATTCAAGCTTCATGTTTCTAAATTTTCATTTATTAATTCAGTTCACATGTCTTTAAATTCAAGCTTCAATTGGCTTATTTCTAACTCAAATAGGCTTACTTAAGCTCTTGATAGCTTTTAGTAAGCTTATTACTAGGATTCAAGCAAATTTGGATATTGGTCAACAAAAGTCAAAGGTTCAGAATTATGGTTGAATTAATCTGTGTTCTTTGAGATAGCTATGGATATGGGTTGATTTTGAGTTGATTTGGGTTGATAATAGAGTTTAGGTTAGTGGTACTTTGTTGTTTTACAAGCCATAGTGGCTAGGACCACATGTGAGTTCATTTCTAAATAAAAATATTGCATAATCTACTGTGGTGTTCAATTGTTGTTTTTACGTTTTAGTACTAATTCAGTAGCTAGAATTTAGTTATTTTACTATCATTGATTTTGTTAAAGTATGAGTTAGAGTAGTTGCACAATAGCTTGTTAAAACTAGTGTTTGGAACAAGTAAGCTAGCTGAGTTATAGGCTTATTCAGAAGCTTAGTTCAGTGGTGTAAAGTCATCCTAGGTAAATTAGACCCAATTAGCTCATTAACTTGCATCTGTTTTCATCCAAAGTCAAAATTACATTCCAACTGCTCTTACTTCCATTTCTGTGTGAATCAGTTGCTCATATTAAGCATCTTGGTTTTAAAGTAGTTAATTTAGCTTGCACTAGTTCTATTTTACCATAAAACATCATATTAAGTCAGTCATTTGGAATCAAATCTCATTAAAGTCAACATATCATTTCTGTGTTCAAAGTCAAAAAATTGAAAAATGCAGTTTTCACAGAACTTTGTGTAATTTTCATGAGCTCATTTCTTCATCAGAATCTCTGAAAGTTGGACATTTTCTAGTTCAGTTGGTCAAGAGTGGAAGTCTGATTTTTGTTGAATTTTCTCAAGCCTTTATAAGCTCTGAGCTAGCTTGTTTTTAGCACTCAATTGCCCTGTTCACACTCAGGTTAACTAAATGTGAATCAGGCCTCTTGCAAGCTTTGCACAAGCTTCAAATTAGCTTTCTAGGGTCTGAAACTTGGTCTTGAGATAGTTAAGCTGGTGGTTTTGAGGTCTCCAGTTTTGGTTTTCACATTGGCTTATTGAATAGGCTGGTGCCTTAGCTCAAAAGTAGGTAGAAAAACTGATTTAACACTTAAGTTTAAATCACCAAGTCATTGTAGCTTATAATTTAGTGGTATAGCTTAGTTGAATTTAGCTCATTTCAGGTAGTTATAGCATAATCTAGCTTCTGTGTTCATTTGGTGTCTATTTGTGGTCTTTGGCTTATTATTAAGTGTTAATTCATAAGCAGTTTGCCTTCTGACCTCATATTCTCACACATAAGCCATAGTTTTTATATTTTTCTTAGACTTAGAATATAATTTTAGACTTTTCCTGAATTTTTCATAATTTTTCATCACTGTTTGCTATTTTTCTTTATTTTAATCAGTTTTTAGGAATTTTTAAATAGCATTTAATACAATTAAATCAGAAAAAGTTCAAAAAAATAATTTCTCATTTTTTCTAGATTAAGAAAAATATAAAAAGCCAAAAACATATTTTTCCATAATTTTTCTAGTTTAAATAATAATTTTTAGCAATTTAATTAGTTTTAAATTGTTTTTAAATCATAGAAATTAAAATATAAATCAGAAAAATACAAAAATAGTTTTGAAAATTTTCTTTAGTTATTTTAGATTTTTGAAAAATAGTTTTACAATTTTCCCATTAATTTTCATAATTTTTAGTATTTTAAGTTAGATTTAAAGTTTAAAATTAGTTTTTAATTCAAATTTAATAAAGAAAAATCAAGAAAATCCAAATTTAAAAATAGTGATAGCGTTTATTTAATATAATTTAGTTTTTAATTTTCTTTAATTTTTCCTTTGTCATCTAGTATCAATCATAACCTTTTTTCCGTTCAAATTCACCCGATCACTATACGTTTGGTTATTCAGTCGCACAGCTCGTTGGGACTTAACGACCTGGGGAAACACTATACTCTCCTGGACTTAATTGCTTTGGTTCTAGACTGTCTGACTTTTATTACGGTTGACCATTCACAAGTGGTTGACTTGTGTGATAAACCTGACCGTTTGGGACCGATCATGAGCCTCTCGTCGTCTCCACGATTTGGAACGCAACAACGAAGCTCGGCGAGCTTCCCCGGTGTCACAACGAAGGAAGGCGAGGCGCTGAGGTGGACGGCGAAGGCGAAGACGAACCCCACACCGGGTGCTCTTATAGTTAAACGTATCCAATCACTTTTAGCACAGGTTATATACATGGTCATTATGCAGTGGTATTTTAAGGTTTTGAAATCCTTATGCATTTTCGTATCACATAAGTTTAACAATATATACTTATGGATCAGTAGAAACACAGAATAATGTTGTTATGTAGATTTTAGGGTAAAAGTCAGAAAATAACAACTTCCTATAAAAAATGTATCGACTTGAAATATTTACCTTTTTATTATCAAATACACCAACGTACTTTCAAATTTTATTCCGACTTGAAACACTTTATATATCGTTAGTTATCATGTGACAACGTTAGTCCCTTTAGTCAACGAACGTTTGCAACGTTAGTCCTTTTATAAAAACGGTTGTTTTTAATTAACTAAAAAATTGGGTTTTCTTAAGTTTTAATACTTATTCGTTTGTTTTATACGTTTTTCCCGTTTTATTACGTTTTCGTCTATTTTTACACGCATTCGTCTGTACTTTTACGTTTTCGTCCGTTTTTACGCATTTTCGTTCGTTTTTGCAGGCCTTCGTCCGTTTTTTAACCTTTTTGTCCATTTTAGATGATTTCGTCCTTTTTACACATTCTCATCCGTTTTTACACGATTTTGTTTGTTTTTTCACGTTTTCGTTCGTCTTTACACGTTGTCATTTGTTTTTGCATGTTTTCGTCCATTTTTTTCGTCTTTTTTACGTTTTCGTCCATTCTTACACTTTTTCGTTCGTTTTTGCACGTTTTCGTCTGTTTTTTGCACGTAAGCAAAACAAGTAAAACGGACAAAAACGAACATAAACGTGAAAAAATAGACGAAAATGTAAAAAAATGACAAAAATGTATAAAACAGACAAAAACGTGTAAGAACGAAACGTTAAAATGGATGAAAACGTATAAAAACTATCAAAAACGTGTAAAAACGTATCAAAACGCATGAAAACTAACGAAAACGTGTAAAAAGGGATGAAAGTGTAAAAAAAGACAAAATCGTGTAAAATCGGACAAAACGTGTAAAACGGACAAAAACGTGCAAAAATGGATGAAAACGGTAAAACGGCGTGTAAAGCGGACGAAAACGTGTAAAACCGGACGAAAACGTGAAAAAACGGACGAAACGTGTAAAAATGGACAAAATGTGTAACAACGGATCAAAGCGTATAAAAATGAAAAAAAAACGTGTAAAAACGGATGAAAACGTGTAAAAACAGACGAAAACGTAAAAAAAACTTACGAAGACGTGCAAAAACGAACGAAAACGTGTAAAAATGGACGAAAACGTAAAAAAATTGACCAATTCGTGTGAAAACGGACAAAACGTATAAAACAGGTAAAAACTTATAAAAACGGACGAATAAGTATAACAACGTATGAAAACCCATATTTTTAGTTAATTAAAAACAACCGTTAGTATAAAATGACTAATTTTGCAAACGTTCATTGACTAAAGGGACTAACGTTGTCACAAAATGACTAACGGTATATAAATTGTTTTAAGTCGAAGTAAAATTTGAAATTACATTAGTGTATTCGATAATAAAAATGTAAGTATTTCAAGTCGGTACATTTTTTAAAGTAAGTTGTTATTTTCTAGCTTTTACCTTAGACTTTATAAGGTGTACAATGACACCATATATACATAGTACCATACGATCATTATTCATAACGATTAAATAACATCATCCGAGATAAGCAACTAGATTTAACAAAGTACAGAATGCAAAGAGTGTTGTACATGTTACGATTTTATTTAATCAAAATCGATGGTTGATCCTGAATTTATGTTCCTTTTACTATAAATTATCTTATGTTTAAGATAAACGATTAACAATTTGGTTTGAAAGACTTAAAACCATAAATGATAACGACATTCTTAACTAAGTTTCGGTCTAATAGTTTAATAACGCTAATTATCGGTAATTAAGTAGCCTAATCACAATCACAAAGGCCATCATTTTCATGGGTTTGGTAAGTCTTCATAAAGTAAAAATTACCGACATTAGAGAGAAAAGGAACAAGAACAATCAGTGTCTACTACGTGTGGCCCCCATTGATAGAACCCTATGGCTATGGTTGCTTGGTTTTCATCCAAACAAAAAAAGCTTTTTAACGGTAGGATTGTGTGAAACTGTTTGGAAGTTAGGTTTGCGAAAAGGATTTGGTCATGTGGTTGGTATTAAAATAAAAAATGGTTACATTTCTTGGTCATGAATCAAGGGAAGGGTGTGACATTTGGTGAAAGTGGGGGCACTTTTGCTTGACTTCTAGTTTACCATCTACACATGTATATGTATCAATACTGAGCATTATAACTACCATAACAATATGGCTTGTTATTAAACAAGAAGTTTGGTATATCAGCTAGCATATCTCATGTTGAACTATGTATTTTTATAGTGACCGATAAAGTCGTTATCAAACGGCAGTATAACATCTAGCTAGCATATGTTATGTTGATTATGTAATGTGCTTGGATGTATAGTGCATGCGAAGTGTTGAGTTATGAAATGCGAAACCACATACATATTAACCTGAATTTAATTTTAAGTGCAATATAATGAGTTAATGACCCACAGCATTCACTCAAATCACGTTCAATTTGATCATCTTCTTCAAGTCTTCCATTTAGGTTTCAATAAGTGATAAATTTACATCTAGTAGCCTATAACTTTATTGAACCAAACACTTGTGTATTTTTCTTATAGGTGTGTATTGAATCCGGTGGGTATAAATCTCACCTTAATGGATTCATCAAGCAATGGATCGGGGTCTTATCGTTATTTTGGCTAGTACTAGTTAAGTTTAAAGCATGACAACTAGAAATCAATTAATAATAATCTTTCAAAATAGTTAACCTAAACCCCGAAGTTTTTATACTTAAGTCAAAGATTAACGGTAGATGATCACTTATGCAAAATTATCAATATTGTGCACGTTTAAGTGATCTCAGTATTACTTAGCTTGTTAAAAACTGTTTCAATTACACAAAAAATGTTATGGGATTAATTTTGGAATTGAATCTATAATTATTCGGTCTATAAATATTCGGTTTGTGTGTTTTATAGTTACGGAGACAACTGTTAATAATGTTGTATCATAATCTATGTGTGTTGTTCTTTTACTTTATAACTTTCACATACGAATAACCCGAAAAGAATAAAGTGAACCTTAGCTAGCTAGCTACTTATATAAGTCAGTGCCTAACCTACAAACCATCGTTAATCCCAAAATATTGATTCTATGAAACTAAACAAATCTAAGATACAGTAGAATCACACCACACACGATCATCATCTCAAATACGTTGTTGCAAGCTAGCATTAAAAGCTTGAGAATCACTACTTTAATTAAAGGCTAATAACTTTTTAAAGCACTATACTTGTCAAGAATGACAGTTCTGCGTAGCGAACTAAAAAAATAACTCTTTTAGACATTAAAGTTGACATTTTTGTCTTTCTTTAATTATTATGACCATTTTTACCCTTCGAAACAATATTTCAAAAAAAAAAAAAAAATCGAAAAAAAATTTCAGAAATTAAAAAAATATATATATTTCGAAAAAAAATTTCAAAAAAAAAATATTTTGGAAAAAAAATTCGAAAAAAAAGTATTTTGAAAAAAATTTAGATACGGGTAAAATTGTCATAATATGGTCATAATATTTAAAGAAAGACAAAAATGTCAACTTTAATATCTAAAATAGTTATTTTTTTAGTTCTCTACACAGAACTGTCATTCTTGACAAGTATAGTCCTTTAAAAGGTTATTAACCCTTTAATTAAATCCTTAATGAAAACCCCACAAACGAGACCATCTGGACCAACTGTTAAACAAAATCTGAGCCAACAAGAGCTAAATCTTACGTTTAAAAATAATAATAATAATAATAATAATAATAATAAAAGAAAAAAAAAAGAAAAAGATATTAGATAATATAGTTCATCACAAACTTTGTAACGTTGAGGTTCTTATTGCTTTTTTCCATGTCACAAAGAAAATGTAGTTGTGCGCAATGTTGCAAAAATCGGTCAACTCGGCCGATTAATCGTTAATCGGTCGAGTACCTTGTCGATTTTTGAAAATCGGTCGAAAAATCGGCCTAGGAAAAAATCGACACTAAGCAGTTAAAAAATTAGCCGAATCGGCCGATTAATCGGCGAATCGGTCAAATCGGCGAATCGGTAAAAAATCGGTCGAATCGGGCAAATCGGTCATTTTAAAAATAACAATAATTTAGGCATTATACTTAATTTGGGGATCGTATATTTCACTTAAAATGCACAATGGGCATCATAATTTGAATTGAAGCCTTTTATTGAGGTTTGGAAACATAGCAGGCTTGGAATCGGATAAGATTTCTTGTTTGGTCTCCAGAAATACCAAAAAATTGCAGGAAATGCCAATCCGATTAATCACCGATTAATCCCGACTTAACCGGTTACTCGCTGCAGAGTGGTCGACCGTCCGACTACCGATTCACGATTTTTGCAACATTGGTTATGCGTCTTCTTTTTAAAGCAACTATATAACTCTCCACCACAATTTAAAGTATAGTCACATACTAAAGAAACAAAAAGTACCCAATGTTAAATGAAAGTAAACACGATATTATGATAAAATCAATTTGCTAGATAGACGAAAAAGCTACCCTCATGCAAGCACTTATTGTTGCTAATATTTATCATGAATGGTGTTAGCAATATCTTTAATCTTGTTACAACAATAGTTTAATGAGGAAAAGTATTTTGGGATCATAATTTTATACACAAGAATTATCACCAGGGTCGTCTTGTGGATTTCAATGGCCCTGTGCCATTACCATAAATAGGCCCTCAAACACACACATAATATACATATGTATAAGTAGTGCATGAATTAATTAAGTTCGAGTCTCATATTGTGTACATATATATAATAGAAGTGCATGAAATTTGATGGCCCTTGTCAAGCGATGGCCATGTGCAATCGCACCTTTTGCACTCCCCTAAAGCCGGCCCTGATTATCACGGTTATGTCCAAACATATCAAAAGCTGTAAACTTATTTAGTGTGATTGTACCAAACCTATAAACCTATTTACACATTAAAAACAAAACCAACATCCAACATAAATCATTGGAAAAACAAAGATGCTTTAAATTCAGCATTCATAGTTACCATGTTCTATTGAGTACTAGGATATATCAGCATCAACATCATGACATGTATGAATGTATGTATGTCATAATGCATGCATGCATGTGTATATATAATATAGGGTATATAATATAGGGTAAATTACACGGTTGGTCCCTAAACTATACATTGTTTCCGCATTTAGTCTCTCATTTTGACTTTGTTGCAAACGTGGTCCCTGCTTTGCCAAACAGTTACCTGTTTGATCCCTCGAGATCCGTTATACATAACCCTCGTTAATTTTACTCGATAGTTGACTTTTCAACGAGCTTATTTTCGTATTTTCAAGCCCAATCAATTGCACGGTTGGTCCCCGACCACTCATCTTCTTCAACCTCTCATCAACACCACCACCATTACCCTTCATCTAAATTAAACTTATAAACTAAGGGTGTGTTTGTTTCATTAAGATGTTTTAGGTCTTAATCTGACTATCATATCTTACCGGTAAGAGGTGGCTAGAAAGTCTAAATCTGAACGAAATAACGTTGTTTGTTTTTGTATAATCGTCTGAATGATTTTAAGTGCTCGTTTCTACAATTTATTTATTAAACCAACGCAATTCGATAATAAGTAACTTATGTAAATATGAAACAAGACTTTTTATCATAAATATAACATAGTTAATTAACACAAGTCTTCAATCTCTTATAAAGTAAGATGCAATAAGACAAGTCTAGGGGTGTCCAAAAAAACCGAGGAACCAAAAGAACCGAAGAATCGTACCGGTACCGGAGGGAACAGGACCGTATATTAGAACTATGGTACGGTTCTTGGTTCCTAAAATTCCAAAATTTCGGTTCTCGGGACGGTTCGGGTCGGAACCGTCCGGTTCCGGTACTTTCCCGAAAGAACCGACTTTTATGAAAATATGTAATTTTATAGGCTTTGTTTGGGACATTGTGTACATGCAAGTATTTGGCCTTTTAAGAAAATAAAAAAACCCTACATTAACCTAAAAACCCATAAACCTTAACCTTTAATCCATTGATTCCATTCAAAGATTCAAACATGATTTATCAACATGAAAGCAAGTTTTTCTAAACTAGAATATCGAGTATGCGCATAGCCGCATATTGAACAATTTTATGTTGCTCAGTAACAACTAACAAGAAGTTGTAGTTAACTATTGGTATTTATTGTTCATTAAATGTAATGATAAAATTCGAGAAACAATTAACGATTATAGTGTCACTGCATAATATATTGTCACCATGTAAGTTATTGTAAGCTAGTCACCATGATTGATATATAATATTCTCAATGAGTTTGAAATTATTTTCGTGGATAATGAGTTTGCTATAACCGAATATATGTTTTTTTGTTTGTTTGTAAGTCAAGTTGTGGAATATTATTAAGGCTGTCAACTTCTTTCGAAGTTTTAGGAAAAGAGTACCATAATTTTACATCCATCCAAACATATTTTTTTAACACTTCGGTACTCATGGGAATTACCGAAAATTCCCGTACCGGAACCAAACCGAAAAACTTGGGACGGTTCTTGGTTCCACTTTTTCCTTATTTTCGGTTCGCGGTTCTTTCGGTTCGGGACGGTTCCAGTACCATGGACACCCCTAGACAAGTCTCTCACATCTTATTGAGTAAGATGCTATATGTCTGACCCGGTCTAACTCAAAAAAAAAAAAACTAATGTCTGACCTGTTAGACAAGTATATTGATAAACCAAATCAATCACATAAATTGTAATACCCTGTCATTAGTGATAAGCAGTGTTGCAAAAAAAGGTTTACAAGGCCGATTAATCACCGATTAGGTGCTACTGGGCCACCGACCTTGTCGATTTTTGTAAATCGTTCAAACAAATCGGTCAACCAGGGTCAACGGCGGTTAACGATGGTCAAACTTGCCAAAAACTTATAAATCTTGTTGGAAATACCCTAAAATCACTGTAAATTAGTTTTAATTACTTGTAGTCACTATTTATATGTATTACAAGATATTTTTCAAAGAAAATATTTTCGGGAATACTAAAACTCCCCGCAAATACCCAAAGCTTGCAAGAAATGCCTATACGATTTATCACCGATTCGCGATTTTTGCAACCCTGAACAAATGTAATCACTTATAGTCGCTGTTTATATATATTACAAGATGTTTTTAAGGAAAATCTTTCAGGGAATACCCAAAACTCGACGGAAATACCCAAAACTCGCCAAAAATGCCAATCCGATTAATCACTGATTAATCCCGCCTAGACCAATTACAAGCTACAGGGGGGTCGACCGCCTCACTATCGATTCACGATTTTTGCAACCTTGGTGATAAGTATCAATCATGTAGACGAATGTAATATGACAGTAATATGATTTGCTTTGTTGATTCATTATCGATTACAATATAGGGAGCTATATATGCCCATAATACAAAAGTATTTAGGGGAACTACTAAAGTCATCCTAATCTCCAGCTAGAATACTATAGGACAATAGCAATTACAATAAATCATTTGATAAGATCAAATCAATATCAATAAATGTACAGCTAACACTCCCCCACAGTTTGAGCGGGAGGGCAACGAACACTCAAGCTGGATCGAAATTCTTCAAACAAAGCCGTTGGCAATCATTTAGTAAAGATATCTGCATACTGAGTAGTAAAACTAGAAAAGAAAAAAAAAGCATTAACATAATAAAAGCATAACTTTAGTCGACTCGTAACAAAACCGTACAAACGGTCGACTTTAATCGACTGGTACCAACGATCGCTAAGTCGACTGGTAACAAAACCGTACCAACGGTCGACATTAGGGATTGGTACCAACGGTCAACTTTATTCGACTGGTAACAAAGCCGTACGAACAATCGACTACCAAACAAACAAACATTTTTTTTAACACAACAAAAACATGAGAAAACGAATGTTGGTTCTAAAACTTCAACCCCCAAAGAACTTTCCAAACAAACGGGGCGTGTTTTTCCCTAGAAAAACATAAAGATCCACCTCACAAATAAACATCAAAGCATGGGTGGGGTTTATTATAGCGCTTACAGAGTTTAAGGTTTAAAAGGAGCCCTCCGAATCTCCGGCGTGTAGTCGGCGGCCGGAGGCGGAGACGGAAGAGTTTAGGTTTAGGGTTTAGAGGATCTATAAACCTGGTGCTCTGAAACCATGAAGAATGGTATTGATAAATGATAATGCAATTATCTGTCTTGTGGAACAACCTATCAAACGTCCTATATAAAAGGATTACAAAACGCTATTTAAGGGTAAATCACATAAATCACGGATTAGACTAATTACACATGATTGATACTTATCACTAATTACAAGATATTAGAATTAATGTGATTGATTTGGTCTTATCAATATACTCGTCTAACATGACCACCTCTTACCGCCTCTTACTCGGTAAGAATAAGAGGCTAGTAAGACATTTTTTCAAAAAACAAACACACCCTAACTCTTTCAACACAAATCTTTTTAAACATCAACCCAAACACTTCATTCTTCTAACATCACCACTATTCTTCAACCTTCAACCCTCATCACCACCATACCTGCAACCACCACCATTAAAAAATCTGGTCACCACCATATTTTTTTTACAAAACAATGCTTAAAGAGAGTTTTTGAAAATGATTAAAAAAAATACGATATCTTTTCAAGAAGTAGTCTTTTTTTAATTTGCCGTAGTAAAAGGAAGAAATCAAGGAAAGTCAGAAAAAAGGTAAGAATGTGAGAAAAGTTAGATTAAGAGATGAAAGTGAAGAGTGATCATGATCACAATGACCATGATTTTGTAGTAGAATAGGCTGAGATGAATGTGAAAAAAGGGAAGCAAGGAAATAATGTGAGTAAAAGTAGTTTAGTTGATGACTCGGATTTGGAGGTGAGTAAGAGCTCTGAGCGAACTCGAAGTGAAATGTGTACTAAAAGTAAGAAAACTATAAAGAGGCGTAAGGGTGTGAGGAAGATAATGACGATGATGGTTCTGGGAATGCTGAAAAGGAAATGGGAACAGTAGTTGTGAAGAAGACTAGTGGTGCCAAGGGGAAGTGATTGAAATGGAAGAGAGGAGTTGGTGGTAAGTTTGTGACAGAGGTTAGAATGATTTTGTGTTGTTTTGCTGTTTATGATAGTGACGATGATGAATGTGTGATATTGTTAGGTGATAATATTACGTGTTTATATGATTATGATCCCTCAGATAGCTCTCGCGTTGAAACAACGAGGTAAAGGCGAGTCTTGTGGAGTTGGATTCGATTCAAGTAGATGTTGTTGATGATGATGATGGCGATGAGCCACAGGGGCTAAAGTCATCTGACAATAAAGTTGACGATTTACTGAAGTTTAAATATCCTGAAGAGAACGATAGTGATAGTGATTGGAAGGACTTAAGGCCATATGAGAATGGCAAAGATGGAAATGTTGTGGCTAATGCTAATGACAATCGTAGTGCTCTTAATGTTAAAAGCAAGCCTTGGGGTGAATTGGGTCGAAAACATACATCAGACGACGTACATGAAGAAGAAAATATTGACCAGGTATTTTTTAATCGTTTACAACGAAAAGCTGTTGATAAGCGTTGAAATAAGAAGGTGAAAGTTGATTTTTTTGGGCCTGTGGTTAGTAAAAAGGAGTACAATAACGAATATAAGAAGTGCAAAGGTGACGAGAGTGGGTTAGAGAAGCGACAAATTAACAAAGATTCTTTTATTTTTTAGAACGGAATTAACAAAGATTCTTCAGTAGTTTGCGATAGAAAAGTTAACAAAGTCAAATAAGGATGATTTTTGACTAATAATGAAAAGGGCAACCAAAAAAGATGGAAATACCCCCTAATAGTTGTTGAATTTGATGGCGTGGTCACAAATGATATGTTGGAGGAAGAGGGTGTGAATGAGGTGCTTAAAAAGTATGTCTCTACAAAAGACATTCCCTAATCCAGTTGAGAAAATAGTGTCGTATAAGTTTAAGTTTGATGATGGAGACGAGGAAGATAAGATGCCGGAGAAATTAGAAAATGAGATGGAAGTAGATGGGCTCTTCGCTGTGATTTCATATGGTGTAGGTTTTCATTTATGTAAAGCCACGTCGTCTGTGATTTCATACTTAATAAGGTGTCATTTATTTAATTGTCTGAAATCTGAAACCTTTAAATTCTGTTCGTTTAATAAATTATATGAAACCATTACCTTTTTATACACAAGTAGCTCGAGAACTTGGTACATCTTTGTTTTGTAGGTTATGAAGAAACTCTTGTTATAAAAGAGATTGCTTCTTGAAAAGAGATCATATTTTGTTATTTTTTTGATCATCTTCAAAAACTCTCTTTAAGCATTGCTTTATAAAAAATATGGCAGTGACCCAAATTTTTAATGGTGACGGCCATGGTGGTGACGGTGGTAATGAAGGTTGGAGGTTGAAGAAGAGTGGTGATGTTTGGCTTGATGTTTATAAATGGGTTTGGAATGATTTGTGTTAAAAGAGTTAGTTATAAGTTTTAAATTTGGATGAAGGGTTATGGTGGTGGTGGTTGATGAGATGTTGAAAAACATGAGTGGTCGGGACCAACAGTGCAATTAGACTTGAAAGACGGAAATGCCCTAGTTGAAAAGTCAACTAACGAGTAAACTTAATGAGGGTTATGTATAACGGACCTTGAGGGACCAAACAGGTAACCGTTTGGCAAAAAAGAGACCACGTTTGCAACAAAGTCATAACAGGGGACCAAATACAGAAACAAGGTATAGTTCAGGGACCAACCATATAATTTACCCTATAATATACATCGAAGATGAAGGTCCACGTGCCGCGTGGGATTCCTGAAGTTAGATCACGTGGCTTTGCGCTGTGTTACTGTTATCCACCAACTTTTGCTTTTTTTCTTTACCTTTTGTTTTATTTAATCAAAAATTTATTATTTGCCACAAAAAATATTAAGTAATAAATACTCCCGGGAAAATGACTGGGGCAAGCTCGTAATTTTAGCAACTAAAACGCGGGTATGTAAAGCCGTTGAAGGGCAATTTTGGAAAGGGTATTTAGATGAACATAAGCTAACAATTATATGAATATTCGCAAGTTAGGCTTGTCGCATTCGTTGCCTTCAAATCGGTTGGTCGTCAAAAATATACACCCTCGACCGATCTTCAATTCGGTTGTCACCTTTGTGGCACTTGGGTCGCAACATCGGTTGAGCTTTCAAAAGTGAGATATCGGTTGAAATCTCGCTCGATTTTAACCGTTGTATACCTTCTTAAATAAATAAATTTTTTTTTTTTTTTTTTTTTTAAACTTTACCACTTTTCACATCCTATAAATACCAATCTCAAACACACTTCTTAACACACAATTTCAAACACAATTCAACCTCAAAATACTTCTCAACACAAGATTTAATATGGCTTACCGTCTCCCCCATTCTGTTGAAGATATGCAAGTGTATGTTCAAAATCAATGCAATATCGACGATGAGGCTCGAAAAACCGCTATTATAAGCGTCATCGAATTGTTTGACCGTAGCGGAGAAGGAACAAATGAGACAAAACTACCAGAGTTGCAACGACATTACTCTCGAAAGAAAAGCGTGATCGACAAATTTTTGAAAGATCAAGCCCGTAAAGATCGCGAGGTTGCTGACAAGTTGTGGCGGTGTGTTTCGATGATAACGAACAACATCAGCACCAAAATCAATTGGAGCTATCGGGAGAACAAAGACGATGGTGTAGACGAGGAAGATTTGGCTCGGTTCGAGGGATTTGCTCGTTCTTGTACTCCCTCGTATGACTCTGCATGCGGGGAGCATTCAGATTAGATTTATAATTATGTATTTCGTATTGTAATGTTTTTTTTTTTTTTTTTTTTTTTTTTTTATTTCGTAATGTAATGCTTTTTTTAATTTGAATGAAATTTAAATTTAATGTTAAAAATGTTTGAATTAAAAAAAAAAAAAAAAAAAATCCTTAGGTCGTCGACTGGGGCATCCGGGTTGTCTCAGGTCGCTGGAGAGAGAAAGCTGACGTGGCGCAGGTTGTCCCAGGTCGTCCCAGGTCGCGACTGGGACTAGCCTTATAGAATTTGCTTGTCATTATGAAACATGATAAACAAATAAATATTTTTCTTAATGTTCGATTTTACACTATACTAGTAGTTTTTAAGATAAGTTAACAAAAAATGTTAATACGTTTTGGTTTTTTTTGATGATTTACTTCTTCATACAGATAAGCAAATTATGTCATTATTAAATTTTTTAGTCACCTTAAACATTTAGCTCATTATACAGACTCAGTTTCGAAAAAAATAAAAATAAATAAAAAACGAATTCAGTTTCAAATTAATTGTTAGCTTTCAATTTGTACATAGTTTAACAAAAAATAAAATAGACTATCATACACTGCATCAATAAAATTTCAATGTTACTTATTAAAACTTATAATTGGTTAAGATTAAAACAAAATATAATAAAAAAAAGTTACACCATTTCAAAATAATTTTGTCAAAACAGCCTTATTGAAAAAACTTTCACTCGCTAACCCGAGTTTAGTAAAAAAAACCCGTATTTGAGACGGAAAAAACAACCACCCTTGTTCCACCATAAATACGGATGGTAGAATTTCTCAATCTAATTTCTCGTTATACATATTAATGTATGACACTATTAACTCATAAATAATCTCTAACAACCATTAAATAAACAATAACCAACAACTTTAATACTTAAAAGTCACTTATGCAAATGCATCCAACCAAAACATAGATAACAAATCCAAGAACCACAACATGAAACACACACATTTTCTTTCCTTAACTACCCTTTTCTCTCTCCTCTTACAAAACACAAACACAAAACACACTCATAGTACGTGTTAGATGATTCGGTCTACTCTATTCCCCATTGAGAGAAAAACAAATAAAGTGGTTGCTAACTCACTTTCTATACTCCCATAAGAATTACACTACTTCAAACAAAAAGCATTAACCTTAATTCATAGTTTAGAAAAACATAATAGTATTGTGTCTTTCACATGATCATGGAAACAAGTATTGCTGAGGATTGTTGTGTGAAAGTGGCTGTACATATAAGACCACTTATTGGAGATGAAAAGCTTCAAAGCTGTAAAGATTGTGTCACTGTTGTACATGGAAAACCTCAGGTTGATTCATTATTATCATCATAGGACAATGTCACTTTGATATATGTGTGTTTTTTTAAGGATTTGAGATCTGTTGGATGAAATGGTTGTGAAATTTGGTGCATGGTCAAGAAATTGTAATAATGTTTTTGGGTGCTTTTCTTTTTCTATAAATTATCATATGCTTTTTCAGCATGTTGAGTTTTGATAATTGCAAGTTTTCTATATGAAATTTATCAAAAGGTACGAATCTAACATTTTTTTATATATAAATGTAATATTGGGTAATGAAATTTAGCATTTTTGTATGGAAATTTTCAGTTCTTAAGCTTGTTTTAGACCTATTATATGACAGACAAAAGATGCACAAAAGAAGTGGAGAATTGCAAATTTTCATGACAAAAATATAATATACATATACTGTATTTTTTTGTTATGGTTTTCTTGCTAAAAATTGGAGAATTGCCTAGGTTCTTGAATTTTAGCAGAAGGTGTTTGATTTGATTTTATAATATATGGAATCTTTAAATACTAATTATTGATTATTTGGATATTAACTATTTAGATACTATGTCTTATGTGAATTGAATTATTTGTTTTTAGGATATAGTTAAAATTTTTGTTGTGTTGTAGGTGCAATTGGGTACACATTCGTTCACTTTCGATCATGTGTATGGTAGCACGGGTTCGCCGTCATCTGCCATGTTTGAAGAGTGTGCATCTCCTCTTGTTGATGGTTTGTTTCAAGGATATAATGCTACTGTACTTGCTTATGGTCAGGTATAACTTTCTTGTCAGTTGTTATTTCGGTTTTATTCTTTTAGGGTGTTTGGATGTTCTTTTTGATGATGATTAAGCGATTTTGAGTAATCAGAATTAGATAATCTATTGTATTAAGACGAGTTGTAATAACTAATTAGATAAGCAAAATCTATATAATAATTTCGTTGAAATGACAATTCCAAACATCTTCTTAAGTAATGAATATTTATCCCATTTGGTTATTACAATACTTGACATAATAAGTGTTACAGACAGGTTCGGGCAAGACATACACCATGGGCACTGGATTAAAGGATGGTTGCCAAACGGGGCTTATTCCTCTAGCTATGAACGCTTTATTCAGAAAAATCGAAAGTTTGCAGAACCAAACAGAATTCCAATTGCATGTTTCCTTCATTGAGGTGTGTTAAAGTATACATAGTTTCCGTCTTTTTATTTAGTAAAACTGTAAATAGCTTTCCTAGTTTAAAGTCTGATACAAATGATTTAATGTGAAGATACTAAAAGAAGAAGTACGAGACTTGCTGGATGACAAATCTGAGATAACAAATGGGCAGACAGGAAAAGTGAATAGTCCTGGGAAACCACCGATACAAATCCGTGAAACGTCTAATGGTGTCATAACGCTTGCAGGATCCACCGAATGTAGTGTTAAGACACTAAAAGAGATGACTGATTGCCTTGAGCATGGATCATTGAGCAGGGCAACCGGGAGTACAAATATGAATAATCAATCAAGGTTAAACAAATTTTTCTTTGGTAATTTGGCTATTTAAGGACCATATAATCAGTTTTGAAATAGATTGCAACCTGTCTTAGCACAAGTTATCATCTTGTTCAAAAATATTTTAACAAATTCGTTAAAATTAGTTTCTATATTCTAAAAATTTTACAAGAGCTATCCTTAATATTAACTCTTTAACTTTTGCTTAGATCCCTGATTTTCAACTCATTATGCAGTCGTTCACATGCAATCTTTACCATCACATTAGAACAAATGCGCAAGACAAACTCAAATATTCTTGGTGATAACAACGCAAATGATTCTATGAGTGATGAATATCTTTGTGCCAAGTTGCATTTAGTTGACCTTGCTGGATCAGAACGAGCCAAAAGAACTGGTTCTAACGGAATGCGTTTCAAAGAAGGTGTGTAATGATGAATTGATGATTATCATTAGAGATATAATATACAGATGTGTCGATATGGGTTTCTTTTTTATCTCAACGGGTCGATGCGACCAAGTTGTATTTTTAAGCATACAACCTCCAAATCTGCTTTATTCTAAGATTTAGACTATCATTGTTTTTGTCTTAATTTAATTTACAATAATAAAAAAAGGAAAAATTGTGGTCAACCCCCACCCAACCCGCCTCTTACCATAAGGGACTCGATTTAACCGAACTCCGCTTTGACCCACTACTCAACCTGTCCGACCATTTTCTTTAAGAATACTAAAGCTTACAAACCTCTCATTTATTGAACAGGAGTTCATATTAACAAGGGTCTTCTTGCACTTGGAAATGTCATTAGTGCCCTTGGTGATGAGAAAAAACGGAAAGAAGGTGCTCATGTTCCGTATCGTGATAGTAAACTTACTCGGCTTTTGCAGGTTGGACATATTTTTATCTAGAATAAAATCATCTTTATTTATTTAAGGTTTTAGTTTAACCTTTGTTTTACTGAACTGGCAGGACTCGCTTGGTGGGAACAGTAGAACTGTTATGATAGGTAACATCAAACACACACCCTTTTATTAGTAGTGTTGTTAAATATATATACTTTGAAATCTTCAGCTAAACATTTTTTTTCCCCGTTTCCAGCTTGTGTTAGTCCTGCTGATATAAATGCTGAAGAAACTCTCAACACGTTAAAGTATGCAAACCGTGCCCGGAATATCCAGAATAAGCCTGTGGTATAGTTTGTGGATTTGATTCTTGTTGCTAGAATCAACAAGGTATACGATTAATCAATATTCTTTATGTTAATTAATTATTCGTTAATACATCCTATACGCTTCCGCAATATTACTTTGATGTTTTGGTGATTATTTATTTGAATGTCTTGATATCTAATTCCAACAGTATGGTATGCTTTTATTGAATAGGTGAATAGGGATCCAGTATCGAGTGAAATGTTAAAGATGCGACAACAACTAGAATGCTTGCAAGCAGAACTTTGTGCTCGTGGCGGAGGATCTTCAGTTGAATTACAGGTATAGTACACGTGGAGTTTATTATTAAAAAAAAGAAACTTATTTCTCGTAGCCGTAGTAAGTGGTGAAACTTTACGCATTCACTTTAATCAGGTTCTTCGGGAGCGGATATCTTGGCTTGAAGCTACTAATCAGGATCTATGTAGGGAACTTCATTTGTACCGTAACAGAGGTGCTGCTGTCGATCAATCTGAAAAGGTTGCTAAAGTCTGTAATTTCAGCGAAAATTTTGGTACTGTTTGTAAGCATAATTGTTGTGCTTGAAGTACTCATTATAATAAAGAATAACATTTTGCAGGTTGGTGATGATTCCTTTTGCAAGAAAAATGAAGGGCTCAAAAGGGGGTTGCAAAGTGTCGTTTCATCTGATTATCCGATGATTGAAAGTGGTAGGTCTAAGGTCTTCTTCATCATCTGAAGAGTCAGGTTTGGTAACAGGTCGAGATGGGCTCGGGTTGATATGAGTTGGTTATATACAGGTCAAAAAGGTCCAGTTTAGGTTGGCTTGACCTGCACGCTTTTTCTTGTTCGGATTCCAAATATTTTGTAAATAATTATTACGAAAAAAACATTATTCTGTACTACAATAATAATCTGAATCTTAGAATAAAACCGATTCTGGATTCTATGAATTAAATATAGACTTTTGGGCGGCTTTTAACCTATTTTCGAACCAATATGACCCGTGCCCTTTTGAGCTAACTTTGGAAAGTTTGTTTCTTATGGAAATCTAACTTAGCGTTCCGATTTTCCTTTAATGACTTATTGCCAATTGTTATAGGTGATTCTGGTGTCATAGAGGAAGAAGCAGAAAAAGAATGGGAACATACCATTCTCCAAGACTCTATGGGCAAAGAGTTGCATGAATTAAATAAGCGTCTAGAACAAAAAGAAGTATGACGATTTATTTCCTGTACGAATTAGTATGTATGTATTACATACCATCTTGATAACTAATATGTACACAATATTATGTAGTCGGAGATGAGACATTTTGAAGGATCTGATACCATGACTCTCAAGCAACATTTTGGAAAGAAAATAATGGAACTCGAGGACGAAAAACGGGCGGTGCAGGTAGAACGATAAACATAAGCAAGCCATGTTTTACATGTTGTTTCATTCTAAGACGATCTTTCTTATAATGCAGATAGAGAGGGATCGATTGCTCACTGAAGTTGAAAATCTTTCTGCTTCTTCGGATGGTCAAGCACAAAAAGTTCGAGATTTGCACTCCCACAAATTAAAATCTCTTGAATCACAGGTAAATAATCGATAAATATTCAAACATATTTTGATACAGATATATACCAATAACAATCATGTTATAGTTTTAAACAATCTGAAAATAATGCAAATTTCAGATACAAGAACTTAAGAAGAAACAAGAGAATCAAGTGCAGCTTTTGAGGCAGAAACAAAAGAGCGATGAAGCAGCAAAAAGATTACAAGATGAAATACAATTCATCAAGGCACAAAAGGTGGGACAAGATTTAGGTTTCGTGACTCTTATATATATTTATGCGAGTAAATTTGGTGCTGATTTAGTTGTGGTTGTAGGTTCAACTACAGAACAAGATAAAACAAGAGGCTGAACAATTTCGACAGTGGAAAGCGTCTCGTGAAAAAGAACTTTTGCAGGTACAAATTTAAAGTTTTCACTTAAGAGGTTGCAAACAAATTTACAGTTTTCACTTAAGTGGTTGAAAAATGGTGGGTCTGGTAACGGGTCAAAACAGGACATTTATATTTCTGCTATCACTATTTTTATTTGGCCAGTATGATCCATTAGTAATAGAACATACCCCAAAAAAACCAAATATAAGTACACGTGTCAAAATTCGGGTCTAGTTTTACTGATTTATAAGGACGTTGTGCACACGTGGTAATTGAGATGAATTAGCTGTTGATTATGCATGTATATATGATGTTTTTATTTATGTAATTGCAGCTAAAGAAGGAAGGAAGAAGAAACGAATACGAAAGACACAAACTTCAGGCTCTTAATCAACGTCAAAAAATGGTGAGATTCGTTTAGTACCTTTTGTATTCATTTTGTTGCTAAGCATCAAATTTAACCCTATCTTTTATTTCCTTATACAATCACCTTTCAGGTTCTTCAACGAAAGACAGAAGAAGCTGCAATGGCAACAAAGAGGCTAAAAGAATTGCTAGAAGCCCGCAAGCCTACCCGAGACAACTCATGTATATTCTTTCGTCAATCTCTATTTAAGACCACACCTCAAATCCACGTTTATGAATTTTCAAAGTGCAATTAAGAAGAATAAACCTTGATTTTAGACCTTATATTCCATATTGATGTTGCTACCAGTCTTTTATAAACTCTTAACTCAGCTGTTGTGTATTACAGTGACTAGCAATGGTCCTGTAGCAAATGGACAGGTAAACAAACATCTAGAGGTTCTTGTGATATTTTGATGTATTCAAGCTTAAAATATTAATGATTGATACGGTATTTTCAGAACAATGAGAAGGTGTTGCAGCGTTGGCTTGATCACGAGCTCGCAGTGATGGTAAATGTTCATGAAGTTCGCCACGAATATGAAAAACAAAGCCAAGTGTACGTAACTACTAATATTCGTAATATAACTTGTGAAATATCATTTGGAGCACGGTTCTTAGGGTAATTTATTATTTATTCAGACGGGCTGCACTTGCAGAGGAGCTAGCGGTTCTAAGACAAGTTGATGAGTTTGCTTCAAAAGGGGTTAGCCCTCCAAGAGGAAAGAATGGTTTCTCTAGGTATAACTGCAATTATAACCAAATTATTTATGAATGGGTTGAATGAAGTTATGTTTAATCTCTTATGGGATCAAATGGGTTAACTAAATCAATAGCTAAAAAGGAAACGGTTCAAACAGGTAGAAAGTCACCCACAAAGTGTATTTTAATACATAAAAAGCATCCTTACTCATTTTATTCCATAACTTGTACTGTGACTAAAAAAATATATCTGTGTAGTATAACCTCTCCATTTCGCCACCACTACCTTGCAGATATCATATACTTTTGCCTGACGTTTGAATTTTTAAAGGGTTTAAATCTTATTTCATTGTATGTTAGGGCCTCTTCTTTATCACCAAATGCAAGAATGGCAAGAATATCTTCATTGGAGAGCATGCTAAGCATTTCATCAAATTCACTTGTGTCAATGGCATCACAATTATCTGAAGCAGAAGAACGTGAGCGTGCTTTTGCTACTCGTGGGCGTTGGAACCAACTTCGGTCAATGGCTGATTCAAAGAACTTGCTTCAATATATTTTTAACTCTCTTGCAGATGCAAGGTAAACCAACCTTCTTGATATCGATATTCCTTTTATTTTTAGCTTTTAAAGAATTTCATTTGATGGATTTTGAATTATAACTCAGGGATGTTTATATATGTTTTGACTTTTGCATCGATATGGAAACCATTTATTGATTTTTCTTATGTGAACAAGGTGTCAATCATGGGAAAAGGATATTGAAATTAAGGAAATGGAAGAACAACTAAAGGAGCTTGTGGGATTACTAAGACAAAGTGAATTGAGAAGAAAGGAAATTGAGAAGGAGCTCAAAGTAAAGGAGCAAACCGTTGCAACTACATTAGCTTCATCAGCTTCTGTAAGATGACATTATTTTGTTTTCTTTTATCTTTGGTCATTCTTTCCATGCATGCATTTTGCAATCAAAATCTAGAAAATTCCAGACCACTTCAGAAAAACAAGCATAACCTTACACCGAGTGTTTGGAATAGTTTCTATCTGATTATCAGATCTAATGTGACTTGTTTTGGGGTAAACTTATGCTTACAGTTATTTCAGCGTAATCAGTTTCTTATTAGCGGCAACAAAGTTGTTCTTTTTTGAAAAATTGACCTAAGTACCCCATCTATTCACCTAATCTGAGTTTTCATCTTAGAAGACATCTCCGGTTTTCCATAAGAATATCCTTTTGGGCCAAATATGTGCTAATTAATCTTTCAAATACTGATTAATAAAACACTTAACAGCGAAAACACTTCCAAACATCATTTTCGAAAGCATAAATTTATTATCTGATTATATTTGAAACCATATATTCGCTCCTAAAACACATATAAACACCCTTTTAGTCTGACATAAATATGGAAAACAATTTTCTCTATAATTTGTGACTCCTAACATTGCCTAATGGAACAGGGAAACTCACATAATTCCCTAAAACACTTAGCCGATGACATGAGTGGTCCTTTATCCCCAAACTCGGTTCCAGCACCCAAACAACTAAAATACACGGCGGGCATAGCCAATTGTTTAGTCATGGAATCAGCATCCTTTCTGGACCAAAAACGAAAGGTGTGTTATTTTATTCTTTGCTTTTCTAATATCTCTAGTAAACACTTCTTCTCAACTTAACAAGAATCTTGGAAACACAGATGGTTCCAGTTGGGCAGTTGTCGTTAAAGAAGTCACCATTGTCAGGCCGGTCTCCCGGAAAACTCTGGAGATGGAAGAGGAGTCATCATCAATGGCTACTGCAATTTAAATGGAAGTGGCAAAACCCATGGAGACTCTCGGAACTAATAAAACATAGTGATGAAACAATGATGAGATCAAAACCTCGTCCACAGGCTCTGCCAGCAGTAATGTACCATAAACATTAAGATTTATCATTTGGTGCTCTGTATATTCTTCACTCAAATCAAGAGAACATGTATATGTGCTCTTTGGCTTAGTTTTTTTGTTATTATATTTAGATTAGTTGTATTGATATCTTAGTTGTAGCGAATGTACAAGTTTGTAGGTATAAATCATTAATGATAACAAAAGATACATACATGTATTCTTACTAGACGAGTACACTGCACAGCGTGTCTGGAGTAAAGTTCCGATGACCCATAAATTTCTTTCAACAAACTGTATTTGTAGCATTAGAGAATCGTTTTCGAATAACTACAATTCGATCGCGTGGTTGCATACTTAAAGCATAAATATATAGTTTTTTAAAAAATTATGTGGAGTCGATCTAAGTGTGAGTATATTTTCTAATAGGATTGTTTTAAGTTATTAAGATTTTTAGTAATAATAGATTCAAGCATTACAAAAGCGGTATTATGTAGTTGGCAATATTATATTGTAGTTTAGAGGTATAGCCAACATGTGTGACCGGTTTTCTTTTGTCAGATAATTTAAGCGTTGATAACTATTTTTTTGCATGTGTAACGTTTATCATTTGGTGTGTGGCTTTTAAAATTGTAACTTTCAAATTGGATATCACCATGTAAGATTATTTTGTACTATCAATTTGTATAGATATTTATCATTGTTCAAAGTATTTGTTTGAGGTACAAATAATTATCGCTAAAGATAACAATACTATTTATTTTTGTGATTTTAATAAACTTACATAACATTATTGATACACCGGACAAAGGGCTATACAATATATATTAACTTTTAAACGACGATTCATATATCTAGCCCCTTAAATGGTAAGAGCAACATTTTTTAATATAACATTATACAAATGACAAATTACATGTTCAAAGCGAAATAAACCAAAACTACAATTCTTGGTCTCCTTTCAAAAATTGTCACGGGTTCCACAACTACTTCATCATTTCTCATATAATTTTGTCAAATTTGAAACCCGATTTTACCCGGGTGGTTCAACCTGGTTGAACCGTTATAAAAAAGTCGATTTAAACGAGTCAAACCGATAGGTTGGGTGAAAAAATGTCAAATTAAACCGGTCGGGTTTGAAGCGTCCCGGTCAACCGTCGGTTTCAATTGGTTGTTTTAATTTGGTAGATGTCTTTTAATTGGGTGTCTGATGTGAATAAATTATAGCTTTTAAGTAATGGGGTATTTTAATAAGAGTATTAATTATATTATTTATTTCTCTCTCCATTGACCATGTTTTCAACATTCAACTTTCAACATTTTTCACTTTTTCCACTTTGATCATTTTTCCATTTTATATAGTATAGATGGAGAGTGTAATTAATATTTTGATGTGTAAAGCTCTTGAATACAACAAAAAGAACCATATGTCAATCATTTGTCTGTGACCAAACGGATGTTGCAACTCAATGTGTTACATGGCAGGTGGAAATTGCAAGTGTAAAAGGTTTCCTATCTTATTAATTTATCTTTATTATCTAAAATGGAAAAATGATCAAAGAGGAAAAGTGAAAACTTGAATATTGAATATTGAAAGTCAAGATTTTTGAAACCTTTTAAAATGTCAAAGATAAAAATTTTAAGTACATAAAAAGGAAATTTGTGTTAGCACGACATACATGGACACACTTAATTATACTTCAAAATAATATACAGACCATCATGGAACAATAATACTATTCTTGTTTTTTTTAGAATGTCCACAACGATTAACTCTTACGAAGCTTTATACATTTGACATGTTATGCATCATCCTCAATTTTACAAAACTTTTGAGCTTGTTTCTTTTTTTGTTTTCTTTAAATAGGAAATAGGAAATGCTTATATTTTTATCTTTATCTTTACTATCTAAAATGAAAAAATGGTTAAAGGAAAAAGTGAAAACTGAATATTCAATATTGAAAGTCAAGATTTTTGAAACCTTTTAAAATATCAAAAATAAAAATTTTAACAACATATCTTTACTATGTAAAATGAAAAAATGGTCAAAGGGGAAAAGCGAAAACTTGAATATTGAATATTGAAAGTTAAGATTTTTGAAACTTTTTAAAATGTCAAAAATAAACATTTTAACTACATTGGGAAAAATGGTCAAAAGGTGATTTGTTGACTTTATTGAATTTGAAAAAATTAAATTGTTGAATGAGTTATGATTCACGAAACATGCATAGCAACACATAATCACTACCATATATATAAACATAAACATTACTATGAAACGATTCAATATGCTAAATGTACGTATTTATTGAATGTTTAAAAAGAAAAGAATGAAATGTTGAAACTCATACACAATATGTCTTCCCATCAATAATTTGTTTTGTGCTTGGCATATCTTCCATATGGGAATTGATAGCCAAATATTTTTCATACGAGAATTTATTCAAAAGAAAGTTGGTAGGTTGGATTGGAATATATAATCTCATTTGTGATGTTGCAATATGTGACTAAAATAATGAATTTATTTCAATTTAGTATTTTGTATACGTTGATAATTTTTAACCACGACTAATTTTGTATACATCGATAATTTATCTCCACGACTAGAAACTATGCATAAACCGTAACTCACATGAACCGTCAGCACTGCATACAAATCGACACATCAAACTTATGTTGAAAACTAAATTGCTACCACCGAAATTGTGTTCAAGAATTAGGCCGCCAGAAGCATGCTTAATGTTGAAAAGTTGAAAAATGAAATGTTGAAATGCATTGCAGTCAACTACTATTACGAGCACTATTAACTAGCCATGCGTTTGAAAAATAGTCAACTTTGTTTGAAAATTTCAAAAACCTCGATATCAATTTAAAGATATTGCAAATGGTGAAAATCATGGAAAGTCGTGCAATTAAATTTTCAATTAGTGTGTTACCGTTTTTTATATGGTCTTATAATGGGTTGAGAGAAGAAATTTGTTAACCGACAATTATCAATTAATGACTTACCATTTTGCATTTACTACTTGGAGCAATAATTATGGAAAATTAGTTGTATAAATTATCCTTCTCTTCTCTATCGTTTTCATCAACTCTTGCTATAATGTTTGAAAACAAAAAACAAGACATTTCGGCAACAAGTCTAAAAGGAAACTATTAATACACATTGGAAACCGGGTTGACCTAAGACACTTAACCCAAATGGGTTGACCCGGTTTAAATTGACCGCTTTTTAACCGAATGGTTCAACCGGTTGTACCACCGTGGTCGAACCGGTTTCAAAATATTATGTTTAATCCCCAAATCTTCAAACTTTTATTATTTTTCGTTTATAACCCGTAAACTTTTTTTTATCACTAAAATTATCTGACGCTATAAAATCATGTTGTTGTGCACGGGTACTCGTCTAGAGTTAAATTATCACATGTTACAACAGTTTGCAATTACATTTTGATCTTTTTACGTTCTATTTTGAACGTTATACGAAACACTTACCACTATATCGCATATCGTCAATTGTCTGCCGCTAGGAACCGTTGCCGCTAGGCGCGGGTACTTGTCTAGTCACAATAATACGTACATGGACTAATCTAAAATAGGGCTTTAGCCCAATACAAAAATACACACTAACAGAATCTATTAGAACTGGTAAAACTCCATATCCATTCAATATTCTTAGGTCACTATAAATAGTGTATATGGCTTGAAACATAAGTTAACTAACATGAGCTAAGCCCGAAATCATATAATACGCAAATACTACGGCCTATAATACCTAAGTCTAATACTTCCCCACAGTAGAAACGATAGGCCTTTAAATGTTCAGACTGTCACGTAACTCGAGAAACAAAGCACTCTACATGGAAGTATGCTTACAACAAAAATGAAGGTTAGAAGCATTATGATCAATGGTTTTACATTGTGAATGATTGGTGTTAATAGTGACTCTAATAGATGTTAATGTATGCTAAAAACCATTGAAAATTGAGTGATTTTTTGTAAGAAAATGAATGTGCAAAGGCTTGTATTTATAGGCAAAAAAAAAAAAAAAAAATATCTGTCCCCAAGGATTCCTTTTAAAAGGGATCCGGCGGATCCAACCACTGTTTAATCAAATCCGGATTTTGGATATCAAATCTCTCAAATCTTCCAAAGTCCAATGCAAATCTTCAAAATATGTTGTTTAGATATGCAAAATAGAAGTGACATATCACAACAGTCAACTGTGTAAAAGAAGTCATGGATGGGGTAAATATAAATTTATAAAACCATTTTTACTTTCATGTAATTTTATGTAATATGCAAGTAGTGTAGTCACTTGCAAAATGAATTGTGTAGTTACTTTTGTAGCATACTAAAAATGTTTTAGACACAAAAATGTTTAAACGACTCTAACAAGTTATTATTTTATTTATTTATTTATTTTTTTTAAATATTCTTAATGGTTTGTTAGGCGTTTGATCATAATGCAACATAACAAACATGTACGAACTTGTGTTGTAGCATATGAGGATTCAAGACGTCGAAAGGGGTTGGTGCATGTTGAGACAAAATATGATTACGAGTAACTTGTAAATTTTATGTATTACAAGTTAGATGTTTGTTATCAACAAAACAAATGAGACTGTATAGATAAAATATCGTAATATTTGCACTAATAATCTCCTCCTTTAGATGATGTCAAAATATGTAAACGCAATAATAAAATGTAAAAGTTACGTGTATCTACATTTACATTACCTTCTCCGTTTACAATCTTCTCCCCCTTTTGTCAATAAAAAAGGGTGTGTCCTTGGAGTTAAACCTCATTTCTACCCATAAAGGCGAGCTTGCATCATCCCTAGTGAAGTTAAATTGTCCTTCCAATCCCCTAGGTTATTTCCATTTGTCACTAGCAGATTCATAGATCAAATTTGAAAGCGTAACCTACATCAAGGTTAGTTTCGTACAACTTATATAATGAAACACTAGGAGAAATCTATAACGAAGAAAATACATATAGAAAATGACACATGTGGGTAAGCTATGTCAAACTATCTCCTCTTATTTTTGTCGAAACACAAAGGAGTGTCGAAGAGTAAAAATGATGATGAATGCTTGCATGCTCCCCCTTGTACGAGGCGTCAAGGTATGATTGAAAAGCTACAAACAAAAATTAGTGCAAAAATATATTCGTCCTTGGACGAGTATATACAACAAAGTGTGTACAAGGTGCACTTTATAAATGCTTTGAATAAAGCTCCCACTTGCTCTAGGGCGTCTAGATGAACCTACAAACAAAAACAAAATTAGTGAAATAGCATCTTTGTTCTTTAGACAAATATGTCATATACAACAAAGTGTATATCCCGTCAAAAAAATAATCTAAGCCACTTTTGTCCATAGAAAAGTGTATTATACACGTTAAAGTGTATATATGAATTTGAACCTACAAAGAAAAGATTAGTGCACCATATACTTCGTCCTTTGACAAAGAGGTCATATATAATAAGATGTATATGCGATGCAATATATGGATGATGCACGAAATAAAGAACCCTCATCATAGAATAAAGCGTCTCATGAAGTGTAGTCTTCTCATAAGAACTACAAACAATCAGAAGGATAAAATGAGAATGCAATATGAATCTCTAAAATAAACTAACAGAAAAATAAAGTAGAAGTAAGATAATGCCAAAAAGAAAATAATCTTACAATTTGCATCATTGTGGTTGGTTTTGGAGGTGAGTTTATTCTTTTGACAACATAGGCAAAGATGCTTATGAGTGTTAGGATATGTGGATATCCTATTGATCTATAAAGAGGCATCAAGTTAAGCATAGGTTGAAGTATTGTGGAAGGTGGTTCAACCTCCATGGGTTGAAGTGATGGTGAGTCACTAGTAGGTTGTGGTTGTCGTGGTGATAAAAAGTTTCATGATGAATCTTCTTGTGAAGATGACTCAGTGGATGACTTAAGATTGATAAAAGTACAAAGGTTTTTCACCTGAACTTGTTGGTTGGTGAAGCACTTGAGGTAGAGACACAGTGACTGCATGAGTAGTGAGAGTGGTGGCGGAAGGTGGTGATGACAATGAAAGTAACTAACAATGCATGTTTATATATAAAGTGGTGAGGATGATTATGCATGTTTTAAAATATAATATTCTATCACCAAAAGAAAATGATTAAGACCTAATATCAAGTCCTAAGGTCAATTCCATTAAGCTTGAGTGTGAAAAGGATGATAAAAATACCTAATTTCATTCAAACCTTGGTTCTTCATATTATAATCCTAATATCGTTTGCATAAACCCCAAAGGCAATACTACTAACCTTAATGTAGTGCAAAATATGAATCAAAATATGAAATGTGTGCAAACGAGCACAAATCAACTTGATAACATAATCAACCATTATCACCCTGCACAAACTCAAACGTGTTAGTTTTAAATCTTGTATAAGTTAAAATATCATCTTGCAACATGATAATTCAAGCACTAATACCAACAAATATGAATGAAACACATTCACATAGTATTATGGTAATGACCTCAAAAGGTATACGCATAAATAATCATATATATGAACAAGACACGTTCACAAATAGACACATAAAAATAAAATATCTTATATTAAGCATAGAAGAGGACACATGCCGCAATTAGAATAAAATGCCATAATCCACCCTCGAAAATTGTTGGAAAATCCTACGAGTTGAACTAGTGTTGAAAATGTTGGTTTATATTAGTAAATCATTTACACTAACAATGACATGCAAACTATGTGTCAAGAGAGAAAAGGATGAGCATGAGATCCTATGATGGTGTTCTTAGAGTTACGAGGTTATAGTTTAGGAGGATCCTAGACTCCATTTAAATTAGTATCTAAGATCCATAAGGCGGAGTTGTTGGTTGCATAGATGAAGAAGTTGTCAAACATGTAGAAAACTAGAAGGGGGTTGAATAGTTTTACCAATTAAAACTTCGATTTAAAAATTTTAGATCGACTTATGTCAACATGTTGGATATTGATAGTTATATTTGATTAAACTATACTATGAGAGTGAGAGAGAAAGAAACAACTATAACACAAGTATTTATGGTGGTTCGGCTACAAGGTCACCTTCCTTGCCCTACTCCACTCCTCGAGTACCCAACTCGATAGTTTGTAATCACTACACAACACAAGCTCTTTTTCTTGGCTGAAAAGCCTTCACAATGTTGCTTACACTTTTTTCGGTATAAAGCTAAATACCAAGTTCTTCACACAAGGTAGAACCAAGCCTTCGTCGCCTACACTTTATCCTATACAAGGCTAGATACCGAGTTTCTTTATAATGGAGGAACTAATCCAAGCACCACTGGTTAACATAACACACCTATGATATGTTTGAGAGGAACCAACTGCAAGGGACACTTACGTGATCTTGTGATGATGATGAAGTCTAGCAACTCATGTCTTCGATCTTGCAAGTCTTCTATGCTAAACGTCATGATCTCGCCTTTAAGAGGAACCTAGAGAGTCACTAATAGAAAAGCTACATAGGTGATCCTTGGATCCGAGGTTAGAGAAGTAAGAATATAGAGAGAAGATATATCTAAAAAGTGGCAAAGTGAAATGAGGAAATGGCCAACTATTTATAGGAAAACAATTCTCTGATCACTCAGATCGTTTCCCAAAGGGATCCGGCTATCTGGTAATACCAGTTCGGATTTTGGGTTACAATTCTGGGTTTTGGGTTATGAGTTATGATCCATGGGTTATGTGACGTCATGCATGATGTAATATACATATTGGGTCATGGGTTATGGACTTTGGGTCATGAGTTATGAACTTTGGGTCATGGATCATAGATTTACCCATTTTGATGTCATACATGATGTCATACATATGGTTCATGGGTTTTGGGTTATAGATAGTCTAAGCTTTTACAAGTTACATTTGGCTTAACATGTATTTTTATAAAAATGCAAGTGACCAAAGTTACTTATAAGTGTTTTATAAAATTGGTTTTGGTTTTACGTAAAATATTTAACTAAACATGTATAATGGTGTATTTGTTTAGTGAAATGAGTTAGTAAACTATTGGCTCAAAAACTTTACGTATTTTATTTATTTTGTTAAAATGATTCTACGATTGTTATCGACTAAACATAAGAAGATCGTAAAATATAAATAAATGTTTTTACGATTTATTTGTATTGACAATCTCTCCCTTTTTGTTGATGATAAAACATAAAATTTATTTTAAGTAAAAAATAAAATTCGTAAATTTTAATTAAGTTTTTACTCTTTTCTCCCATTTTTTGTCGAAACAAAAATAGTGTTGAAAAGAAACTAACCTGAATGCAAGAATTTAGAGAGAGATAAGAGAAGAAGATATAAAAGATAAACTAAATATATGCATATTTGCTCCCCTTTGACGAGTGTTCCCCCTTGGTGAGGGCATCAAATATTTAGGAAGGGTAAGAAGAGAGCATTGCAAAATATGAAATGATTTTGCTTTGACGAAAGCTCCCCCTTTTGAGGGCGTCAAGTACTCCAAGTGAGTTTTGAAAATCTACAAAACAAAAGTTAGAATGCAAGCATATAGTATGATTTTTGTAGAAAATAAACTGAAGTAAAGCTCTGTTTTAGTTCTGAGCGCCGGATCCTCAGGATCCATTTCGTAATGGATCCGTCGGGTATAAGGCAAGGGATTGGGGTACCTGCAACTTGTTAGCAGTAGTTTAAAGAAAATAAAGTATAAAATTAAGTCATAGCCACAATAATATGCCCAAATAATCAAGAAACATTTAAACACGTAGATTCATATAATGAAAAACAAGAGAGACGATACAACAATGATCAAACCCCTAAAACTAAGAATATGATCTAATATATAAGAAAATGCTAATGAGATAGACTAAGATAAAACTAGAGGAGAATGACCACTTGTGCTTGCACTTCAAGGTTTCTAGGGGTGGTTAGGTTTGTTGATGCCATCAAGGCGTTCAAGGAGGTGGTAGAACATGAAACGCACTTCATCACGAAGTTCATGTACTAAGGTTTGAGTTTGTTGACAATGGTAGCAAGTTTCTTCATGACTTGGTTATTGTGATGATGGAGGTATGTTTGAAGTGTAAGGACCTAAGAGAGAAGGTTGTGGGTGCACGGAGGATGTTGGTTAAGATGTGTGTGTGGGTGGAGGAGGTACAAATGTGTCAACATCCATGTTGTCTGGTTGTGGTGGTTGATGTCTAGTCATTACCCAAAATGGTCCATTAGAAGGTGGAGGAGAAGGAGACACGCGTGCTATTGTTGGTGACACATTAATGTTAACACCTACGTTATGTGAATGAGGTTGGTTATTCTTTCAATAGATGAGAATGTAGGAAATGGTGGTGGATTAGAAGGTCTAGGAGGAAAGTCCTCCAAAGTGTTCATGTAGAGTTGTGGCGAAGAATGAGGTGTAGTGAATGAGAGTTGTCTTGGTTCAATAAGTGTAAGATATAGGATTTCACAAACACATCAAACCAAACAACATATGGGTGTATACAATGTTTAGAGAGAGAAAGAGAGATGTTCTAGTGAGAGAAACACATAGAAGGTTAGATTCCAAATGAACATCCAACCCTCTCCCTTGTGGGGAGAGGGCTATTTATACAAAGAAGCACGCCCTCCTTCGGGCTGTGGATCAGGCATACAGTGGGTAAAGACCCGTCCTTCCTCCACGGTGTTGCACTAGACTAAACTATGCTAATAACTATCTAACAAATAACGTAATAAATGATATGTCTACGAGCTAACTTAAGCTAGATCATATTTTGGGGTGACCGATGCTTCACTATGAAATTTCCAATTCCTAACAATCTCCCCCTAAGGGAGGTCACCCCATGATTTACATTTCGCATTCTAGCATTCTAATTAATCTTCAGTCTTGAGCTCGTATACTTCACTTCATCAATATATTCAATCTTTATGCATACATGGCGATTTCATCATAGTCCAACTACTTTGTACATTAAGTGGAGGTTATAGGGCTGATCAACATTTTGATGACCTTCGAGCTTTATTTGTGATTATCGGCCACCATTAATCTCAGTATCACCCATTGTTGTGTTGCCCGCATATGATGTTGTGACATTAGGACCGACATGCTCACATTCTGGATCATGATTTCTTCTTGTCAGAGTGGCAGAAGCTTTAGTTGATTCATGATATTTGCAGCAGCGTAGCAGAAGCATGGAGTGATAATATCAGAGTCGTTGATGCACTTATCATGATTTCTTTTGAAATGAATGTGTTGTGTGAGCATGCGGCTATGTATTGACCTCTCCATTCGATGCAAAGCGTTGGGCACTGCATAAAACAGTTAGCAATAAAGCGCACGAAAGTGTCTTTGATCACTTTCGTTGAATTGAGGTACACGACCCACGGTTCCAGGTTGATCAGTACAAGTCGCCTGTGATCGATTATAATTCGAAGAATCTCCTTGACAGGGTTTCGCAATGCTCTAGCCGTTGTCAAACCGGAACGTCTCAAAGAAGACAACACGGAGTGAGTGAACCAGCGAATTTGAGATTCACTGATTTATGAAAAGAGATTTGAAAATCAATCGAGTACTGCTCAAAATAAAGTGTTTTTGCAATACAACGAAGGTTTTAAAGAAAATCAATTATCAATCATAAACACCTTTTATTTTTGAAATATTAATAAACAGTCGATGTGCTCGAGAAAAGAGTTTTAAGCACAACGACCGGTTTTTCAAAGGAATCCGTCAATCCATAACCTGAACCAGGATTGATTCAATAATTTGAATCGCCCCATTGTTTCTGTTCAGTTGTCACATGGTTGATTTATTGGATAGATCTCACATGCCACCTACCAAGAGCTTGTTTGATGTTGGCTCTAGAAGGCTTTCCATCTTCATTGTGAATATGTTTGCATATCACTCAGATGTTCTGGCAATACCACAAGGATAATGCGTAGGACTCTAAAAGTATATTCTCTCTTTCCACATTGTGTGAAACAGAGAGTCTTCATTGATTGTGTCCTTAATGAGATTTATTGATGATCTCGTGGATCAACCATCTCTAAGAGAAAGTCGATAGATAATGTAGGTTCCCCTGTGAGAATGAAACAAGTCCTTTTAAGAGGAACTTGATTAGCTTGGGAAGATGTAGTGCAATGCGTCACTGGGTCCATGATGTCTTGTCTTCAATACCGGTGTTACCAAGGTAACATCCAGTAGCATATGAATTGAACCCGGTTTCGGCCCTAAGGTTGAAATAATGAAGGGCTATTTTTTTTCACCCTTTTATCATTCATTTATTTTTCATTCTTCAACCCCTTCAGTGCTTACCGAGACTTCAGTACTAGAACCTTGTTGGGTTTATTCCAGTTCTAGCTCTATCTCAGTCTGTACTCTTCCCATATTCTCATTTTCTCCTTTTTTCATCATACCTAAGGACTCTACACTATCTAGTGGATTGTCCCTGGGTAGATCCCTCCGGCTTTGGCGGGGTCGTGGGAACGAATACCTAACCTAACTATCCTTATATCACCATACATAAAGTAAATTTGGTCGGTCTTTTAAGTATTGTTCATTCTTCCATGAAACCTATTGAAAAATTATTTGGAAATTCAATCAAGGTACTTGTGATACGAAATCAAAGCATTTTGTACCTTAATAGTTTTGATCATTTTGAAATGCTCCCCCTCAACATGTGCATATGATCTTGAAATTGTTTAGCACATGGAGGCAGGAGTTCTTTGACATAATTTCTTGATCACTATTTCCGTAGAAACAACCATTTGATTTTCTTGGTAAATTCTCCCCCTCAATATGTGCATAGGATATTTGAAATCATTTTATCACATAGAGGTAAGAGATATTTTGAAATACATCCACGATTACCAAATATTTAGAAACCATTTAACACTCAATCAAGGTACATTATGTTAAAACATAGAAATCTTTGTACCTTGAAGGTTTATATTTGTTTTGAAATGCTACCTCTTAATATATGCTTCGAGATTTGAAAAGAGTTTAGCACATATTAGAGAGCAGTATGCACTTTGAGGCAAAAATGGTTACCTTTTATCATCTTTCATATTTATATCACATTTTCTCCCCCGATCAAAAATTTCAAATCCTTTGAGATTTTGGATCTCAAGTGATTTAAATATGTATGAAACAAAAATTTGTTGGAGAAAAATGTGTCCGGTTTTATATGATCTGAAGTGGACTACACTGAAGTTCCCTTTTTAGAAAAAGGGAAACCACAAAACATAACCTATCACTACTCCATACATTATAGTTATAGTTGTTCATAGTACAGACACCACATTCTACACATCAAACTAAAAAAAAAAAACTGCTCCCGGAAGATGTCTTCATTTAGTTCTTTGAAGCAGCTTGTAATGACCTTCAAGAAGTCTACCACCCACAAAACTCTCAAGGCTGCGATAAATCTTTCTAGTCTTTAGTCTTCTTCCGATCGCAAAGAATGAAATCTTCACACATCTTCAAATCCTGTTCATACCAGAATCTTGTTTTGTTCCACGGCTTCAAATCAAGTTTGATTTGCTTCACTCTCGAGTTCAATTCTTCTTCGACCATCTTGAGAGTTTCATCACTGAACTTGAAAAGCTCGCACAGTCTCATTAGCATACGTGACCCGTATATGTCGGTAAAGATGATGGCTCTAGGGGTGTCAATCACTTTATATTCGTGATGAAATTCAAGTCCTGAGGCTTCCCATTACGGTCTTGTTAGGTTGACCCGAGTCTGGTAGCTTTCCATTCCTAGCTAAAAATCCCCAACTCTTTGTCGAATGACCAAGCCTCTGATCCAGAGATTGACAGCAGCCGAGAGAGCCTTCTTCTCATGAACAGGTAGATGGTCAAGGTGTCCTTGGAGGTTCAGAAGATAGAGGTCTTCAAAGTCATTTGGCATCAAATGTTTAAAGTCGTTTTCTTCTATAATATGCTCTTTCAAGTCTGCTATTCGAAGAACAATCTTCTTCAGGTAATCATAGCCATAGATTGAGAAGATCTCTACACTGACAAAACTTAGAATACGCAGCTTAAATCGAATAGCTCTGCGACTCTTTTTAGCACCATGTCTATCAATGTAGAATTTCTTCTTCTTGAACCACCAATGAGAAATGCCATATGAGGCAGCAATGTCAAACTCTTGTTCTTTGTCTGCCCAGAATTGATATGGTACCATCTGTTCAAGACCCTGATCAGTGTAGGTAGTAGCTTTCATCTTTGAAATTGATAAAGCTGGTCTTCTTTCAGTAGTACGATCACATAGATAGTCCAGGTCATGGTTGAAGAAGAATTCAGACTGCATGGTCATTTGTCCAGGTTCACCACCGAGAGGAAGAGGGTTGTTCACATCAAACCGATTGATCTGCTCACTAACTTGATCATTCAACGTTTTATAGCATTCTTCCATCCGGTATTGAAGTGATTAGCATCCGAGTGGAAGACTTTGACGATTTCAAAAGCTGGGCCTTCAAGGTCTTTCAGAGTGATTGATGTAATTCCCTTCTTCTCACAAAACCACTTCATGAAGCTTCCCATATCCCCTGTGAAGTGAAGAAGAGAGTCTTCTGCTAGAGCTTCATAGTTGGAAATAATGGTTGAAGCCCAATTATTGTCGGGTTTGTTGAATCGACTCGGAATGAACCATGAAGGTTCAGGAGTTTGAGGTTTATCTTGGGTGAGCCAGCTTTGAGTCACGTCCTTTGAAGGTGCAGCTCTAGACGTTTTGATTTGTTTTCCCTCAATATAAGCATCCAACCAATCTTCTTCTTCTGTAACTTTGGGAATGTGCTTGGTAGAGGCGTCATCATCTTCGATTCGACTCTTGAGCAACGAAAGACTCTTCATTAAGCATTTGCTCTTCAGGGATAGAAGAGATGGTTGGTGTAAACCTGGAGTCAACGGTGGTCCATGCTGTAGAAGTATTTTGAGATCCATGACCACTTGAAGTTCCGGTTTGTTTCTGAGTTTTTGGTGGAGGTGAAAGTGGGTTTACCTTGTGAGAAATGGCTGTACCGGAAGATCCACCAGCTCCAGATGTGCCTGCTCCACCAGTAGGAGGTGGAGGAGGTGGTGGTGACTTGGGGCCTCCAGACATATCCTTTGATTCCATCGGAACAGACCTTCTTTTCTTCGTAGCCTCCCTTTCACGAACATCCACCACAAACTGCTGATAATCATCATGCCTCATAGATTCATCGAGAGCCTCGTATAATTTCTTATGAGTATCTTGCAAATGCTCTCCTGCATCATACATTCTTTCTGAGAGAACTGATCTCATGTTAGAGATCGGAAAGTCTTTAAATCGCTGAAGTAATGGAGCCTTCATTGCCCATTCAACCGCATCTTTAATATCTGCTTCTATTGCCTTTGTTACAACTTCATTGAGGTTAAGATTCTCTAGCTTTTTGACACGACTATCAAGATTATTGCAGCTATAGGAAAGTGCTTCTCAATAGTTACAATACGTAACATGGCCTCTTCGAGCAATTGCTCAGTTGTTTTGACAGGAGGAGGTGAGGCAGGAGGTGGTGAGGCAGGTGGAGTGACGGCGTCACTGATAGTGACAACTTGTAATGGATCATTAGCGGGTTCGGGTGGTGGAAGTACAGTTGTCTTAGCGGGTTCGAGTGGAGGTGTGATTGATGGAGTTGTAGCAGCAGTGGAGACCTTTGGAGCAGACATCGGAGGAATGGTTGAAGAGTCTTGTTGAATAGTGACCGAGAACATGGACTGAACTTCTTCCTTTTCATTAGTTTGCTTGTCCGACTCGATGTCCGAGGGTCCGTCTTTTAAGAATTGGTCACCAAAGTAAGATCGAGTTCAAGAGTTTTAAGTGATGATAATGAATCTTCATTTCCCCCAACTTCCATATCATGCCTAATGGTGTCTATCTGTACAGACTCAGCTTCAAGCACAGGAACCTCTTCAGTAAAGGGAGATGTCTCCTGGCTTTCCGTCTGTGTATCACTGGAAGCAGGTGATTCGACCGATGTATCTGCCACATCTTTTTCCACCCCAAATTGTACTTGTGCAGAGGATGATACAACATCTCTTTTCTTGAGTTCAAACTGGGTAGTTGTTTTAGGCGGTGGTGAAGAGATGGTTAGTAGCATATGAGCAGCTTGTTCTGCTTCTCCTCTAGCTATTCCTTTACCTTTGTCTTGTGTGGCAGGATTGATTTGTCGTGGTGCTGGCTCTGGCTCTCTTATCACAACCCCTCCCACTGGTGGTCTTTGAGACACGTTCAAACTGTCTTTGTTGTATTCCTTGTTGTAATGCAGCTTTGTCTTCATCAATCAACCCCTTCTCACTTCCTGGAACCTTAGTTCCTTCATCATTACCCTTACCAGCGTCTCTCCTTATCCTCTTTTGCATTTGTGAAGGAGAGACATTAGATACTGAACTATCGGGTCTCTTCTTTTTCTTAGGTAGGCTTGAGTAGGTGGACCCTGATTGTTTTGATTTTGATTGTGTGGGAGTGGACTTGGGTGTGTCATCAGTGGTTGTGGCAGAGGCTTTCTTTACATATCATTTGAAATAATCAGCATTCTTGATTCTATCAGTAAGCAAAGCTTCAGGAACGGGCATTCCAAAGATCTCCTTGTCATGTCCTCTGGCAATATATTTAATGTTGCCAAGAACGAATTCATCGCTGGCTTCATGCAGGGCTGATTCGCTTTGTGAGTTGAGCTGGTGAGTTTGTTGCAGATGATAGATAATGAGTTTTGAGAATCTGATGTTGGGAATCACTCGTTTACCAAGAATTTTTCTTCGTTTGACTTTATTCTCAGAGTTAATTCTATCGGTGATAAATGTGTCTAAGGACAAGATGAATTCTTCCCAAATAAGTTCAGCGAAGTCAATATTTTTCCCTTTGACTATTCCCCACAGTATTTGCATAATGGGAGTTCTTACTCTATCTGTCCCTGACGTTTTACCGGTAAGGCATAGATTGAGAATTGTGACGATTGATCTCCATGGTTGATATATTTCGGCATTGATGAGTGATGAAATATTGGTTAGTCTTTCCGGGTATCCCAATTCGTAGACAAAGTCTAAAATTTCTTGAGTGGAGGGTGGAGTGATGAATTTGTTGGAAGGGTCTCTTGGTGTGATCTGAAGAGCATCTCTGAGTGTATCAACTGAGATGTCATACCATTTGTCTTCAAGCTTACACGAGTATGAAGCAGATACTTTATCCCATGTAACTGTTTTCCAGAATTGTTGAAGATAAATGGAGGGAATTGTGCAACGATTGGTTAAGGCATTAAAGAAGTTGGTTTCCTTCAAGATGTCAATAGCCAATCGATAAGTTGGATTTTGTTGCCCTCTATCCACATCTAAATAGCAGTTGCTCTTAGCAATTGACACCCATTCCGCACGTGGAAGTAATTCTTCGTCAGTTAGAGTGACAGTTGGTGCAGAGGCAGCAAGAATATCAGAGGATGTGGTGTCAGCCATTGAAATCTGATAGTTACACATACAACAAAAACCATATCCAAAAATTTTTTTAGGTTAAGACACTGATATCCCTTATGACCAATTCATAGCCTAACATATCATAAGCACATAGATAGAGTCATATAGACAACTACGAAACCCGGATATGACAAATATGCAAAGACTTATAAGTGCAAGATGAATTTGGAGAGTACATCAAAAAGATAGTACCACAAGCAAAATTGACAACATGTATGTTAACTCGCAAACATCAACTCGCTTTGGAACAAAAGTTTGAGCAAATCGCATAACTTAACACGCATAGCTAACAATTAGATATCAACTCACATAAGTCAGAGCATATGAGGTAAGTCGCATATGGCAACTCGCATCCATCTACACGCTTTGGTCAAAAGAACTGGTCAACACGTATAAGGTAACACGCATACATCAAAAGTATGAGGCAAGTCGCATAGGGCAACTCGCATGCATCAACATGCTTTGATCAAAAGAGAATGGTCAACGCGTATAGGATAACACGCATACATCAGAAGTATGAGGCAAGTCGCATATGGCAACTCGCATATAATGATAAGCAATAGGCAACACGCATACCCTATCAAATAATGCAACTTGCATATAGCAACTCGCTTTCAATAATAATCAATAGCAACTCGCAAACAAGCATATGAGAAACACGCTATCAAGGAAATTGCACGGCAACTCGCATACAAGAAACTATAGGCAACTCGCTATTAAGAACTCACCAAGAACGACCCAATTAAACCGTCACATAATCAAACGCATGATTATACTCACTCAGAAAACTCACATTCCAAAAGAGAAACCTTATTCAATGAACAAGACCAATAACCCAAGCAAATCCAATAACCATATATACACGACCCTTAATCATCCTTAACCCGCATCACAAGAAAGATCCAATTAAATCATCTAATCATTTTTCAACGCAAGTCTTAATTTAAACACTCCTATTCAATAACATCTAAGACTACTTTCAATTTCATTTATCAAAAACATACAAACCTATAGTCGATGTATATTGATTGAGATGAGAGATAGAGAACGCAATCTGCAAGAAGGATTCAAAATGAGACAGGGTACGAGTGCATATTATGAAAAAGATGAGATATACAAGATCAGACAACAAGAAAACATACCACACACTCACAATTTGTTAACTCGCTAAGTTGAGAGTTGAGAGAGAGAGAATATGTTTTAAAAAATTTGACTGAGAAGTATGCGTATTGACCAAGAGGCAACTCGCGACCTTAAGTACACATGTTTAGCTAGTTGACACTTTTAGACCCTATACCTTGTAACATGCAAACATAATCTGAAGGGGCAACTCGCATGTATTAATAGATTTGACAACACGCAATATATCCACTTTAACTTTGTCAACTCGCATTTACCATATTATCAACTCGCATAAAAGAACTTAACAAAACAAATTGCTAACATAAGAGAGAGGCATATCAGTTCAGAAAACATAAAGTTTAGCAACTTAAGTCACACCAAGAATCATATAGCATGCAACAGCCAGACCATACAACCAAAATGATCATGATTAATCAATCCAAGTACTAAATCAAATGAAGGTGCACAATTCTCCCCCTCAATCAATGATACTGAATAGAAAGTAATCATTGATTGATTCAGTAACTTAAAAATGGGTCTATTACAACTTGAGTATGTGATTGTTAAGAAGAGAAATATAGAAGATTAAAAAGACTCTGTTCGAACTTCATCTAAAGCCCCGTGTCATTGTTGAATGACATTTCTAGGACCGTAGATGTTATCGATGACAGAAATTTGAATAAAAACGAGTGTACTAAGAGAAAAAATTTTAATTTTAATTTTTAATTTTAATATTATATATAATATATATATATATATATATATATATATATATATATATATATATATATATATATATATATATATATATATATATATATATTTTATAAGAATGTATATAAAAAAATTTGTACAAGACTTAATAAGAACGAGTCCTGAATAGAGGGATCAGAGTCGAGTACGAGGTACATCAATTCGACAAGCTACAATTCCGAGTAAGCAATCTTCTGTTGGAAACCGGTCATGATGTTCATGAATGAATTGAGCATTGTACGAAAAAGATGAGGACACTTTGCACTAATAGCACATGTAGTATTGCAAATAGGTGGGTTAGTGTGGTATATCCTCATTTTTGATGTTGTAGTCGGTCTAGGAGTATCATTAATAGACATCCCTTTAAGTTCAACATTCTTGAAGATTTTACATGTGGGGATCCACTTAAGACAACATCTAGGTGAGTAAGTCCGTTTGGTACACTGAACTTAAAGAGTCTACCAATAGGAATCCACTTAAAACAACTGCTAGCAGAGTTAGATGAAGCCAAATCCCTGTTCCGAGCATTGGTCCTTTTGCAATTAATTTGTTTCTTAGGGGATTGGTCATCCATTTGATGCATCTTATATGGACTAGATGAACTCCTTATATTCACGATCTTAGATTTCTGAACCTTCAGCTGGGGATTGTCATTCCTCATATTGGAATGAATTAGTGAAGTGACTGGTTTAGACAAAACTATGTTCTTATCAACTTGGGAGGTGATTGGTCCCCAAACGGTCAAGTTTAATCACACAAGCTAGCCACTTGTGAATGGCCAACCGTAACAAACTTAAAACTGCTCAGAAACCAATGCAATGAAGATCAGGAGAATATAGTGGATTCCCAGGTCGTTAAGTCCCACGGAGACTCAATGGTGTGTAAACACAATCAGAGATAGAATGATCACTAAGGATAGTGATCAGTAAGGATTTGGATTGAATAACTACACTACTGATTGATTGGAATGGAATTGATACAGAATTGGAAAGCACAACAATCGATTAAAGAAATGTAAATCGTGACGCTTAAAACTACGAACGTACAAAATTAAAAGGTGAGATCTAAGAAATAAAAGACCTAAAAATATGAAAATGACATTTTTGGAATCCTTAAAATAAAAGAAAATTATTAGAAAAAGAAAATTATTTTTATAACTATTTATTTAATTATTACTAATTAAAAACTATTTTTAACTATTTATTAATAATCTAAAATAAAAGAAAATATGAAATAAAGTTAGAAAAATAAAATTATGATTCAGAAAAATCTAAAATATTATAAAACTTATTTTAAAATTGAAAATATATTTTTTTACACTTTTTATATATTTATTACTAATTAATTACTATTTAAAATACACTTAAATACTAGAAAATATAAAAATAACCTGGAAAAATAAAATTTTAACTTGGAAAAATCTAAAATATTATAAAACTAATTTTAGAACTGAAAAGATATTTTTTATGCTTTTAATTATTTATTACTAATTATTTAATACTTTTAACTATTTAAAATTATAATAAATACTAAACAGATTATGAAAATTATGAAACTTTTTCTAAAAATAACTTAAAGTGACAGAAAACTAAGAAAAATATAAAAACTAGATTTGCTTAATAATAAGCTGAAAAGAAAAATCAAAAAGCTAATTAATATTAAATAAACGCTATCACTATATTTAAAATGATGTTTTTCTGGATTTTATTTTTGAAAACTATTTAACTACTGATTATAAGCTACTTTTATGAAAACACAAATTTTACAAACTGAAAATAAGCTGTTTGAGAAGCTTATGAGCTAACAATGGATGTTTTAGCTTATTTTGGAGAATTAAGCTCAATCAAGCTCACAAACTGGAAACAAAGGTAGATTATGAATCAAACAAGCTTAAGCTACTCAAATGAAGCTAGAAAACACAAAGAAGCATCTTGATGAGATGGAAATAAGCAAATAAGCACTTGTATAAAACTAAGAAATGGACAGAAATGGGACAAGGTTGAGGCTTATTGCAGCCCTACCAAACAAGCTAGAAAATGGAAGACTAAGCTTGGGACCTCAAGTCAGCTAGGAAAGCTTTCCAAAGAACCAAGTTATACAAGATTTGACCAACAATTAAGCTCTGTGTGAGCTTTTAATTGAGCTTGGAAAATGGTGCACAGGCACTTTTTGAGCAATGTACTCAAAAGAACTTGGAAAATAAGCTATTAAAAAGTGATTAAAGGTAAACTAGTATTTTCTAATTAAGTTTAGCAACTAAACTTTAATACCCCAAAAGATTTTAAGCTAAAACTCAATATTAAACTCACACTAAAATTATCTATTTTATTCAAAAACGACCTAACCGAAATTTGACTTTTTATAAAAACTAGTTAAGTTGACTAAAATGAACTTTGAATCACTACTACTTACTGATTATGTTGTTTTAAGGTGAAATAAGACTGATTTGATCAATGATAACAACTTGTAAACATGAAAACAAGATCAATGATCATGAAAATCCAACAGTTAATGACAGAGATGAGATCAAATGCAATTTTGACTTTTTGTCAAATGAGAACTAGTTTTCTTGATCGAGATGAGTTATTAGACACTTATGTGACACAGAGCAAGCACAAACAACAACACAAACACTATCTATCACAGTTTAACTAACAAATCCAAACAAGACTTAATATAACTGTTTTGGAATTTTTCAAAGCAAATCACAAATTAAAACCATGGAACTGATTTCAGACCTTATAATATCATTTATAGAGACTAAATAGACATGAAACAACAGTACTAACAACATCAAACACAAGACTGATGATTATACTAATTTAATCGTCAAAATGAGATTTTTAACAACTACAAATTTAAATGAACAACCAACTGATTTTAATCTTTAACTACACTTAACTAAAGCTAATGAACATGAAAACACAGAGATTCAAGCTAATAAATAACTAAAATAGTGAAATGCAAAAATGAACAAAAGGCTTACAAAATAGAATCCAAGCACAAACCGAGAACCTGATGCACAAACACACAACCTATAGCTTTCCACAAAGCTTCTAATCCAAGGCCATCCACAATCTACCTGCCCAAATTGTGAATATCATTTCCAATGGATTTTTGATTTTTCAACTAATTACTTGGTATTTTTGGTGATTTTCTATTTTTGCTTCTAAACTGAATTTTAAGGTCTCTAATAGCTTTTAGAAGCTATATAGGAGCTTACATGGGCTATTTCAGTCCAAAACAACAAATAAAAATAACATTCGAATCACATGAGATTTTAACTTGAAATTGCACAAACTTGAAAATGAAGCTTAAAACTGAAATTGATGTCAACAAAAGCTCAATTATACATTAAAGACTTGAAATACAGAGTTTGAAAGATTAAAGATACACTAGAATTTGAAATTAGACTAAAACGACATGCATAAATAAAAATTACACAAGATGATTTGATACATTGCTTCTCCTTCTCTTTATAATGACTTTTGAGACTCCTTGTTGACCTCTGAAACTTTCCCACCTCATCTGAGCCATTGGATTGGACAAAATCATCATAACCATCCAAGTGTCTTTTACCAAAAAGTCTATTAGAGGTTTGAGCGTGTTTTATTCAATAAATGAAGTTTGGGTGTTAGTGGAGGTGGAGGGGACAAGGTATGGTGGTGGTGAAGTGATAGGAGCAAGTGGAATGAAAACAGCTCTGGTTTGAGGAGTCACTGGTTTTGGCGGGGTTTTGTGAGAGAGAGGAACAGTACCTGGTGTTTGACTTCTTTGACCCGTGGTATTATTAATAAGTGGGGAGTTCAAAATTGGTTATGGCAGGGGCCAAAATGGATATTGGCCTGGCTCAAGGGTCAAGAGCTCAAGGGTGTGTGGGTTGGGCTTGTGTTGGGCTCAGCAGTTGGGTTGGATTGGATTTGATATATTACAAAGGTGTCCGTTTGGTTTAGCAAGTATACAAGGACCAAAAATGTAATTCGGCCAAAGTTGAGGACTGAACTTGCCCATTTTCCAAAGATATCACAAGGACCAAACTTGAAAAACTTTGATAGTACAAGGACCCTTTTTGCATAAAATTCCATTTTAAAATATCCAAGGACTAATTTTGCAATTTTTCAAACTTTAGGGACCTTTTCTGCCATTTGACCAAAGAATCATTCAAGGACCATTTTTGACAATTTAGAATATTTCAGGGACCTTGAATGATAAAATTCCACATTTTGATTTACCAGGGACTGTTTTGACAACTTTTGAAACTTGGGGACTAAAAGCGCCAATTTTGCAAACTTGAATCATTTTTCATCCGATTTTGATATTTTTGCATTTAAAACACATAAAACACTGATTTGTGATATTTTCATCATTTTGATGCGTTTCTGAGTGTTTTCAGATGATTTTGCAGTTTAAATTGTACAAAAATGATGAGTATTTAGACACTCATCAGGAGGCAAGCTTAGATTTTGATGATTTAAATCTTTCTGTCTTAAATGCATTGGGCTGCCTAGTTACAAGTCGTTTAGTGGCATTATGAACGGTTGGTTTCTCCAACGCTGATGGTTTTGCAAACTTAGTGTTCACTCTATTTCCCATATTTTTTCTAATCTCATTTTTTAAAGCAACGATAGTGAAACTCTTATCCTGAATTTGGGTTTTGAGGGTATCAATGTCAGCTAACATGGAGTTGATTTGATCTATCTGTTTGGTCCTACATTCCAAAGAATTCTTATTCAAGGATTCATTTTCTCTTAACAAATTAGCTACACATAGGGCTAGTTCCTCATTCCTAGATTTAATTGCATCACTAGCTTCACAGTTCATAATGTTCATACCCATATTCATGTTCATTTGAATGTCTGATATTTGTTTTTTCAGATTACAAATGGTTGAGTCTTTGTCTTGAATCTTTGTTTTTAATTGGTTAATTTCAAAAAATTCATGAAATTCTGGGAATTCCGGATTTGTGCATACATTTGAAGCAGGAAAACTTTCTTCCTTTTGCTGTATTGCAATTTCCAAGGAAATACAGTGTTTTTCAAGAATCGAATATTTGTTAGAAAGTTCATCAAATGCCCTTTTTGAAACCATATCATTTGTTTTAAAGCTTACAGACTCAGTCTCAACCATATCAATCGTTGTAAAACATTTATCGAGAATCCGCGTTTATCCTTAAATTCAAATGGTTTGGATACGTTACGGATGCCTTGTGTTGAATGTCAAGGGTAGCTCATCGATGACACCGTATCATTCATCGGTCCGACACTTGCATCAACATCACTTATCTTGAAGGCGTCAATGAGTTTCGGCGGTTTCATGCTCCTTAGTCTCTGATCCTTTGCATTCATTGTCAGCAGATTCAACATCCGATGTCATTCCAATTTCATCACTGTAATCAAATGATTGTGCCCCACATTCATTCACATTTCTGATCACTGCATCCTCTTCAAATATAATATCATTGTCATTTGTTTCTGACATCCCGCACTTAACACTAATTGGCCTCTCAGCTAACACATCACCTGATAATTCACAATTTGAATTAGCAGCCTCCTCAATGTACTTTTCCATATTATCCATTAATTTGATGTATTCCTAAATTTCCATTCCAGTATGCTTTTTGAAGGAAATACTCGTCAAGTGTTGATCAAAATCTGCGAAATATTCCTCATTGATAAATGGCTGGAATTGGTTGTGAATCATCTGGAGTATAGCCATGGAATCATCCTTCATTATTTTCCATTTGATGAGCTGGATCTTCAATTGTTCTAAGTCTAGCAACAATGTTCTCTTCAGTGTAGGTAAGTCCTGACGAAATAGAGCACTACATGTTCGATCGATGGACGTGGATAAAATTTGTAAGACATGAGAGTGAAGCAGTAGATAAGGTTGAATACTGCATTCAATATGTAATTTGCGGGTTCATTTGAATTGGACTCAAGGTGTGTAATGTTTAGATCATCATTGGTTGAATCTGTATAGGTCAAACTTTTTGAGTAGTACATACTTTGTCTGCAAATCGAGTCATATAATTTGAGCACATTAGAAATTATGGATCAGCTTGTATAAGCCATGAATGCCGACTTTACGGGATTTTATTATTCTTTGATTAAACCGGAAATAGATTCTTTCACGGATTTTACAAAATCAAAAGAACAACCGTAAACGTACGAAGAGGTGACAAGTCTCAATAGGCAAGTCGCTAAATAGACAACTCGCTTTGGTATCAACTCGCTAAACAATCAACTCGCTTAAAAGACAAGTCGCTTAAAACTCAAGTCGCTTAAAGAATCAACTCGCTAAATAGCCAAGTCGCATACAGAGACAACTCGCTTAACCACCAAGTCGCTTAAACCAACTCGCTGACAATACAACTCGCTTAATAGCCAAGTCGCTTTAAAACTCAAGTCGCTTAAAGAATCAACTCGCTTAATAGCCAAGTCGCTTAAACCAACTCGCTTCCAATAACAAAGCAACTCGCTTCCTAGAAACTTAACACCGTAGCTCAACTCGCCTTACAATATTTGAAAACAACCACTTTATCAATCAAAAACAGCTAAACCACAATGATTCAAGCCTTCCAATTCAAAACCTAAACACATATGATGATGCTAAACACAAAAGTACAATCAAAATTCAAACTTTAACACTAGAAATTGACCAAATGATTCAAACTCTCCTAAACACTTATAACCCTAAAAACCTTATGAAATCCACCAAAACAAAGAGCATGAAAGATGAGTGATCAAACCATGGCTCTTGATACCAATTGTAAGATATAGGATTTCACAAACACATCAAACCAAACAACATATGGGCGTATACAATGTTTAGAGAGAGAAAGAGAGATGTTCTAGTAAGAGAAACACATAGAAGGTTAGATTCCAAATGAACATTCAACCCTCTCCCTTGTGGGGAGAGGGCTATTTATACAAAGAAGCACGCCCTCCTTCGGGCTGTGGATTAGGCATACAGTGGGTAAAGACCCGTCCTTCCTCCACGGTGTTGCACTAGACTAAACTATGCTAATAACTATCTAACAAATAACGTAATAAATGATATGTCTACGAGCTAACTTAAGCTAGATTATATTTTGAGGTGACCGATGCTTCACTATGAAATTTCCAATTCCTAACAATAAGAGAAGCTCTTGTTGGTTGTGTAGAGATGGGAGTGTTTTGAGGTGTTTGTGTTACCAAATGGTTGAGAGTTTGGTTTAAGAGGTGTAAGTGATGGTGTTATCTTAATGGAAGCAAGTGATGGTGATGGTTTGATAAGAGAAAATTGTGAGCAAGTTGTGGTAGTGTTGGTTTAATGAAAGGTGGAGTTTGGATATAGTTAGGTGAGGGTTTCTTGATAGGTGCGGATTCATTGATGAAATTTCATGGATAACGCGAGCAAGATTTTTTTTAGGAAGGCTTCTAGTCAACGAGTGAGCATTTGGTATCTTAGTCATTGTGAGGGGTGTTTAGAATATGTATTTGCAGTTGAGAAGGTGATGTTGAGGTGTGGGATTGAAGCACAAACACAAGTGGTTTAAATAGTGAGGGATCATGCAAAGAAATTAAAGCTTAAACCAACAAAATCATTTAAATTGTAATCATTTGCATGCACAAAGGTCAACTAATGAGAAACATTCTTCTAGGAGAGTTATTAAAGACAATGTTGAAATGAATAAGGGTGATTTTCAAGTGACTAAAAGTAGTTTTATCTGTCTCTGTTTTCTCAGATCCACCAGATCCATTTCAAAAGGGATTCGAATAGCTCTAGCCAAAATATTCGGCTAAATGAGACATAGAAGAGAAGGAATGGTTAGGCATTTAAGAATTCTAGCCCATGTAGGTTGGTGTTATGATTGATAGGAGGTTGCTTAAATGAAAGAAGTTATGAGAACTTAAACTAAGGATGAGAAGTGACTTGATAATGAGTTTTATGGAGGAATGGGAACTAAAGAATGCTAATAAATGATCAAGGATGAAACTAGTTGGCTTAGGAAGTGATTAATGGAGATAGGAATCAGAGAGTGGTCAAGAAGCAAATTATAAGAAATGAAAAATTGATTTTAGAGCATTTTGAGGGTAAAATGGGTAAAATAAATTTATGAAAGATATAATTCTTATGAAAATAAGTGGATTAAGATGAGAGAAAGAAGATGTAAGTATCAGAGCGGAGAAATATTGAGTATTGGAGAAATGATAAATCATAAACATTTTTAGAAATCTCTTAAGTCATCCATAAGAGAATAGGAGAGCTACAGAGACTAATGGGACATAAGAAACTAATCTAATAAGGTCTGGAATGTGAGAAAGATGTATAGAGGTATAAAACATAGCTCTGTTTGGCCGGTTCCTCCAGATCCTTCCTAAAAGGGATCCGACATGTTATCCCAAAGGGATCCGGCTTTTGAGTGCCAAATAGACACAGTGAGTTCGCCACAATCAGGTCTATTTATCGAATTTCAAAACTTATGTTTCTATAATAATCATAGAAGGATTATTATTTTAGAGCAACAATATGGGTAAGCGAAATAAACAAATAGTTGATAAAAAAAATTAAATTAGATATTTGATAAATGATCAAGTATGGTAAAATTTATTAGACATAAGTAATATAACAAAACTCAAGGAGTTAGTAAAAAAAGTAAGTATTCGAGACAAGATACTAAATTTTTATTTCAAAAGTTTATTCTACTACATTTATTTTGATAAACTTTATCTAACTTCCATTATTTTGCTCAGCTTCATCAAATGGTGTATAGTTGGTGGATGATTTGGGAATGAAAAAGGATGAAATGTAAGGCTCATTCAAAGGTTCCATCACTTTATCGACAAGTGAATATTGAGGACCTTGAAAGTGTGGGTGACGAGTTAAGAACATTCCGTAGGGTATTAGTTTATTTTTGTCACCCTTGAGATGTACAATTCGCTTAGCGAAGACGTAAGCAAGATTGTAAGATTGTTGAGTTAGAAGACATATGAGCATATCACGCCGGTAGTTGCTTACGATTTCCCGTAAGACTCCAAACATTTTCACGCAGAATAACTGCTATTGGTTTATCGGAGCTCAAGTGTATGAATTATGTCTGGATTAAGACAATTCAGACGTTGAGGAGTACGAAGGAGACGGGTTAGTTCTTGTAGGGAAGGTATATTTGAGCAATATGGACTATTTTCCTCCCGATAGTTAAAGAGAGACTCAAGAGACCAATCTTCAGTGTAGGCATATTGCCCACGGTTTGGAATTCGGAGGATGTGAGCAAATTGATCAAGAGTAAAAAAAAATTTGGTTTTTGATCCAAAACCAAAGTGAGACGGAACGATCCTCGTTACGTACGAGTTCAATTTGACGGAAGAATTCGAACACGAATCGTGGCTATTTTCTCGTTAATGGTAAGGAGGCAGTCAAATCCTATGGTGCGAAAACATGTGTTGATATCATTTTGGAACGCAAGAGAAGAATCAACAATACGACCTTCATGGAAGAAACGGGTTTCAAGATTATCAAACCCACGAACATGACTACCGGGAGTGTTTGGTTCATGTGAAATGTATGGGATGTAAATACTAGTTACTCGATGATCGAAGTCATACTCATGAGACATATAAGGACCTATACAAATGGATCAAATGTATTAGGATAAAAACTATTACATAGCAAACATGTGTCTAGACGTTCTTTGAGTTAGAAAAACTTCTTTGGAGAATGAATGTTTTTGTTAAAGACATTTCACACTTTCTTTATCAAGAATTGATTAACTTGAAGTTTAACAAGATTAGCAAATGTTGGTTGATTGTTAAGTATTACAAATTATGTTTTTACTTGTATTAACAATGCTCAATAGACCTTTTAATCCATTATCATCCATACAAGATGAAAGATAATTTAGGTTATTATAAGGGTTTAATATCTAAAGATAGTTTTCAAATTTGCATACATAAGTTTGTAGGAATGATTTGATTAACATATCTTAATCAACTTTTGATAAAGAGAAAAACCTTTGATTTAGATAGAGCGATGTTTTAGGAAGATGTAAGTACTTATATAGGTGATTAGGAGACCAAGGTGAATGATTTAGTGTTTAGACTGAGAGAGTGTGTGTGTATGTTTGGTCGTTTTGATAGGAAAAAGGAGAATATTGTCTGTGATGTTTGAAGAGTATAGACAAATGTCTGTCATGCCGGATCCTTTACAAAAGGGATCCGGCCCGTTAAGTTGAACGGATTTGGGAGGACATTAGACAAGAGGGTTTTGAATGTTTGGTAATTGATCCTAGGTAACTAAAGCTATAGTTTAAGGGTTAATATTATGAGATTGAACACATTAACGTGAGATAGTTTGACATGGGAATAGCTGAGTAACATTTATGATGACGATTAAGACGTAAAAAACTTTTCATTGTGTCAACTTAACCTTTTCATCTAGAGAGTTTTTAAGAGATGAATTAAGAAATTGGGAATCGATGGAGTGGAATACCATTCCTGACTTATTCTAAGGAATATGAAAGTTCGTGAAAGGAGATCTTTTGAAAGATGTGATTTGGTGCGACAAGTAATTCATGTGAATATGTCATTTAGGTAAGACACATAACATCAATGATCAACTAGGAGGTTTAGAAATGAACATGCAGATGTTAACATTAAAAAACTAGACCAAACCTTTAATCATACGTAACTAACACCTTTTAAGGACACCAATTATTTGTGAGAAAACATACATTTGCTAAGTTATCTCAGATAGAGGCGAGCTACTTCATCACCTTTTAAAATGCATTTGACGCTTTTAAGTAAAGCATGCTGAAAACTCTTTTAGGTTCTTCTTTTGTGTAAAATCCATTTTTCTTTACTAGGATGAAGTTTTCGAAGATTCAAAAACTGAAGATTTCTTAAAACGAACCGGTTAGGAATATTTAGAAAAAAAATATAAAGTGTAACACCAAAACTATCAAATATCCAAACATAGAATTTTTTTCCTTTTTGTAAAAACAGTTTTGATGTTAGTTTTTACAAAGGTTTTCCTTCTTTGTAGGTTTCAAAAATTACACGGATCATTTCAAGTTTTAAAGTACAATATACTCTAAGAAACTTGGTAACGAAGCTCTGATGACAATTTGTTAGGATTTAGAAAATCCAGTAGTTAAAGAGTCGATCACCTCAAGTATATGTAATCGTTAGAAAGCTCGTAGTCATAGTCATTTAGTGTTAGTAAGTAGTTTGTTAAGTAACACCGTGGAGGACGGACGGGTCTTTACCCACTGTATGCCTGATCCACAGCCCGAAGGAGGGCGTCTAAGCTTGTAACTATAAATACCCTTTGCCTAGCAAGGCAATGGGTTGGAGCTTCATAATATCATTTTTCTTTGTCTCACCAAGTTCCCAAATCTCTTCCACTTTCTCGCTCTAAAACTCACTCTATACACCCCATTATTGTGATTTGTTATGTGTTTATGAAATCCAATATGTTACAAATGGTATCAAGAGCCATGGTTTGATCACTCATCTTTCATGTTTAGGTTTTGGTTTGGAAGGCTTGAATCATCGTGGTTGGGTGGTTTTTGGATTGAAAAAGTGGTGTTTTTGAATATTTCTGAAGTGTGATTTGTGTCTCGTACTTTGTTTCTTCTATGCGATTTGTCTGATAGTCTATGCAATTTGTCCTTTTTCTTGGATCGTGTATTGAAGCGATTTGTCTTACTCAAGGTGCGATTTGTCCAGAGTGCGATTTGTCTAGGGTGCGATTTGTCAAGTGTGAGATTTGTCTATTGAGACTTTTCTAGGGTGCGATTTGACTAAAAGTGCGACTTGTCTAAAGAAGCGATTTGACTGAAGATGCGTTTTGTCTGAAAGTGCGACTTGTCTATTGAGACTTGTCTAGGGTGCGATTTGACTAAAAGTGCGATTTGTCTAAAGAAGCGATTTGACTGAAGGTGCGATTTGTCTGAAAGTGCGACTTGTCTATTGAGACTTGGAGTTTTTTCGTGTTACGTTTTACGGTTTTCTCTTGATTTAGTAAAATCCCGTGAAAGAATCAATTTCCATGTTTAATCATTGAGTAGTAAAATCCCATGGAACTTGTAATCATGTCTACTATCACTTCTTCCTGTCGATGACGCTCAAGCCTGGGTCTGACACTCGCCCTCCCATGCAGATCGAACCAATTATGACTCTTGGGCTCAAAGAATCAGACTATATTGCTTAGGAAAGGAAAATGGGGTTAACATACTTAAGTCAATTGATGAAGGATCATATCAAATTGAGACTACTAGGGATATCCTCAAACCGCCGCCGATGGTTCAGCTTATGTTGGGATTAGATAGACCAAAGATGTATGATGAGCTTGATGATAAGCAGAAGAAGAGATACGATGCGCACATCGTGGCTTCTAACATTATACTTCGTGGTTTACCTAAAGACATTTAAAAGTTGATCAATCACAACACCGAAGCTAAAGCAAGATGGGACAATGTTAAGATGCTTCTCTCTGGTTCAGAATTGACTATAGAAGACAGGGAATCTCAGCTGTATGATGACTTTGAGAATTTTAAGATGAATCCAAGGGAAAGTATTACCGAATATCATGTGAGATTTCACAAGCTTATGAATGATATGAGGAATATCAAAATGACAATGCCAAATATTCAGCTCAATTCAAAGTTTGTGAACAACATGAATCTCGAATGGCACAAATTTATCACTGCAGTCAAGCTAAACAAAGGTTTGAGGAGTACCAATTATGAGCAATTGTATGCTTATTTGCTCCAAAATGAGAAGCATGCTGTGTTTGAACGGATGATTCTGGAAAAGTTCAACAACAATGCTGGAAATGCAAGCTCATCAAATGATTCAACTGCATTCTACACTAATGTGGGAATAACTACCAAATCATCTCAAGTCATACCTACTAGAAATGGTAATCACAAACTCATTCCGATCCAGGTATAAGCCTCCAGATTCGATTACACATTCGTGGAAACTTGTCAATCAACTCGGCTTTAATGGTCAAGCGTAACTTGAACTTCACCCCTCACACCAACAATCACTTCAAAATCGCATCCAATCTTCACAATCATGCTACGGTTAAAGACGAAAAGGTAGTGGTGCAAAATGTGCAAGGAAGACAAAATGCATACCTTCCAAATAATGAGCAAGGGATGTGGGTGCCGGATACGGGAATGTTGGTGCGGGATATGGGAATGTAGGTTCCGGATATGGGAATGCCGGTGGTGGTGGTGGATATGTGGGTAATCGTAATCATGGAAGAAACATGGCTCAGGGTCAAGGAAAGCCAATCAAGTGCTACAACTGTGGTGGAGAGGGTCACATCGCAAGGAATTGCACTCTTCCAAAACGTCCACAAAATGCAGAGTACTTCAGTGGACAAGATGCCGGTGCAAGCTCAAGACAGGGAGCTGGTTGAATGAGGAAGAATTGCTATTCCTGTCGAGGGAAATGCCGTAACTTATGATGCCGATGTGGATGAACAACCAAGGCAGGCATGTAATGGTCGAACAATCCCAATGCATTTCAAGTTGCAGAATGTGATGCATTCGATTTAGATGTTGATGATGAACCAACTGCCCATACTATCTTCATGGCTAGTATCTCACCAATGGTCTCTCCAAGGGTTACTTCACCACAACAGGTTAATCCTTCCAGGGAATCAATCATATCAGAGGTATTAAAACTATATGATGAGGTTGATGTGCAAAAGATGCATGACAAAGTACAATCAACTAAAATTATTGAGTCAGATATTGAAAATATGGGTAATAAGAATGTTGTCCCATATGATCAATATGTGAAGTAAGATGAAAGTAACATTGTACCAAGTAATGCATCTTCTGCAGTCAATGATGACTGTGTTTTTGATGAATACACTGCATGTGCCCCTGATGATTCCATAACCTAAGAACTAAATGCCTATAAGGAACAAGTTGCCATATATGAACAGCGTGCTAAGTTTGAATTAACCACCCATGATCAGGAGATGGATAACCAAATACTACAGTTATTAGAAAAAGTAGTTCTAGGGAAGCAATGTTAAAACAAGAGTTAAACTCCTTACAAGAAAAGCTCAATAAAACTGTTAAGCAAAAGCAAGAACTTCAAGAAAATGTAAAAGTGCTTAAACAGGAATTTAATTCTAAGGAATCAAAACTTTTGAATGATTTTTCTAACCTAAAAACGTTGAAAAACAAACTCAGACGTACAAGGGAACACCATTCAGACTACTTACATGATCACTAAGCTTAAAGTTTTAAGTGATAAGCATAGTATTCCTCTAGTAGAGGAACCCAATCCTGAGGTTGGTAAGAAAGCAAAAGCTGCTCATAAGGTAATCTATGATGGCAATGAGATCCTTAAGCCTAGACAAATGCCTACATGTGTTGAGTGCACTGAAGAGGATAGAGAATTAGAAGATGCCTCTAGGGAGAAAATGGATAATAAACTAAAAGATCCTTGGTGCACAAAACATAACATCACATTTAAAACACCTAATTACTCTAAGGAAAATTGGATTGCCTTTAATAAGTTTAGACCTCAGACCCAGCTAACCCCTGAACAAGTGTTCTGGAAGAAAGATATGGATAAGCAAAAAGCATATGATCTTGTTGAAAAGAATCCCCCTTGTAGGAAATTGCCTCTAGCTACTGTGTATCCTCCAAATACACCAATGCATTTAGTGCCTAGAACTCTTCCCACTAATAGCAAGACCTTAGTCAGCCTTTATGTAGTTTACCAACTATTTGTTGATTTTGAGAAAACGTGTAAGAAGAGAATCACACCTACTGGGATAACTGAAGGGGAAAAGGGTTTTGAACAAACTAAAGAATGTTATTTAACTGAGGTCATGCTTTTCTTTATACAACTTAAAGGACAATTTGAGAGTCTTCAAAAGGGAATGGATACAGAGATTAAAGAAATGAAAAAGATGTTTAAAGAATCTGCACATCATTAATGATAATTTGATCTCTCGATGTGTTCTACACTGTTACAAATTATTCTATTACTGCATCTCAATTTCATGAATTATCTGTTGCAATAAAAGTTTCTCATGATCGTGTCATTGAGCTTGAAACCACAAATTCAAAATTGCATGAGAAAATTAAACAGGATGATCATGATAACCTGGTCAAACATTTTTCTAAATTGAAAGTTGAACATCTTGCTTTGCAATTAAAATATCAACATCTCAAAGAAAATGTTAAAACCTCAAATATCAAGACATCATCCGATGCTCCTGAATTTGATGCAGTTTTTTGAAATTAGCAAACGTGATGAACTGATTCGAGCTCATTGTCACATGATCAAAAGATTGAAAACCCAAATTTCACAACTTAAGAGTGAAAAGAATGATGTGACTGGCTCCCAAGTGCCTCCTCCTTTAGATTCTCAGAATTCTCAAACCTTTCATCTTCAAAACATCATTAATGCACTACAACAGGAAAATGAGGCTTTTCAAGCTGAAAATGGAAAAGTTAAACATCATTTCAAAGAGTTATATGAATCTATTAAGGTCACTCGTGACAAAAACAACGAAAAGATAACTTCTTTGCAGAATGAAATTGATAATCTGAAGAGTCAGGTAAAAGGGAAAATGCCAATGACCAGTGGTGAGAATGTTGCACTAAAGGTGCCTGCTTGTACTAAATATGCTATGTCTGTGAAGTATATTCCCCCTCATCTTAGGAATAACGATCTTGCAATTCAAACATATTTTTCGTACCTTAAGGATAGTCTAGAATGTCTCCGTGAGATTGTAGAAGAGGATAAGATAGAGAAATCACTTGATAATGCAATTGGGCATGCATGCTTATATGCCGAACGATCTCAAGAACTTCTAGAATGCTTGATTACAATATGTCCTAAATCTGGTAGTAAGAAAAATAGTGTCGTTATGCCTTGCTCCATGCCTAATGTCAAGGATGTAACCCTTGATATGTCGTGTTCCATGTTGAAATTCAAGAAAGTGACCTTTGATGTGCCTCCTAGTACTTCAGATCCCAGCACTTCTAGACCAGGAATGCAGAAAGTAGTAAAACCAACTAATGTTCCCATCGTTCCATCTACAGGAGTAATCAGTGATACTAAGGCAAGCGGGTCAAATCCTCCAGGCAATACAAAGCAAGATAGGACCTCGCAAGCTAAGAGTGATCAATGGAAGAAAGTAGAAGACCACCCTTGGAACAATAAGTTTGTGTTGAATAAAACAAATCGTGTTGATTCTAGTAATAGCTATAAGCGTACTGTAATTAATTCGAATTCTGCTACTACTTGCAAAACATGTAATAAATGCTTGATTTCTGGTATTAATCATGAATGTGTTGTGAATGATTTGAGTAATGCTGTTAAATATCCATAAAAAATGTTAACACTAAGAAACAGGATAAGGATGTCAGAAAACTAAGGTAGAAGAAGGCTAGAAAATATTGGAAACCAACAGGAAGAAAATTTAGTAATGTAGGTTATCAATGGATCCCTACTGGCCGTAAAATCAATCTTAATGAGCTGTGCCCTAAATTATCTAGATCAATGCCCATTAGGAAATGGATGCCCACTGGCAGAGTGATACCTTTAAGAAGTGAACACACTTTGAATAGATCTACTGTCACTTCTAGTCCTGCATCTACCTCTAGTGATTTCATTGATTTTGTTTCTGATGTGGGTGTTCCAATCTCGTTTACTAACCAAGTGGAACCCATTCTCGCATGGGGATCCAAATTGTCCAGTCATCCATACTTGTCTGTGTTCAACTGTAGGTCGTTCAAATCGCTCGGGTACCGGACTCAGTGCTCCAAGCATATGACTGGAGATCGCTCACGGCTCATGAACTTCGTAAGTAAATTCATTGGGACTGTTAGATTCGGTAACGACCACTTTGGGGCAATTATGGGTTACGGAGATTATGTTGTTGGAAATAGTGTAATTTCCAGGGTATATTATGTTGAAGGTCTTGGTTATAATTTGTTAGGAATTGAAAATTCCATGTTAAAGTGTCGGTCACCCCAATAATGGTCTAGCATATGTTAGCTCGTAGATTTGTAGTTATTTATGTTATTTAGTAGTTAATTAGTTAATTAGTAGCGTAGTTTAGTTTAGAGCAACACCGTGGAGGAAGGACGGGTCTTTACCCACTGTATACCTGATCCACAGGCCGATAGGAGGTCGTTATGTTTGTAACTATAAATACCCTCTACCTCCCAAGGTAGAGGGTTGGACCTTTCATTCATCTTAATCTAACCTTCTATGTTTTCTTTCACTTTCTCTCTCTAGAAAGGCTCCCACTTTCTCTCTCTAAAACCTCTAAACAATTCGACCCATATTATTGTTTGTTATGTGTTTATGAAATCCAATATGTAACAATTGGTATCAAGAGCCATGGTTAGATCATCTCTTACATATCTTTGGATTTCTAGTGGTTTTTAGGTGGTTCTTGAGTTTGAGAAAGTTTAGTGGTTTTTGCATCATTTGGTTGATTTCTAGTGTTAAAGTTTGGATCTTGATTATACTTTTGTGTTTAGAATCATCACAAGTGTTTAGGTTTTGATTTAGAAGGCTTGAATCATCGTGGTTGGGTTGTTTTTGGATTGAAAAGTGGTGTTTATGTGTTTTTTCTAGCTAGCGACTTAAGCCACGGATTGTTTTTCTTGCTAGCGACTTGCTTTGTAAGTTGTTAGCGAGTTGTAGTTGAAATTCTTAGCGAGTTGAGCTAGCGACTTGCTTTAGAGACAAGCCGACAAAAAGTACTGTTGGTGGATTCTCCACTACGGGTAGCGATTTGGTAAGGTAGCGACTTGCTTTCAATTTTGATAGTGACTTGTTCTTTAAGTTTCTTAGCGACTTGGTTCTAGCGATTTGGACCTTAGCGAGTTGCTATTTAGCGACTTGACATCTTAGCGACTTGGTGCATAGCGACTTGCTGTCAAAATTCGTAGCGATTTGGAACTTAGCGAATTTTCTTCTAATTACTTAGCTTAACTTGGTGCTTTAGCGACTTATGTCCAAATGACTTGGTTCCTAGCGACTTGGTTCAAGAATTCTTAGCGACTTATTGACTTTTCCTGACAAAACTTCAAACGGCTATAACTTTTGATCCGTAATTCCGTTTTCAGTGTTCTACCCATCAAAACGACCGTGAGAACGAGGAGAATGTCACGCCGAATGAACTAACTAAAGTTCATTAGGGTCAACCTTCAAGGGCTAAATCCACTCTGAACATAAGTTATTGAGGTTTTTATGTTTTTTGACCTAAATTTCTCAGGAAAATCGTGAATAAACCAATCCAAATCTCAACCAAACAACATCTCTGCTAATCCTACAAACAATTATATGTCCTAACACACAATTGTCTGTCATTTTGACAATCCATCAGTCATCTTAACATGTTTCATTGGTCATTGCTTAACGGGTTGGTCTTGATTTGAGTAAAATCCCGCAAAAGATTCTATTTCTCGGTTTAAATCATAGACTTGTAAAATCCCGTGCATTCTACCAAATCATGTCTTACTCTCTACGACCTAGTGATTTCGAAGTGCTTAAACTGTATGATGTTGTGGACAACAATGATAATGTATGCTACACTGAACGGTTAAAAATGATGGAATCAATCAATGAGGATGTGAAATCTCCATGTTTAGAATCTAAAGAGAGAGAAATGCACCAGTCAAGGTTACAGAATGCTCTTGCAAAAGGTAAGGAAAGTTGCATTGAACCTTATCGACAACTTCATTCACACCTCATGTTACTTCTACCCACATCAATGGAACGAACATGTATTGCCCTCTTCCGTCAGGACTTATCCACATTAACAGGAACTCTGCTATTAAACCTAGAGCAATTGGAGCTACAACTTGACAAAGAGAAGGTTCATAAGGATAATTCCAAACAGCACTTCAAGTGATCTACAAACACTTTCACACATTCATTAGAAGGGAATTCACATCTGATTATGATCAAGACATGCCTGAAATGTCCTTCAAGAGACACACTGGAATGGAAATTAGCGTGTTCACGGAGACACTTATCCATCTCATGGATAATGTGGAGAAGTATATTGAGGAAGTTACTTAGAAAGATGTAAAAGTAGATGAGAGTCGGGTACAGTTAAGAGATATTTGTGATAAGTCGGTTAATGTATCAGAGATTTGGTCGGGTGTTGCTGAATGCAGAATATCAGAGACCACAATGAATGATGTAACCAGCTGCTCGGTAACTCCTGTCACAAAAGAAGTGGATGATGTGAACAAGAAATGAATGAATGTGGGGTGCAATCAAGTGGTAGTATGGTTCATTTGGGTAATGCATCGGATGTCGTGATCGGTTGTCACCAATGCATACATGCAGAATGACAATCTTGATACAAGCAACGCTCAGTGACTTGTGCTAAACAGAATGCGTAAGCGATTTCGAAAAACAAATGAACACGTGTCATTTTTGAGGTACCCTTAATTGAACAACAAAATGAATCATTAATGTTCTTAAACAAACTGATCATGATGTCAACATGAATCGATAAATGTCCTGAATCGAGGCTAATTTCGAGATTAAGTGTTTCAAAACAAACAATATGGTTGATAAAAAGACTTTTGATGAACTTTCAAACAAATTCTCAAATCTTGAAAAACATTGCATTTCACTTGAAATTGCGATACAAAGTAAAGAAGAAAGTTTCCAGATTAACAAACCATGTAAAATCCGAACTTCCAATTCCGTGAACTTTTGAAATGAACACTTTGAAAGCTCAGCTTCAAGACAAAAACTCAACTATCAACAATTTGAAGAAACATATTTCTGATATGCATGTGAAAAGTAATTTGGTTACAAGTAATTCTGATGTTAATGCTATTGATCATATTCAAATGAGAAATAATGAATTAGCGGTTTGTGTGACCAAATTAATAAAGGAAAATGAGTCATTGAGAAAGCATCACATAGAACTAAGTGACTCTGTCAAAGAAGCTAGAACTAAGTCAATAGAACAAAAAGACTCTTTGATAGCAAAAATTGATGTTCTCAAAGCTCAACTTCAGGAAAAGAGTTTCGCTATTGTTGCCCTAAAAAATGAGCTTAGGAAAACTGTAGGGAAAAGTGTGAACACTAAGTTTACAAAACCATCAACCTTAGGGAAACCAGCCATCCCATTAGAAACCGGTCCATTGTTAGGCAGCCTACCGCGTTTATATCCGAAAGACCAAAATTTTCAAAAACACGGTTTGCCTCCCAAGTTGATGAGATACATGTTTTGTCAAAACCAGTCACTTCACCTGAGTTACCTAAGAATAAGGCTTCTAGCTCCGTTAACCCTCAACAAATAGCCACTTCTACTCCCAAAGACATCTAGGATTAGTTCGAAAACAGTGTCAAAACCAAGCATTAAAACCCATAATTCATATGATATGAATGACTTGTGGAAGAACTATTATCTAGAAAAAGCTAGGAAAAAGGCACAGATTTGAAAAGACGGAATTTTAGGTGCAAGACCTAGGGTGAGGAATTCTACGAGATTTCAAGGCACTGCTAGTAGTTGTAAACCACTACCTAGGAACACTCAAAAGACTAGGGATTGGCGTGCATCTAAGAATAGTTATGTGCATATGAATGCTAAGCATGTAGAAAACAAAACTAGAAATTCCGAGTCTTTTCCACAAAAGAAACATTTTCCTAATTCACATGCTAAGGTACAATCCACTAAGACTACTAATGTGACTAAGGTTCAACATGTTGTGAAGCAAAACAAACCAAAAACTTCGCCTAGATGGATACCAACTGCTAAATCTTTGGAAACTAGAAACAATGATAAGTCTTCCACTGCATGCATAAGCCTAACAATCCTAGACCTTGCCATAAGTGGATACCGTGGTAGAATGTTTAAGGATCTGGACTTAGGTGGATTCCTACCGAAAGCTGTTTTCGATGACAAAATCAAGGTTGACCGTGAAACCCCAAAGGGTTTGGATACTAATGTCACTAACCAATATATATGCAATCAAGCTTGTAATGTTAGTGCAGGTAGACCTTACTCAGTTGCAGATACTTCGATCCTTCAATACATGAACTGGTTTAAAGTATGGATAACACAAGGATTGATATCTCATAACTCACGGGTTCAAGTAACTCAATCTTGATATTCTTTCGGCTATGACGTATGAACACAACAGTTCATGCCTCGTTCTCTAAAGAAAAGAAAAGTGTACGTTTCAGTGCACTTTATCTTCCAAAGAAGAGAAATCTTCTTATGATGTTTGAACACAACAGTTCAAGCCTCGTTCTCTAAAGAAAAGAAATGTGTACGTTTCAGTGCGCATTATCTTGGAAAGAAGAGAAATCTTCTTATGACGTATGAACACAACAGTTCATGCCTCGTTCCTCTAAGAAAAGAAATGTGTACGCTTCAGTGCGCATTATCTTCGGAAGAAGAGAAATCTTCTTATTATGACCATTCTCATCAACATGCTTCATGCTTTTTCCATGCGCTTTCAATTATCAAGTGAACCGGGCAATTGTTGATTGTTTTATGATTCCACTTTCTCAACTATAATGACGATGGTGACATCACATGCTTATTTTGCGGGAGAGAAGTGTGAATAGAACATTCGGATGATTTTCACTTATTTAATCAAGAATGGCATCTCCGTATGCAATTCTTTAGGGGGAGAAGAAGTGTGAATTTTTTGCATGATTGATTGATATTTGAGAATATATGGTCAAACGACTCCTAACTCATGTAAGAACCGAGCTTCTTCTTATCAGATCATCTTTACATGGAGTTTCTTCTTAAGAGCCGTTGGTTGACATCTTCACTCGGATTGATGAGTTTATGACAAAGTGCTTCTAGTTGCTTGGCTGATTTCTTTGATGAACATCGTTCTGTTCTTGTTTGATTAGGAGGGATTTTAATTAAGGGGATTTGCTATTTACAAGTTAACGGGAATGCCTTTGGTGTGAAGAAGATGTTAACTGCCTATTTCCCATTCGACAATCTTGAAGAAGGTCGAAGTCTACATCTAATCTACATCTTCTGCTACATGATTAGAAGACTAAAGACGAATTGCATTTGATGATCTAAAGACTTCTTCTTAATCCGGTCTGAGAAGAACACTTGAAAATCTTCGTCATTTATGGGAGAGCACTAATTGGGGAGATTGAAAAGCCAAAATTTAATCCCCAATTAGACTTGTTCATATTCTTTAGCAATGATTCATTGCTTGATTTTTGATGACACTCCTCCTACGCCTAATGCTTCAATTACTAAGGATAATTGGGATTCATTGTTTTTCAAAGATATGTTTGATGAGTACTTCCAACCTCTAACGAATGTTGATCATCCAGATTCTGAAGCTCATGCTCCGGTTTCTACTGACTCAACTATTTCACCATCTAAGAAGTACTTCTCGGAACTCTCAAGAAACCTTATCTCCAGTTACTTCACAAGGCGTTGATAATGACTATCATGATATTGTAGTTGCACTACTGAATAATGATCCGCGCTTTGGTATTCCTTTGCCAAATCTTCACGGATTATTGTTCATGAATAATGATCCGCTTTTTGGTATTCCTTTGCCAAATCTTCACGGATTATTGTTCCTCTCATTGTGCACGCTATAAATCAACCACATGAACATTAAGGAAAAATGACTTCCTCATCCGCTAGAAGACATTTTTAGTAAATCTTCCGGATCAGCTTCTACATGTATACCTTGAGGAAGAATGCATTGATGTTGAGGAATCATTGGCTCTGGTTCATTCATTGGGTCAATGTTCATCCGATTGTATGTTTATTCAAGTGTTGGACATTTGACACAAGTTGATTACTTCGAGTTACTCTTTTATCACTTATTTGAGGTTGAAGTTGACATTCACAAAGGCGTGTTCTTATTTGATAACTTGCTCGGCTTAAGAATTTGAGTTGAAGACTTGGTTTATCTAGTTACTAGCAGTCGAGGTGGATGGTTGAAGACCTGGTTAACTATCACTATTAGGAGTTACTTTGTTTTACTCGCTGTCACACGATATGTCAGTGTGGATAATCGCAAGAGGTGTTAATGTCTCATACTTTGCTTGAGTAGTGAGTACTTATGAATTTGCTTGAAGCATAAATTCTCGACACCGTTCTTCCATTGTTAAGTGCAAGCTTAAGATACAAATGTGGGAATTTGACTTCAGTTTCAAGTTTGGTATATCGGTATTCTTCATCGCTGGTCACTTCAAATTGTCTACATATGGGTTGATAAAGATAGTCAGAGAGAGTTTCCGCTAAGTTGATTCTCACAGGATTCATTTGGGCTATTTGAGTTCTTCTCACAAGATTTCGAGGTTTTGGGTATATTATGTTTTGTCAACTGAGGTATCAAAACCAGCAAGGGGGATGGAGACATATATCTAAAAGCACAACGAGTACACATGATGAACTTAACACTTCTACCCGATTGAAGTTATCCCGGAAAGACAATGGTCATAACCGTAGAGAAACTCAGTGTTTAACTCGTAGCCTTTGGTGTATTATTCCAACTAATTGGCGGAAATGGTCTCTGGAGACTTTTGGTATGTGTTACTTCAGCGTTCAGTTAGAAGAAATGTGAGAAGAATATTTGGTTCGTGAGATGATATTGCATATCGACATCTTCTATATGATTTATGATAAAGTGCTTCCTGTTGGGATATGAAAGTGCTGAAGATATCAAAGTACTGAAGATATCAAAGTACTGTAAGCTGTAAAGTACTGGAAGAAGTCAAAGACTCAAAGTACTGTTAAAGACAAAGTCAAAGTACCGCAATATGAAGTCAAAGTACTGCAAGAACAAAAGAACTGTTATATTCGTTTATGGAAAGAATTGTATTCTATGTTTAGATTACTTGTCGTACAAGGTTATCAATTGTAAACCGACTAGGATATCCTTGAGCCTATAAAAGGACTCCTAGATTGGCATTTAGAGGTACGATTTCGAATTAGAGTTTTAGAGAAAAGTTCGATTATCTTAGAGTTGTATTAGAGTATCTGCATAATAAGCCGATTTAGAGTTTATAATAAAAGGTTATTCTTCTTAGCTTTGTTAAGTAAATTCCGCGTACTTAATAAAGATTACTCATTGTTTCTTTGTTAATAACTTAGGATTTATCCGAGGTTATTAAACCTTAACAAGCTAGTTAAGATAGTTTGATTAAAGTATATCGTTCCAACAAGTGGTATCGAGCTTTGTGTGGAAACTCACTAGGAAGAAACCCTACTTCAACTATATTCAAGATGTCGACCTGAAGTCGCTCCACCACCCTCAATCACCTCACTCAGAATTCCAATAATAAAGAAGGGAGAATATGATCTCTGGTGCATGAAGATGAGGCAAAGACATTGCCATTACGCACCATGCTCTTTGGAATGTTATTGTGAATGGGAATGAAGTTGTAGCAGACCCCATTGATATTCCCGGACAACCAAAGGCACCTAAACCAAGTACTACCAATAAAGAACCTTAAGGAATCAAGAGAAGGCTCTCAATATTCTCTTATCCGCCATTCCGTGATGGTCATCTTCTCAAATTTCATGATGCTAAAGATGCTAAGCAAGCTTTGGGCTTCTCAAGACCAGATTTGGAGGAATGAAGCCTCTAAAAAGATGCACGAAATTTGCTAAAGCAACAGTTTGAAACTTTCACATTGGTGAAAGAGAGAGTCTTGATGTCGCATATGATAGGTTTCGAATCTACTCAACATGTTGGAGCTATACAAGGCGTAAGTATCATTGAAGATGCTAATTTAAAGTTTCTAAGGAGTTTGCCATCTTCATGGCATGTGATTGCTACAATGATTATAGGACAACAAGGTTTGATGTCATGGACTTTGATGATCTATATCATCAACTTAAGGTGTATGAGCATGAGATGAGTGGTCAAACAAGTTCTAAGTCTCACAATATTGCTTTTCTATCATCTCGAAAAGAAGGCCGCACTTCCAAAAGTACCGCTTCCCTCAAAGTAATCGTTTCTCAAAGTACTTTGCCTATACACCCCCTCATATGTTCAACAAGCCCCACCAACTACCACTATGGCCTCAGATGAAGTTATGTGCTCCTTCTTTGCACAACAAGCTAGTTTACTTGTCACTTATGAAGAAGATCTAGCACAGATTGAAGAAGATGCACTTGAAGAAATTGATATCTGGTGGCAAGTTGCTATGATCACCGCAAGAATCAAAAGTACATGAAGAAGACAGGCAAAAGCATTGATTTCAAACCAAAACAGGTCATAACTTTTGACAAATCTAAAATTGAATGCTTCAATTGTCAAAAGACCGGTCACTTTGCAAGGGAGTGCAGGTTTGCTAAGTATCAAGCAAACAGACATCTAAAAGCCAAAACTTGAGCTTAAGGAAATTCCCATTCTTGAAACAAAGGCTTTGTTTGCTCAAGAGAAGTTATCGAAGTTGACTGAGTGAAGAGTTTGATGATGAACCAAGAACTTATTGCATGATAGCAAAGTGGAAGAAGAAATTGAAGATTCAAGTAGAAGCATTGGATTGGAGCAATCGCTGTTTTTTTGTCAAGAACCCAACATGCCGCTTTGGAATCGATGATGGCTTTGGAGGATTTGATCGAGCAAGGAAAGTGAAGATGATCCTGCTCAACTAGCATTGGTGGCTACTTCACCAAATCAATCTCCTATCTCTGAGGTATGCTCAAATTGCTATGATTTTTATCATAAATTGCTTAGCGGTTATGTGATTGAGAGAGATAATTGTGTTAAGGCTAGGTCTCGAGGTAGCGAGGTTATCAAATAACCTTAGAATCTATGGAAGCCAAAATTTTAGCACATGAAACTAATGAAGTAGCTTGGGCTGAAAAATATGCACAACAGGATTACCAGCTAAAGCTTAGTGAATGGAAATTAAACTGTAAAATTGCTGAAATAGAGAAATTAACTAAGGAAAGAGATGATTTGTTAGCTAAGTTTGCTGCTTGGGGTGAAGCCGGTCTGTCACATGTTTCTTATGTTCAAAAACAAAGAAAGAGCTTATCTTAAACTGGATTAGGTTTTGGTATGGATTTTAGTAAGATAGAAGAAAACCAATTTGGTAATCAGGATGAAGGTGAGTATGAGGGTATAACCACTAGTGATGAAGAACTCATTAATTATGTAGATACATCTAGTAATGATGATTCAATAAGTGACTCCACCTCCGCATATAAGAAAGCTAATGATTATCATGTCTGTTCCACATCCCATCGGCATTCATCAACCCCTTAGGCCCGATGTTTCGTTTGGAGTAGACAAAATAGCTTGAGTTTAGGAAAAAGCTAGTTGCTAAATCTAGGTCCTGAAAACCCAAGGAATCGTTGAAAACGGTGTTCAAAATCAAGCGGTACCCTTTAAATCAAAGTATCCCACAAGCAGTACCTTCTTCAAAACCTTTTCAAAACAAGATCGCTAAACCTTTTGGGATAATTTTGGTCAAAACAAGTTTAATCACTCACCAAGAAGGCAAAATAATTTTGGGCATAGACATATAAGATGTCACTTTGACAGATGGGTCAAACGTGTTTTGTGTGTTTCAGTCCTACTCATCTTATTAAGGATTGTGAACATCACTCAAAATACCTTAGAAAATTTCCAAAGAACAGGGATCACAACCGTAAACCTAGAGAGTATAAACCAGTTTGGAATAATTCAAATAGGGTCAATCACGTAAATTTCTCACCAAATCATAAATACCCACACCAAATAAAACCTTTTTCAAAACATTCAAGATCTCACAAGACTTCTCCAAGAGTACTGTTAACTCGCCCAAGATTTCACAAAGCACTCGGACAAAACAAGGTAATCGATCACACTACTTGGTATAGAAATTCTAGGCAATCTCACTATCAACCTAGAAGGTATTCCAATTCACATAGGAGATTTAGATCAGAGGAACCAAGTGTTAAAAAAGCATTGTTAAAAGGGAAAGTACTGCAGAGGGACGACAATACTTTCAACTAAAAAGTGAATCGATGTTTTTGTGATGACAGAAAAGAGATTTGTGTTGAAAAACCAAATTTTTTTGAAAATCCACATGCTAAAGATCAAAAGATAATTCTCGATCATCATTTGAAAGATAGTGGTAATTACATACTCAAAGAATTTGAGTTTGTAACTCCACCAGGGGAACACAAGTCAAGAATGGCTTGGGTTCCTAAAAGTTTCTAACTCTTTTCTTTATGTGGCAACCCGTAAGAGGAGCTTAAAGATCATCTTATTGTGGATAGTGGTTGCTCTGGAAGTATGACAGAGACAAAGAGATCCTGTCTGATTTTAGGAAGATTAGTGGAGGTAAAGTTGCATTTGGGAATGATCCCAATGGAGGAAGGATTATCGAAAGGAACAATTAAAGCTGGAAGAATCGATTTTGAAAATGTTCGATATGTGAAGGAGCTTAAGTTCAACTTGTTGTCAGTCTCTCAAATTTGTGATAAAAAGCATCATGTGTTATTCACTGACACAAAATGTCTCATCCTTTCCTCGACTTTAAACCCATTGATGATGACTTGGTAGTACTTAGAGTACCAAGGACAAATGATGTGTATAGTTTAGACATGAAGAGTCTACATTCTTATGGCAGAGCCACATGTTTGGTGGCTAAAGCAACATCTCAAGAGGCACATCAATGGCATAGAAGATTGGGCCATGTTAATTTCAAGAACATCAACAAACTGGTGAAAGGCAATTTAGTTAGAGGTTTACCTTCAAAGACTTACAAGAATGAACAATCATGTTTGGCATGCAAGAAGGGTAAACAACACAAAGCTTCTTGCAAGAAGCTTGAGGAAAGAACTATTAGAGAACCATTTGAGCTGTTACATATGGATTTATTTGGACCTGTCTCTGTGGCAAGTTTAAATAAGAAAAAGTACTCGCTTTGGTTGTTACCGATGATTGTAGTAGATTCAGTTGGGTTTTCTTTATGGGTTTTAAAGATGATACTTTTGATGCTATCCGAACTCGATTATTGCTCTTGAAACCAATTGAGACTCAAGGTTAGAGGTATTAGATGTGACAATGGGACTGAATTCAAGAACAAACTTATGGATGAATTTTGTGCAAACAAAGGCATAAAAGGGAGTTTAGTATTGCAAGAACACCACAAATGTAATGGTGTTGCGAGAAAGGAAGAATAGGACTTTGATTGAAGCAGCAAGAACAATGTTAGCTGATTCTCACCTACCTATTCAGCTATGGGCGGAAGTCGTAGTACGCTTGTTATGTACTTAACAGAGTCTCAGACACTAAACCACAGATGAAGACACCCTATGAATTGCTGATGGGCACTAAACCCAACATTCCTTTTATGAAACCTTTTGGATGCCCTCTTACTATTTTAAACACTATTGATAATCTGGGGAAGTTTGATGGCAAGTCAGAAGAAGGATATTTATTGGGTTATTGCACTAACAGTAAGGGCTTTAGAGTATACAACAAAGTTACTAAGAAGGTTCAAGATTGTCTTCATGTTGAGTTTTTAGAAGATCAAGACAATGAGAAAGGTAAAGGTCCCGATTGGATGTTTGATCTTGAGGTGTTAACTCCATCTATGAACTATGTACCTGTTAGAGAAGAAAATCAACCAGTGCACAGTGGAGAAGATTTACAATATGTGGTTCATAGAGTTCATATTAGACCCGATCGTTCCTCGATAAAGATTCTCATAGTCCAAAACAAGGTAATCAAGTTCCAAAACAAAGTATCGTTGTTTCAGAATCTTCTTTATCTTCTGAGGATCAATCTATTCAAGAGGAACTTAATCAGATGCTTCTTCAAGATGTTTTAGCACATTCTTACACCGATGAACAAAGGAGAGCTTATGAAGAGGCAAAGAAGAAGAACAAGATTGCAGAGTACTCTCACAAAGACTTTGGACAATGATACTTTTGTACAAAGTATCTGCTACTCGCTGATACAGACTTTAGTGATCTCGATGATCATACCATGCCTGGATTAGAAGATACTTGATGATGAATTTGAAGATGAAGGTATTTTCCCAAATTCCAATGAAGGTGCTGATGTTACTAATTTACAGGATAATTATGAAGTTCCACAGTCTCCAAACTTAAGAACTCATAAGGATCATCCTTCCGATCAAATCATTGGTCCTTCTACTTCTGGAGTAATGACTAGACACAGAGCTAAGACTTTCTCTACATCTCACAATGCTTTACTTAGCTTTTTGTATAAACAAAACAGTGGAATCATAAGGACCATCAAACCCGCTCTATATACTTGTTTTATCTCTCAAGAGGAACCCAAGAATATTGCTCAAGCTTTGACTAAAGAAAGTTGGGTTGAAGCTATGCAAGAAGAACTTCTTCAATTTAAACTTCGTGAAGTTTGGGTTTTATGTGATCTTCCGGATGGGAAGAGAGTTATTGGAACCGTGGGTTTTAGAGTTAAAAGAGATGAAAGAGGCAATGTTATCAAAAACAAGGCAAGGTTAGTTGCTCAGGGTTATAGACAGGAGGAAGGGGTAGATTATGATGAGGTATTTGCTCCTGTAGCAAGAATAGAAGCTATTAGAATATTTCTTGCCTTTGCTTCTTATATGGGCTTTCAAGTTTACCAGATGGATGTCAAGAGTGCCTTTCTATATGGTACTATTACAGAAGAGGTGTATGTGAAACAACCTCCTGGTTTTGAAGATCCTAAACATCCAAACAAAGTCTACAAGGTTGTTAAGGCTCTTTATGGCCTTCATCAGGCACCTAGAGCTTGGTATGAGAGACTCTCCACATTCTTATTGCAACATGGATATAGAAGGGGAGCTATTGACAAGACTTTGTTTATCAAGAGAGACAAGAAAGATATCATGTTAGTTCAAGTTTATGTTGATGATATCATCTTTGGGGCTACCAAACAGTCCATGGTTAAGGAGTTTGAGCAGCTGATGTAGAAAGAATTTCAAATGAGTTCAATGGGAGAGTTGACTTTCTTTTTAGGACTTTAGGTTAAGCATAAAGGAAGGTATGTTTTTATCAGTCAAGACAAGTATGTTATTGACATACTTAAGAAATTCAATTTTGATGATATGAAGGTTGTTACTACACCTATTAAATCTATCAATTCCTTGGGCAAAGATGAAGATGGACACCTGTTGAAGTCAAGCTTTATAGATCAATGATTGGCTCTCTTATGTATCTTACCTTTGCATCCAGGGCCTGATATCATGTTTGCAGTTTGTCTATGTGCAAGATATCAAGTCTCACCGAAGATCTCTCACATAAATGCAAGAAAAGAATTTTCTCGATTCAAACAACAACCTAAGTTGGGGTTGTGGTATCCTAAAGAGTCACCTTTTCACTTGGAAGCTTTTTTAGATAGTGACTATGCAGGTGATAATTATGATAGAAGATCCACAACTGGTGGATGCCAATATCTTGGAAGAAGGCTAGTCTCCTGGCAATGCATAAAGCAGACAATTGCGCAACATCATCTATCGAAGGCGAATATGTAGCTGCGCAGTTGTTTGTGGTCAAGTTTTGTGGATGCAAAATCAACTCTTGGACTATGGGTTCAATTTCAAGAATACTCCTATCAATATTGATAATGAGAGTACAATTTGTATTGTGAAGAATCCTGTGTATCATTCCAAGACAAAGCATATTCAGATTAGGCATCACTTTATCAGAGATTGTTATGAGCATAGGCTCATCAATGCTGTTAAGGTTCACACGGATGACAATGTAGCTGATTTACCTCAAAAGGTTTTGATGTGTCACGATTCAATCACTTGGTCGTGAGCATTGGAATGATTAACTACTAAGCTATGTTTAAGGGGAGGACTATAAGGTGTTAGTATAGTCCCGTGTATTGCTTGAGGGGAGGATGCTTGTTTATACTTAGTTTATATGAAGGAATTTGGCAAAAATCGTTTTTCCTGAAAGTACTGCTTGGAAAGTACTGCTTGGGAAAGTACTGCTTATGTGGAAAGTACTATTTGTCGTATTAAAGTATGCTTCCAACGGTAATATTGATGGGTAATTGATAGTAACGGTAACTTTGTTATTATAGGTTGTGATTTTTCAAATCTTACCTATAAATAACTACTTCGATTTTCCTCTCATTATTACTTTACATCTTTTCCATACTTATCTCCCAATCACCATCTCTTTATTCTTCGATAAAATCTTTATTGTGCTCACTTATTCAACAATGGCGAATCGCTTAACTGTTTCAAAGCACAATATGGTGGCTAATTTGGACAAGACCGAGGCCGAATATGGCATTTTATGATATTGTTGATTATCTTCTGGTGCCTATTAGTTATGCTCTTTTAGTTGAACCGGATGTTATTGAACCATGGATTCAATAATTTTGGGCTAATGCTAGAGATAACATGGAGGAGGATGAATATTATATTAGATCTACAGCTCAGCTGGATGGACTATCAAGATTACGAAGCCTCTATTCGAGAAGATTTATTATTTGGAGATGAAGATGGGGCTATTCGATTTGACAAGCAACTGATTTGGGATACTTTTAGGAATCTTGGTTATGAAGGATCTTTATCAGAACAAACATTCAAGAAAGCATTATTCCGTCCTCAATGGAAGTTCTTGATTCATGTACTGCTTCATTGCATAAGTTCTAAAAGTACTTCTTGGGAGCAGTTTGGGTCCAATATAGCATCTGTAGTGGTTGGACTAGCTCTGAGAGTGTTTAATTTTTCAAAGCTTATTTTGGATGGGATGCTATCACATATATCCTCGGTCAAAATGGTGATGTATCCAAGGTTTGTATGTTTTCTTAAACAAGCAATTGGTGATGTTCCAAAACCTGAGCTTGTTACTGTCATTATTGTGCAACAAGCCAAAATCTTTACATTTATGGCTAGGCGAAGTGCTTTGTTCAGAGGTGGAGATATTTCATTAACTACTACAATGATGGAAGTTGTTGTTCAAGCTGCACGTAATGAAGCTGGAGAGGATGAAGAAAGTGAAGGTCCCGCTTCGCACAGCAGTACTGCTTCACAAAGTCCTACCTCTCAACGTTCTGCTTCTCAAGATCTCGCTTCACAAAGTGCTTCCTTTTCACAAGGTACTTGCATCTGAAAGTACGCTTCTATTGAAGGTACTTGCATCTTTACAGTACTGCTTCTCCAAGACCGAGGTTCAAGCAGAGATTGAAAGAACACCTACTACATCTTCACAACATTCTCGTTCCTCATTTCGAAGAACATTCACATCTTCAAGGTGACGATCATACTATACCTCGTGAAGGTTTGACTTTGGATAATTATGCTTTGACAAGGGAGCTCGTTAGGTTGAACAAGACTGTTGAGTTTCAAGCTAAAGCGCTTAGGAAATTGAAGCGTAAGTATATCTGGTTGAGGAATTTTATTAAACCATATATTCAAGGTTTCAATTTATGGGTTAAAGAGGAAAACAAACATCGTAAACAACTTCGTAAGGAATTAAGACGCAAGAAGGTTCCTAAATCATCTTCTGTCAACTTGGGAGGAATTTAGAAAAGGAAAATTTGAAAGAAGATGTTGCGAAGAAGAAAGAATCTGTAAGTGCACCTTGCAGAAAAGATTATTTCAGATTCTCGAGGAAGAAGTGCAAGTTCAAGGTATCTTGATGATCAAAGGTACGAACATCAAAGTAATGTTTCTCATGATACATCTAGGCAAGAAGTGATAATTCCAAGGGTATTGAATTTTGAAGAAGATCTTTGGTCCTTCTACAATTGTTATAGAAGAAGAGGAGGAAGCTACATTCAAACCTATTCATTCTGAAAGTGATGATGAATTAATTGCTACAATATTAGATTTGTCACAACCAAGAGGAGGAGTTACTATTAGAGATGTACAAGAAGAAGAACAACCAAGAACATCTCAACTTGCAATTGATCCAAAAGATAAAGGGAAAGGTATTCTGGTTGAAACAAAGAAAATGAAACTCACTTTGGCGTAACTTAGAGCAATTGAAGTTGCTAGGAATGAAGCTGCAGCCAGAAAAGTTCAAGAAGAGTTAGATGCTCAAGATAGAAAAGAACAAGAAGCTCAAGAAGCTCAATAGAGAAGCGCTCAAAAGGTGCAAAATAAATTAGATTTTGCCGCTTCTCAACCTTGTACTCTACACCATAGATATATGCCAAGAAGACCTAATTTAGCTAAGGACGGGAATGCTATGATGGCTTATTTAAAAAGTCGAGGATATAAGGGTTTGCGTATAAACTATGTTGATATGAAAAGACTTCTATGATGTCAAACACTTATAAGAAGAGTGTTGTCGATATTAAAGACTTTAGAGAAGAAGCTCATTGGATCAACTGAAAGGAAGAAGAGCTTAAAGAGAAAAAGAAAAACTCAAGTTACAGATGTTTCGCTTTCAAAGAAAGAAAAGGTTGAATTAAGATCTGAGACTAGAGATGAATTGAAGAATTATCTCCGAATGGTAGATTTTGATTATACAAAGGAAGATGATGACATGAAGATGAACGTGATCAAAGATCGTGTTTTAAAGTTGTGAAATCAAAGAATGGAGATTACATGATTTTTCATAAAGAAGATGAAAGCTTCAAATTTTTTAAAAGGCTATGGATTTATCTGATATTATAGATAGAGTAGACCTATTCTACTTATATCATGTTGTGAAGGCTTACTTTGAAAATAATCCATTGGAAGGGATTTGTTTGGTTTTACATGGTGATCTTATAACTATATGGGAAACTGAAGAAGAGAGCACTAATGATATCCGAAGAATCAAGAAAGCCGGAAATAGTTTGTCGGAGATTCTTTGAAGAATCTGGAATTCATGTTTTGAGTCGAAAATGGAACAATGATACACATGTTTGCAGAAAGATACCTCTCACGCTTGAGCTCATGAGAAGAATGCTAGAGCATGGATTGGAAGTAGAAGAGGATAATGAAACCGCTTGTATTGTTATCAACTTGTTTATAAACCGGACTACCATTGTTGAGAATGATCAATAATCGGTATGAATTTTATTTGAATAAATACTTTTGATATATCAGTATTTTATTCAAAGTATCACACGTTTATCTCTTTCATCAAAGCATCATTGTAAATAAATCGCTTAAATGAATTTTAGAAGAAACCTTTTGCTAATTAATAAATATTTTGAAATAAAGGTTCAAATAAATGGTTTTTGTGATGATAACATCAATAGTTTATCAATCCACCATGGTTACAAAAGGATTGACTAATCCATGAGCAAACGGCTCCAGATATATCAAACCGCTTTTAGTTGACAACTTGCTAATAAGTGGATGGTATTCAACTCACCATATAAGAATGTGAAGATTGGCTAGCCCACAAGAAAATGGCTTGTGGTAAAGGTCGTGGAAAACCATTATTGGTAATTAGTTCACCATTAGATAGAAGAACTAACTAGTCCATAAGGGTACAACTTTTGGTAAAGACAAAACAAATCTGTTGATAGCCGGTGGTTTGCTAAAAATCATATGGTTATCAATGTACCATGGTCTTACACACCAAAACATTACATCTACCGAGATAATGGCTTTGGTAAAGAGTTCTAAATCCATTAATTTTTCAATGATTCACTTGAAAGTGATGAGAATAGTATGCAACTTAAACTAAATGTACAAATTGTCATATGTTTGTAAGTTGTAAAAAGATGGAGCTTACCGGATGTCAGTCAGAAGAGAACAATTCTAAGAGATACTTTGACAAGCACAAATGTTACAGAGATAAAAGCTTGAAGACTAAGAAACAATCCGTTTTTTTTTTAAAAGATGAAGCTTGTAAAGATATATTCATGTAAGGAACTTGAAGTCAAGCAAGCGAATTCAAGTTAGGGAGGATTGTTGGGATATGAAAGTGCTTCAAGATATCAAAGCATCAAGATATCAAAGTATCGTAGTCAGAAAGTACTAGAAGAAGTCAAAGACTCAAAGTACTATTAAAGACAAAGTCAAAGTACTGCAATATGAAGTCAAAGTACTGCAAGAACAAAAGAACTGTTATATTCGCTTATGGAAAGAATTGTATTCTATGTTTAGATTACTTGTCGTATAAGGTTATCAATTGTAAACCGACTAGGATATCCTTGAGCCTATAAAAGGACTCCAAGATTGGCATTAGAGGCAATTTCGCGCTGTAATTAGAGTTTTAGAGAAAAGTTCGATTATCTTAGAGTTAGATAGAGTATCTGCATAATAGCGCATTTAGAGTTTATAATAAAAGGTTATTCTTCTTAGCTTTGTTAAGTAAATTCCGCTAATTCTAATAAAGATTACTCTGTTTCTTTGTTAATAACTTAAGATTTATCCTGAGGTTATTAAACCTTAACAAGCTAGTTAAGATAGTTTGATTAAAGTATATCGATCCAACACTTCCGGTTAGCGCTTCATGTACACAATGTAATGATGATTCTGATGAGATCGCAACGATCAGGGGAGATATATGTGTGCATATCGGTCGACAACATATTCACATGATCGAGAATCAGCCATTCTAGAGTTGACATCCGCGATAGGAGATCAAAGGATTCAACTCCGTTAGTGTGATGTCGTTGTTTCTACTCTGGATGGGTACTTGTGTACATTATGGGCTGATTGGTTATATGGAAGATAACCGAATGCATTTGGTAAAATGAAGATGTTGATGTATTGTTCCCTTGCATAAGACAACCGGGTCAATCTAGAAGATTAATGTGTACATCGGGACGACAAATGTGTTCATGTGATCGGTCTTCATCGGGCTATTCCTCGATTTGATAACCGCTAAGACGATCAATGTCTTAACTTGTTACCTCGGTGTTCTCATGTTCTTCAGGTGCTAAGCTTCATTCAATGAGACTGCTCTTCTCATTCTTCTTGGGAAATGGTCTTTATTCAAGATTGACTTTGAGGAGGGGCTACCAAAGTCTCACTTTTATGCGTGCTCATTTTTGACGCCCATTCAAGAGTCTCAAAAGCTTTGGTGGTGGAAGTTTAAGAGATGACGAATTCTATCTTCTACGACGTGTCGCTTCGATATCACTATCTCTACTCGTATCATCATCCTTTAAATTATATCATCTACTCTATCTCGTATATATTTTCAAAACATAATACAAAAATATAATATCAACAAAACCCATAAAAATCGAAAATTAAAAAAATACCAAAAATATGTTTTCTAAAGACATGTCTTCAGATCGATAACATCTACGGTCTTAGAAATGTCATTCAATAAACGGACTTTAGATGAAGTTCGAAAGGAGGTGTAAATATTTCTTTCTAAACATGTCCAAAAAAAAAAAAAAAAGCATTGCGCTCACTCCAGAATCGTGGCTTAAACTATGGCTTGCTATTATTTCAGATAGCAACCCGCTCTTCAAAGAAGGAAAGTGTCACTAAACCATTTTTCAAATATTTCGCACTTATCCTAAAACAAAATGAGGAAAGTATGTCAAGGATCATTTGTTCTACACAAATGTTTTTCCGCCTAAAATTCTTCGAAAAAATATTTGTTGTTTTCAAAAAGTGGTGGTAAATGAGTTGCTTGAAAATCAATCGGCCAGAAGTTTTCAGATAATTGAAAACTCAATCAATGACTTCAGCGCTTTTAAACTTTTCTGAAAATGAGTCATTGATTGAGGGGGAGAATGTTTTCAAATTTATATCATCTATCAGACTTATCTAATTATCCTTAACTAAAAATGTTGTTAACCTATGTTGAAGGACTAGGTGCCTAGGATATGATTGTTAGGATTAGATGATTAGACATAAACCCCTTTGCTTTATTTGATCCGATTGATATGTTGAATTGACTTTTATTAGTCGATTGCTGTTTGGGTGTTGGCGACCACCATATATCCAGATATGTGTTCACTAACGATGCGTATATTGGTATATAAGAATGTTCCCGATCCGGATCCCACAATTGAAGATGATTGGATGACGAAAGGAAAGGGTAAATATTTCTTGGGTTGACAAATGAAGAAACGGAGCTTAATTGGATTTCAATGGAGAGTTGGCATAAATGCAACGTGAAGAGGTCTCACCGCATCACAGATGGTTTTCTCTAAGTGATTGAAGAAACGGAGCTTAATTTGACCTCATTTGGCATTCAAAATGCAACGTAAGAAGTCTCACCGCATCTCAGCATCGTTTTTCTTCCAAGCCCTACAAAGAACAACAACAAAGCTGCTCATCCACCTAATTTATCTTGTGCAGATACCATTTTTAAAACAATTTTGAATAATTTGATTAAATTGTTTTGAAAATGGAAAATATTGTTTTGAAAATTAATTGTACTTAATTTTGAAAATCACCGGACTTCTTTTTATCAAAACCTAAGTCACTCAATTATTGACTTCATCATGGATTGAGGGAGAGTGATTTAAAATATAATATTTTCAAACGATATTTCTTCACAAAAGTCCAATTTGTACTTAAATAAAGTGGTGATCTAAAGATTTAATGTTATGTCATGGTATGATTTTTCTTTAGAATCAAAGTCTTTCAAAATGAAATTTTTTCTGCTCTTGTTTGATTGTGAAATTGTTTTATTTTACTAAAAGATCTCTTAAAACAATCATACTCCTACACTAACAATCTTTAAATGTCTTAAAAGGTCCTTATCTATTATTTTTCAAAATCAAATCTTGCCACCCTTTTCCCAAAATCTTCTAAATTGATTTAAATCTTTGGGATCACAAATCTCAAATGGTTTGAAATTTTCGATCTGGTAGAGATCGTGATTTAAATCTCAAATTGCTTTTAAATGGAATTGGTTTTAGTCCTTCAAAGGCACTCCTGCCTCCATGTGCCAAACGATTTCAAATACACAATGCACACGTTGAGGAGGAGGATTTATCCTAAAACAAGATGAGTATTTAAACCTGGCTACATATTCTCCCATGTTTTCTAAACCTTATTAAATCACTTGGGATCTAAAATCTCTAAGGGTTTGATATTTTTGATCGGGGAGAAGTTGTGATTTAATTATGAAATTTGATGAAATGATCGCTTTAATTTAATGTGTGTCGCTCATATAAAGCAAACGTCAATCTAGAAGCACATATTGAGGGGAGCATAACTATCGAGGTACAAAAGCTTTTTAAAGAGATTTATAAAGTACCTTGATTGAGTTTTCAAAAGGTTTCTTAATGGCTTTTGTGATCGTGGATGTACTTCAAAAGAACTCTTGCCTCTATGTGATAAAATGATTTAAAATATCCTATGCACATATTGAGGGAGAATTTTACCATGAAAATCAAATGGCTTTTCAGATGAAAATTGTGATCAAAGAAAATATTTCAAAGTCCTTTGCCTCCATAAAAAAATTTCTAAATCATATGCACATGTTGAGGGGAGGTTTTCTAAATGATCAAAACTATTAAGGTACAAAACGCTTTGATCTCGTATCACAAGTACCTTGATTGTTTTTCCAAATGATTTTTCAATTGGTTTCAAGAAGGAAAGAACAATACCAAAAGACCCACCAATTTACTTTATGCATGGTGTTATAAGGATGGTTAGGTTAGGTATTTGTTCCTAATGATCCCACAGAGTTTGAGGGATCTACCCAGGGACAATTCACTAGTAAGTGTAGAGTCCTTAGGTATATTGAAAAAAAAAAAAAAAAAAAAGAGGAGAAAAATGAGAAATGGGAAGAGTGCGGACTAAGACAGAGCTAGTACTGGAATAAACCCAACAAGGTTCTAGTTATGAAGTCTCGTAATAATCAAGGGGTTGAAGAATGAAAAGAAATGAATATGAAAAAGGGTGAAAAGAAATAGCCCTCCAATAATTCAACCTAGGGCGTAAACCGGTTCAATACATATACCGGCCGGTGTGGTACCAAGGTAACGCCGTATTGAAGACAAGACGTCATGGACCCAAAGGACGCGATCAAGACTAAACTTCCCAAGCCACTCAAGTTCCTCTTAAAAGGGCTTGTTTCATTCTCACGGGGAACCGACATAATCTACTCGACTTTTAGAGATTGTTGATATTGAAGAAGGAGACCCTCTCCCTATTCTCTAGCATAGGAACCAAATGTGAACGATTGAGTCTAGAGCCAAGAGATCATCCACAATATCTCATTAGGACACAAAATTAATGAAGACTTGCTGTTTCACACAATGTGGAAAGTAGGTATATATTTAGAGTCCTACGCATTATCCTTGTGGTATTGCCGAACATCCAGTGATATGCATATTCACAATGAAGATGGAAAGCCTTCTCGAGCCAACATCAAACAAGCTCCTGGTAGGTGGCATGTGAGATCTATTCTATAGATCAACCATGTGACAGCTGGATAGAAACGATGGGCCATTCACGCATGAATCAACCTTGGTCCATGAAATGGATTGACGGATGCTTTTGGAAAATCGCTCGATGTGCAAATCTTTTCTAGCATGTCTAATGTGTACTTATGTTTTCGATTCAAAAATTATCTCCGATTGAAAAAATACTTTGGAAAAACCGCTCGATGCAAAATTCTTTCTCTAGCACGTCAATGTGTACTCTTTTCAAATACAAAAGTATTTTTGATTGAAAATTGATCTTTCTCATAAAACCTTCGTTGTATTGCAAAAATCTTTCTTCTAAGCAATACGCATTGTTTTTCAAATCATTTTTCATCAATCGCTGAATCTCAATTCGCCGTTCACTCACCCGCGTTGTCTTTGAGACGCTCCCGTTTGAGAACAGCTAGAACAAATACAAACCTCACAAGGAGATTCTTCGGAATCCTACCTGATCACAAAAGTATTTCTTGTACGATCAACGGGAACCGTGGGCCGTACTCAATTCAACGAAGTGATCAAAGACACTTTCGTGTGTTTTATTGCTAACCGTTGTTTGCAGTACATTTGGATGGTTGCACCATCGTAATTGAGGAGTCAATCCAAAGTCGCATGCTCACAAAGATCCACACTTAATTTGAAGAAGTCATGACCGATGCATATCTACATAACCCGCTCATATTTCATATTATTCTTCGCCGCTACCGCAAATATCATGAAAGAAGGCTTCCGCCATGGAAAGATGTCATGATTCAAAAGTGAGCATGTCGTCCGAAGTCACAACTTCACATGATGGCAACACAATAAAGGGTGATCCAGATTTATCGGGTCGATGATCTCAAAGAAAGCTCAAAGATCATCAAAGATGTGGATCAGTTTAAAGGCCTCAACTTAAAAAGTACAAATCGCGACTTTGAAGAATCGCTACAAAAGCACAAAGATTGCAGAAATTGAAGAATTCAAGTCTACGAGCTCAAGAACGAAGTCTAAGAAAGAATGCTAGGAAGCAAAATGTATTTCATGGGGTGACCTCCCTTAGGGGAGATTGTTAGGAATTGAAAATTCCATGTTAAAGTGTCGGTCACCCCAATAATGGTCTAGCATATGTTAGCTCGTAGATTTGTAGTTATTTATGTTATTTAGTAGTTAATTAGTTAATTAGTAGCGTAGTTTAGTTTAGAGCAACACTGGGGAAGGGACGTCTTTACCACCGTAGATACCCGATCCACAGCCGATAGGAGGTCGTTATGTTTGTAGAAGAAATACCCTCTACCTCCCAAGTAGAGGTGGTTGGACTTTCATTCATCTTAATCTAACCTTCTATGTTTTCACTCTCTAGAAAGGCTCCCACTTTCTCTCTCTAAAACCTCTAAACAATTTGACCCATATTATTGTTTTTTATGTGTTTATGAAATCCAATATGTAACATAATTTATTTTCTGTCGGTCAATTATGTGATTCTGATCTAGAGGTGGCCTTTCAAAAACATACATGCTTCGTTAGAGAACTAGATGGTGTTGAACTTTGAAAGGAACATCTAATCTATACACCATCTCTATCGAAGACATGGTGAAGTCCTCTCCAATCTGCTTGTTGTCAAAAGCATCAAAAACAAAGTCATGGTTATGGCATCGTCGTCTCAATCACTTCGGATCCATAAATGATCTTTCTAGAAAGGACTTTGTAAGAGGCTTGCCAAGATTAAAGTATAAAAAGGATCATCTTTGTTCAAAGATGCCAATTGGGAAAAAGCAAGAAATATGCCCATAAACCTAAACCTGTCAACTCAGTTATGGAAGTTCTTTATACTCTTCACATGGATTTGTGCAAACCACGAGAGTAAAACAATAAACGGAAGAAATATGTGTTAGTCCCGCTGATGACTACCTTGCTTACTTGGGTTGTTTTATGGTCAAAGGATGAAACTCCAGATGTCATCATCAAACTTATTAAACAACCGGCAGTTCGCCTTTAATAAAACTATCGTAATTATCCAATGCATACAATGGAACTGAAGTTTGTTAACAAATAACGAAGCCGCTTTATGAAAGCATTGGAATCGGCCATCAAAGAAGTGTTCCACGACTCCTCAACGTAACGAAGCGTTGAAAGACAAAATCGGACTCTCTGTTGAAGTCAGTAAGGACTATGTTGATCTACTCAAAGGTTCCAATGTTTCCGGGTCAAGCCACCGCATGCTACACCCAAACCGCTCCCTTATTCATACTCTCATGGAAAACTCCTTACTTAACTTGTCCACAATCAAAACCGCATTTCCTTCCTTCGTGTATTCGATGCATTATGTTTTTCAACGAATGATGGTCAAGACTTAGGAAACAGAGAGCTAAGGAGGACATAGGAGTTTTTGTTGGTTATGCACCAAACCGGAAGGGTTACCAAATCTAAAATAAAAGAACCCGAGATATCATGGAAACAATTCACGTTACGTTCGATGAGCTGTCTGAGAAAATGGCTCCAGGACAATCTAGTTCTGGACCCGAACCACAACTTTTATCAAGTAGTCCCATCAGTTCTTGTCTTGTACAAAATCCCTCACCCTAGTTCCAATATGTACCTCCTTCTAAAGAAGATTTGAAGAAATTGTTTGATCCAATGTTTGATGAATACTATGAACCTGTTGATAATGATCATTCTACACCATCAATAGTGTATGTTTTCTAATCCAACCAACACAGATAATCCATCTGCTTCAAAGTCTCGGCCTCAAGAAGCGCCACCGCCACCACTATCCTCAAATCCTCAATCTTCAGTTGTACATCATGGAATTGTAGATGCCAATTATGATGGAGATAACCCTTTTGCTACTCCCGAAGATGCTCCATTTGAGAACATATTTGCTCCTGAACCAACTCCAGAACCATCTTCATCAGAAGATCCAAACTCTGCTACTTCAGTTCCTCAACTACAACAATACGAGCACCTTAGAAAATGGACACATGACCATCCATTAGACAACATCATTGGGAATCCTTCTCGTCCGGTATCCACTCGTAAACAACTTGCAACTGATGCCTTGTGGTGCTTCTTCAACTCCGTACTATCTAAGGTCGAACCAAAAGATGTTAAAATAGCAATGACTAAGGACAGCTGGTTCAATGCAATGCAAGAAGAAATTCATGAGTTCGATCGACTAGATGTATGGGAATTAGTACCTGCTCCTGACTGTGCTATAATCACTACTCTAAAATGGATCTTCAAAGTAAAACTTGATGAGCATGGTGATGTACTAAAGAACAAGGCTAGACTAGTTGTAAAAGGATACCGTCAAGAGGAGGGTATTGACTTTGAAGAATCATTTTCTCCAGTTGCACGTATCGAGGCAATCAGAATCTTCTTGGCTAATGCTACTAGTAAGAACAAGGTGGTCTATCAGATGGATGTGAAGACTGCGTTTCTTATTGGAGATCTGAAAGATGTTGTATACGTCAGTCAGCCTGAAGGTTTTGTGAATCCAGAGTATCCTACTCATGTCTATCGCTTGAAGAAGGCCCTCTATGGTTTGAAGCAAGCTCCTAGGGCATGGTACGATACACTATCAAAGTTTCTTCTATCAAATGGATTCAAAGAAAGGAGCAGTTGATCCTACATTGTTCACCAGAAAGTCAGGCAAACACTTAATTCATGTTCAAATCTATGTTGATGATATTATTTACCTCGACTGACCCCAATGAATGTGACCGATTTTCTTAGGAGATGGGCTTCAAATTTCAAATGTCAACGATGGGACAAATGTCATTTTTCTTGGGATTACAAATTTCACAAAGTCCCGGAGGCATTTTTATTAATCAATCTAAATATGCAAATGAAATTTTAAAGAAATTTGGATTTTATACTTGTGACCCAGTTGACACTCCCATGGTGGAGCATACAAAACTGGATGAGGACCACTCAGGGATCATGGTTGATCAAACGAAATATCAAAGTATGATTGGATCACTGATGTACCTCACACAGTACGACTATTCTGTTCGCTTTGACATTCTGCTCAATAACATGTGTTAGATACCAAAGCTAAGCCTACCGCACCTTGAAGCGGGTCTTTCGGTACCTCCAAGGAACCATCAACATGGGACTTTGGTACCCGAAGGACACCTCTATGTCACTAACAGCCTATGCAGATGTTGACCATGCATGATGTCAAGATACACGTCGAAGCACGTCAGGAGGTGCTCTATTTTTGGGTGATAAGCTTGTAAGCTGGTCTTCAAAGAAACAAAAGAGTACTTCAATATCCTCTACAGAGGCAGAATACATAGCCATGTCATCTTGTTGTGCTCAAATCCTATGGATGAGATCTCAATTATCTGACTATGGCTTTGAATTCAACAAAATCCCTGTGTACTGCGATAACAAAAGTGCCATTGCTCTTTGCTGCAACAATGTTCAACATTCAAGAGCAAAGCATATCAACATTCGACATCATTTCATCAGGGAACAAGTGGAGAAAGGTGTGGTGGAACTATATTTTGTGAGAACTGAATATCAGTTAGTAGACATCTTCACCAAAGCTCTTTCTAGAGAACGTTTTGAGTTTATCCTTCCACGACTTGGCTTGATGAGCCTTCAACCAGAAACACGCAAACGTCTTCAGGAGGAAGATGAGGAGTAAAGGTGTTTGTCTCTATCTACTCTCTGTATATATCTTATCAAAAACAAAATACAAAATTATAAAACCATCAAAAAGAAAATAGAAAAATATAAAACTTTCAAAAATCCATAAAAATTAGAAAATCTTATAAAATTCCAAAAATATGGTTTATTTTGTCATGTTTTTCCTGGTTCGATAACATCTACGGACTTTGAAATGTCGTTCAATAATGACACGGGTCTTTAGATGAAGTTCGAATCAAAGTAAAAAAAAAAAAAAAAAAAAAAAAAAGGGATGGAGAAAAATGATGGTTTATTGTCATTTCAGGCAGTAACCCGTTTTTTAAAAGAAAGAACAGAGCTATGCTTCATCCAACTTTTAAACCTCACGCTCTAATTCTAAAACGAATGTGTCATACCAAATATTTTTCCTTCTAAAGATTCTTCTGAAAATTATTTGTCATCTAATAAAAACAAAATTTCTTTGAAAATAACTCGATCTTTATTTTGTAAATCACCTGAACTCTACGTTTGTCAAAATCTCACTCAATCAACAACATATGTCATTGATTGAGGGGGAGAGTGATTTCAAATATATCAAAAAGGTTATTTTTTTCAAGGTCTAATTATGAATAATCATAAAGAAAATGTTTTATACAATTGGATTCATACCAAGGTTGTGTTTTCATAAGATCATTAAACATGTTTTAAACTATGGAGTGTAAAGTCTCACACTTTTGATCCTTATCAATTAAATGTTTTCAAAAGAAGGTCACAATTCTCCTCAAAATGCTTTGAAAATCAATTTAAATCAATAGAGATCACAAGTCTCAAAGATTTGAAAATTGTGATTGGGGGGAGAATTTGTGATTTAAATTGTATTTAAACTGATAATTCGATAAATGGTTTAGAAATAGCATAACAAGATCTCCTCCCTGCATATGCCAAACAATTTCAAATTTTCAATGCATATGTTAAGGGGGAGCATTTATCTTAAACCATAGTGATTGATTTGTATCTAAGCGCATGTTCCCTCTAATATGTGCAAAACACTTTTGAATCTCGATGCACATATTGAGGGGGAGCAATCAAAAGAAAACCTCATCCTTCCCAAAATGTTTTATCTAATGTATTTAAACACTAGAGTTGATCGGGAAGTGATGATGATCATTTTAGAAAATGTTAATCAAAAGATTGGATCTTTCATTCTCAATCTAAGATTTCACAAGTCCTCTCGCCTCCATGTGCTAAAATAATTTCTAATACTTGAAGCACATGTTGAGGGGGAACATTTCTAAAATATCAAAAACAATTAAGGTACAAAATACTTTGATTTTATATCACAAGTACCTTGATTGATTTTCAAATGGTTTTCAATTGGTTTTGAGGCGGAAGAACAATACCAAAAGACTGACCAATTTTACTTTATGCATGGTGATTTAAGGATGGTTAAGTTAGGTATTCGTTCCCACGATCCCGCCAGAGCTGGAGGGATCTACCCAGGGACGATCCACTAAATAGTGTAGAAGTCCTTAGGTATGATGGATAAAAGGAGAAATGTGAGAAATGGGAAGAGTGCGGACTGAGATAGAGCTAGAACTGGAATAAACCCAAAAAGGTTCTAGTAATGAAGTCTCGGTAAGCACTGAAGGGGTTGAAGAATGAAAAAGAAATGAATGAGAAAAGGGTGAAAAGAAATAGCCCTCCATTATTTCAACCTTAGGGCAGAAACCGGGTTCAATTCATATGCTACTGGTGGTTACCAAGGTAACACCGGTATTGAAGACAAGACATCATGGACCCAGTGACGCACACTACAACTTCCCAAGCTACTCAAGTTCCTCTTAAAAGGACTTGTTTCATTCTCACGGGGAACCTACATAATCTATCGACTTTCTCTTAGAGATTGTTGATATTGAAGAAGGAGACCCTCTCCCTAGTCTCCGGCATAGGAACCAAATGTGCACTATTGAGTCTAGAGCCAAGAGATCATCAATAAATCTCATTAGGACATAATTAATGAAGACTCACTGTTTCACACAATGTGGAAAGTGAGAATAGATTTTAAGAGTCCTACACATTATCCTTGTGGTATTGCCAGAACATCCGAAAGGATATGTTAAATATTCACGATGAAGGTGGAAATCCTTCTTGAGCCAACATCAAACAAGCTCTTGGTAGGTGGCATGTGAGATCTATCCAATAGATCAAGCTTGTGACAACTGGATAGAAACGATGGGGCGATTCAATCTTGAATCAACCTTGGTCCAGGAAATGGATTGACATATACCTTTGAAAAACAGGTCATTGTGCTTAAAAATTCTTTTCCATAGCACATCGACGGTGTATTAATCTTTCAAAATTAAAAGGTATTTATGACTGATAATTGATTTTCCAATAAAACCTTCGTTGTATTGTAAAACCCTTTATATTAAGCAATACACGATTGCTTTCAAATCATTTTCATCAATCAGTGAATCTTAATTCGCTGGTTCACTCACTCGTTGTCTTTGAGACGCTCCGTTTGAGAACGCTAGAGCAAATGCAAAACCCTCACAAGGAGATTCTTTTGAATTATACCCGATCACAGCGGACTTGTACCGATCAATGGGGAACCGGGTCGCGGAACTCAATTCAACGAAAGTGATCAAAGACACTTTCGGCGCTTTTATTGCTAATCTGTATGCGTGGAAACCCGACGGTTGCAGCTGATCAGAATTGAGGAGTCATTCCATAGCCGCATGCTCACACATCACATTTACTTCTAAAGAAATCATGATAAGTGCATGTCTTCATCAACTGGCTCAGATATTTTCAATCCATGCTTCTGCTACGCTGCTGGAAATATTATGAATCAATAAAAGCTTCCGCTACTGGCGATGAGAAGATATCATGATCCAAAAAGTGAGCATGTCGGTCCGAAAGTCATAACTTCATGGCGATACAACAAATGGATGAGTCAGAGATTTGCTGTTGCTGATGATCTCAACACAGGCTCAAAACTCACCATCACGTGGATCAGTTAAAGACCTCCACTTGAAAGAACAAAACATGCGGAACATGAAGAATCAAAGACTATGGGTTACAGAGCAAAGAACTTAAACAAGAATCCAAGAACATCCAAAATGTAATATCTGTTTGTAATCAATGTAATTTGAGGTGACCTCCCTTAGGGGGAGATTGTTAGGATTTAGAAAATCCAGTAGTTAAAGAGTCGGTCACCTCAAGTATATGTAATCGTTAGAAATCTCGTAGTCGTAGTCATTTAGTGTTAGTAAGTAGTTTGTTAAATAACACCGTGGAGGACGGACGGGTCTTTACCCACTGCATGCCTGATCCACAGCCCGAAGGAGGGCGTCTAAGCTTGTAACTATAAATACCCTTTGCCTAGCAAGGAAAAGGGTTGGAGCTTCATAATATCATTTTTCTTTGTCTCACCAAGTTCCCAAATCTCTTCAACTTTCTCTCTCTAAAACTTACTCTATACGCCCCATTATTGTGATTTGTTATGAAATCCAATATGTTACACAATTGTAGAAAACTAGAAAGGGGGTTAATACCAATTAAAACTTCAGTTTAAAACTTTTAGATTGACTTATGTCAATCTATTTTGGCTTGTTGGATATTGATAGTTAGATGTGATTAAACTATACTACGAGAGTGCGAAAGAAAGACACAACCATAACACAAGTATTTATAGTGGTTCGGCTACAAGGTCACCTTCATTGCCCTACTCCAGTCCAAACTCGAGAGTTTGTAATCACTCCACAACACAAGCTCCTTTTCTTGGTGGAGAAGCCTTCACAATGTTTCTGATACTTTTTATGATACAAATCTAAATACCGAGTTCTTCATACGAGGTAGAACCTAACCTTCATCGCCTACACATTATCTGGTACAAGGCTAGATACCGAGTTCCTTTACAATGGAGGAACTAATCCAAGCACCACTGGTTAACACAACATACCTATGACATGCTTGAGAGAAACCAACTACAAGGGACACTTGTACGATCTTGTGGTGATGATGAAGTCTAGCAACTCATGTCTTCGAGCTTGCAAGTCTTCAATACTAAATGTCGTGATCTTGCCTTTAAGAGGAACCTTAAGAATCACTAGTATAAAAGCTACATCGATGATCCTTGGATCTGAAGTTAGAGAAGTAAGAATATAGAGAGAAGATATATCTAAAAAGTGACAAAGAGAAATGAGGAAATGGCCAACTATTTATAGGAAAACAATTCTCCGATCACCCGGATCCGCCGAATCCTTTCTCAAAGGGATCCGACAAATGTTATCCAGCGAATTCAGCTATCTGGTAATACGAGTCCAGATTTTGGGTTATAGTTCTGGGTTTTGGGTCATGGGTCATGGATTTACCTATTTTGACATCATACATGATGTCATGCATATGGTCCATGGGTTTTGGGTCAAGGTACATGGGTCATGGGTTTTGGGTTATGGATAGTCCAAGCTTTTACAAGTTAAATTTGTCTTAGCATGTATTTTTATAAAAATGTAAGTAACCAAAGTTAGTTATAAGTGTTTTATAAAATTGGTTTTGGTTTATGTAAACTTTTTAACTAAACATGTTTAATGGTATATTTGTTTAGTGAAATGAGTTAGTAAACTATTGGCTCAGAAACTTTACGTATTTTATTTATTTTGTTAAAATGATTTTATGATTGTTATCGACAAAACAATAAATAAATATTTTTACAATTTATTTGTATTAACAAAACACATGATGTGTATTGGTGCAAACTTGTGATGGGTTAAAAGGCTTGAAACAAGTGCGATGTTGTAAGTCAATTTTAGCTAAGAGATGTTTACATAGGTGTTGGTATATGGAGAGTAATAAACACATGTATATGCGTTCTTTAAAAGAGAATTTTGTGAATCAATTTCCCTCCTTCTCAATCGGTGGACATCTAACATAATGTGTTGAATAATAAATCAAGAATAAATAGGAAAACAAGTGTTGGCTGGAAGCAATAGGCTAAGTAATGCTATTTGTATACAACGAACTTTATCCTTCAAATTATGCAACTCTTCTCAATCAATGCGAGATAATCACTTGACGAGGCAAGTGGGTTCCTGATAGGTGATAGAAGAGATGGTGGAGATGAAGTATGTTACCATCAAGAAGGCGATATAAGAGATTTCTTAACACTATAGGTCATAGGAAGTAGACACTTAAGCATGTAAGCATACTTAGCCATGAATTAACACAATAACCTATGTGATTAATGTGTATGACTAAAAGACCCTTAAATCGTACCAAAATCACTTAGACATAATTTAAGTGCACAAGTAGCAAATAAATAGTGTAACAAAGTTACAAAAAGAGCAAGACAAGAAATTCATGCAAACCTTGTTTAAATTATAACATTTTTGAGTGTGTATCATTTAGACCATTCTACGGCTAGATTTAAGGAATGCCAACAAAAAAAAATACCTTTCAAACATAGAGGCATCCTATATTAAAAGCATTATGAGTTCACAAGTAATATGTTAATCATGCAAAGTATCAAATAACGAATAAAATACTTCAAATGCAAATACCATGCAAGTCATGTTCTGAATTTAACATATAGGAGCACGAGTCATATAAGCATAAAAGCATTAAAAATACAAAATATTACCAAGGTTTACACATTTGACTATCAATCAAATAGTTATGAAACACCAAGATCATGTCTAGACAATTAATCATATAAAAAAAGAACAAGTAATCACAACATGTATATGTAATCCAAGTGGTCTTGATAGACTAAAAAAATAATTATATATACTACTTGTTTGATTTGTACTTCTAAGACGAGGCAAAATATCGCCATTTCAAACTTACTTTAGGAAAGCATAGGAATGGAGACTTTTCAAGTGAGGGAAGGAATATGAGACTATTACCAGCGGTGCTCAATTAAGGCTAAACACGACCCTTTTTAAGGGTGATTCCATATACCCAACTTCTCTTCTGGAAGCAATTCAACCATTAGGTAAAATTTAGTTTCTAGTGCATTAAGTTCTCCTGTATTCATTCACATGTTAGGAAAATATGTATTCCTACGTTGACCTATCGAAGAGTAACAATGATGATAATTAGCTTCGTCTCATTAATACTTGGACTAATGTGACTCAACTAAATACATTATAACTAAGGTGATGAAGATGTCATGTTATGCATAAAAATTTAATAATGATGTGTCAAATTAGAAAGCAAACAATATATTTTAATCTTAAGTTTGGGATCTAAGGTTGTTTGAATTTAATGAGAAAAGTTACATATGTTGTTGGAAGACTTGAGTTTGGATTTTCAGATGTGACGAATTATATATGCGTTGCAAAATAATTTACTTGAGTATTTCAGATGAACATTCAAGTTGTCAATCCTACTATGAATGCGATCATGTACAAGTAGACTCGATAATACATCATCAAAATAAGTGTGAGTTATGATCCAAAGTACATCCTTTTCGTCTTGAAAGATGACACATTATTTTCATGTTAGCCAAGTGAGGCTAAACATGTAGATACTAGATAATATCTATAGTCAAAAGTTAGACTTATTATTTGACATTGTATGTTATCCTTGCAAATAATGAGTCCGGATTTTTGTTTATACACGACATACGGAAATATGAATGGATAATAAACTCAACCATAATTTGAATAATGAGTTGATACATACCCGCAATTTTTCTAGACCCTTGCGTACAAACGTTTAAAAGAAAACAAATGAGGATTCGAAATGGGTTCCGATCAGATTAATCCTAGTGTTGAGTGTTTTGGATAATGAGATGATCAATAACCTAAATATAATCCTTTTATATTTGTTACAAAGTGAAATAAGCTTAGTTTTTGACATTTTATTTGTATGAAAAATATTCATACAAATTTTATATGTATTAAACACCTTTTTCAAAAAACACTATATGTTTATATAATTATTTCAAGATAATACCAAAAGTGGTGACATATTAACACTATCAGAAGGAGATTGAGTAAAACAATATTTTTCAATATGTATGATTAACTTGCATTGCTAAGTGAGTTACTAACGTTTTATAAAATATGCAAGAAGTTGAAAAAAAAATTATATGCAAAGAAAGTGGTATATGCCTATATGTAAAAACATAACAAAGTGCACAAAGTCTAGCATCAATCCTTTTTAGCATATTCACGAAGTTGACAAACAAATAAGTAAATAACATGACATTGTAAACACTAATGTTTCATGACTAAACAAACTCAACAACAAAATGTAATGAGCTAACAAAAATGTAACACCCCCAAATCTCGGTACAACGGAAGACTTAATCAAGTTTTCGGGGCGTTACTATTGGATTGGTATCGCACACAAGTATAATAAAACATAACCATTTAACCATTCAAAACCAATCCCAAATTTAGATATTCAAAACATTTAATCCAAAATATGAATATTAGGCCCAAAACATAGTTTAGTAAAATAGGTCCCCATAGTTTATCGTGAGTCGAAATGATCCTTGAACCCGCCTTCTCACGCCAAGCTTCCACAATCCACATAATCAAACGCCTTTCAATTACCCGAGAAATCATGCTAAAAGGTCACTAACGCTATGAAGTTCATAGGTTTAAGTTCAACAAAATCATAGTGGACCGTGTAAAGTTGATTTGCTATGCAAGACCTAAGATAGATAAATACCGTTTTCACAACGATCCATCCGGATCACCAATCATAACACACGCCCCAAGATCCAGGGACAACTCGAAGCTCGACTCTAGCCCAAGACTGCCGTGGAAAAATCTAGAAAAATTGCCAACCCCCTGACTAGGTCGATGTAGAAGTCTATTCTAGTTAGGCAAACGGCTAACCTAAACTAAGGTAACAACTACCACACATCTATCTAAACAGTCAAGCATATAAGCAAATCCAAATAGTTTTCAAGGTCCAAAAACAGCAAAGATGATTCTCACCCCAAAGAGTTCAAAACGTAGTTTAAACTCACCTCAAGCAATCAACGCACAAATATCACTAGCAGAAGATAACATAAATCACAGCACAACAACTATCGACTCGGCACAACCTATTAATGTAGACCAACTTTAATACACATATTCCTCAAAATCAACGTTATCTACCCCAATATATTCCATTTCTTTATTTCCAAAAACGTCTCGTTTCACCATTAATCCTATTGTTTGGTATCCTCATGTGGGTGTATCGACTCACTATGATGCCATGAATGCGCTCAAACAACCAATATATAACTCAATGCGACACAATGAGACCTCTAAACGATAAAATCCATAGTTCAATAAGTTTCGGAATAAATAGTAGATCTTATCAATTCGTCCAACTCGATAAACTCATTTATTTATTCGTGTCGCTTATTATCCCATAAATCAATCGTATCCTAACGAGTCATAAGGATAAGTCACCCATTAATAAGGTTACCCAACGTATCTAGCGGGCTCTTATTAGATTCGTCAACCTAATAAGTCCGCTACCCACGTGGATCAACACTATTAATGCTAGGTTATCCGTAACCCATGCACACATAACGCAAATAAATAATTACTTATCCAATATTAAATGTCCACATTTGACATTTATTGATAAACGTGTACTCGAAACTGTAAGATCGTTATTTTATTGTGTTGATGATTCGGGTGGTCTTGGATGATCAAAATACATGTTTGCCATAGTTAGAGAGTTAGTAGAGAGAGAGGGTGTTCTTGCTAGAGGTTTACACAAAGTATGGAATATTAGATTGAATGAGAAGCACCACCCCTTCCATGGATGGAAGGGGTATTTATAGTTACAAATACACGACCTCCTATCGGCCTGTGGATCAGGCATACAGTGGGTAAAGACCCGTCCTTCCTCCACGGTGTTACACTAAACTATTCTACGCTACTGACAAACAAATAAACTACTAAATAACGTAACAAACGACACGTCTACGAGCTAACATATGCTAGACTTATAATTGGGGTGACCGACACTTTAACATGGAATTTTCTAATTCCTAACAATCTCCCCCTAAGGGAGGTCACCCCATGAAATACATTTTGCATCCTAGCATTCTATTCTTTGACTTTGTTCTTGAGCTCGTAGACTTGAATTCTTCAACATCTGCATCTTTGTGCTTTAGCAAAGCGATTCTTTAAGGTCCGATAACTTTGTACTTTAAGTGGAGGCCTTTAACTGATCCACATCTTTGATGATCTTCGAGAATTCATTGAGATCATCACCACGTAGAAATCTTTGGATCACCCTTTATTGTGTTGCCATCATGTGAAGTTGTGACTTTCGAACCGACATGCTCACACTTTTGAATCATGACATCTTTCCATTAGAGTAGCGGAAGCCTTCTTGGTTCAAGATATTTGCGGCAGCACTTGAACATAGTATAGAAATATCGAGCGGGTTATGTAGATATGCACGGTCATGATTTCTTCAAATTAAGTGTGGATCGTGAGCATGCGGCTTTGGAATGACTCCTCAATTCGATCGATGCAACCGTCCAAATGTACCCGCAAACAACAATTAGCAATAAAACACACGAAAGTGTCTTTGATCACTTTCGTTGAATTGAGGTACACGGCCCACGGTTCCCCGTTGATCGGTACAAATCTTGCACGTGATCGGGTAGGATTCGAAGAATCTCCTTTGACAGGGTTTTCGCGGTTGTTCTCAAACCGGACGCGTCTCAAAGAAGACAACACGGAGTGAGTGAACCAAATAATTGAGATTCACCGATTGATGAAAAATGATTTGAAAAACAATCGCGTATTGCTTAAGAAAGAGTTTTGCAATACGACGAAGGTTTTATGAGAAAGATCAATTTTTCAATCAAAAATACTTTTGTATTTGAAAAGAGTACACATTCGACGTGCTAGAGAAAAGAAGAATTTTGCACATCGAACGGTTTTTCCAAAAGTATTTTTTCAATCAGAGATACTTTTGAATTTGAAAACATAAGTACACATTCGACGTGCTAGAGAAAAGAAAAGATTTGCACATCGAAGCGGTTTTCCAAAGCATCCGCCAATCCATTTCTGGACCAAGGTTGATTCACGAGTGAATCGCCCCATCGTTTCTATCCAGTTGTCACATGGTTGATCTATAGAATAGATCTCACATGCCACCTACCAGGAGCTTGTTTGATGTTGGCTCTAGAAGGCTTTCCATCTTCATTGTGAATATGTTTGTATATCACTCGGATGTTCCGGCAATACCACAAGGATAATGCGTAGGACTCTAAATATATACTTACTTTCCACATTGTGTGAAACAACAAGTCTTCATTAATTTTGTGTCCTAATGAGATATTGTGGATGATCTCTTGGCTCTAGACTCAATCGTGCACATTTGGTTCCTATGCCGGAGACTAGGGAGAGGGTCTCCTTCTTCAATATCAACAATCTCTAAGAGAAAGTCGATAGATTATGTCGGTTCCCGTGAGAATGAAACAAGCCCTTTTAAGAGGAACTTGAGTAGCTTGGGAAGTTTAGTGCTGTGCGTCACTGGGTCCATGACGTCTTGTCTTCAATACCAGTGTTACCTTAGTAACAACCAGTAGCATATGTATTGAACCCGGTTTCTGCCCTAAGGTTGAATTATTGGAGGGCTATTTCTTTTCACCCTTTTCACATTTATTTCTTTTTCATTCTTCAACCCCTTTAGTGCTTACCAAGACTTCATTACTAGAACCTTGTTGGGTTTATTCCATTACTAGCTCTATCTCAGTCCGCACTCTTCCCATATCTCACTTTTCTCCTTTTTCAATATACCTAAGGACTCTACACTATCTAGTGGATTGTCCGTGGGTAGATCCCTCCGACTCGGCGGATCGTGGGAACTAATACCTAACCTCACCATCCTTATAACTCCATACATAAAGTAAAATGGTCGGTCTTTTGGTACAATTCATTCTTCCTTGAAACCAATTGAAAAATCATTTGGAAAAACAATCAAGGTACTTGTGATACGAGATCAAAGCATTTTGTACCTTAATAGTTTTGATCATTTAGAAATGCTCCCCCTCAACATGTGCATATGATTTAAAATTGTTTGACACATGGAGGCAAGAGTTCTTTGAAATAATTTCTTTGAAATAATTTCTTGATCACAATTTCCTTAGAAAAAGCCATTTGAATTTCTTTGGTAAAATTCTCCCCCTCAAAATGTGCATAGGATATTTGAAATCATTTTATCACATAGAGGCAAGAGTTCTTTTGAAGCACATCCACAATCACACAAGCCATTAAGAAACCATTTAAAACTCAATCAAGGTACTTTATAAATCACTTTAAAAGCTTTCGTACCTCGATAGTTTGTTTGCTCCCCCTCAATATGTGCTTCGAGATTCAAAGGCGTTTAGCACATATGAGAAAGCAACCTGCACAATTAAATCAAAACGATCACCTTTTATCAAATTTCATTATTAAATCACAAATTCTCCCCGATCAAAAATATCAAACCCTTTGAGATTTTGGATCCCAAGTGATTTAATAAGGTTTATAAAACATGGGAGAATATGTGGCCAAGTTTAAATACTCATCATGTTTTTGGATAAATCCTCCTCCTCAACATGTGCATTGTGTTTGAAATCGTTTGGCACATGGAGGCAGGAGTGCCTTTAAAGGACTAAAACCAATTCCATTTGAGCAGATAAGAGATTTAACTCACGATCTCTACCCCGATCAAAATTTCAAACCTTTGAGATTTGTGATCCCAATTGATTTAAATCATTTAAAAGATTTTGGGGAAAGACGTGGCTTGATTTAACTTTGAAAAATGACAGATAAGGACCATTTTAAGACATTAAAGATTGTTAGTGTCACGTATGATTGTTTTAAGAGATCTTTTAGGTAAAATAAAACAATTTCACAATCAAACAAGAACAGAAAAAATTTCATTTTGAAAGATCTTGATTCTAAAGAAAATCATACCATGACATAACATTAAATCTTTAGATCACCACTTTAATTTCATACAACGACTCTTTTGAAGATATATTGTTTGAAAATATTTTAAATTAAATCACTCTCCCCTCAATCCATGACATAAGTCAATAATTGAGTGACTTAGGTTTTGATAAAATGAAGTCCGGTGATTTTCAAAAATTAGTCCAATATATTTTCAAAACAATATTTTTCCATTTTCAAAACAATATTTTCAAAGTTTTAGAAAAATGGTATCATCACTATTATCCTGCACAAAGATACATTATTGGTTGAGAAGCTTCCGTTGTTGTTGTTGTAGGGTTTGGAAGAAAAACGCCTCGCATATGCAAGTGAGACTTCTTCTTACGTTGCATTTTGAATGCCACCTGAGGTCAAATTAAGCTCTGTTTCTTCAATCAATTAGAAGAAAACCATCTCACGATGCAGTGAGACCTCTTACGTTGCATTAATGCCAACTCTCCATGGAAGTCCAATTAAGCTCCGTTTCTTCATTTGTCAACCCAAGATATAGTTACCCTTTCCTTTCAGCATCCAATCATCATATTATGTGGGATCCGGATCGGAACATTCTTTATACCAATATACCCTGCATATGTTAGTGAACACACATACAAATATATGGTGGTCGACATCACCCAAACAAAAATCGACTAATAAAAGTCAATGCAACATATCAATCAGATCATATAAATGTATGGGAATAATGTGTACATCAAACTCTAATCATCTAATCCTAGCAATCATATCCTAGGCACCTAGTCCTTCAACATAGGTTAACATCATTTTTAATTAAGCATATTAGGATAATTAAGAAAGTCTGTTAGAAGATATAGATTTGAAAACATTATCCCCCTCAATCCATGACTCATTTTATGAAAAGTTTAAAAGTGCTGAAGTCATTGATTGAGTTTTCAATTTATTTCGAAAACTCTGAATAAGATTGATTTTTAAGCAACTCATTTACCACCATTTTTTAAAACAACAAATATTTTTCTGAAGAATTTTAGACGGAAAAACATTTGTGTAGGAACAGCAGTCCTTCGACATACTTTCCTCAAATAGTTTTAGGATAAGTGCACGAAATATTTGAAAAATGGTTTAGCGCAGCACTTTCCTTTCTTGAAGAGCGGGTTGCTATCAGAAATAATAGCAAACCATGGTTTAAGCACGGGTTCTGATGCGAAAGTAGCGCAAGCCATTTTTTGAGACATGTATAGAAAGAAATATTTACACCTCCTGCTCGAACTTCATCTATGGTCCCGTGCCATTATTGAATGACATTTCTAAGACCGTAGATGTTATCGATACCAGAAGACATGTCATAGAAAAGCATATTTTTGGTATTTTTGAAATTTTTCTGATTTTTATGGGTTTTTGTTGATTTTATATTTTTCTATTTTCTTTTTCTTGGTTTTATATTTTTCTATTTTGTTTTGCTGGTTTTATATATTTGTATTTTGATTTTTTGAATAAATATATACAAGGATAGGATAGATGATATAGCTAAAGAAGATGATGATACGAGTACCGAGATAAGGATATCGAGCAGCCCCGTTGTAGAAGATAGAAGTCATCATCCCTTAAACATTCACCACCAAAGCTTCCAGGGCTCCAGAATAGAAGATAGAACATTAGCCTTTGAGAAAGAGAGACTTTGGCAGCTTCTCCCCAAACCGAAAATCCTTTAGCTGAGCAGATTCAAAGCTTTCTTTCAAGCTTCTCTTAGCCTGGTGCACAAAGATGCACACCATTATCATAAACTTGCGCTCCTTTTAAGAATAATCACCGTGATTCTTCATTCGAGGTTATATCATCCAATAGAACACCAGCAACGTTTCATCCCACACTTAAATAATCTTCGCAAATTTCTTTTCCATCTTTGAAGTCAAGCAATCCATTCCAAAAGGTGTCAAGAAACCACTTTCCCCAAGTAGTTGAATTGATGCAGTCAATCTCTTAGACTAGAGCTCACGAACCCGAATACACATACCCTAAGAAAAAGAAACTTATACCATGAGTAGCGAGATTAAGTCCAATAGCCAAAGAATAAACCCGATGTATACTTTTCTCTCCCCTGAAGAAAGTGTATGAAGCTCAAGAACCCGAAGTACCCGAATGCCCAAAGAGAGAATAACCGATAACATTGAAGAAGCAGGCCGAATCATCGATTATCTCTGCAAGGGTGACAATCTCTACGATGTCAACGAATAAGTGATTATATCTCTCAATCACAGATTAAGCCCTCGTGAGGTAAAGCAATGAGCATCCCCAATGTACACAATCTCTATCCCCGATGATTGTGATAAAATCAAAATCATCACACACTTGTGTACCTCTTTCATCTTCAGAAACTAACTCCTCCATCACTTCCCCCACATAGTTGGAATAAGAACACTAAACGCCTTGATGAGTAAAACCTTGAGTTTCTCTGCGGTCATGACATTTGTTTTCCCGGAATATCTTCAATCACTTAGAAGAGTTAAGTTCATCAAGTTTACTCGCCATGAGTCAAACCTTGAGTTTCTCTGCGGTAATAACATTTGTCTTCCTGGGATATCTTCAATCACTTAGAAGTATTAAGCTCATCAAGATTACCGGCGTTTAGATGTGTGTCTCCTTTCCCTTTGGTTTTGATGCTTGAGAATCAAGCAACTCATTGAAAGCCCGTATACTAGAAATTTGTTGAGAAGAACACTTGAATTATTTGTGAGAATCAACTTGTCAAGACTCTTCTCGACTATTTATATCAACCCTTCAGTAGACAATTTGAAGTGACCATCAAGAAGAAAACGCTATACCATACTTGAAATCGAAGTCAACTTCCCACATTTGTATCTTAAGCTTGCTCCTAATGATGGAAGAACGTGTCGAGAATTTATGCTTCAAGCAAATCTCTAAGTACTCACTACCCAAACAAGGTATGAGACATTAACACCTCTTGAGATTATCCACACTGTCATATGCGTGTGACACTGAGTAAAACAAAGTAACTCCTAATAGTGATAGTTAACCAGGTCTTCAACCATCCACCTCGACTGCTGGTAACTAGATAAACCAAGTCTTCAACTCAAATTCTTAAGCCCGAGCAACCTATCAAATAAGAACACGCCTTTGTAAAAATCAACTTCAATCTCAAATAAGTGATAAATAATTAACTCCGAAGTAATCAACTTGTGTCAAATGTCCAACACGTGAAATAGTCAATAACAACGTCTTGAGGAGTCACTGCTAAGGAATATGAGCAATTCTAATTGGGGACTGAATCTGACTTATAACTTTCTCCCAATTAGTGCTCTCCCCTAAACCGACAATCTGTTTGATAAATGCCCAGATTAAGAAGAAGTCTTTAGATCGTTAAATGCAACTCGTCTTTAGTCTTCTAACATGTAGTAGAAAATGTAGAACCGACTGTAGACTCGACCTTCTTCAAGATTGTGCAGTTGGGGAATAGATAGTTAACATCTTCAACTCATACCAAAAAGCATCCCACCAAAAAGCATCCCACCAAAAAGCATCCCAATTAACTTACATCTTGCAAATCCCCTTAACTAAAATCCCTCCCAATCAAACAAGAACATAAAGATGTTCATCAAGGAAATCAATAATCGGCCATAGCGAACTAACACACAAGATGGTAACACCAAACTACCAATCACATCAAACAAGAACAGAGAGATTGTTCGAATCATCATGTTGATGTATACGTGAAGCATTAACCGGAAGCACTTTGTCGATAAACTCATCAATCTGAGTGAAGATGTCAACCAACGGCTCTTAGAAGAAACACCATGTAAAGATGATCCGATCGAGAAGCTCGGTTCTTACATGAGTTTGGAGCCGTTTGACCATTTATTCTCATATATCAATCAACCATGCAAAATTATCACACTTCTTCTCCCCCTCAAGAATTGCATACGGAGGTGCCATTCTTGATTAAACAAGTGAAAATCATCCAAATGTAGTCAATTCACACTTCTCCCCCGCAAAATTAGCACAGGATGTTGCCATCGTCATCATAGTTGAGCAAGTGGAATAAGAAAACAATCATCGGTAGTCCGGTTCACTTGATAAATGAAAGCGCGCGGAAAAAACATGAAGCATGTTGATGAGAATGGTCATAATAAGAAGATTTCTCTTTTTCTGAAGATAAAGCGCACACGCATACACTTTTCTATTCTTTAGAGAAGCGAGGCATGAACTTGTATTCATACGTCATAAGAAGATTTCTCTTCAAGATAATGTGCATAAAGCGCATACATTTCTTTTCTTTGGAGTACGAGGCCTGAACTGATGTGAACAGACGTCATAATAAGATTTCTCTTCTTGGAAGATAATCGCCTGAAAGCGTACACATTTCTTTTCTTTAGAGTACGAGGCATGAACTGTTGTGTTCATACGTCATAATCATGAAGTACGAGGCCTGAACAGATGTGAACAGACGTCATAATCTCTCTCTTTTTAGCTCTCTTAGCAAAACATGTAATCAACCCCATTATCATTCAGTAGGCTCTTTGTCGTGACAGTGATAGAAAACCCAATATGATGAATTTGTCCCTAAAGTAGACTACCCCGAACTCGTGACTTAAACTTGCACATATGTAACAAAGAGCGGTGCTGAGACTTCATGCCCATTTGAATCTCTAAGTACTCTATACTCTTCAACCAACCAACCATCGAGTATTAGACGTATATCACCTCTTGAAAATCCACAATTGAATGTGATACTGAGCACTACAACGTAACTCCTTAAAGTGATAGTTATTTTGTGATGGTATGAGCCCAATTCCCCAAGTGGTAAAAGAAAAGGTAAAAGACACCCAACAATAACTAGATTTCCAAGTCTTAGTTTTTGATAATAAGCTCGAACAAGGATCATGAAGAATCTTCATCCAACCATCCCCAGATAACTTCGGATACTAAGTACACTCCTCGCGTGATATTTTACTTCAACCTCAAATAAATAATAGTGAATTAACTCCGTTGTCACATCTTACTCGAACTCGCTCAAATCTAGCCTTCTTTTACATTTAAATGAACTTTGATAATGGTTTCATCCCGACCATGGTTAAAAGCACATAACCCCGTAAAACCTTGTAAAAACCAAACTGCCATGACGAAAATTCAAACACACGACCAATTCATAAAGTACCCCCTTTTATCCCTTCTTTGAAGAAAACCGTAGCACCAGAGATCGATAAGATCGAAATACACTTTCCTTTCTCGGGATGAATCCATCAATACGGATTTTACAATTCTATAGTTTAAACCGAGAAATCGTTTCTTTTCGCGGATTTTACAAAACCAAGAATAAACCGTAAGATAGATCCGAAATGCACTTTACAATTACGGGATGTTTCCATTGTCACGGGATTTTACAAGTCTATAATTTAAACCGAGAAATAGATTCTTTCACGGGATTTTACAAAATCAAGACAAAACCGTAAACAATGTCAGATTGAATATGTTATGACAATTTTGGTTTCGGTGAATATCGCTTTAAGGGAACATGCTGTGGTTCATCAACTGTTCATAACCAACATCCACAACATCATCAACAATCCAATACACACTTTTGGTAAACACATCATTCACACATTATGTCGGCTATTGTAGTGACCACATGGAGAAGTAAACCCGATATATCAAACTTGATCATGAAGTAGAAACCCCCAAATTTGTTACTTAAACTTGTACTCATCCTTGTGAAAAAGAAATGGTGTACCGAATGTATAAATCCTCTTGACTTATCCTCAATTGTGAGACACGGAGTGATAGTTACGTTGTGGATTAAGCGAGAAAGAAGCATAACCGTAACTAAATAGCCAAGTCTTTATCACACTCTAAAAATGCCCAAACAAGTCATCTTCGCGGAAGGGTAGAAAGAGAAGACGAAATAAGTAAACACGCCCGGAAAAACTTCACTTCACATCCAAATAAGAAATACCGTCCAAACACCCCGTAGTCAACATTTTCACTAAACACTTCAAGCCGTGACACAATAATCATCGTGAAAATGTATATACTAAAGTATCTACCCTCATACCACAACAACAATCATCATCATTCCAAATTTCCAAACCTCATACCCAATCACATCATTTCATCAACTCATATCATCAAATCATTGCAACACATTCTCATTTTAATCAAGTCCATTAAGCCAAATCCAATCCATCACATATACAAATCTGACCCATCAAAGAATGATACTGGACCTAAAATAATCTAATCCACGGATTAGTAGTAAGAATCAATTCTCACGATATCACATACACCATATCTCATGAGGTCCACTTTAGAACACACTTCACGACCCATACACTCAAATGTTAGATAATGTCCAGAGAAAAATATCAACGAGACCCAATTTTAATCAATCACATCCCTTCAAACAAAAGCCCATACATCCCTTCATTCATTGCCACAACCAATTCCAAAAAGCGTGTAACACATATACAAAACTTGTATCAGTCTTACACTTGAGATTGAATTTAACATATATGCTGAAAGCGTATATTGATACCAAGATTGTGTACACATTCACTTGAGATTGAATTAAACACGTATGGATTTCAAAGTATAATCGGCCCATGACATCTTGGCCCAACAAAGCACATCACACGCGAGTCCATAATCAAAATTGGAAGGATGCCCTAGCATATTGGGGTATATAACTGCCCTTAACTTACATCACTACCCTAAAATTTCTCACTTCCAAACCCTAACATAAAAATATCCGCCCCTCTTCTCAAAACAAACCCTAATACAACCCAACATTAGTCCGCCTCTTTCTTTATATGCAACACACAAAATAAATCTCACAAGTAATCATACACTCATCTAATCAATTACATCAGACCATACTCGACTACTCACCATATGAACTATATGTACTCGCCACAGGGATGGCTTGAGTACCTTAAAACATACCAGAGACGTATGCCACAGGGATGGTACGAGATGTGTACAAGGTTTCATTACACTCCTCTATCACGGTAAGGTATTGATAATCCCTTTTGTTTGAGAGTCTTTAAACGAACCATGGAACCGATTTAACATATTTGTTAAAATCGTTTCTTTAATTCGTATATTGTCACAACGGTCAATGATGATAAATGTTCTTCTCATGTGCAAGGCCTTTGAGGTATAAAGATACTTTGTAAAGCACGAGAAAACGAATATGAGACCATGATTTTTTGTGTTTTCCGCATTTGATTTTCAATAAGAACGGATCTGTGATGTTGTGGTTTTGTGTGATAGACCCATGTTGGTCTTGATTTAGCTTCGAATGCACATGAGACGATCTGAGATCTTTCAAAAAATTTCATATTTCGTATAGATCTTTGAATCCGTGTTGTTATGAATACACATGAGCCCATGTTGGTTTTGATTGTTTTGAATCCGAGGACTGATGATGGTAATGGTATTGAGGTCTCACGAGTCGCTTGATATATGGTTTAAGTTTTGAGTGGTCGTAGTCATGGTGTATGGTTTTCATGGTATTTGAGTAGTGGTCAAGTGGTCAAGGTCTATCCTCTTCTTCATCCTTTCTGTTAGAGTCAAGTCGTTATTTTACGGGTCAAGTCGCTAGCAATATTATTTAGCCAAGTCGCTAGCCAAGTATTTAAGCCAACTCGCTAGCCAAGTTGCTAGCCAAGTCGCTAGCACTGTTATTTGACTCAATAGTCAAACAACCTTAAATCGCTACATTATATCAAAACAAGTCGCTAGACAACTTTCAAAATAACTCGCTACTTGAATTCAAAGAATATAGACAACTTGTAAATACAAGTCGCCACTATGCTTGACACAAGTCGCTAGGAAGAATGACCCAACTCGCTAGCATGAATATATGAGTTTTCCGATGAGTTTTTCCGACAACTTTTCCGGCCAGCTTCAAATTTACCCAGAAACATGTGACTTTGACCACAGAAAAATGTCACAGTTTGCTTTACCCAGAAAAAATGATCAAGACTGCATTTTTGACCCATGACAAAGACCATTTTTGACCAAACAGATAAGACCAAGTGACAACACAATATGATATTCAAGATAGTATTCAAGACTGCACAAGACCAAATGACCAAAAACATGTAAAGACCAATTTGAACCATGAAGTATTGACCAAAAGATGAAACCAAATACATGTTTAAAAAACAGTTAATCACAAGAATAAGAAAGACATAATCTTTCGACCAAAAAATGATACAGAAACAGTATTTAAAACACTATTCGAACTAACATAAATCAATGAAACACAATAACCATGGTATAAAAACCACACAAATCAACACAACACAAAAACCTGGCTCTGATACCAATTGTAGGATCGTTATTTTATTGTGTTGATGATTCGGGTGGTCTTGGATGATCAAAATACATGTTTGCCATAGTTAGAGAGTTAGTAGAGAGAGAGGGTGTTCTTGCTAGAGGTTTACACAAAGTATGGAATATTAGATTGAATGAGAAGCACCACCCCTTCCATGGATGGAAGGGGTATTTATAGTTACAAATACTCGACCTCCTATCGGCCGTGGATCGGCATACAGGTAAAGACCGTCCTTCCTCCACGGTGTTACACTAAACTATTCTACGCTACTGACAAACAAATAAACTACTAAATAACGTAACAAACGACACGTCTACGAGCTAACATATGCTAGACTTATAATTGGGGTGACCGACACTTTAACATGGAATTTTCTAATTCCTAACAGAAACCATAATTACTTATTTATTACAAAATCTTTCCAATTTAGTCGTTAGTTTCCGTTTAAAACTAGTAAATAACAAGATAAATCTTGTTATTGATATTTTTGGTACAAAAGCCCATTATTATTTACATTTCATAGTTTTATTATCATTTTCATGTATAATATATATTTCGTCAAATCCCATTATTAGTTTCATAATGTTATTCGTTTCGAGTCCGCAAGCACGAGTCATAACTTCTCGGCTTTTAATCAATCAATTGTCCAAATTATACTAAAGTCCATGTTACGGCTTTGTCAGAGCCAACTATTGACTAAAAAATCAAAGTGACACCGACGTAGCTCAAAGTTGACAATTATATATATCAAGTCCAAATTAATAGTCATAACGTCGCAATTCAATCCCAAACCAACTCAAAACAATCTCGCCAACCAATCAATCAACCAATTATACTCGGAACCAATGTTATGACCCTAATGGTCATGACACGGTCGCGGTCAAGTCCACGTGAACCAAACAAGCTTCTAAAAGCTTTTCGGCTCCACGCGTCTCATCCAAACCTCAACTAAACCAATCAATAAGCTACCAAATTGACCCGACTCGGACCCAAGACCAACATAGGCCACGTACACCAACCATGGGTCATGTACGTGACCATGGTGGTGCGTACACCCCATGTTGCTCAACCAAACACAACCAAATCCAATCCACAACACTCAAATCCAATCATTCAAGCTCCAAACACGAACTAGACACAAAACCCATCAACTATTCTTAATCAAGAACATGCAACTAAACCCTAAAATGCAAAACCCATCAAATTAATGCACCACACATGTACCAAACACTAATTACTTGTTTACTTAGTCACTAATTAGCTTTAATTTCATGTTCCACCCAAAAGCCCCAAATTAGTTCATAGGGTCGAAACCCTAATTCCCAATTCGTGGGTTTTTATTGCCCAATAAAGCTCAAAACATGTTCCCTTTACCTTATCTAATCACCAATTGCAAAAGCCCTTTGAAAAACTAAAAGTACGAATCTTAATCCTTGAATTTGAAGGTGTTAATGAAGTCCAAATTGAGTGTATGATATATGGTTGGAAAGAGGTGAAAGAGATCTATCTTTTGGTGGTGGAGGTGGTGGTGGACGTGCCAGAATAGTGGCAGTGGTGGCCAGAAAGTGGCCGAATTTTATGAAGGTGGTGATTAGGGTTTCTAGAGAGAGAAACAAGAGAGAGGGAGGTGATGTGTGTGTGTTTTAGAGAGAGAAATGAAAGGGTATAATGAGGTGTATGGGTGGTATTTATATTCATGAGCTAGGGACCTCAAAATAAATAATTTAGGAGGGGGGGGGGCGGCTGGTCAAGCTAAAAAGGGAGGGTTCGGGTTGAAACTTTTTGTATCTATCTCGTTTACCCATTCCCGAGCTTCCATATCGTCCCCCGAGTGTCCCACGACATTTATTTAACTTTCCTTTATCGTTACTTACGTTTTTTCACGAGTTTTGACTATTTATTTGTCAATTTTCGAGTTACGGTCTAAGAGTTACAATAACTCTTGTTTTAGGCTTTTCTAGTGCCGAATCAAATAGTGCCTACCAAATAGAGTTAAAACGCATACGATAACTTATTTAATAATGAAATAAACCGTAAAAATCAGTCGACGATATAAAATCAAGTCGCGGTTTATAAAATAGTGATAAAGGCAAAAATCAGTTTAATTTAACGTAATGCGGTTACCTAAAATAGACTCCCTAAATTGTCGGTTGTCACAGCCTCCCAGCCTCAGAAGAAACCGTCCGGGTTTCAATTCCGAAGTTGCTTGATGTCATGAAAAGTTTAGGATACTTCCTACGAAAAACGTCCTCACGTTCCTAAGTGAACTCCAGTCCATGCCGAGAGTTACACCGAATCTTAATAATCGGAATACGGCTATTCTTCAGCCTCTTAATCTCACGATCCATAATCTCAATCGGTTCCTCAACAAAATTCAATTTCTCATCAACACGAATATCTCTTAAGGGCACAACTATGTTTTCCTCCGAAAGACATTTCTTAAGATTACTAACATGAAAAACATTGTGTACACTACTCAGTTCCGATGGTAGCTCCAGGCGGTATCCAACCGGTCCGATTCTTTCCAGGATTGGAAAGGGACCAATATATCGGGGATTGAGTTTTCCACGTTTCCCAAAACGAATAACTCCTTTCCAAGGAGAAACTTTCAACATAACACGATCTCCAACCTGAAATTCTAAAGGTTTACGTCTCTTATCGGCATAACTCTTTTGTCTATCTCGAGCGATTTGCAACCGATTTCTAATATGTACTATCTTCTCAGTGGTTTCTAAGACAAGTTCGGGAGCTATAAGTTGACTTTCGCCAACTTCAGCCCAACAAACAGGAGAACGAAATTTTCGGCCATACAGTGCCTCAAATGGAGCGGCCTTAATACTAGAGTGATAACTATTGTTATAGGAGAATTCGGCCAATGGGAGATGTCTCTCCCAGCCTTTGCCGAAATCAATAACACATGCTCTAAGCATATCCTCTAAGGTCTGAATAGTTCTCTCGCTTTGACCATCGGTCTGTGGATGGTAAGCAGTACTCATATCCAAATTTGTTCCTAAAGCTGTCTTCAGAACGACTTCCAGAAGTGGGATGTAAAACGACTATCCCTATCAGAAATGATAGATATCGGTACTCCATGACGCGATACTATCTCCTTAAGTTACAATCGAGCAAGCTTATCAAGACTATCGGTTTCACTAATAGCTAAGAAGTGAGCAGACTTAGTTAAACGATCAACTATTACCCAGATAGCGTCATTGCCGCTATCTGTTTTCGGTAATTTAGTGATAAAGTCCATGGTTATTCGCTCCCATTTCCATTCCGGGAGTTCGGGTTGAGCTAAAAGTCTTGATGGTTTATGATGTTCGGCCTTAACTTTAGAACAAGTCAGGCACCTACTAACATACTGAGCTATATCAGCTTTCATATTGGGCCACCAATAAAGTTTCTTAAGATCCAGATACATCTTATCGGCTCCAGGATGAATAGAGTATTTTGATTTATGCGACTCGTGCATAATCAACTCACGGATTCCAACATAAAATGGTATCCAACTTCTGTCTCCGAAGCATAATGATCCATCAGAACACTTCAAGAAGCCGTTTTCACTTTCTACCGTTCCATGAAGATTCTCATAAGGACGGTTCTCTTCCGTCAATGCCTCTGCTTGGGCGGCTAAAATCTGGGATGGTAAGGGCGAAACAATGGTCATTCCTAAAGATCTAACGAGTAGGGTGGAATGTCCTCCTTACGACTAAGTGCATCAACCACAACATTAGCCTTACCAGGATGATAACGAATCTCACAGTCATAATTACTAAGCAATTCCAACCAACGACGTTGTCTCATGTTCAGTTCCTTCTGATCTAAGATATGCTTCAAGCTCTTATGGTCGGTAAATACTACACACTTGGTTCCATACAGGTAATGTCTCCAGATCTTAAGAGCAAACACTACAGCACCTAACTCAAGGTCATGGGTGATGTAGTTTTTCTTATGCTTCTTAAGTTGTCGGGATGCATAAGCAATCACCTTCTCTCATTGCATCAAAACAGCACCTAAGCCTTTATGCTTAAGCGTCGCAAGACACGACAAAATCTTCACTTCCTTCGTGTAAAGCTAGGATGGGCGCACTACACAACTTCTCCTTCAGAAGTTGGAATGCTTCTTCTTCCTTTTCTCCCCATTCATACTTAACATCCTTCTGGGTTAGTTTGGTCAGCGTCTTAGCTATATTAGAAAATCCCTCAATGAATCTCCTATAATAGCTTGCTAAACCTAGAAACTGTCTGATTTCTGATGGGTTCTTAGGAGCTGCCCATTCCTTAATGGCCTTAATCTTAGCTGGGTCAACATGAACACCTCGACTATCTATCACATGGCCTAAAAATTGCACGGACAGAATCCAATATTCACACTTAGAGAATTTGGCATACAGCTTCTCTTCTCTCAACAATCCTAAAATAAGCCTCAAATGCTCTTCGTGCTCCTCACTACTCTTAGAGTATATCAAGATGTCTTCTATGAATACTATCACAAACTTATCCAAGTATGGCTTACACACTCGGTTCATGAGATCCATGAAAACCGCTGGCGCGTTGGTCAAACCAAACGACATCACTTGGAATTTATAGTGTCCATAACGGGTTCTAAACGCAGTCTTAGGGATATCCTCCTCTCGAACTCTAAGCTGGTGATAACCAGATCGTAAATCTATCTTAGAAAAGACACTAGCTCCTTGGAGTTGGTCGAATAGATCATCTATTCTAGGTAACGGATATCGGTTCTTCACTGTTAACTTATTCAACTCCCTATAATTGATACGCATCCGAAACAATCCATCCTTCTTCTTTACAAACACACTGGTGCTCCCCACGGCGACGAACTTGGTCGAATGAGTCCCTTATCTGACAATTCTGCCAACTGTTTAGACAGTTCCTCCAATTCTCTTGGAGCAAGTCGATAAGGTGCCCGGGCTACGGGTGCCGCACCCGGTATCAACTCTATTTGGAATTCCACTTGTCGGACAGGTGGAATCCCTGGCAGATCGTTGGGAAACACATCCGGAAATTATCTAACGACGGGTACATCATTGAGGTGTCTTTCACTCTTCTCCTCACTTTTCTTTTCAGAAATTCGAGCCAAGAAAAGACAACCTCCTCTATCGATGTACTTCTGGGCCTTAATACAAGAGATGATGCTCAACCGGGAAGGGCTTCCACAGTAGCTCCGATCTCTTTGTATGCTCAGAACTTTTCCGCCATACGGTAAATGCACAATCTTCTCATCACAAATGATGTGTGCACTGTTCTTCGATAACCAATCCATTCCGATAATGACGTCAAAACTTCCTAAGGTAACCGGCAATAGGTCTATACTAAACGGGCGGTCTAGGAAACTTAAGGTACAAACTCGGACTATGGTGTCTATCTTCTCTCTATTCCCATTCGCTAATTCCTCATCGTAACTAAACCCTAGAGGTGTTTGGGAGATTCCTAGTAATGGCATAAAATTGGTAGATACGAAACTCATATCGCAACTATCAAACAGCATGGAAGCATAACGATTATTGAGAAGGAACGTACCCGTAACTACGTTAGGGTCCTCACCAGCTTCCTTCCCGATAGCGTAAACATGCGCTATTCCCATGTCTCTCTGCTGATTCCTAGCTCCATGGTTTCCCTGGTTTTCTACAACCTCACGCTTCACAGGGTTTAAGCCACTACCTCCTACACCTCGGTTAGCAAATCCTCCTACATTACCGGGATTTTCTCTCATCTACGGCTCTCGACACTCATTCTTAAAGTGTCCATTCTTTCCACATCCAAAACAGGCGACAGTGGCCTTCCAGTCCGCTCCTTGTGCAGTTTGAGCTGTAGCAAGTGGACGAGACCTACAGTCTTTGGCCATGTGTCCTACCTTAGAGCACTTCCTACACACAATCGGGCATTGTCCATGGTGATGTCGGTTAAAACGACCACACATGGGCTTACTACCTTCATAACCCTTCTTATCTCCATTTCCTATGGCGAACACCCTGGCTGTCTCATGCCGTTTGTTGCCATTCCCTTTAACAGCTTCATTCCTCTTCCTCTTATCACTCTTACCCTTGTCTCCTACTTCCAAAGACATAAGAGTCCATCAAACGCTGAGCCACAACAATTGCCTCATGCAAATTAATTGGCTTCGTAGCGATGACATCATTTCGGGTAGCTAAAGGTAATCCATCAGTATACCTCTCAATCTTAAGTTCTTCAGTGCGAACCATTTCAGGGCAAAACAATGATAACTCTTGGAAACGACGAGTATAAGTCGCCATGTCAGTACCCTTAACCTTATGGTTCCAGAACTCAATCTCTAGCTTCTTAACTTCATTCCTAGGATAGTAAGTCTTGATCAGGAGAGTCTTAAACTGAGTCTAAGTCATACTATAAGCTACATCAATTCCTTCTGATCTGTGATAGTTGTTCCACCAGGTCAACGCCTCGTCCTTCAAAGTGAAGGTTGCATACTTAACCTTACAATCCTCATCACAGTTACTCACAGCAAACATAGATTCAGTTTTCTCCAACCACCTAGTTAGGTAAACTACTCCCTCAGTTCCTCCGAACTCAATGGGACCACAGAATCGGAACTCTTTGTAGGTACAACCTTGAGTTCGATTCGGCTTTGGGGTCTCACCAGAGGTGTTAGAGAGATTAGTCTTAGCTAGCAGTTCAGCGACACGCTGCGCCACTAACTGGTCAACATGGGCTAGGTTCACAGGTGGAGGGTTTTGTGGAACAGGACCATTCTCAGCACGGTCGTTCACATTCGGGTTTTCTACAGCTGGGTTATCAGGGTTCGAGTCTCAACAGGTGGAGTGGTCGGGGTCGGACGACGACCTCAACGCAAGGGAACACAGCAGGCAGGAGCTGCGGTTGTTCCTAAGCGGGTTTCATCTTGTTGCCATCATTCTGAAGGCAAGAAGAACAGTTTCATAAGTTCACAAATTCTCGCTCTAAAAATAGAGTTGGGTTCCAAGGATCACTAATTATCGCTCAATACATAATCAAGGTCAACAAGGACAACGCTATACTAAAGCGAAACAATCAGATACCGAATCATAACTAAAGGATGCATGTTCCAATAACCATAACTCATAGGTTTCAAAAGTGGAAATATATGGAAGGATACGAAGAAATCAAAAACGATCCTAACGACGATACCAATAAGACAACTAGGATAATCCTACATCTCGAACCAAGTACTACTTAGTTTCAAGATGGTACAAAACCATGAATCTAATACTATCTAGCCACGTGTACGAATACCACTAACTGAACTCCTAACATCGTCAACCTCTCTCCATAAAGATGCTAACTCAACACGTCGAGCGTCGCGATCACTCTTAAGCTCTGCGACCTCTCTCTCTAACTCACTAATCCTATGCCAAATCGCTCTACCAGCATCACGAGTTGTCGCGAACCCTCTAAGCAGGTCCCCAACCTGCTCCTGGAGCTCCGACATACCATCATGCAAAACCCTAGTCCTCCTGACTACAATACCCATATCAGCTCTAAGATCCTCTATACTAGCTCCAGACACTCCAACCAAACGATCTGTTAATCTACTCAACCTAGTACCCTGTGAGGTAATCCTCTCCCACATCAGACCCGTCTCACCATGCTCCTCTGGCTCAGAAGCAATCTCTGATGGTATCTCAGATCCTAATGGGCTACCTATCCCAGGTGAATGTGGTGGTGAATCAAAACCAAAAGGCTGTCCAGGGGATTCAGGCTCAGGCAAAGGAGAACCTGGTCCAGGAAAATGTGCAGGACTCTGCAAAGGAGGAGTACCCCCTTCTGGGATATCCTCATCATCCTCCTCCTGAGGATCCTCATCCTCATCAACATACTACTCCTCAATCTCATCCTCCTCCTCAACCTCATACTCCTCCTCAACCTCATGCTCCTCCTCGCCCTCATCCATAGGGGAAAAGTCCATGAGTCGGAGTCTTTGTGCAGGTAAATCCTGAGGTGGTACTGTTGGAATCACTCCTAAACCTTAATTCAAGTGTTAGTAATTCATATGTAATAGTTAGCTTAATTATGGCCTTTATGATTGTATTTAGTCTTAGGCTTATGTAGAAGGCCCATAATCCTAGGCCTAGCCCAATAAGGAAAAAGATGGGAACTAGGAGTGTTGCCCTAGCTTCCCTCCTATAAATACTCTTGTAAACCCTCACTTGAGGGTTGGTTGTTCAATTCATTTTCTCTTTCACTATAGCCACGCATAACCTTTCCTTATTATCATACGCATAGTGTTTGGTTTGTGTTTTGTTCAACCGATCTTCCTCTCTACTCTTTCTATTGATGCTTGTGTTGTAAAACTAGTGACCTAACAGTGGTATCAATCGCCAAATAGTTGGGTGAACGTATTGTTCTTGAAGTGGGTTTTTTGGTCCTACGCATAGAACATACGGTTCGTGGTTAATACTTTGGTTTGCTTAAAAACGCATTTTTTTCACTTTTTAATCCAAGATTCTTGTACTTTCAATGTTTTAAGGTGTTAAAATAACTGTTTTTGCAAAAAGTTTCAACCTTTACGCGTGGATCATAGTTTTTAAGCTTGTTTTTTGGACGAGGGTTTCGTTCTACACATAACTATTTTTGACGCTTTGGATCATCAAGTTTCACACTTTTGTGTTATTTTGGTGATATTGAAGCTATTTCATCACAAAAATCTGGTTTAGAAACATCTTTGGGCAAAAGTTACTTTACAAGTAGAACTACGCGTATCAAAACCCTAGTTCTACGCGTAACTCACTCCTTGGTTTGATCTTCAGTTTCGTGGTTTACTCCGTGTTTTCTTGCTTGGATAAGCCTGAAAATACGTCGACTTGGGATATCTTTTGCACTGTGATAGTGTAAAAGATCACTTGGGCAAAAACCCTAAACTTACGCATAAGCTTAAGCTTACGCATAGAACCTCTTACGCATAAGATTCATCTTACACATAAGCTTTGTCTTACGCGTAAGGTAATCCTACGCCTAAGTTTTCTACGCCTAACTTCTTGTTTTACGCATAACTTTAGTGTTTTCACCCTACTTACGCGTAAGCTAAACCTACGCGTAAATCTTGCTGTTACGCGTAACTTTGGTGTTTTTACGCATAAGTGCTACTTGGTTTATTGTGATTTCTACGCCTAAGGATACTTCATTAACAAAGGTTCATTCGACTACAAAGATCCATTTTATAACACAAGTGTTTCAACATGTCACAACCACCATACTCTAACTATTTCCCTTACACTTATACTCAACGTCAACAACAATTAAGTCCACAACATCAACAATGGAATCAACAACAAGCAATTTATCAACAACAATTTAATCAACAACATACTCCACAACTTGCAGCAATTCCACAACCTCAAATGGTTCAACCACCACCAAGTCTTCAAGCTCAACCCTACACAAACGATTTCAATCTACATCCATCAAGGAACACTATGAAGGAACCCACTTGGTTTGCAAAGATGTGTGAAGCTTTAAGCAGCCAACAATCAATTCATGAGGCTGGATCACTTGATAGACCTCCAATGCTCACTCTAGGAAATTACGATCAATGGGTGATTAGGTTCTTTAGGTTTTGTGATCTGAAGAAGCCACATGCAAAGTTCTTAAAGAAGGTTATCTTGGAAGTTCCATTTCAGATGCCTACTCTCATTGTACCCGGAGATCCAAATGCTAATCCACCAAGAGATGAACAATCAAACATTGCTACGGTTGCAGACTGAATGCAGAAGAACTTCTACACTATGAAGCTAATGAACTTGCAATGCAATATATCCTTTTAGGATTACCAAACCCAATTCTTCGAAGTGTTGATGCTCAAAAGACTGCACAGGAGATGTGGGAATATATTCATCTTTTTATGGAAGGATCTGCACTCAATCACGAGGATATGGAATCCAAAATTTACTTGGCTTATGAACACTTCATGATTGAACCTGGAGAGACACTAGAGTCTTATCATCATAGATTCTCAGACATCATAAATGATTTGGATAAACACAACATCATCATGCCAAGAATTGCAGTTAATACTAAGTTCCTGAGTAGTCTTGGTCCTGAATGGGAGAAGTATGTCATTTTTCTCCGTCAAGCGAAGAACATGCATCATTCTACATACGGATTGTTGTACGATTACTTGAAGCCTCATGAAAAGGAAGTTGATAGGGAAAGGATTCTCCGTGCTCAAATTGCTTCACCATCACACCCGGAAAATCAACAACTTGCTTTGTATGCTCAAAACAGTTATTCTCCTCAACCATCAACTCAACCAACTGCTACAATCACACCAAATGATCCTTCACAAAGAACAATCTCAACAAACTCAATTGGTTCCATACAACAACAACAATGCTCAAGCATTTGTCAGTGAAGCTAATGAGGAGTCCGATCCGTTCGAAGCATTGCAACAAGGATTTGTTATGATAGCTAATGCTTTGGCCGCTATACCAACAAATCCAACAATCGATTCGTTCCTCATCTAACACACGGAATCAAGCTGTTGTGAACAATGGACGAGTTGAAGTTCAGAATCGTGGTTATGGTCGCCAGATGGGCGGTGGTCAAGGGTTTAATGTTGTGGGTAGGAATAACAACAGAGCTCAAGTGGTGGAACAGGGCAATGCTCAGAATGGGTTGAATGGTATTCGATGCTACAATTGCAATGAGAAGGGACACCTGGCTAATGCATGCCCAAAGCCGAAGACTAGGGGCAGTGCTTATCACAAGGAGGCTTTACTTTTGGCTCTTAAGGATGAAGCTGGTGGAACTCTCATAGACAAGGAACAAAGTTTTATGGCAGATGCAGACTCAGATGATGATATGGAGGACTTGCAGGCCAATGCAACTGTTATGTTGATGGCTAATATGCATGAGTTACACATGAGTGACACAGGCCCAGTATGACATCGATGGCTTGTCTCAGTGCCGAACAAACCATATTTATCTCTGATCTAATATCTCCGCCAACATCTGCATCCGGCAAGGCTCGGAATGTTCAAAATGAGTCATCCACATCTCATTCCGACGATTTTCAACTAGACCCCGTAGTTATATTTGACGATCAAGATGACCTTATGGTTTCCCTTGATAATCAAATTGACTCCGTGGTTATACTTGAAGAACTAAATAATGATCATGTTGTGACTCACGTTGAACACACCAAACTTTTGCCTCGTCCAGATGTTGATCTGTTGTGTAAAAACCAACAATCCATAGTGGAAGAATGTCGTGCAGTAAATCAGGACTTGAAAAGAAAAAAATGCACTGTTAACCAAGGATTTTGAATGTTTACAAAAGCAACTCAACTTTTTCAAAACTCAAGAAAACCGTGAAAAAGGTTTGAAGCCGCTTTTGCTAAATCTCATCAAAACGAAAAATATTTAGAGAGACAGATGCGTGATCTAGCCACTTCGAAGAATGCTTTGTTGTCCGAAATAGAACAACTGAAACATGAACATAAAAAGCAAATTAACGCTCTCACCTTGGAAAATCAAAAAGCTAAGGCTGAGTTGTTAACTTGTCAAAACAGTTCTCTGCATACAAAAAGCATTCAACGAAACGAATAGATGATCATCTGGAAGAAATTATCGGCTTGCAAAACAAACTTAAAGAGTTTTAAACTGTTGTTTACAAACATGGTGAGTCGGTCACAGCTATTGAAAAGTTTACTTTAAAACCCAATCCAAATGGATATGGACCGAATCTTCCTGATTACAAACCTAAGCTTTCAACCAAAGCATTCAAACCAAATCCTGAAGTTTCCAAAGTGCGAATATAAAATTGATAATTCTGTTATGAGTGTTGTTGAATATCATCGTCAAGAGGAATTAGATGCAGAATACGAGAGTCGATCAAAATTAGAAACTGTTGTTTACAACAAACCTTTTAACTATTCAAAAGCGGTCACTTTCGTCACACCAACGGATTCTTCTAACACACCAAGGATTATCTTAAAACGTCGAGTCTTCTAATGTTAATCCCAAACCAGATTATGCACAAACTTATGGTCCTTTACCTTCCATCGGTGAAGTAAACTCAAAACCTGAAAATCGCAAAATTCTCAGATATTTTGACCTTTTTCATGGCTGACCTCAAAACTTTACAACATGAGATAGAATATCATTCCGAAATCAAAGTTCAACATTTTCAATCGCCTCTAGCGCGAGAACAAAGAGACATTTTTCCGAAAAATCTTTTACCAAATGTTAAAAATTTGAAAAATTGTGCATTGTCTTGGGAACGGAACTTTCATAAGGAACTTGGATTGATGAAGGTCGCTTTCGAGAAAACAAAAACATCTATTTCTAATACTAAACGTAAAAAGAAAATGTTGAGAAAAGATGTTGATCGACTCTTGGAAGATGTCATCTGTGTGATGTCCATAATGCTGTGTTATTGAATTCTTTGTCATATGCATCGATTATATCTCTGCCGATATCTTGTTGATTCTGTGGTAACTGTTGAGAACACCGATAATGTGCTTCGGATCGAGTCTTTAAAAGTTGATAATGAACGATTGTCAAACGAGCTTTCTAATGCAAAACGTCGTCTTAATTGGTGTCAAAAGATATTCACGATCAACAACTTGCTTATCAAAACAAAATCGCCCATTCGTGAACAATCTTCGATCCAAAAATTGAGCAACTGGATGATCAAAACGTGTCTTTTAAATGTCAAATCTCAAAATATGAACAAGAACTTGCAAAAGTTAAAAGGAATATGGTGTCATATTTGATTTACTCAAACAGACTCGTGATGAAGCATCTAACGAACTTGATCATTATCTTGCACACACTAAAGAAGTTATGCATTTTGATGGAAATCTTCGGTCTGAAAATCAAGATCCGATTCACACTATCTTTAAGTTAAGAGAAATGTTAGGAAAGTATGAACAACTTCCGCCTATTGTGATTAAGAGAATAGCACCAGTAACACTTAGTAATCGTGAGCCTAGAATCCCTACTGCCAAATCACAAGTTGCTTACGTGCTTCCTTATACTAAAACAGGAATAGTTGCCTCTTTTCCAAACGTCCGCACTTCACAGCCTAGGAGAAATACAAGGAAGAATAGGAAGTTGCGACCTAAGAAAAGAACAATAAAGAATGCTGAAGTAGAAGAACACCCTAGGACTATGAATAAGACTCACGTTGTTTCCACTATAAATATTAAGGCCCTGGAAAATGTAATAGAAATAGTGATGTAACGAATGCTAAACCATTAAGCACTTTTGATATTCACCGATGCACCGTGTGTTATTTGTCGTAAAAGTATGAATTCTGATTGTCATGACAAATGTATTGCTAAAGCTATCATATCTCGTTTACGGAATCCTAAGAATCGGAATACCTCTAGGCCTACTAATCTTTCTATGTCTGTGCTTGGTAAACCACCCTCTTTAGATTCTAGAAAACGCATAGCTGTCCCTCAGTAGCTCCGTTTCACCTCCTAGGAATGTAGTACCACCTAGTGCATTCACTAAGACTAAAGCAAATACTAGTTGGAGATGGCAGAAATGGATATATAACACACTAGGATTTAAATGGATGCCTAAAGTTATTGATGTGTGTATGTCTAATATAACTGCTCCAGAACCCTCTAACATTTCGGTTTCCACATCTACTTCTATTCCATCTGTGTCATCTGTGTGTAATGCAGTGATACGATCATTCTCGGATTGTTGATAGCGGATGTTCCCGACACATGACAGGCAATCTTAAACTATTATCAAACTTTATTTCAAAGTTCATTGGCACTGCCGATTCGGGAATGATCACTTCGCACCTATCATGGGCTACGGAGACTATATCAATGGGAACATCGAAATTAGCAGTGTTTATTATGTGGAAGGCCTCGGTCACAATCTGCTTTCAAGAGGTCAGCTTCTGTGATGGAGATTTGGAGGTTGCTTTCATGGAGAAATCTTGTTTCATTCGTGATCTACAAGGAAACGACCTTATGTCTGGCTCGCGTAATTCTAGTCTTTACACTATCTCTATGCAAGACATGGTTGCTTCATCTCCCATCCGCTTACTTTCAAAGGCAACATCAACAAAATCCTGGCTATGGCATCGTCGTCTCTCACATTTAAACTTTCAAACTATAACAAATCTTGCTCGACACAAACTAGTTGAAGGACTCCCACGATTCCGGTATTCTAAAGATCACCTTTGCTCAGCTTGTGAACAAGGGAAAAGCACTCGTGCTCATTTTCCTTCAAAGGTGGAACACAGCTCTCAGCATGTGCTTCATCTTCTTCACATGGATTTGTGTGGCCCGATGCGCGTGCAAACGATTAATGGCAAACGCTACATCTTAGTAATTGTTGATGACTATTCACGCTGGACTTGGGCCTATTTTCTTCGAAGCAAAGACCAAGCTCCACAGATGATCATCACCTTTCTCACGAAAATACAGGTTCAGCTACGAAACACCGTAAGACAAATAAGAACAGACAAAGGAACTGAATTTGTTAACAAAACTCTTCGTGAATTTTATGAGAAAGTGGGAATTCAGCATCAGACATCTATTGCACGAACACCTGAACAAAACGGAGTTGTTGAAAGACGAAACCGAATGTTAGTGGAAGCTGCAAGAACAATGTTAATTAATGCTAAACTCCCAGATTACTTGTGTAAGTCTGTATCTCTGCATGCTATACTCAAAACCGTTCTATGATTACCAAACGCCACAACAAAACGCCTTTCGAGCTTGTCCACAACACAAAACCGAATCTCAAACACTTTCATGTATTTGGATCTCTTTGCTATCCGAATAATGATTGTGATGACTTTGGAAAGCTCAAAGCCAAAGATGACATTGGAGTCTTTATTGGATATTGTGATAATTCTAAAGGTTTCCGAATCTGGAATCGTCGAACAAAGGAGGTTATGGAAACGATTCATGCTCATTTTGATGAACTTACGGACGTGGCTTCTGAGTATAACAACTTGGAACCCGGTCACAACCGCTTAAATTTCCCCCAAACCCCATCATCAGCTAAACAAAGCCCCCAACTTACTCGTCAACAAATGGAAAGACTCTTTGCTCCGCTGTTCAGTGACGATATTGATGAACATGCTTTAGGTGTATTTTCCGCTTCTCAACCCGATACTACTCTTATACCGATACACTGCTACAACAACCACTGTTGAAGAAGCACCACCAATTGACTCCAACACAACAGTTGAACAAACCGCTTCCAACAATGATGAACCGGGTGATGATGTTCTGAATGAAGTACCCCCACCTGCAGATTTTGATCCAAATGCGTTCTTTAATTCGTTTGCTAATGAGATCGCTACACCGGATGTCGCGAATCTTCAACAAGCCATTTGAATCCTCAAAATCCGCACAACGTATACCAACATCAACCCTCTACACATCGATGGACAAAAGACCATCCTCTGGAAAATATTATTGGCAACCCGAATCAACCAATCGTTACGAGACAACGTCTTCACTCAGATGGTGAACATTGCATTTATGCACTCACCGTCTGCCAATCTGAGCCTAAAAACATTAAAGACGCAATGACAAAAGACACCTGGATTGAATCCATGCAAGAAGAACTAAACCAATTCAAACGTCTTGAAGTATGGGAACTGGTTGAAAGACCATCAGGGGTCTACGTCATTGGTCTCAAATGGATTTGGAAAAACAAATTGATCTTTCAAGGGAATGTAATCGAAACAAGTCACGCCTCGTGGCTAAGGGTTATCGACAGTGAGGAGGGTATTGACTTTGAAGAATCATTTGCTCCGTTGCTCGTCTTGAGGTCGTTCAGATATTTCTCGCGTTCGCAGCTCATATGAATATGACGGTCTTTCAGATGGATGTCAAAACTGCGTTTCTAAATGGACAACTAAAAGAAACGGTCTATGTCAGCCAACCAGAAGGATTCGTCGATCCCGAGTTCCCAAATCATGTCTAAAAACTGAAAAAAGCTCTGTATGGTCTCAAACAAGCTCCTCGGGCATGGTACGATAAGCTATCATATTTCCTCATTGCCAATAATTTCACCAAAGGTTCGGTCGACCCTACTCTTTTCATACAATATCACGGGGCACATATCTTAATTGTTCAAATTTACGTGGATGACATCATTTTTGGGTCTACACATAAAAAGTACTCAATCGCTTTTGCAAAACTAATGAAGAAAAATTTTGAAATGTCCATGATGGGTAAACTTACGTTCTTTCTAGGATTACAAGTTCATCAATCACCCCGTGGTATTTTCTTGAGTCACTCCAAATATGCCCTTGAATTGTTACACAAATTTAGAATGCAAAACATGACACCTACGCCACACCAATGGCTCATACCAAGAAGCTAGACGCCGATTTACATGGGAAATTGGTGGACCCTACAAAATACCGAAGTATTATTGGGTCTCTCATGTATCTAACAGCTAGCAGACCTGACATTGTTTTTGCCGTATATCTTTGCTCCTGTTATCAGTCGAGACCAATGAAACTCACCTCTCGAGGCTAAAAGAATCCTCCGATACGTAAAGGGAACCATTAATTTGGGGATCTGGTATTCGAAGGATTCTCGGTTTTGAACTAATAGCTTTTTCAGACGCTGACCACGCAGGATGCTTAGATTCACGTAAAAGTACTTCTGGAGCTCTACAATTTCTTGGTGATAAACCGTGTCATGGCAATCGAAGAAGCAAGATTGTACATCGCCGTCCTCAACCGAGAATATGTAGCCATGTCGGCGTGTTGTGCTCAAGTCATTTGGATGAGAACACAACTCAAAGACTATGGTTACGTATTTTTATAGAATCCCGATGTACTGCGACAATCGGAGTGCTATTGCGATCTCGTGCAACTCAAGATTCAGCAAATCAAAGCACATCGATCTTCGATATCATTTCATCAAGGACCACGTGGAACATGGTATAGTTGAATTATACTTCGTGGGTACAGAATACCAATTGGCAGATCTACTCACCAAAGCCTTGCCTCCCGCTAGGTTTAATGAGTTGGTCCACCGGATTGATATGCCGTGTTTGACTCAAGAGGAACTGGATGAACTCTTAAAACAGTCTTAAAAACAAGTCAAGCACCAAAATCTCTTTTGTAAATATCTTTCAAAAACAAAATATAAAAATACAAAATCAGATAAAACAACAAAAATATTCTTCTATCTATTTTTCTCTCAACATGGCAAGTACAAATCTTCCGTCAACACTCAAATCTTTCAAAATTCAATATTTTTCCGATCAAGTGTTGAGGGGGAGAAAATAAATTCTTAACTGTTTCAAAATAACCGTGTACTTGCATGTTATCTTATCCCGGTTGTTTCTTTAAAATGGTGGTCACATTTCTGGTTCACTGACACTCCTCGGACTAAAATTTATAACCTTTCATTATTTCTTAAGTCAATGGGGAGTGTCGTCAAAGTTATTTCCAAATATTCTTCGTTAGGTAACCAAAATGGAAGTTAAAAGGCTTTGGATGAAAATGGAAAAGGTGGAGGGACTAAAACTGTCAAAATCTTAAAGTATTTTCTAATATACTCTCCACCTAACTTTCACTTCACATTTATTACACACAACTAACTAATCCTACGCCTAAAATTGAACCGGCTAATCCGAAGTTTCGATCATCAATCTGTAAGTGTTTCTGTGTTTATAACAAATTTTTAAACAATGGTTTTGAATTTTTCATAAATCCAACGGTTAAATCTTGAGATATTGTGATTTTTGTGGTCTACGCGTAAGTGTTAGAACACATGATCAAGATTGTGTGTTTATGGTTAAAAAGATAGTGTCAAAACATTTTTATAACATCAATGATATCATTTTTATCCTCAAAATGCACCCAGATACACGAATTGATGGACTTTGGAAATTAGGGTTTATGCGTGGGTTTGGGCGTTTTCATTTGTGAACGTTTTTGGTGATAAAGATTGTTATAATAGGTTATTTTCAAGTTGAATTAATCATAACTAAACCCAGAAACTACCCAGAAACTCTAATGATTCATTAATTGGAATTTAGGGTTTATATTCATACGGTTTGGGTATTTTTGATTCATGACTTGTTTGATGTTAAAACTTGGATAAAACAACTCTATAGGCTTCCTAGACTTACCAGAAAAACTTTGGTGCAAATCCTATGGCTAGATTTCATACGCGTAATTCATGAACTTTAGGGTTTAGTCTTACGCGTAAGACTTTTTACGGGTAAAATGTTTGATAAGTTTTCATGCCATGATCTGTTTTAGAATGAATGAATGTGTAAATATTGATGTTATGATAATCTTATTTCAGGTTTGCTACTCGTAAAAATCAGAATCAAGGTTGTTAACCATCTACGCATAAGGATCACCTTACGCGTAGCATGTTATGCGTAAGAGAAATCTTACGCGTAGCGTTTACGCGTAAGGTTCTACAAAGGGACTACGCGTATCCTGTGAAGGATATGCGTAAACAGTGACCTCTACGCATAAGGTCTACTCTTACGAGTAAGCCTTACGCGTAAGGTTTTATATACGCCTACGCGTAAGCTTTACGCATAAGGTCCCCTGTTCCTACGCGTAATATTTCTTACGCGTAAGTCAGGATCCTACGCATAAGCTTGTGTTTATGTGTATAACTCCTGTTTACGTATAAGCTACCATTTCTACGCCTAAGCCTTGATCAAACCTTCATTGTGAATTGTTACGCGTGCAAACTTGTAAATAAATAAATCATAATGTCACGAAACCAATACTGTCACTAATAAGCTTAAATGTGTAATGTGTTGTGAAAAAATATGTGATAACATAAACTTTAAAACTTAAAGTTAACTAACTCATGAAACTTTTCTCGACATCATTGGACTATTGAACAAACAAGTGACTTTGGACTCGTAACAATCATTAACATATCTCATTCAATAATTAGACAATAAAACCATATGTTGACTAACATTATGTCTTTCGATATGTTGGTTCTTTTGGCTAAATGTGTTTCAGATCACGACATGGAAGCTCAAATGAATGTGGATGCACCAAATGTTCTCACCATTGCTGATATCTTCCCTCATGGCTATCCAATGATGATTGGAAAGAACAATCTTAGAGTTGATTTTGAAACTGTCACCTGCTCGGAATCTTCTTGTCTCATTGCAGTGGATATTATGAAGAATCATCCCTATCAGAACATGCTCACCAACTCGCCTTTCGTTCCGAGATCTACTTACAACAATTCTGGAATACAATGCAGATGGTCAAAGGTCAAAATGATGTGACGGTGACGCTCAATCACAAGCAAATCACCATCACTCCTGCAGATTTAAGGGATGTTCTCCTCATTCTTGACATCATACCAACTGAATTCTCTGCTGCACCTACAAGAGACTCGTTCGCAATTCTTGATTGATATTGGGTACGACGAAGCTTCAGGAGAAATCATCAAGCATTCTCATGTGGATCTAAAGAACATTCCTCAGCCTTGGAGAACCCTTTATATCATCATCACAAAATCTGTTTCTGGTCGTGACAGCGGCTATGAGCATCCCAAGCTCATGGAACTGCAAATCTTTTAGGCTCTCATCAACATGAAGCACATCGAAATTGAAGCTCTAATATGGGATGACATGATGACATTCCTCAAAAAGCTTGGCTCAAAGATTCCTTATATCAGATATACTAAACTGTTGATCCAGAGATCACTTGGATATAACCCAGATATCCCCAAAAGAATCAATGACCCCTACAATCTTGACATGTCGTGAACCCACTCTAAGTCAAATGATTTAAGGAGTCAACTACCAAGAAACAAGGTCTGTGTTGCCGATCACCTTCTCTCAGATGAACTCAAACAGCTCAACTCTTACAAAAGGTATCTGAAAGCTGTGGAAGAGAACAAAGTTGGTTTTCTACATGATAAATCTTCTGGTACACCTACCAGAAAACCGAAGAGGAAGTGGAGGAAGTGCTGCAAGCACGAGAGTCGAGGAAGTTCCCAAAAGGAATCCTCCACGTAAGAGGAAAGTTCCCGCCAAGGAAGCTATTCCTATTCCCATTCCCAAGTCTGAACCGCAAATAAAGCTAATAGACGAGGACTCGGAGGGTACTGCATCAGATGAAGAGATTTTCTACTCTCAAACTGCTAAAGATGACACTACAACGGTACCTAAACCTCCCAGTCCACCAAATTGAACACGGAAAAGGGAAGACTCCAGTCACTGAGCAACAAGAAGAAGAAGAATCAGATGAAGAGCAACAAGATGCAACATACAGGAAAAAGTTCAAATTCATTAGACTCCAACACGTTGCAAAAGAATTTGCTAAGGATCAAATGGGTGGCCCCGGAGGATCGAGTGGTGGAGTACAACCTTCACCAGGTCCTGATGTGGTTAATCAACCCGATAAGGGATCTGGTGCCACCACTCTTGAGCAACAACAAAAGCGCGTGGAAGATTCTATTGATTACAACATTGAAGAACCAGAAACTGAAAAGTCCAAGAAAGATAAAGCTGATGAAAAATCTAAGTCTGGAAATGAAGAAGATATTGAGTATGATAAGTTTCTTCTAGATAGTCCTGTATGCTCAAAGGAGGAAACTTCTGAGCTACCAAAGGACCCGGAATCTCCTCATATCTCTTCATCATCGGATTCATCTTCTCACTCTTCACCACCACCATCAAAATGTACAACCAAATCCACATCCAGATCAGTGAAGAAGCCAACTGCCTCTTGGATGTCTCATGCAAAGTCACGAATCGTTAAAGCTATCAAGCAGGTCAGAAAGAAAGATATTACTAAGAAGAAGTTAGATTTTATTGCTGACCAGATACAGTATCTTCATGATGAGAATGACAAGATGCAAGTTGAAAGGGAGTATGTCCAGAAGCTCATGAAAGATGATCTTCAAGGGAGAATGGACGAGATGATCAAAGGATACTCTCACAAGTTCCTTCTTGACGTAGTTCCTAAACTGACAAAGGAGATGTACACCAGACAACGTTATCCGAATCTTTTGCATTTGGCCAAGCAAACCATGAAATCAACTCCAATGAATGTAAACATCAATCCAGTTGAACCCACAATCTTCTCAGATGATGAATTGGTGAACCGGCTGGTAGCTCAAATGTCGAAACGCTCTGCAACGTTTGCCTCCTACGAAGGTAAATTGTTTGAAGCATTGCTGGAATACCAACTCAGGTCATCATACAGAGAAGAAGCTGAAAGGCCTAAACGTCCAAGAGACGACGAAGACAAAGATAAGGATAAGGATAACGAGCCCAAACGCCCGAAGAAGTCTAGTGAATCATCCTCAATTCAGTACTCAATGCAGCCTCCACCCCAAAGGACTCCAGCTCAACAAAGATCCCCTCCTCGCTCTTCAACTGAAAAACCTCAGGATTCTGAGACACCACCCCAGACTCAGAAAACCGGTGATCACTTTGAGTATACGGGTGGTAACGATGAGGAAATCCCTGAGCCCCAACAACAACCCATCTCTCCTGACACAGCCAAGAAACCAGAATCCTCCTCTAGGCCAAAGAAAAAGAAGAAGAAGGCGCCTATGACTGACGTATTATCATGGCTGGACGAGGATAACACTGAATTTGAATGGTTCTCAAAGCTTGTTGATTCCACTCCCTACCCATCTGAAGGTAAAGAGGTTACATAATGTAGTACATTGGAGCATGCGAAACTACTACAAGAAAAATTCCGTGTGAAGAAGATGACGAAATCCGAGTTGAAGCGAATCAAGAATGAAGCATTTCAACTTCTCAAAGACAGCTCGGAAAGTGCTATAGAAGTTGAGTATTACCTTGATAATATAGCACGAGCCATGTCTAACAACATGGATTGGCTCAACCCAGAAGCAAACATCGACTTCACCAAACGGGACAATCCTCCATATTACACCGACTGGTCCAAACCTCTACCAACAATTGGCCAACCTGATCAGCCTAGGATTCCATTCAGATATTTCTTCAACAAAGACTTGGAATTTCTTCTTCACGGTGGCGATGGTTCAAGGAAATACGCTACATCACTGACACTTCCATTCCCGGCAGCCATATACTCTAACTGTATAGCCATCGAGGAAAGAGCTAACCACATGTTCTCCAACAATGTGGAAGAGTATGACCTTGATGCAATGTATGGGATTCACCATTGGTCAGAACGCCGAAGAATCTACTACAGAAGCTGCCAGGTTCAGAAGTCTCAACATGAAGTGTTCAGTACTAAGAATATCGTTGCCATCAAACATGTTGATCTTTCGTCCAAATGGGACTACACTTTTCTCAAGAATATTTTGGTCAAAAGGCAAGAAGAAAGCGATTATGCATTCTCTGAAGAGGACTTTGAGAATTTGTCTCTCAACGACATTGAAGACATGTACCTTGCCAAAGTACATGGTCGCATGAGACAATTTTCAACTGAAGTACAACGTGAATTCATCAAGTCCTTGCTTATCTTCATCAGACTCATAGTCATCAAAGAACGTGTAGAAGATCTCCAGCTTGCAGTTGAATCATATCGCACCGTGTCAACTTCACTCCACCTCAGCTAGATCTTCCCAACATCAACCAGCTTTCACAATATACACTTATCAGCCAACCATTCGAGTGGTTTACCTTAGTGAAACACTACGCAACTGCTTGATGGCGTGTAGAGATCTTCACAAGTTTGGGGATCACACATTGAAGAAGGTTAGGGACGGATTAGCTTATAGGTTGAAGGATATTCATGAAGGAATTGGGTCTAAAAGCGATGGAATTCTAAGGAAAGACAGGATGTGAAGAGAATCATCACCATGATTGATGAAAGGTTGTATCGAAGGGATCATTGAGAACACCGGAGAGCTTTGTAGGTGGTCGTCCCAGATTGCTCTCGCCGGCTATCAACGCCAGCCGCATTCCCGGAAACATTGATGGACTTCCTGGTACCCCTTGAACTGCTTCTATTTCATAATATTTTGGATGTGTGATTATATATGTCAGTGGCTTGTGCACACATAAAGTGTACAACCCGTACTTGTCAAGAAAGGACCCTGTGGTACGCTTCAGTGCCACAATCCTTACAAAAGGAGCGAAAGATTCTTAATTTTGAGTAAAACCTATCAAACCTTTCACTTTTCAAGGTTTTGCTCAAAAGAACAAGTACTTCCCCTTATGATTTCAAAACCTCAACCGTTTATATCACTCGTTGAGGGGGAGTATTTGACTTAAAACTTTGTTCACAAATTGTTCACAGTGGTAATCTTCCCACAAAACTCAAAATGGTCATATTTATTCTCAACATTTCTTCAAAAATAACACTCATATGCCATTTTTGAGGGGGAGAAAATTTATGTGATAAGAAATATGTTGTGTAACTGCAAATGAATCTTTGTACTATAGACTTAACCAACGAATTGACGAGATCTTAACTGTTAGTAACTCGAAAAGTCTTGTCCGGGACGGGTAATAATTTCAAGCTAGTTCGCTAGTGATGTAAACGTGTCTCGCAAAGGACTTGTTCGAGTAGAATGTACCATTCGAGAAACTCTTGGTAGACATGATCTTTGACGGGTTTGACAACCTTTCGAGGTTTGTCCACACCTTCAATATAGTTATTAGAGCTAGTTGTCACCTAAAAGCTGACAATGTAACTCTTTAACTATTCAACGTAACCGTGTCTCGCGGGAGATTGTCTATCTTGAGTCGATCAATTCAAAAGTGTGCGCTCTTTCCTCACCATGCACATTCTGTAAAAACTCTCAAGCATGTGTGGAGGGGGAGTATTTATGCAAAAGATCAAACTCTTTCAGTGGTACAAAATGTTTTTCATTCACATATACTTTAAGAGATTTTCATGTAAATGGTTTTTATGGCAATGGAGTTATAAGGAGATTAAGGTTAGGAATAACCGTCCTATGATCCGCCAGAGCCGGAGGGATCTACCCAAGGACACTACCAATAGTTAGAATTAGAAGTTCTTAGGTTTGATCATAAAAAGGAGAAAATGAGAATCGAAGAAAGAAGGAGTTTAAGAATTAAAAAGAAATGCAAAGAAAAGGGTGAAAAGAAATAGCCCTCCAAATTATTCAACTTAGGGCAGACACCGGGTTCAATTCATATGCTACTGGTTGTCACTTAGTGACACCGGTATTGAAGATTAAAAGTCGTCATGGACCCAGTGACGCATGCTCTAAACCTTCTTAGCCACTCAAGTTTCTCTTAACAGAAGCTTGTTTCATTCTCACAGGGAACCCTACAAAATCTATCGGCTTTCTCTTAGAGATTGCTGATATTGAAGAAGGAGACCCTCTCCCTAGTCTCCGCTCAGGAAAACCAAAACGCACTATTGAGTCTAGAGCCACGAGATTCATCAAAAGATCTCTTAGGTACACTTGACATCTCATCACTTGGTGTTCAACAATAAGAACATCAGTGGTACGTTATCGAGTCCTACACAGATCTTAGCAATCTGTCGAGAACATTTATGAGAGGTTCACAATTGTGATCTTCAGTGATTAAATGGAAACTCCTGCCAGGGTCAACATCAAACAGCCCTGACAGCAGGTCGCTTCGATAACTCCCCGTGGATTACGCTTAGTGGTCTCAAACGGTCTACAGTCGTGGGGTGATGCTTCGGTGTACCTCAGCGACTCATTTGAACCGTAGATGTACTTCGGTACATCGCGTTATCTCACTTGTGGGACTCCGGTTCAGGAACGGCCTTTGTGAGAATTAGAGTTGTGTTTTCACACTATGCTGTTAACACTCTCGAAGTTCAAACTTGTAAGTGCCTGAATCCGCTTATTACTAACCTTTCTTATGTTTTCTTCTTATGGAAGCTCGAGCGACTGATCGTGCGTGATTCTTCACATGCTCATACCAACATCATCACTAATGGAAGTTCTCTCGAAAGGCAACACAAAAGTCAGAATGATTCTTCGTCAAATCAAAGAATCTACAAAGCTTAAAGACTTAAAGAACTTCATCAAGATCTGAATTCCAACGCCAAATAGTGTGTGAGCATGTTGAAGAATGACGTGGAGACACCGGAGCGTGAAGGCACCTAAGGCGACTTGATGCACAACAATAACATACTATCACTACCATCACAAAGAACAATGATCAAAGAACAAAGACAAAGATGACGTCAAGGCAGAACTGTTTAAAGAAAACAATTTCTCTACATTGGGGAAATTGTTCGAATCGAGGCATTTCTTCTCACAAGAAAGAAGAATGTCAGAAGACGTCAAAGCTACTATTACATCAGCACCTTCACCGTTTGCATTCAGTCATCACCAACACTTGAGGGGGAGATTGTTGGAATCACTCCTAAACCTTAATTCAAGTGTTAGTAATTCATATGTAATAGTTAGCTTAATTATGGCCTTTATGCTTGTATTTAGTCTTAGGCTTATGTAGAAGGCCCATAAGCCTAGGCCTAGCCCAATAAGGAAAAGGATGGGAACTAGGAGTGTTGCCCTAGCTTCCCTCCTATAAATACTCTTGTAAACCCTCACTTGAGGGTTGGTTGTTCAATTCATTTTCTCTTTCACTATAGCCACGCATAACCTTTCCTTATTATCATACGCATAGTGTTTGGTTTGTGTTTTGTTCAACCGATCTTCCTCTCTACTCTTTCTATTGATGCTTGTGTTGTAAAACTAGTGACCTAACAGGTACACTAGGAGATCTAGGCCTCCTAAGACAAGGTAATGCTGGTGGTGATGACAGAAGAGAGTGGGCTGCTAAACGGATAGGTGATGATGGTGGTCTCACAGACATGCGGGCAGTGTTATAAGCAAGCCTAGGAGTCTATGCTCGAGCTAAAACCTGATGTAAAGTGAGCTTCCTAGACGAACTAGGACGATCTGATGATGATGAACTAGTGTGACATGCAATCTCATAAGGATCACCCTGCGCAACCGTCATGAGAGTAAATGCTGGCAAACTAGCAACAGCATGGACCTCCTCGCATACACATCATAAGCTAGTGAAGGCATAGTCTGTGACAACGGCATAGGGTAGGTATAAGTGTTCAAAACAACTATTTTTAATAAGCGCATCAACTTAACCAAAACACATATCACATAATGAAAGCTTTAAAAGTAGAGGTACCGCATTACTCAAAACATGCCTTTAATAAAACACATAAGTTCAGTTTCATCACATAATCCCATATCAAATCAATCGAGTTCAAAACTCCCAAAATCATAATATATCGTTCACTCAAATCAAATTCCGTAATATCTCGATAATCACATCTCATTTTCCCAAAACCAATAATCTTATCTCATTTCCGAGATCGATAATCATATCTCAAAACAATAACGTTTCCAAAATCAGTTCACAATTTCCCTTAACAAATCATCTCATAATTCAAATCGCAGTTCATACCATAATCAAATAAGAAGCTTCGGCTTGGCAAGCGGGCGTGCGTCGGTCGATGATCAATTTTCTTAAAAGTAGTTATAGTTTAGGGTTTATAAAATACCTAGTTCTCTATAACCTTGAGCTCTGATGTCAATCAGTAACACCCCCAAATCTCGGTACAGCGAAAGACTTAATCAAGTTTTCGGGGCGTTACTATTGGATTGGTATCGCACACAAGTATAATAAAACATAACCATTTAACCATTCAAAACCAATCCCAAATTTAGATATTCAAAACATTTAATCCAAAATATGAATATTAGGCCAAAAACATAGTTTAGTAAAATAGGTCCCCATAGTTTATCAGAGTCAGAAATGATCCTTGAACCCCGCCTTCTTGCCAAGCTTCCACAATCTACATAATCCAAACGTCTTTCAATTACCTGAGAAATCATGCAAAAAGGTCACTAACGTGAGTTCATAGGTTTAAGTTCAACAAAATCATAGTGGACCAATAAGAGTTGATTTGCTATGCAAGACCTAAGATAGATAAACACCGCTTTCACACCGATCCATGCCGGATCACCAATCATAACACACGTCCCGCATCCAGGGACAACTCGAGCTCGCGACTCTAGCCCAAAGACTGTCGTGGCAAAATCTAGAACAATTTCCAACCCCGGACTAGGTCGATGTAGAAGTCTATTCTTAGTTAGGCACGGCTAACCTAAACTAAGACAACAACTACCACACATCTATCTAAACAGTCAAGCATATAAGCAAATCCAAATAGTTTTTAACGGTCCAAAAACAGCAGCATGATTCTCACCCCAAAGAGTTCAAAACGTAGTTAAAACGTAGATAAAAGTGGGGCTATGAAACTCACCTCAAGCAATCAACGCACAATCAACGCACAAATATCACTAGCAGAAGATAACAGAAATCACAGCACAACAACTATCGACTCGGCACAACCTATTAATGTAGACCAACTTTAATACACATATTCCTCAAAATCAACGTTATCTACCCCAATATATTCCACTTCTTTATTTCCAAAAACGTCTCGTTTCACCATTAATCCTAGTGTTTGGTATCCTCATGTGGGTGTATCGACTCAATATGATGCCATGAATGCACTCAAACAACCAATATATAACTCAATGCGACACAATGAGACCTCTAAACGATAAACTCCATAGTTCAATAAGTTTCGGAATAAATAGTAGATCTTATCGAATTCGTCAACTCGATAAACTCATTTATTTATTCGTGTCACTTATTATCCCATAAATCAATCGTATCCTAAAGAGTCATAAGGATAAGTCACCCATTAATAAGGTTACCCAACGTACCTAGCGGGCTCTTATTAGATTCGTCAACCTAATAAGTCCGCTACCCACGTGGATCAACACTATTAATGCTAGGTTATCCGTAACCCATGCACACATAACGCAAATAAATAATTACTTATCCAATATTAAATGTCCACATTTGACATTTATTGATAAACTTGTACTCGAAACCATAATTACTTATTTATTACAAAACCTTTCCAATTTAGTCGTTAGTTTCCGTTTAAAACTAGTAAATAACAAGATAAATCTTGTTATTGATATTTTTGGTACAAAAGCCCATTATTATTTACATTTCATAGTTTTATTATCATTTTCATGTATAATATATATTTCGGCAAATCCCATTATTAGTTTCATAACGTTATTCGTTTCGAGTCCGCAAGCACGAGTCATAACTTCTCGGCTTTTAATCAATCAATTGTCCAAATTATACTGAAGTCCATGTTACGGCTTTGTCGGAGCCAACTATTGACTAAAAAGTCAAAGTGACACCGACGTAGCTCAAAGTTGACAATTATATATATCAAGTCCAAATTAATAGTCATAACGTCGCAATTAATCCCAAACCAACTCAAAACAATCTCGCCAACCAATCAATCAACCAATTATACTCGGAACCAATGTTATGACCCTAATAGTCATGACACGGTCGCGGTCAAGACCACGTGAACCAAACAAGCTTCTAAAAGCTTTTCAGCTCCACGCGTCTCATCTAAACCTCAACTAAACCAATCAATAAGCTACCAAATTGACCCGACTCGGACCCAAGACCAACATAGGCCACGTACACCAACCATGGGTCACGTACGTGACCATGGTGGTGTGTACGCCCTATGTTGCTCAACCAAACACAACCAAATCCAATCCACAACACTCAAATCCAATCATTCAAGCTCCAAACACTAACTAAACACAAAACCCATCAACTATTCTTAATCAAGAACATGCAACTAAACCGTAAAATGCAAAACCCATCAAATTAATGCACCACACATGTACCAAACACTAATTACTTGTTTACTTAGTCACTAATTAGCTTTAATTTCATGTTCCACCCAAAAGCCCCAAATTAGTTCATAGGGTCGAAACCCTAATTCCCAATTCGTGGGTTTTTATTGCCCAATCAAGCTCAAAACATGTTCCTTTTACCTTATCTAATCGCCAATTGCAAAAGCCCTTTGAAAAACTAAAAGTACGAATCTTAATCCTTGAATTTGAAGGTGTTAATGAAGTCCAAATTGAGTGTATGATATATGGTTGGAAAGAGGAGAAAGAGATCTATCTTTTGGTGGTGGAGGTGGTGGTGGACCCGTCGGAATATCGGCGGTGGTGGCCGGATTTTATGAAGGTGGTGATTAGGGTTTCTAGAGAGAGAAACAAGAGAGAGGGAGGTGATGTGTGTGTGTTTTAGAGAGAGAAATGAAAGGGTATAATGAGGTGTATGGGTGGTATTTATATTCATGAGCTAGGGACCTCAAAATAAATAATTTAGGAGGGGGGGGCGGCCGGTCAAGCTAAAAAGGGAGGGTTCGGGTTGAAACTTTTCGTATCTATCTCGTTTACCCATTCCCGAGCTTACATATCGTCCCCCGAGTGTCCCACGACATTTATTTAACTTTCCTATATCGTTACTTACGTTTTTCCACGAGTTTTGACTATTTATTTGTCAATTTTCGAGTTACGGTCTAAAAGTTACAATAACTCTTTTTGAGGCTTTTCTAGTGCCGAATCGAGTAGTGCCTACCAAATAGAGTTAAAACGCATACGATAACTCATTTAATAATGAAATAAACCGTAAAAACCAATCGACGATATAAAATCAAGTCACGGTTTATAAAATAGTGATAAAGGCAAAACTCAGTTTAATTTAACGTAATGCGGTTACCTAAAATAGACTCCCTAAATTGCCGGTTGTCACAAAAAAGATATACAAGCTACCAACAAAAATATATTTTTATTAAAACTTGAAGTTATCCCAAACACTCTTTTTAAAACCGTATAGTTTTGTAAACTTACTTTAAGAACAGAAATCAACACTTACAAACTCTTTTAAGAAAACTCTCTTTTATTTTGAAGGAAACCTTCAAGCTAGTATAAGCAAGTGTATTTAATCAACAAAACTTCTAAGCATAAATTAACGAAACACTTTTCATAATATATCCTGCTTCATTGGTAATTTGATACATATATCGTACTTCTTTTTAAAAACCATTTGTTTTTAAAATAAGAGACATGTAGCTCTGATGACAATTGTGGAAAATGTAAGGGGGGGGGGGCTGAATACATTTTTGTTTAAAAAATTAAAAATTTTGTACCAAATTGCTGATCAATTATGATGTAATATGAAAAGTGATGATAAAGACAATGTAAAGCATGAAGTAAAACATGTAGTCACAACACAAACTAAATATCAAGCTACAACACAAGCATAATCACAATATAAAGAGCGAACAACAAATAAAAGAGATTGCAAACCGAACACCAAGATTTATAGTGGTTAAGTCACGAAGCTCCTCTTCGCCCTACTCCACTCCCCGAGTACCCAACTCGAGAGTTACTTCATTAGATCAATAAGCTCCTTTCTCGGCAGAAAAAACCTTACACAACGTTGCTTACACTTTATCTGGTACAAAGCCAAATATCGGGTCCTAGTTTGAGGTGGAACCAACCTAACGCCACTTACACGTTTTTCGGTGCAAAGCTAAATACAGAGTCCTTCTTCGGGTACGACCAAACCCGTTATGTTTTATGGCCCAACATAATAGACCTTGTGTTTTATGGCACAAACACATAAACCATCTAATCTAGTTTAATGATACAAGGTGATGATACAATGTATAACAAAAATCCAAGACACAAATGTCTAATGGATATTAATGCCTAATCTAAATGAATTTCTTATGACAAGAAGCCTTCAAATGAATGAAAATGATATGATCACCAATCTTTTAGATATTCATATGTGTATTATTTGTGATGGATGAGAATGACAAGATCTCAAGGCTTGCTTTGGTGGATCATCATGGAGGTATTCTTACAACAAAAAGAAGGGTTAGAAGCATTATGATCAATGGTTTTACATTGTGAATTATTGGTGTTAATGGTGAGACTAATAGATGTTAATGTATGGTTAAAACCATTGAAAATAAAGTGGTTTTGTGTAAGAAAACGGATGTGCAAAGGCTTGTATTTATAGGCAAAAAAACAAAAAAAAAAATGTTTCTGACCCCAAGGACCCCTTTTAAAAGGGACCTAGCTTTGTAAACCAAAGCGATCCAGTGGATCCTGCCACTCTTTAATCAAATACGGATTTTGGATATCAAATCTCTTAAATCTTCCAAAGTCCAATGCAAATCTTCAAAATATTTTGTTTAGATATGCAAGATACTTGAAGTGACATATCACAAAAGTCAACTATGTAAATGATGTCATGGATGAGGTAAATATAGATTTATAAAACCATTTTTACTTTCATCTAATTTTATGTAATGTGCAAGTAGTGTAGTCACTTGCAAAATGAATTGTGTAGTTACCTTTGTAGCATAATAAAAATGTTTTAGACATAAAAATGTTTAAACGGCTCTAACAAGTATTTTTTTTAAAATATTCTTAATGGTTTGTTAGGTGTTTGGTCATAATGCAATATAACAAACATGTACGAACTTCTGTTATAGCATACGAGGATTCGAGACATTAAAAGGTGTTGGTGTATGTTGAGAAAAAATATGATTACAAGTAACTTGTACATTTTATGTATTACAAGTTACATGTTTGTCATCAACAAAACAAACAAGATTGTATAGATTAAATATTGTAATATTTGCACTAACACGGACAACATTATTAAGTGTACGAAGCATACGTTTCAACTTCCCATTTTTTTGCGATGTCTTAGGGTATGAGAAGCAAAACTGGATGCCGTTCGTACGGAAAAGGTTATGGAAGCGTTTGTTGTCAAATTCTCCCCCATGGTCACATTGCAAAGCCTTAATGTCAACATTGAATTGGTTATTTACAAAAGAACGAAAAGCACTAAAAGTATCATACAAGTCAAGTTTGTTATGTAACTTGACTTGTATGATACCTTTATTGCTTTACGTGCTTTTGTAAATAACCAATTCAATGTTGATTTTAAGGCTTTGCAATGTGACCATGGGGGAGAATTTGACAACAAACGCTTACATAACCTTTTCGTAAGAATGACATCCGGTTTTGCTTCTCATATCCTAAGACATCTCAATAAAATGGGAGGTCGACATGTATGCTTCGTACACTTAATAATGTTGTCCGTGTTAGTGCAAATATTACAATATTTAATATGTACAATCTTGTTTGTTTTGTTGATGACAAACATGTAACTTGTAATACATAAAATGTACAAGTTACTTGTAATCATATTTTGTCTCAACATACACCAACACCTTTTGACGTCTCGAATCCTCGTATGCTACAACACAAGTTCATACATGTTTGTTATGTTGCATTATGATCAAACCTCTAACAAACCATTAAGAATATTTAAAAAAAAATATTTTTTAGAGTCATTTAAACATTTTTATGTCTAAAACATTTTTATTATGCTACAAAGGTAACTACACAATTCATTTTGCAAGTGACTACACTACTTGCACATTACATAAAATTAGATGAAAGTAAAAATGGTTTTATAAATCTATATTTACCTCATCCATGACATCATTTACATAGTTTGCTTTTGTAAATACATCATGAAGATCAATTAAGATTCGTCAGATTCAAGTGTATATTCTTGAATTGATTGTTGTATCCTCAAAGCAGTTGCACCAATTCAGGTGAAATTCTGTTTTAGACACTGCTAATGGCAGACCTCAATCACTTTGCTGTGATCTGAGATATTTGTGTTATACGGTTGTATTACCATCAATAAATTCCTAACAATCTAAAACAAAAATTTTCAAGATGGATCAATCGATGCTGAAACCGCATGTTGAAAAACCTGAAAAGTTCAAAGGTTCTGATTTTTGTCGTTGGCATCAGAAGATGTTGTTTTACTTGAAAATGTTGCATGTGTCGAATGTTCTCACGGATCCTGAACCAATAGATCTGTATGTGGAAGGACAAATGTTCCTATTGAGGTACAAGTGGAAGACTATGAAAGGGCCGCCCCTTACTTTGGAATCATAATGAATATAATTGCAGAAATTATTTTTTGAATGTTTTGGATGATTCCTTGTATGATATTATTCTACCTTTGCAAGTGCAAGGGAATTATGGATATCACTGGAATAGAAATACAAGACTGAAGTTGCATGTTCTAAGAAGTTTGTTGTTGGAAAATTTCTGAACTTCAAGATGAATGATGAAAAGCATGTTGTGAAACCAGTGGAAGAACTCCAAATCATAGTCCATGAATTGGAAGTAGAAGGCATGGGTATTAACTCTAGCTTTCTTGTTGGTTCAATTATTGAAAATTTCCCCCACATTGGAAAAAATTTAAGTTATATCTTAAACATTTAACTGACGATTTGAGTTTTGAGCAACTTGTTCTTATCCGTGTTGAGGAAGATAACAAGATGCATGACTAGGATGATGCGAATTCAATAGAACCAAGTGCAAACATGGTTGGAGAAAACTCTTCCAAATCCAAGTCCAACCACAAAAACGAAGGAAAAAATGGTGGTGGTTCTAGACAAAATTCTTCCAAGGTTAAAAAGAAGGGTTATACTCAACAAAAGAACAAAAATTTTAAGAAATTTATCCATGTTGGGTCTGTGGGAAACCTGGGCATAAAGCCAAGGAATATCGCCACAAGAAAGAACATGTAGGCAGAAATTCCAACCAAGAAAACCATGTGGAATCTCCAAAAGCATTTGCTGGAGTAATTATAGACTTCTTGACCATGAATGTTGTTGATTGGTGGTTAGATACTGGTGCCACAAAGCACATATGTAACTCAAGAAGGATGTTTGTATCTTACCAAAAGGTGAATGAAACAGAACTAATGTTCATGGGGGATGGAACTTCTTCAAAGATTGAAGAAAAAGGGAAATTCATATAGAAGTTGACTTCTGGAAAGGATCTTGTACTCTCAAACGTGTTTCATGTACCAAACATCACCAAGAATATGATTTCTGGCCCTATTCTTAGTAATAAAGGATTTAAACTTATATTTGAATCAGACAAATTTGTAATCACTAAGGGCTATGTATATGTTGGAAAGGGTTACCTCGATGAGGGACTCTTCAAACTAAGTGTTGTAACTGATAATAATGTTATTAATAATAATAATGCGGGCACTAGCACCGCTTCTATGTACATGATTAATCATTCTTTCCTATGGAATTCTAGATTAGGCCATGTGTGGAAAACTAGAAGGGGGGGTTGAATAGTTTACCGATTAAAACTTCGTTTTAAACTATTTAGATCGACTTATGTCAATCTCTTTAAACATGTGTGTTGGATGTTGATAGACAAGCATATATAAATATGTAATGAAAGAATAAGGAGTAAGAAGCATAAAACCACAATGCGAGTATTTATAGTGGTTCGGCTACAAGGACACCTTCCTTGCCCTACTCCACTCCCCGAGTCACCTACTCGAGAGTTTGTAAACACTACACGACACCAACTCCTTATGGCGGAGAAGCCTTCACAACGTTGCCTAATCTTTATCCGGTACAAGGCTAGATACTGGGTTCTTCCACGAGGTAGAACCAAACCTATCACAACGTCGCCTACCCTTTATCCGGTATTAGGCTAGATACCGAGTTCCATTACAATGGAGGAACTACTACCCAACACTACAACAATAACTAACCCCAAAGGAGATCCACTCCTTATAACAAAATCAACAAGGATATCAATATCCATTGACCCAATACTAATCTATCTTGTACATCAAGCACACCATATCAAATTGTACACTTTAGGCACCTTTCACTAATGCCTTTGACTCTATCTCAAGGCACCCTTCCCTAATGCCTTTAGCCTTGACTTCTAAGCACCCTTCACTAATTCTTTCAATACGGGCGTTCGACATCTTTCACTAATGTCTTCATCTTGACCCTTTAGACATCTTTCACTAATGTCTTCAACACTACACTTCTTATGAGAAAGAAGAGAACTGTCAACAAGAGAACCTCAGTAGTCTTGAAGATAACGAAGCATGGCAACTCATGGACTTGAGCTTTCTCGACTTCAAAAGATGGTGATCTCGCCTTTAAGAGGAACCTAGAGAATCACACAAAAAAAAAACTACATACATAGATCACTTGGATCTGAGGTTAGGGAGTTTATAACTCAAAGAGAAAATATGTGAGAAAGGGGTGAGAAAAAATGAGGAAATGAATCACTATTTATAGAGGAAAAATAGCTATTGTTCCACGGATCCCACGGATCCCTCACTTGAGGGATCCGTCCAGTGTAATACTGGGGATCCGTGGGATGCTCCCTTTTGCCCATGGGTTTTGGGTCATGGGTCATTGGTCATGGGTATCCAAGTAGATACAATGTATCTACAAGATGCAATGCATCTAGTCCATGGGTCATGGGTTACAACCATGGGTCATGGATAATATCCATATATGACTTATGCATGATGTCATACAATGGGTTATGAGTCATGGACTTTGGTTTTTACCCAACTACATTCAATGTATTTGGTCAATAGGTCAAATACTTAAGTTTCTACCCATTTATATTACCCATTATAATACATACTAGTTATGTATATATTTACCCAATATGTAAACACTAGTTGTTGTACATATGTATTACTAAATCATAAAATCACTTATACTTGTTTTAGGGTTTTATGTGACAACGTAAGTGTGTTAGTAAACTATTGGTTTCAAGCCATTTAGGTATTTTATTTGTTTCGTTAAAATGATTTTACGTTTGTTATCGACAAAACATTAGAAGATCGTAAAATATAAATAAACGTTTTTACGGCTTATTTGTATTAACAATCTCCTCCTTTTTGTTGATGACAAAACATAAAATTATTTTAAGGAAAAACTAAAATCCGTAAAAGTTTGAATTGTATTTTTTACTTTCTTCTCCCCCTTTTTGTCAAAACAAAAAGATCTTCGAAAAGAAACTAACACCTTGTTTTAAGAGAAAAAAAATGTGAAAGAAAAAGATAATATAAAAAGTAGAGAGCAAGTAACAGGAAGATTTCTCGTCTTAGCTCCCCCTTGACGGGTCCATTCCTTTGTAAGGGTGTCAAGAAAAGAAATCCTAAGCTAGTTCATTTGCAACTATGTTTGCAAGAGATTTCGTCTATGTGATGAATATGCTCCCCCTTGATGATTGCAACTTTGCAAAGGGACGTAATGAAATGTAATCCTAATATTGCACGTAATTTTGCAATGTATTGCTTTGACACAAAGCTCCCCCTAGCTTAGTGTGTCAAAATCTTCAAGTGTAAATTGAAAATCTACAAAACAAAGGTTAGAAAACAAGTATATAATACATAATTTCCTGCAAGTAAGACTTAAGTTAGTAGAAAATTAGTCTTCTGTTGCACGGATCCCACGGTTTCCTCGGAAGGATCCGTCTAAGCAAATCGTAGGGATCTGTCTGTCTGTAACTAAAATACAGTAAAGGTGATGTACCAAAAGATGTTAGCATCAAAATGAGATATGTATTAGAACAATAATCATATATTTCATTTAATAAATTTTGAGATATGATATACATGACTCTAAAAACTAAGAAAATGAGCAATACATGACTTTGAATTACAAGACTATCTAAGTCGCGCTTGATACTAGGACACCACTAGAATCCTCTAGCTCAAGTTTGTTTAGGTTTAATCTCATCGAAACGTTCGAGGAGGTGATAAAACATGAAACGTTGATCTTCACGTACTTCATGTATCAAACTTTCAACATGTTGACAATGATAACAATCTTTGTCATGGCTCGGTAGTGGTGATGGAAGAAAGGAAATTGCTTGATGTGAAGGATCAAGTGAAGCGGGTTGAGGAGCCTCAAAAGAAGGAGGGATTGGCGGAGGCGCATTCGAGGATGGCTCAACTAAAAATGATGGTGGTGGTAGAGAGGTGTCAACTTCCATGTGGTCGGGTGGTTGACTTTGATGATTTCTCATAATCCAAACGGGATTATTTGATGGTGACGGAGAAAAAGAAGCCGGAGCTAGTGTTGACTCAACACCTTGATTTTGTTCCACTATTCCTCCTAAAGAGGAGAAAGTTGTCGGTGGTGGAGGATGAGATGGCATAGGAGGCAAATCCTCTAGATTGTAGAGATGTGGTGATGAGAGTGGAGTGGTGAATGATAGGGCTCTAGGCACCAATGGTGATGGTTTAGTGGAAATGGGGTTGTTTGGTTTAGGAGGTATGGTGGTGTTTGGCATTGGTAGTTTTGTGGGAACAATCCTCTTTGGGATTGGTTTGATAGGTGGAGGGGAGATCCTACCATTTGTGGTTTTAACGGGAGATGATTCGGTTGAGGAAATTTTGTGTACAACACGAGCAATTTTCTTGGGTGGTCCTTTGGTGGATGAATTACCACTAGGAACTTTCCTCATGATGAGATGATTCAAAGAGATTTGTAAAGGTTTCTAATTGTTGAAAATGAGGATGAAGATGATTACCACTAGACTTAATTGTGCATAACAATACATGGAAATTGGTTGATCTACCCTCGAGACATAAACCAATAGGCCATAAATGGATCTTCAAAAAGACACTAAGACTTGATGGTACCATAGAGAAGTATAAGGCTCGTTTAGTAGCCAAAGGATACCGTCAAAAACAAGGTCAAGATTTCTTTGACACTTGACACAACTAATGATGGATAGTGGATATGTGTATCATTTGTAAGCTTCTTGCAATATGAAAGTCACGTCATTTGATAAGTTGCTCGGAGGTTAACTACTAGAGGATTTTGTGCGTTATTTAGAATTTTTTTCCTAAGTATATATAGAACAAAACCGGTGATGACTTATGAGTTGCTAAATATGAGTGACAAGAGAATAACATGAAACTATAGATCGAATACACTTCCACAAAATAACTCAACATACCATTTTGCTGTAAGCTTTTCCCACATAATCGATACTATTAAGCCAGTGAGAATGAAGACCAAGGGCGACCATTTCAGCTCTGGAACAAAACTGATGGCCAACGTCAATACCTAAAATTTAAGAGCAGAAGTTTCACCTCTATAACCATAAAACAAAATGCTACATAACCAACTAAAAACCAATAAATACATGGTTGAAGTAAAGCAAGACATACGTTTGTATTTTGTAGAGGAATCAACAATAATACACCTACCGGGAAAGTGGCCGATTCTTTTTACAGGGTAAAAGTTGTTTCAGATTCCTTACCTGAATCATATACAAGTGAAATAACAAAGTAGGAGTACTAAATAACGACATACTTTTAGGCTAATCTTTGATCACATAATATACACAAAGATAAGGGAAGAGATACCTCATAAGTGGCATCAAGAGCGGAATGAGGGAAATATGGAAAACGAGTACTAATACTACTAGTACTAGGTTAATGTTCACTTGTTATTGTTGTGTCGGCTGAAGTGGTAGAAACATTATTCGTTGTTTCGGTACTAGTAGTCTTCTTCTTATTCTTCTTGTTTATGTTTTTGCTTTTGTTTTTGTTTTTTGTCAGAGGTTGTTGGTATTTGGGAGTGGGAGCAGGTCCGTAGTAAGGTTTATTGGATCCGGGGATTTCACTTAAACACGAACTAGTGCGTCTCTTATGAGTAACAACATCATTCGTGGACTAAACGCATTGCGTAAACTGTTCGGTGGCTTCTAAGTCAGACATTCTTCCAAACAAACAAACAAAGAAAATATTATTAACAAACAAGTTGTAAATTTTATGAGAAATTGAATGAATGCTGTAAATCTATTCGTAATTAATAAACAAAAAGATGAAGAACCTGTATATATCGAAAATGGAAATTGAGATTGTGGAGATTCAAAATAAAAATAATTGAATGAATGAATGAGAGCCAAAGGAAATGATTTTAAAGTGCGTCTTTAATTGAGCCCTAAAATTTAATTTAATTATCATTTATTTTTAGTTGACTTTCCTTTTTTACTTCATAATCACATTCATTCGTTACACTACCAAGTATTAATAACCATTGTTAATTCTTCTATCTATATTAATGACTTTATCTCCATTGACTTTTTCTTTCATATATATTCCCACGTTTTTAAAGAAATGATTATGCTAGTAAAAGCATTCACACTAAAAAATATAAAGAAAAGCTCTAAAACTCATGAAAAACATTGTTTTTTATTTCAATTATAGTTTTTTTTTTTCATGATTACGTTGAACGAAAAAGTCTTAAGTATTAAATCTCTTCATAATTAAATGTATTTGTGTTTTGTGAGATGATTATAAAATTTTAGAAGATTTATGTTTAAGTTTATAAAACAAAAAAACCATGTAAATTAATGATATACTATGACATGACATAGTTATAAAACTCTTTGAAAAAATTTACCATTATGAATACCTTAACAACCAACTAGTAGGCTATATAGCTTGCATTTAGTTCCGGATGATTTTAAATACTTTTTTGTCACAACTAAATCAATGGTGTATTCAATTCAAATTAGGTCAAATTCATAATATGTAATGTGACCAAAAGATTCTTCAATTTAAACTAAAAATTACTACTAAATATTGGGTTAAGTGAAAATCGTGGATGCATAATATATTTTAATGAAATTTACCATGCTCATTCTGTTTTTATAATTTAGTTTTAGTTCACTTTATATAGCTCAAGACTGCTTTAAGTAAATGATCAAGTTTAACATTCCTAAATATTTACACGTCATTTCTATTCCTCTAAACAATTTAACTTATTTAAAACCTTAATCATTTATAGTGATTTTTAGGCTAAGAATCATGGTCATATATATAGTTGAAACCCTAAACTGACTAAACACATGCTAACATTATTTCTTACAAGTGTATAATGCAATGACTCAAAGTTTACACGTGAACTAAATAAACTGAAACCAAAAGTAAGCACGAATACTAACCCGACGACTACAAATTCTAAACTCCTACAAAGGAAACAAAAATATTTACCCGAACACGAGCTGATCGCGATACTTAACCCGTACAAGAACTTTAAATTTGAACAATGTCTACGTGAATTGAGAACCTCAGATTTTCCTAACACTTTGGAAACCTTTTTTTTACGTTGCAGATGTATTTTTACTTTCAAGTGTTTTATGGTTCGTGACACGTGTGTTAACAAAGTATCGAGTAAAACGGGATATTGAAGATCAAGGTATTCACTAACTGGTGTTGTTGTATAACTTTCTATTTGACCAAGTCTTCCTTTTTCACACATAGCATTAGATTTCCATTCATCATTTTTTGTAGTACTTTAAACTTATAAGAAATCGGATCTTTTCAAGTACAAAAAAAAAACCAAACATGTATTGTGATGTAAGCGACCTAGATGAACACGGGTGATGGCTTATTCATATTCGTTTATGAACGAATACGAACGTTTATACGGACAAATTTTCTTTTTCATGTTTGTTTATGTTAGGTCATTAAGTGTTAAACAAACGTACATAAAAGAATGTATAAGAACAAGTATAGAATGTTCAAAAAATATATAACTATATTTTTTTATATTTGTTTGTCTAAATACTAGTGTAGTGGTAGGGGTTGCATTCCCTAGTGGGTGTTCTATGTTATTACCCCGTATGGAAATGGTCTCCCACGAATGAATATGAAACACACATAAAAAATTTGGGTCGTATTTTTACGTTAGTCTATTTGATTTCGCTGATTGTTACGTCAGTCTATTTGATTTCGCCAGCGTAGTAGTTGAACGTCTTTTAGTATTATGTATTATAATAGGTTGTGACGAGTCTGAATGAGTTTACTAAATATGAGATTATTCGCACCTTGTCGGGGCAACATACTAAGTTTTTAGCTATGGCGGATGTATCTTCTTTTTTGATTATGTACCTCGGTTTAGGATGAATCCATAACTTCCAAACTGAGTTTGGCAAGTCGTAATTTAAAATTCACCTCGTGTAAGGGTTCTGTGTTATAACTCCTACTACACTATTAGGGGTTCTGTGTTATAACCCATACTAGTGTAGTAGAGTTTATATTCACTAGGGAATTTTAAACACAAAATACCCCACTAGGGAATATAACCCTTACTACACTAGTAGGGGTTATAACACAAAACCCTAGTATTGTTGTAAGGGTTATAAGATAGAACCCTACTAGTGTAGGAGAGGTTCGTCCTAACATTAACCCGGATATACCTTGCATTTCTTGAACATCAAGGCTGCCCGATCCGTTGCCAAACCTAAAGAGTTATGTGTTGGCATTGATTGTAATAGGTTGTGATGAGTTTGAGTGGGTTTGAATAAAACTGAGATAGGCTACATGTTGGCAGGGCAACATACTAAGTTTGTAGCCACACTGGGCGTATCTTATTTTATCGATTACTTACCAACCTGAGCCTTATTGTTACATTTGTCTATTAGATTCCGTTGGTTTCCATATTTGAATGCTTTTAGTATTATGTATTATAATAGCATGTGATGGGTCTTAACGAGTTTTACTAAAGCCGAGATTATCCGCATCTTGGCGGGGAAACATACTAAGTTTGCAGCCATGGCGGGTGTATCCTCTTTTTCGATTTTGTACCTATCTGAGCCTTATTGTTACATTTAGTTATTATACATAATGTTCACAGGTGTTTGAAAATGGCATTGTTTCGTGTTATGGGTTGACGTTTAATTTTGGGGCTATCTCTTTCTGAGGAGTACTACCATTCGACCCGTTGCTTAGCCATTTGTATTTTGTAACCAACGCATTCCAAATCATTTCTTATTTTTCTGGAACGCAGGGTGCTTCTTACCTACGTATCTTACAGTACCTTCGAATAAGGTTTTAAATAAGTTAAATTGTTTAGAGGAATAGAAATGATGTGTAAATATATGGGAATGTTAAACTTGATTATTTCTTAAAGTAGTCTTGAGCTATATAAAGCGAACTAAAACTAAATTATAAAAACAAAATGAGCATGGTAAATTTCATTAAAATATACTTCGTATCAACGATTTTCACTCAACCTTATATTTAGTAGTAATCTTTAGTTTGAATTGAAGAATCTTTTGGTCAAATTACATACTAGTATTATGAATTGGACTTAATTTGAATTGAATACACCACTGATTTAGCTGGTTGTACGTATTCATAATGGTAAATCTTTTCAAAAGGTTTTATAACTATGTGATGTCACAATATACCATTAATTTATAAGGTTTAGTTTGTTTTATAACCTTAAACATAATTTTTTTTTAAAATTTTATAATCATCTCACAAAACACAAATACATTTAATTACGAAGAGATTTAAAACTTAAGACTTTTTCCTTCAACGTAATCATGAAAAAATATTTTAAATGAAATAGAAAACAATGTTTTTCATGAGTTTTAGAGCTTTTCTTGAAAGAAAAAAGTCAATGAAGATAAAGTCATTAATATATACTATAGATAAAAGGATTAACGATGGTTGTTAGTACTTAGTAATGTAATGAATGAATATGATTATGAGGGCCCCACTAAATGAATGTAATGTAAAAAATAAAGATAACTGAAAATAAATTACCACTAAATTAAATTTAGGGCTCAATAAGACACACTTTAAAAGCCTTTCTTTTGGCTCTCATTCATTCATTCGATTATTTTTATTATGAATCTCCACAACCTCAATTGTCGTTCTCGATACATACAGGTTCTTCATCTTTTTGTTCAATAAGTACGCATAGATTTACAGCATGTATTCGATTTCTCATAAAAGTTACAACTTGTTTGTTAATAATATTTTATTTGTTTGCTTGTTTGGAAGAATGTCTGACTTAAAAGCCACCCAACAGTTTGTGCAACGTGTTCAGTCTACAAATGATGTTGTTACTCATAAGAGACGCACTAGTTCGCGTTTAAGTGAAATTCCCCGAAGCCAAAAAACCTTACTACGGACGCGCTCCCACTCCCAAATACCAACAGCCTCCGACAAAAACAAAAGCAAGAAGAATAAGAAAAAGATTACTAGTACCGAAACATCGAATAATGTTTCTAACACTTCAGCCGACACAACAATAACAAGCCAACAACAACCTAGTACTAGTAGCATTAGTACTCGTTTTCCGTATGTCCCTCATTCCGCTCAAGATATCTCAAAGGTTAAAACTACTCTCAAAATCTACAATAAGCATTACCTTCACTTTGTTCAGGTACTTTTTTTCTTTATATGTTCAATCTATCTATTTCTAAACATGCATGCATGTATCAATCTACAACACGTACAAATTAATATGCATGCATGAAGAATAAAGATGCTGCTGCTAAAAATCGTGAAGCCGCAAGGTAATATATGATACACATGCTTGTTTGTATTTGTTTTTAACACACCCAAATTCTAACATTAATATGTCATTGACTGTAGAGATTGAAAAATGGAGGAGCTAGTAAGAGACAAGTACATCGTCCAGATCTTGATGCCACTTATGAGGTATCTCTTCTTTATCCTTGTGTATATTAGGTGATCAAAGATTAGCCTAAAAGTATATTGTTAGTTAGTACTCCTAATTTATTGTTTCACTTGTATATGATGCAAATGAGGAATCTGAAACAACTTTTGTACCCTGAAAAAAGAATCGGCCACTGGCCCGGTAGGTGTATTATTGTTGATTCCTTTACAAAATACAAACTTATGCCTTGCTTTACTCCAACGATGAATTTATTGGTTTTTAGTTGGTTATGTAGCATTTTGTTTTATGGTATAAAGATGAAACTTCTGCTCGCTCTTAAACTTCGGGTATTGACGTTGGCCATCAGTTCTGTTCTAGAGCTGAAATGGTCGTCATTGGTCTTCATTTTCACTGGCTTAATGGTATCGATTATATGGGAAAAGCTTACATCAAAATGGTATGATGAGTTATTTTGTAAGTGTATTCGATCTATAGTTTCATGTCATTCTCTAGTCACTAATATTTAGCAACTCATGAATCATCACCGGTTTTGTTCTATACATACTTAGGAAAGAGTTTTCTAAATAACGCACAAAGTCCCCTAGTAGTTAACCTCCAAGCAACTTATCAAACATTTTCATATTGCAGGAGGGTTACAAAGGATAAACATTTCCACTAGGTGTGTCAATTGTATTATCTGGTCAGTATGAAGATGACAATGATGATAGAGAAGTATGTTGGACTTGAAATAATCAAGAATCATAAGTCCTTTAAAGTAGAAGGACCAATAGTGAAGATTAGAAACTTGATAACTGTAAAGTTAGTTTATTTCCTGTAAAGTAGGAAGGTTGTGTCGTTTGATGCATGAACCTTTGATAAGTCACATCGGTTCACATGTACCGATTAGTATACTATATATATGTACCGAATGTAAATGTTTTAAGAGTGGAATAATAATATAATAAAAGTGTGTTTATAATAAAACCCACCCTCTCTCTGTTTGATACCGAGTCCCTGCACACATCAGTTTGTGCATACTCATATTGTTTTCATTATACATGTTCATCATGATTGATCCAAGATCCGCAAAGACCTGACCAAAAGTGGTATCAGAGATACATGGTTACAATGGATCGATCATTTGCAGTCCAAGGAAGATATCGCTTTGAAGAAGAAGAAGACCCGATAACAAAGCATGAAGATGATCATGGACACGTTACAGTTTTGGGCAGAAAAGAAAGAAGGATGTTGCAAGAAGAGAAGTTCCAAAAGAAAGATGTCTTATGCAGATGGCAAGAAGAAGACACGGTGAAAAGGAGTACATAGGAATGGTGAAGTTTACTATGAGGGAACACAAGAGATCAAGGCAAGGAAAGCCAGAAGTGTGGCAGAAAATGGCAGAGTTGCTGCAGACATTGAGAGACCACAGGCTGATGCAAAGACAAGTGTTGAAATAGAGGGAGAACTTAGAAGCACCGGAAAAGATATGTACAAGGACGATGATCAAGAAGATTATCATAGAACAAAGAAAGGCAACACATGAAAAAAAAAGAACAAGTAAAGGCGATTAGAATTTCAAAAGAGAATGAAGTAAAGAAGGAACGAGACTCTAAATCGAAGATGGACAAGAACAGAGTGAAGATTATGATGTCTTGATTAGGGGAGTAAATGTTGGACTTGAAATAATCAAGAATCATAAGTCCTTGAAAGTAGAAGGACCAATAGTGTAAATTAGAAACTTGATAACTGTAAAGTTAGTTTATTTCCTGTAAAGTAGGAAGGTTGTGTCGTTTGATGCATGAACCTTTGATAAGTCACATCGGTTCACATGTACCGATTAGTATACTATATATATGTACCGAATGTAAATGTTTTAAGTGTGGAATAATAATATAATAAAAGTGTGTTTATAATAAAACCCACCCTCTCTCTGTTTGATACCGAGTCCCTGCACACATCAGTTTGTGCATACTCATATTGTTTTCATTATACATGTTCATCATGATTGATCCAAGATCCGCAAAGACCTAACCAAAAAAGTATAAGGCTCGTTTAGTAGCCAAAGGATACCGCCAAAAAAAAGGTCAAGATTTCTGGTCAGCTCGAGAAGCAAAGCAAACGGTGTGGATGGTGATGGCTTATGGGTAACTGGGTAAAGATCGCCGGTACTGTCACAATGGAGAAGAAGCTTCCGAGTTTGGTAATCTTTTATAGAAAATCCAAATTCGTCAAATTCAACAGAAACTTTATTCTCTTTGGTAAATTTACGGACAAAAATTAAATTTTTGATGATGTTAGGCTTAACCAATATACTATGAAGGTAAAGATGTTTCTGAGGGGTGTACAAAACACTATGTCCCATGCCGGTTACGGGTATAAATTGACCATTGCCAACAGGGATAAATGCTTTTATTACAAATAGTAGTGAGCGTACCTGTGTTGTCAGCTAGATGTGATGAGGCACCCGTGTCCGTATGCCAAGTCGGGTCTTGAAAAGTCATAGCTTGGAATGCCTGCAGAAACATAGTGACTTGAGTCGGGTAGTAAGCGAAAGAAGCATACGGATAACCCTATGGAAAATTAGACATAAACTGTTGCGGGGCCTGATGGACCGTCGGAAGTTGGGCATATTGGACTAGTTTTTGGGTTGGCTGAATAGGCTGTTGGGTATAAATTGGATGTGTGACGTCTCACGCAAGCTGTTGAGATGGAAAATTTTTCATCTCTAACAAAACAACAAAATTGTTTGCTAATAATGTTTAATTCCTAAAAAAACAAAAGGTACCGACGCTTTTTTTACTTTTTTTTTCCTTCTGTTGATGTCTGTCCACGATCGCCGAGGACCAAAACTAATAGTAACTTTTATTTATTATTATTGCGGCAGAATAGCAATTGAGAAAGCAATAGGGTATAGCAATAGGCGAATAGCAATCGAGGAGCAAAACTAATAAAGCAAAGCAGGCGAATAGCAATAGGATACAGCAAGCAATTAACAATATAGAAAGCAATAGGTTGCAAGCAACCGAAAAAAAAAATACCACCAGAAAAAGAAAATTTGTAGCGGATGAATTTATTTTTATTTTTTTGTTTTAAGCGTGTGTTTTTTGTGGTGGATTAGGATACCATATAAGAATTGGTAAAACTCCATACCCATTGGGCTAAGCCCGAAATAATATAATAACCTACGTCTAATAGAAACAGGTTGGAATGTTCAGCTTGGGTTCGCCAACTCTATTTTATTCTTTTTCTTGACTTATACATGACTAATGCATTAACCGAAGCGTCTTGTTCCAGTTTTAACAAAGTTCTCAAAATTGACTTGTTTTATACATATAACCTAAATAAACTCGTATAACCAATTGGTTTGTTACGAGCTTTTTACAAAAATTGAGAAAAAGAAACTTGACAAATGATTAGCCAGCTATCACAATGAATGAAACATAGTATTGATACTCCTTCGTTTACTTTAGTTGGCGGGTAATTCTGTAGGATTTGAGCACGGATGAGTTGATTAAAACTCATGCATGTGCCTAGGGCTGAGCACCGAAGGTTCAAAACCGAACCGGACCGACGAAACCGACCGAACCGACAAAAACCGAACCGGACCGACAGCCCGTCGGTTCGGTTTCGGTTTCAGGTCCTACATGCTTTCGGTTTCGGGTCGGTTCGGTTCGGTCCGGTTCGGCCCAAAACCGACAAAAACATGCCAAAATACACATAGACCGACAAAACCGAACCGAACCGACGAAAACCGAACCGAACCGACAACATTCGGTTCGGTTTCGGTTCGTGTTTTTCACGGTTTTCGGTCCTCGGTTTTGTCGGTTCGGTTCGGTTCGGGTCGGTTTTTGACCGACGCTCAGCCCTACATGTGCCACATGTGAGCATATAATCTCGTCATTGCTGCATTTCGAAATACAGAAACATGAATGACCAAAGTTGCTCGTTGTAAACTTATCAACCGAATAGCGGTTACATTAGGAAGTTAGTTATGGCAGTTATTGCCTAACCATTGTGTCATTAGGTGATACCAATTCGATACCTATATATACTTATGTATTTGTTACAGAATTTCTAGTTTTAACAATTTGAAAAATTATCTAGTTTTATTGCAATTTCATATATCGTTTTTACTCAACATTTGGGACCAACATTTGGCATCAAGAGCCTTGCTTTTACACGCTTGTTACAACGTTACAACTATCATTCAAACCAGAATCTTTGTTAATGAGCACCATCACAACCAGAAGCCATTCTTGAACAAAAAAGAAGGAACCAGAAAAGAAAGATACACGCTGAAACTTTTGTTTCAGAAAAAAGAAGAAGTAGACGCAACGTATAAACAAAACATACGCTGCCTGGATAACTTGAGACGCAAGGAAAGTAGTGCACGACCGTACTTGTGTAGAAATTGCATACGACAAGGCACCAAACGAAGTGGTGACTTGAAAGTTTGCGTTGGCTTGATCCTGAATACAACAAGAACATAACGAAGGAAACTTTGTTACAAACTTGTTGGCTTTCAACATCATACAACGAAACAGCCTCTTTGTCGCGGACAAAGGTGGAGAAGAAAGAAGACGTACGTGAAAGAAAAAGGAGAAGGACGTTGCTTGGATTGAAACAAAGGTATACCGAATAACAAATAATCGAGGATTATTTTGGATTAACGTGAACAAGCAACGAGAACAACAAGAAAGCACACGCATTCATTTGTTGATAAACTACCGTAGAGTAGAAGATCAAAGACAAGCAACTCGCTTGGTCTTTTGAAAGAAATACCGAGAGTATTTGTGTAGGACTTGAGAGTCTACATCATTTTGGAAACCAGGAAATAACAAGGACGATAACTTGTTGTTTGCAAAGGACTTGCGAGACCTTTGAAGAAAAACCGAGACAAAGAAATTTGTCCAAGATCAACCGGTTTCAAATTTGACAACAAAAGGAAGTCAAGCAATCGCTTGTTTCTTTTATAAAATTACCGAGAGTAATTTTGTGAAACACTTTTGTGTTTATCCAAGATTTGAAGACAAAAGGCAAGAACTTTTAGAAAGTTTTGCAAGTTGACACAAAAGGAAAGACAACGTGGTATGTGGAAGTGGTATATTTTAAAGAAGGCAAGTCGACAACATCAATAAAAGGTGTACCGTTTGCTTTGGAAATAAGAACAAGGGAAAAGGAAAACAAAGTTGGTATATTCTAGTACCGACAAGAAGGGAATACGCGCATGACAAACAGAGGTCACACAAAAAAATCTTAAACTTTTGGATTTCCTTTCATATTTATAGTATAGATACTTAGTTTATACTATTAGAAATCCATAGTTCCATATTAGGATTCCCAGATAACTATTTATGTTCCCGTAGTATTAAGTGATACCACTAGTTAGAAATTCCCATACGAATTAGGAAGTGAAGATCATAAGCACTATCAAAATGCCCGGTGACGATGCAAGTGGCAGTAACACTGCACCAAAACCCCGTAACCCCTATGACACAGTATCAATGCCCTAAACTCAAAACCACAAACTACACAGTTTGGACTATACAAATTAAGGTGATACTAGAAGCACAAGGATTATGGGAAGCTATAGAACCTAAGGAAAACACGCAAGTAGATAATAAGAAGGATAAGGCAACAACCGCCTTCTTATATCAAGCGTTAACCGAAGATGTGATCTTACAAGTAGCAAGTTGCAAAACAGCAAAGGAATTATGGGATTCGTTGAAAAACAGACACGTTGGAGAAGAAAAGGTGCAACAAGCACGGTTACAATTACTGATGATTGGATTTCAGACTCTTCAGATGAAGGAGGATGAAACAGTGGATGCATTTACAGCCAAATTGAACGGCTACGCCATGAAGACTAAAGAATTAGGAAACGCTTTGGATGAATCACTTTTAGTACGAAAACTATTAGATTCCAGACCAGATAGGTTCATTCAAATAGTAGCATCCATAGAACAGACGAATGATCTCGATGACATTACGTTAAATGAGATCGCTGGAAAACTTAAGGCATTCGAGGAAAGGATAAAACTCCGAAAGGGAGGACAAGTAGAAAGCCAGGACAGCTTATTATTCGCACAAGGCGAACACTCTAGAAATAAAAAACGTTTTACCAAATATAGAGGTAGATCAAACTATTCACGAGGAAACTGGCAAAATAAGGGAAGTAGAAACAACTCGAATGGAGGAAACTCATCCCACATATATAAACCAAATAATGGAAAACGAGGTTGGGATAAGAGTAAGATTACATGTTATAACTGTGGAAAACTAGGACATATAAAGAATGAATGTAGAAAACCACCAACAACTCAGGAACAATCAAATCTTATCTTAGAAGACGATGAACCATCATTACTAATGGCTACACACGAAACTGAAGAAATCTTGTTAAATGAAGAACAAGTACAACCCCGAAAATATGCTACGACAGATGCTAGCATATGGTATTTAGATAATGGTGCAAGTAACCATATGTCAGGCACCAAAGGCCATTTTAAGGATATTGACGAAAACATCACTGGACATGTTCGTTTTGGAGATGGATCATACGTAGAGATAAAGGGTAGAGGTTCAATATTATTAGGATGTAGAAACCTACAACAGAAGATGATTTCGGATGTTTACTACATTCCAAACCTCAAGAGCAACATACTTAGTCTAGGAAAACTTACAGAAATAGGTTGCAAGATCATCATGGATGGAAATTTATTGACTTTGTATGGTAAGAACAAGAAGTTGTTGATGAAAGTAGAACGATCTAAGAATTGACTTTACAGTATTAGATTACATATAGTAGCACCTATATGTCTTTTAGCAAACGTAGATGACCAAGCATGGTTATGGCATGCTAGATTAGGTCACCTGAACTTTGACGCAATAGAAAAAATGACAAGGAAAGGTTTAGTGGATGGAATACCGAGAATAAAACATGCAGGACAAATCTGTGATGCCTGTTTATTAGGAAAACACATCAGAACACCATTTCCAAACCAAGCTAAATTCAGATCAAAGAACCCGTTGGACTTAGTGTATGGAGATCTCTGTGGTCCCATAAGACCAGCAACACACTCAGGAAAGAAGCTCATCTTCATATTAGTAGATGACTGCACACGTTTCATGTGGGCTTACTTTCTAAACTCGAAAGATCAAGCGTTTAGCACATTCAAGGAATTTAGACACCAGATCGAATCAAAGTTGAAGTTGAAAATCAAGATGCTAAGAACTGATAGAGGAGGTGAATTTACATCACATGAATTCACCAAATACTGTAAGGAGAATGGAATAGAGAGACAATTGACAGCACCATACTCACCACAGCAGAATGGTGTAGTAGAGAGGAGAAATAGAACAGTGTTATCAACGACTAGGAGTATGATGAAAGCAATGAAGTTACCCTTAACTTTTTGGGCGGAAGCAGTCAGGCACGCCATTTACATACTCAACAGGGTACCAACAAAAGCCCTGGAAGATAAAACACCATATGAAGCCCTCTACAACAGAAAACCAAACCTAGAATACCTAAGAATATTCGGATGCACAGCTTATGCTAAGGTTACAATACCTCACTTGAAGAAGCTAGATGATAGAAGCATTCCAATGATTTACTTAGGAGTTGAAGAAGGATCAAAAGCATGTAGGCTATATGATCCAGTAGGAAAGAAGAAACATGTTAGAAGGGATTTAAAGTTTATGGAAACGAAACCGTGGGATTGGAATAAGGATGAAGAGGATACAAGTACTGAGGATACGTTTTGGACTAGCTTTGTAATAGATGGAGTTGACTATGATAATCCTACACCAGTCAACATAGAAAACACTGACAACACGTATCAAGAACAAGAACCTACACCAGATCCACCCTCACCAAACACACCACCATCATACACTTACAACCCTAACTCTGAAGATGAAGAAGGAGCTACTATAAGCTCATTAGAGAGCTCAGAACAGAGATATGATCATAGACCTATACAAGGTTTAAAGAATATTACGGAAATCTACCAAACTGCACGTGAAGTAGAAGCACCAAGCTTATTCTTTACAGAAGAAGAACCCCGTAATTACAAGGAAGCATCAAAAGACGAGAAGTGGATTGAGGCCATGGAAATTGAATTAGATTCAATCAACAAAAATAACACATGGACCCTTACCACATTGCCCGAAAATCAGAAGGCAATAGGACTCAAATGGGTTTATAAAACCAAGAGAGATGCACAAGGAAGGATCATAAAGTATAAAGCAAGATTAGTAGCAAAAGGTTATGTACAAGAACAGGGAATAGACTTCGATGAGGTGTTTGCACCAGTTGCTAGAATAGAGATAGTTCGATTGATATTAGCACTAGCAGCATATCACGGATGGAAAGTACACCACTTAGATGTAAAATCAGCGTTTTTACATGGAGAATTGAAGGAAGAAGTCTATGTTACCCAACCTGAAGGTTTCATTCAACAAGGGAGCCTAGGAAAAGTCTACAAGCTAACTAAAGCTTTGTATGGCTTAAGACAAGCACCTAGAGCTTGGAACGTAAAGCTTGACCAAACATTAAAGTCATTAGACTTTAAGAAATGTAATCTCGAACAAGCAATCTACACAAAGAGAAGCAAGACTTCTACATTTATCGTTGGAGTATACGTAGATGATTTGATAATCACAGGCACTCCAAAGAAGGAAGTAGACTTGTTCAAATCCCAGATGAAAGATAAATTTGAAATGAGCGACTTAGGGTTGCTAGCATATTACCTTGGGATAGAAGTTACACAGACAGGAGGAGAGATTACGATCAAGCAAACTGGATACATTAACAAGATCTTGAAAGAGACAAGCATGACGGAAAGTAATGATACAAAGACACCAATGGATCCCGGCACTAAGTTGGTCAAGGCGGAAGATGGAAACCCAGTTGACGCAACTTATTACCGAAGCTTAATTGGAAGCCTCAGATACTTACTGCATACAAGACCAGATCTTAGTTACTCAGTCGGACTACTCAGCAGATTTATGCAAGACCCAAAGGATCATCACCTGAAGGCAGTAAAACAAGTAATCCGATACATCAAAGGAACGAAAAACCATGGAGTAATATACAAGAAAGACGGAAGCCGCAAGATTACAGGATATAGCGACAGTAGTTATGGAGTCAATACAGATCAAGGAAAAGGAACTACTGGAATAGTATTTTACTTTGGAGAGTCACCTATCACTTGGTGTACTCAGAAGCAACCGACAGTAGCACTCTCATCATGTGAATCAGAATTCATGGCAACTACTGCAGGAGCATGTCATGCCTTATGGCTAAAGCGATTACTCAGTGAATTAACTGGATTAGTAGAAAAGAAGATAACGCTTAGAGTTGACAACATATCAGCTATACAACTCGTAAAGAACCCAGTATTTCATGGAAGAAGCAAACACATAGACATTCACTATCATTTCATTCGGGAATGTGTAGAGAATGGTCATATCAATGTGGAACACGTAAGTGGAGAACTTCAAAGAGCAGATATTTTAACTAAAGCCTTACCAAGACTCAAGTTCGTGACTATACGACAAATGCTCGGAGTTCAAGATTTAGGACGAAGCAACGATCAAGATTAAGGAGGAGAATGTGAGCATATAATCTCGTCATTGCTCCATTTCGAAATACAGAAACATGAAGGACCAAAGTTGCTTGTTGTAAACTTATCAACCGAATAGCGGTTACATTAGGAAGTTAGTTATGGCAGTTATTGCCGAACCATTGTGTCGTTTGGTGATACCCATTCGATACCTATATATACTTATGTATTTGTTACAGAATTTCCAGTTTTAACAATTTGATAAGTTATCTAGTTTTATTGAAATTTCATATATCGTTTTTACTCAACATTTGGGACCAACACCACACACTCAATACATCAAAGAGTAGCATATATAACAGAATACCTTATGTTTTAATTCAACTCGGTTATTATTTTACCGTTTTTGAAAAATAAATCTAATAAAAAAGTTGAAGCTAACAGAAATCAAACCAGAGATAAAGAATCCCAAACACTTACTGCTTGATATCCATGTTTAAGCTGTAGCAGTAGTTTCTAGGAAGAAAACCAGTTCAGTCTGAACTCGACCTTATAGCAGTCGACAAGAGATGATCCGTCAAAGAAATTTTTCCAAGTATTCGTTAAGGTTTCCCATTTTCCACCATTACAATCAGTTTTTATTTCAACTTCTTTCAAATATTCAGGCCATAAACCCTTTCTGGTTTTCGTTTCTATCACCTCCTTTAGCATTAGCTTGCAAAAGCTGTTGTTATGTTTAAACTTTGTGTCTTGATATGAAACTACATGTTTAGGATGGCAAAGCGTAAAGAATGCATCAAAAAAAGGCGAGTGGTCCCACAAACCTTTATCAATATATGTTTCAACTGTTAGATGTTCCACGTTTGTAGCTGGGAACTTGACCCCTCTTCTCACATCATCCACGTCGATGTCGACCAAATCAAATCTCTCAATACCTATTTTAATGTCGAACTCGCTTGTTAACATGAGGGCTTCCCTGATCTTAGGAAAAAAGGAATCATCATATCCATTTGAGAACTCTGTATGTACAAGCTTAATTTGCTTGGGAACAATGGCCGAAAACTTGAGACTTGGCATTGGCAAGCCACGGTACTTGAAAATATGTAACTTTGGAGCATAAATTTGTACATCGATATAGTTGTATGCGCGATTCCATGAATCGAAGAGTAGGAACAATCTCTTCAGCGTAAGACATGTGATATCCAAGCTTTTGGGGCCCCATAAGCTCAATTCAAGAGTCAAATTCTCGAGACAATGAAACTTTGATTTGATAAGGTCTAAAAACGCATCACTTATGATGACCCCATGTAATGATAATTCTTTCACATTTCCTAATGAACATCTGTTGAATGGAGCACGGTTCCTTTCAGAAGGAGTACTGTAACTGAACGATCGAATGGTTGGGACATCATAGATTTCTAACCTATGTTTTTTCTCATGTGGATGAATTATTAATTCACGAAGATAAAGAAGGTTCCTAACCTTAAATTTCTTCAAGCCCCTGCAAGATAAAAGGGTTATTTTCTCAAGCAAGCTGCAAGTAGACAATAGCCTGTGGAGTACCTTGTCGCTTATGCTCACATGGGACAACTCCAGTACTCGTAAGGACACACACTTGATCACAGCATTGCTAATAGTCAAAACAATTTCATTAATTGGACTAGTACATCTTATCACTATCTTAATCAGGTTTTTGACGCAGAATAACTCATCTGAAATTGTAAATGAAGCAACAGTCAACCCAATTACGAGTTCAAGCTCCTTCAAATAACTTTCGGTTGATAGGAGACGAATGCATTTTTCAGCAAGAGAACCCACCTCATGGTTCCAGATGTAGGTGTCAAGATAAATCTTTTCGAATGGTATGTTGTCTCGAAAATACTTTAGGAGCGTGTGTTCAACCATCATCAAATGCTTTCTATGTTTCTCTAAGTCCTTACACATTGGGAATTCAGTAGGAAACCTGAGGCTAGGGATGGTAGACCAAGCATGTAGCCATGACTTGGATAAGATGCATGTGCGTGCGGCTTCTTTAACCGGCAACAATGAATGTATCTGGTGGATCAACTCAGGAACATCTTCCAATTGTTGTGTGTGGATCAGCCCACTTCTGTTCTGTTCCTCCATCTCTGTGCACGTAAGAAGAAACAAACTCCTAATTTATATAAAGTCGTCACCAGTTAGCATTGTATAGTAACTTTGGAAAAGATTTACAGTTTGCTTTGTATATATGCTTGACAGATATATAAGAGCAGATTCAAGAGAGTTTGTTAGGGTATCCTTATATACTTCCATAATGAGGATTATAAAAGTTCAGATAAAAAAAAATTAGGGGATAATATTTACAGATTGTCACTTTTGTGATTAAGTACCAAAAACTAAACGAGAAAAATTACCAAGGAACAAAGAAATTATCAATTGCATAGATTCAGTTCAAACAGGAAGGGAAAAAAATGGAACAATCACGTGTAGCTAATTCATTTTAAACTTAACCGATATCATATACAAAAATTCACAAATCTCCTATAATGTAAATCCAAGAAAACGCAAAACTCACAATATATATCAGGAACAATCGCACATAATTTACAGCTAAATTGCTGATTCTTCCATATAAAACCGGTTTTGGTTAGGCTTTTTTTAGTTTTATAATTTGGAAAATATTACCAAATAATAACAAAATATGGTGAGTGTTTTTAATCACAAAAATCATGTAAGTTTCTCCATTATTGTTGTGATGGTATTTTTGCGTGATTCATACTAGTTATAATACCTGTGCACGCACAGGGTTTTGACAAAAAAAATACTTTGTATCAATGCTGAATATTGTATTTTTAAATGTAATTACATATAATTATATACTTATGCATGAGTTTTTTCATTATCCGTTAATATCCATTAGAATTTTGTATAATCAAATTTTGTAAAAAAGTTTTGTTAGATAACTCAAGATTCAACTATATTTAGCTGATATAGATGTTGATGTTCCTATTTAAATTTCACTATTAACATGATGTACACAAGATGCGAGTTTGGTTGCACATAATAAACGTTGATGAAGTTAAAATATACTCCTTAAAGTTTTTTAAAAATGTTTTTCTACATATCCTTATATAAAAAAATACAATTACATGAGTAGTTGTTATAAGTACAATCACGTTTTTTTTCCATATTACAGTAGCTCGTACTTACAATTTGATAATTATATTTCCGTTTTCAATAATTTAGCCGTATTTAATATTCAAATTCGTGTCCACATTTGTCATATTTTTAATATAAAATAAATGAGTCCTTAGTAAACATAAATAGTAAAAAAAATGATATTTATAATCTTATGTATATTTATATGTTGGAGTTTTAAAACAACATACATATTGTATTTTTAAGTTACAAAGTATGGGGGGTATAAAGTATAAGGGTGTATTTGTTTAATTTCCAAAGTTACTAAAAAACATGGAAACTTATAATATTACACTTAACTCTATACAATTTTTAAAAATTTAACCACTAAAGTTTTATTAATTGACCCTCTTTTTTAAAGTTTTTGTTTTCACAAATTTGACACCTATGTTTTTATGTGTTTTTCTTATCAACCAAAAATCAATTAAAGGTTGACCAAAATCAATTTAATTTTTGACTTTTATTAACCAATCACATCACACGATTTTGCTTACATGGCAAAATCAAGCTCTCCTATTGGCCCAATTTTTTTTTCAATAAGAATGAATTGACAAAATCACTCCGAAATGATGTAATTCCTTTATTATATATTGTAACTTAATAATAATAAAGTACCATTTAATATACAATCAATTTATTCACAAGTAAAAAAATATATAATGTATAAAATAATACTACATCCGTCCTAAAATTTAAGTCATTTTTTTTTTTTTTTTTTTTTTTTTTTTTTTTTTTTGCAACTTTGACCTTAATTTTTTTTTCTATGGTATATAATACTTGATGCAAAATATATAAATTGATTATGTTTTAAATATATTCACATTGTTATACTTTTCATCAAGTATTATATATCACGAAAATATATAATTAAGGTCAAAGTTGCAAAATAAAAGTCAAAATGAACTTAAGTTTTTGGACGGAGGGAGTAACCAAGATTGGAAAGTGTTCTGTGTGAAAAAGACAAGGGCTAGTTAGAAACTATTGTAGAAGTATAGGGACCAAACTTGTTAAGTTGTAAAGTTTGGCTGTTATTTTTACCTTTTTATATTTGTAATTCTGTTACACATTTCAACTCTTCAATTTAATAAACCTTTTTCCCTCCATTTTACTCTCTTGTTTGTTAGAACTTCACATAGTATCAGAGCTTAATCCTTGGAGTTTGACCATTAAAAACCTGTTAAAAACGGTGTTATTTCACACACAAGTGTGCTAGAGTATGTCTAGTGTGTGTAGATACCTTGTTTTCACGCAATCTTGTTAGTTTCTTGAGTTCTTGATCAATTAACAATGGCTTCCACATCAACAGAACCTACACCATGAGCAATTTTCCAAAGTCCACTTTACCTTCATCCTTCTGATGGGTGTGGATCTCTAACTGTTCAAGAAAAGCTTAGTGGTGCACATAATTATCATGTATGGAGAAGGGCAATAGAGATAGTGTCATCCACAAAGAGGAAGTTAGGTTTCATTAAAGGCATTGTGATTAGGTCAACAACTGATGTTAATCTTGCTGAATTATGGGACACGTGTAATAATATGGTGAGTTTGATAACGCTACACGCGTCGTTCGGGGTCAAAGGAATTTCCTTTTCGTCGAGCAAGTTTTTCAACACCCTAGGCAGTGAACCTAATCGTTGTAGTGTATTATTAGGGTAAGCCACGGGAATTGATATCGTTCTCTAGGGGAATAGGAATGCTAGTGAGAAGTTACTACGCTAAGGTTGGGGTTGAGGAAGATTATTTTTTTTTTTATCTTTTTTATGTTTTTTAGGAAATGGAAAGGTACGAATCTCGGGGTTTGGATTTGAGGATTTTGGTATTTCTACCGATTACTCTACTCGTCTAATTATCTAATCTAGTGGGTAGTCTATGTCTCATTATTGTGTGCTCGTATGATGATTTAAAGATGTGTTTACTTAGGTTTTATTACTCCTTAATTATCTCCTATTGATGGTTGAATTGTCACGTCCTTATTCTTAATTGCGTTGTGTCTCTAAGGTTGTAGGGTATGCGTTTATCCCTAACTCTTTGAAGCTACCAAAGGTTAATGACTACAAAATCTCTAGGATTTATAAACTTTAACTCTAAGGTATTCTTTGAATGACTAGCCTACAATTACTCTAGGCGATCATAAACTAAGGTTTATCAAAGATTAATCAAGCATTACAAACACAACGAATGACCTATCGCAATACTAGGTCAATCACAATTAAGATAACAGACAACCAATCAATATTCAATAACTAAGTTTCATATTACCTGTGACACACGGTAAATTTTCACCAAAATTTAACTGATAATTAGTAACTCATTTTACTAAGCCAAATTTATTAAGCATGCATAAGCTTTGCCTGATCATTTGAGTAGCTAACTCGCATACAGTAGGTAACTGCACCACTTTTTCATTCATATCATTTTATGAATATTTTATTTTGTCTTATGATTTAAATTATAAGACGAGAGGTTATCTCGTTCTTCCCAGTGACCGACACTACACGCGTACCGACACTATGATAAGGACTCGCTAAAACAATTAACAAATGTCAACAACTTGGAATATTACAAAGATAAAATATTCCAGGCACGTAACAATAAGACACTACGTCATAAAAGTTATCAAACAATGATACCCCGGTCACCACGTTAAGTCACGAGACACCAAATAATCAAAACCGCTTTTATTTGAACAATAAGTATTATAAGTAAGCAACTTAAATAAATAAATGAATACATTTACCTTACCCAAAACTTACACAATAATTAAAGCCTTTTTTTATTGTTTCCTCTTTACTTAAGCATGCTAATTTTATTAATTTCAAGTTAATGCAAATGTATTAAATGGTAAGTACATGCACTTCTATCCTTTTGTCTTTTCTTGCCCCCACGCCTATTATCTGTATTGGAAAATGAATTTGAGTCAAAATATATTACTCCTCTCTCTCTCTCTAAATCGTGTAACCAAAAGACCAGGGGGTTTCTTCCATCCTCATCTCCACCTGTTATCCAGTCAATCCAAGAACACACATCTCTCAATCGCCTCTCTCTCTAAAATGGGTAAACCGACATCTCAAATGCTAAGATTCTTCATCCCCTTTTACTTATTTTGTGAAAGATTTCATCTCCTTCCCAAATCTCTTATGTCGCGGCTACAAGGAATCCAAGAAAAGATAAAGCAAATCGAATCTCAAGGAAGCAAATCTCTTCAAAATCCATCTTAAGATTCGTTTGGAAGCTAGCCATTTTCGGCTTCAACACAAATGGTCATAAGAGAAAGTTATCCCAAGCCCTTCTCAAATTATTTCTATATCTCCATCCATATTGCAAAAGCCCCAAATCAGATTCTCACCAAATCTTATCAAAAAAAAAATTAGGGTTGCGAAAGTTAGGGTTTTTAAAAATTGAATTGGGGGTTTTGCAATTGGAGGAGAGTAGAAGCTAATTCAAGTCTCAATTGGTCCAAAACCAAGAATCACCATCTGTTCCTTTTGCTCACAAACTTTCGGATTGAGGTTATTTATTTCCTTCTTGATGTTATGATATTCTTTCTTTTAATGTTAAGTTGTGAGAAAGTGTAGAAGCTTGTTACTTAATTGTTTCGTATTATTTTTTTTCATTTCCGAGAATCTTGATATTTTTTTTGAGATTATGATTCTTTTGGGTTATGTTAATTTCTTGAACAATAAAGGGTACCATGTACTAGATTAACATGCTTTCGAAATTTAATATTCTTAATGGGTTTCGACTTAAGATTGTCGACCTATATAATTTTCGTGTTAAAAAGAAGTTGAGTTAGTAGTAGTGTTGTTTTGCTAAACATGTTTCCTGTCGAGCCTTATAAACCAAGAAATAAGAACTCAAGTTATATAAACCAAATAAATGTCTAGGAAACAAGTAACTTAGATACTAGAATCTTGATGTGTAATCGCGAATCTTGAGTCGTCATGTTCAAATGGGTCGATTGGTCTTCCTGTCGAGATAAAAGGGAAGCAAGGAAAAACTAAGTCAAGTTGTAAAACGTTTTGGTATCTTAAGTGAAGTTTTATGCAACCTGGAACTGTTTTTGCTCAAAGGTCATGATCTCAATCCAACTCCATGCCAAACTACTCTTGGGCCGCAGCCCCTTTCTTTTTTTTTTGCATCCAAAAACCATTTCGGGCCCAGGCCCAACTCAAGTATCCACAAGCATCATCGGGCCACAGCCCATAGTCGTTCCAAGGATCCATGAGTGATTCGCATGAAATAAATCGGAAGAGCTATTCGTGCATTAAACATTTAAAAACCCGCCTCCATAGATACCTCTTGCACATATCGTCTTAACATCCATTGTGAACACTAGTTTTAATTTAACGAAAAATGGGCGAAAGTTTGACATAAACAACAAATGTTTTAAAAACATGATTCACTTAATAATTCCTACGTCAACGTTTAACGTCAATCTGTAAACAAAAGTATGTCAAGTGAATTCCTCGTTTAGAACTATATATACATAAAGAACAAGTTATGATAAATATAGACACCGCTATGCCATTCTATCATATGTTAAGTTCGAAAATCATCAAACTTACACATTTTCTAAATTCAAATAAAAAAATAAATAATGTATATATACATTTTTGACAACACCATTTTGTGTCAACTTAAATAAGTATATACACTTTTATATACTTACTAGTAAATTGTTATATTCAAACCAAAATTTCGAGTTCTAAAACCATTATAATGACAACGTAAAAATGTATACATATACTTGAGTACTTACTAGTAAAAATCATTTTTCTAAAACCAAAAGTTTATTTTCGCTACAATTATAAAAACAATTGAACGAGTTTAAGCAAGTGATACTTAAAACAATGAACTGAAACATTTCACTCCTTATCTAGGTCGCGTGTCGGTGCCGCTCCACAACCATCACTAATCCCACATTTGGATTTGCACTATTGTTAAGGTGAGTTTCATAGCCCCACTTTTACTTGGTAAATTGTTTTATACATCTTGGGGTGAGAAATATGCAAAACATTTTATGGACCAAAACTATTATATGATTACTATTACGTGGTTTAGCCTAAGCCCTTATGTCCCTAGAGAATGCCCTTTTTCATGAACCGTCAATTCCCCATTGGGAAACGCGAATGTTATAAATAGATCTATTGAGGGTGACTCCTCCGTTCGGTTGGCCATGCTTAGGCCAAGGCGAAACGTATACCATGTCGGAATCGAGTGTAGAGGGACAAAACACTCGCTATGGGCCTCTATATTGTATGACATCTTTTAGCATACAGAAACTGTCGTAGTATCGGTTGCATGAACTTAGAGCTAACGTAATAGACATTCATACATATATCATTATATTCGTTGTAATGATTATATGCCTTTGCTTATGGTCCAATCTTACTATTTTAATTTAAACCTATGAACTCACCAGCTTTTAGCTGACCTTTTAGCATATTTTCTCAGGTGTTTAAGAATTGTTCATGAAGGCAAGGCAAGAAGCGGAAGTATGGTCGTAGTAGTATTAAAGAAGTGTTTTTACACAAAAATGATGTTTTTACTTTGGGACCACTATAACTAATGGGATGTACCCATTTATTTAAAACTATGTTGTAAGACAAAGATTTTAAAACTATTTATAAAATCAACGGAGTATGTATTCCATTCTTTATTACTTGTGTTGTGATTCACCAACTCCGTAACGCTCCCGAATAACACGTATGCTTCCGCTAAACAAATTTGGGGGTGTTACAGATTGGCATCAGAGCCTAAGTTATAGAGAACTAGGTACATATAAACCCTAAACTATAACTACTTTTCACCAAAAACATCATACTACGACCGCCGATTGCCGCTTGCCTTACTTGCCATTTTACTTAAAGTTCATTTAATAGGATTACATGTTTTATTTCCTATTTACTTATACGCTATTCCATATCCATCATGAGCATATTTTTCCGCATACTTACACACATGCACCGTCTTGTCACAGACTATGCCTTCCCCAGCCTTTCTTCACGATGTTCAGGAAGATATCCTACTAGCACACTCACCGACCATCCGCCAGCTTGCACACTCAGCCACTGATCCATACGTACAGGCCACACTAGCATTCCAGCCAGCTATTGCACCTACTCCACTTATACCTACCCTCACCACCACTCCATCAGCTCTGTTGACACGTAGGCAAAAGCCCCGTATGATTGTGAGAGTACCGGATATCGAGCGGTATTCATATGTGCCTGCACTAGCTTCTCGGATGACCCGCGCTGCTTACATGGGTCCTTCTACTACTTCGGAGTCATTGACACCGTCACCCACTGAGTCACCACCTCATCAGAGACTCGAGATCTCTGATTGATTCTTACTCTGAGGAAGATCCGGAAGAAGATCCGAAGAGGATCCGAAGAGGAACTACCAGAGCCTATACCGACGAGAGTGTCCCTGGCTATGTTAGCATAGCAGCGATGTGAGTACACAGTGTCTGGAGATTGTCCAGAGTATACAGGAGCTAGGACAAAGCTCCAGGATGGCTCAGAGATTAGACGATGACATGGATATTGATGCACCATTTGGATTAGGGCAGAGAGCCGCTTTTCTCCACAGTCAGGAGGAGACTAGTGAGATTGATTGGAGAGATATTGATTGCTTGATCAGTTCAGTACCACTTGTCACTAGTCCGAGCTATAGTCCGTCATCACCATCGTTTGTACCATCTGCAGCCACATGGAGCTCCTCGAGCGCACCACTAGACAGCTTGAGACCATTGAGGAAGCTGCACCAGTTGAGGCACAGACTGAGCCAGACTTGTCAGGATCTCCAGAAGGCGATCTGACCCTCACTGAGAGGATATTCATTCAGTTGGACTCTCATGAGACATTGCTAGGAGTCCATTCTGATCAGCTAGAGAGGATCGATCCAACACGCTTGCAAGCTTGCGAGCAGCGTGTTGAGGGTTTAGACAGAGTCACTGATGTGTTGTTTGAGAGCATGGGACTCGAGAGACATGAGAGGATGCGACTGGGTTTTAGGGTTGAGACTCAGATCGAGGATGTTAGAGAGTTGGATAGCAGGACACGAGTTTTGGGCAGAGGCCAAGCTCAGATGCACGGACGGCTAGAGGAGTTAGAGCGTGTCCAGTGGATGGCCAGAGATACTGCCAGAGAGGAGTGGCAGAGGACCACAGGATTGGAGTCCATGCTGGCCTCTCAGATGAGGCGGATCGCGAGCTTAGAGGAGACACAGCGAGAGCTGATTGCTATCATAGAGCGATTACGTACCGATCATCCTTAGATTCCATTGCATGATTGTAGTACACTAAACTGAGCTATAACAGTTAGTGTTAGTCATTATCATCGTATTTCAGTTGTATGTTTCCATTGTATTTCCTTTGTATTCCGTTGTATTTCGGTTGTACTCCAGTTAGTATCTCATCATGTACCACAGGAACCTTGTAACCGAAATTCTATCTATGTCAAACTTATTTTCTTACCCAATTGTCTTTACTTTTATAGATTGCACATATGATCTATCTACGATGACCACGCTATTACGTGGCACTCACCTTGATTAAAAGTCCTATATCTCATCACCTTTCTTACTGCAGAAATGCCGCCAAAACGAAGATCTAAACGTACCAACCCTGGTGGAGCCTCCAATGCTCCAATTCCAGCGAGAGTCACTCGCAACCAAGCTGCAAATGCTGCTATTCCAAACAGAGTCACACCCGATCAGACTGCCGAAGCCACTACTCCTGCTAGGGCTACTCCAATCCAACCTATCATGAATCAAGCCATGATCGACCAACTAGTCAATGAGCAGGTAAACGCCGCTTTAGCTGCAGCAAACCACTCGTCTACTAATGCTGGAACTTCAAGACCACCCACTCACAACCGCACTTGTACTTATCAAGACTTTCGTAAAACCATGACTGGAAGCTTTAGTGGAACCGAAGGAGCTGTCGGTATGACTAGATGGATCGAAAGCTCGAGACCGTGGTTCGAATCGCAATTGTGAAGAAGATTCTAAGGTTAAGTATGCATCATTCACTTTCACGGATGTCTGCTTTGACCGGTGGAACAATTTTCTGAAATCCGCTAGTATCGATGTTGCCTATGCCATGCCATGGGAAAACTTCAAGGAAATGGTACTTCGAAAGTACTGTCCTCGTAATGAGATCAAGAAGCTCGAACATGAGTTTTGGAACCTCAAGGTACAAGGCACCAATATGGCGCCTATAATCGCGATTTCAAGAGCTAGCCTTATTGTGTCCTGAAATGGTTCCCACTGAGACCCGATTGTTGGAGAGATACATCGGAGGATTGCCTCAACCTATCAAGGGCAATGTAACCACTTCTAAGGCTGTTGATCTTCATGAAACCATCGAAGTAGCCAACAAACTCATGGACCAAGTGATTGAGGATTCCATGGACAAAGTGGTTGACAGTAAGAGGAAATGGGATGACCATTCTCAAGGTTACAACAACTATGAATACCGTGGTAACAACAATAGGAACAACCGCAACAATCAAAACAAAAGGAAAAATGTTGCTAGAGCTTATGCGTGAATGTGGGAGAAAGAAAACCGTACTCAGGGACTGCACCATTGTGCAATCGATGCACACTGCATCACAAGGGGCAATGTACCGTTAAGTGCCGTAATTGTCAGAAAATCGGACACTTAACCAGAACTGCAAGTCCAAATCATTGGCGCAGTTCAAACAGCTCCAGCTCAGGACCCAAAGGCTAATATAACTTGCTTTGGTTGTGGTGAAAAAGGGCATTATAAGAATGAATGCCGAAAGACCAGAAACCAAGGTCGTGAAGGAAATCAAGGAAACCGAGGGAATCCAGGAAGCCATGGGAATGGCAGGATTCAGGGAAATGTTGGACAAACGAGTAATCAGGGAAATGGAGAAGGAACTCGTGGGAGAGTCTATGCCGTAACCAAAGTGGAAGCTCGGAAGACCGAATGTTGTGACGGGTACATTCCTTATAAATAACCGTTATGCATCCATATTGTTTGACACGGGGCCGATAGGAGTTTTGTTTCTAATACATTTAGTCCACTACTCGATATTACCCCAACCGCCTTAGGAAATGCATACAACGTGGAACTAGCTAACGGTAACATAGAAAGGGTAGATACCATCATAAGAGGTTGCACCCTTAACCTGTTAAACCACCCATTTAATATCGACTTGATACCAAGTAGCATGGGTAGTTTTGATGTTATTGTCGGAATGGATTGGTTAGCAAAATACCATGCTACCATCTTTTGCGACGAGAAACTCGTTCGAGTACCCTATGGAGATGAAGTCCTAACAATAGAAGGAGACGTAATGACAGAAGAAACGCTTCAAGATTGCATGTCATTTCCTGTACCAAGGTGTTAAGGTGTATCGAGGAAGGATGTCATATCTTCCTAGCACAAGTCACCGGAGAGGACGAAAAAGAAGGGGAAGAAAAACGTCTGGAGGACGTGCCAATAGTAAGAGAATTCCCTGAAGTCTTTCCCAAAGACTTGCCAGGACTTCCGCCGACCCGACAGGTTGAATTTCAGATCGATTTAGTGCCTGGTGCCGCACCAGTGGCAAGAGCACCTTATCGATTAGCTCCAACGGAACTTCAGGAGTTATCAAACCAGTTGTCGGAACTTGCGGAAAAAGGGTTCATCAGACCAAGCTCATCACCATGGGGAGCACCAGTCCTGTTCGTCAAGAAGAAAGACGGAACCTTCAGGATGTGCATTGACTATCGTGAGTTGAATAAACTAACCATTAAGAACCGTTACCCCTCCGAGAATCGATGACTTATTCGATCAACTGCAAGGTTCGAGTGTTTATTCAAAAATCGACTTAAGGTCTGGATACCATCAGCTAAGAGTTCGAGAAGAAGATATTCCCAAAACCGCCTTCAAAACTCGTTATGGACATTACGAGTTCCAAGTCATGCCTTTTGGGTTAACCAACGCTCCAGCTGTGTTCATGGATCTCATGAACCGAGTGTGTAAACCCTACTTGGATAAATTTGTGATCGTATTCATTGACGACATCCTAATTTATTCCAAGAGTGCGAAAGAACACGAAGAGCACCTTAGGTTAATCTTAGAATTGTTGAAGAAGGAAGAACTGTATGCAAAATTCTCGAAGTGTGAATTTTGGATACCTACCGTGCAATTCTTAGGTCATGTAATCGACAGTCAAGGCATACATGTAGACCCCGCTAAGATCGAATCAATAAAGGATTGGGCGACACCCACAACTCCTACTGAAATACGCCAATTCTTAGGACTTGCTGGGTACTACAGGAGATTTATTGACGGTTTCTCCAAGATTGCCAAGTCTTTAACCAAGCTAACCCAGAAAAACGCTAAGTTTGATTGGGGAGAGAAAGAAGAAGAAGCCTTTCAACTCCTTAAAGAAAAGTTGTGTAGTGCACCTGTTCTGGCCTTACCAGAAGGTAGTGAAGACTTTGTCGTATATTGCGACGCTTCACATAAGGGGCTCGGAGCAGTATTAATGCAAAGGGAGAAAGTGATAGCATACGCCTCTCGCCAATTGAAAACTCATTAGAAGAACTACACGACACACGATTTGGAGTTAGGAGCAGTTGTGTTCGCACTCAGAATTTGGAGACACTACTTGTATGGCACAAAGTGTGTCGTATACACTGATCACAAAAGCCTACAACACATATTGGATCAGAAAGAACTGAACATGAGACAACGCCGATGGTTAGAATTACTCAATGATTACGACTGCGAAATTCGTTACCATCCAGGTAAAGCGAATGTAGTTGCTGATGCTCTCAGTAGAAAAGAGCGACCAAAACCTCTTAGAGTCAGATCCTTGGGTATGACAATTAGTTCACCCCTTCCAACCAAAATCCTCGAGGCTCAATTTGAAGCACTCAAGGAAGAAAATCGTCCGAAGGAGAGCCTTTACGGGATGCCAGAAAGTGAAAACGGATTCGTAAAAAGGTCGGACGGAACTTTGTGTTTCAAAGAGCGAAGTTGGATACCACTCTATGGAGGAATTCGCGACATCATTATGCATGAATCCCACAAGTCTAAATACTCCATCCACCCAGGATCCGACAAAATGTACCTTGATTTGAAGAAATTGTACTGGTGGCCCAACATGAAGGCCGACATTGCAACATATGTCAGCCGATGTTTAACTTGTTCAAAGGTTAAAGCTGAACATCGAGACCCTCGGTCTACTAGTACAACCGAAATTCCCGAGTGGAAATGGGAACGCATAACTATGGACTTTATCACTAAGTTACCTAAAACCTCTAGAGGCTACGACACTATTTGGGTAATAGTTGACCGTCTCACCAAGTCAGCACATTTCCTACCGATGAAGGAAAGTGATGGAATGGAAAAACTAGCTCAACTATATCCGGGAAATCATCGCACGCCATGGTGTACCAATTTCCATCATTTCTGACAGAGATAGCCGTTTCACCTCAAACTTCTGGAAATCACTTCAAGATGCTTTAGGATCTAACCACGACATGAGCACCGCTACCATCCGCAGACCGATGGACAAAGAGAACAATCCAAACACTAGAGGATATGCTAAGAGCATGTGTGATAGACTTTGGAAATGGCCGGGATAAACACTTGCCATTAGCCGAGTTTTCTTACAATAACAGCTATCACACAAGTATCAAAGCCGCACCATATGAAGCACTCTATGGTAGGAAATGTAGATCACCGTGGCTGGGTCAGTTGGAGAAAGTCAACTTATCGTCCGAGTTAATCCAAGAAACTACCGAAGATTGTACAAATCAAAAGCCGACTACAAGTTTCGCGGACCGCCAAAAGAGCTACGCGGATAAAAGGAGGAAGCCACTTGAGTTTCAAGTGGGAGATAAAGTTATGCTCAAAGTTGCGCCATGGAGGGGCGTAACCGCGGTAAACGTGGAAAGCTAAATCCTCGTTATATTGGACCTTTCAAAATTCTTGCTAGAATCGGACCGGTAGCATACCGCCTTGAATTACCACAAGAACTCAACTCTGTGCACAACGTGTTTCACGTGTGCAACTTAAAGAAATGTCTTTCCGACGAAACTCTTGCTATTCCTTTGGAAGAAATCCAAGTCGACGAAAGATTGAATTTTGTCGAGGAACCCATTGAGATCATGGATAGGGAAATCAAACGGCTTAAGCAAAGCCGCATCCCGATCGTCAAGGTCCGTTGGAACTCTCAAAGAGGTCCGAATACACGGGAACGCGAAGACCAATTCAAACGCAAGTACCCACACCTTTTCTCTACTTCACAAAGCAATCCTAACTGAAAACCGAGGACGGTTTTCTTCCAAGACGGGAGGATGTGACACACGGTAAATTTTCACCAAAATTTAACTGATAATTAGTAACTCATTTTACTAAGCCAAATTTATTAAGCATGCATAAGCTTTGCCTGATCATTTGAGTAACTAACTCGCATACAGAGGTAACTCGCACCACTTTTTCATTCATATCATTTTATGAATATTTTATTTTGTCTTATGATTTAAATTATAAGACGAGAGGTTATCTCGTTCTTCCCAGTGACCCACACTACACGCAGCATCACACTATGATAAGGACTCGCTAAAACAATTAACAAATGTCAACAACTTGGAATATTACAAAGATAAAATATTCAGTGCACGTAACAATAAGACACTACGTCATAAAAGTTATCAAACAATGATACCGGCCACGCTAAGTCACGAGACACCAAATAATCAAAACCGCTTTTATTTGAACAATAAGTATTATAAGTAAGCAACTTAAATAAATAAATGAATACATTTACCTTACCCAAAACTTACACAATAATTAAAGCCTTTTTTTATTGTTTCCTCTTTACTTAAGCATGCTAATTTTATTAATTTCAAGTTAATGCAAATGTATTAAATGGTAAGTACATGCACTTCTATCCTTTTGTCTTTTCTTGCACCCACGCCTATTATCTGTATTGGAAAATGAATTTGAGTCAAAATATATTACTCCTCTCTCTCTCTAAATCGTGTAACCAAAAGACCAGGGGGTTTCTTCCATCCTCATCTCCACCTATTATCCAGTCAATCTAAGAACACACATCTCTCAATCGCTCTCTAAAATGGGTAAACCGACATCTCAAATGCTAAGATTCTTCATCCCCTTTTACTTATTTTGTGAAAGATTTCATCTCCTTCCCAAATCTCTTATGTCGCGGCTACAAGGAATCCAAGAAAAGATAAAGCAAATCGAATCTCAAGGAAGCAAATCTCTTCAAAATCCATCTTAAGATTCGTTTGGAAGCTAGCCATTTTCGGCTTCAACACAAATGGTCATAAGAGAAAGTTATCCCAAGCCCTTCTCAAATTATTTCTATATCTCCATCCATATTGCAAAGCCCCAAATCGATTCTCACCAAATCTTATCAAAAAAAATTAGGTTGCGAAAGTTAGGTTTTTAAAAATTGAATTGGGGGTTTTGCAATTGGAGGAGAGTAGAAGCTAATTCAAGTCTCAATTGGTCCAAAACCAAGAATCACCATCTGTTCCTTTTGCTCACAAACTTTCGGATTGAGGTTATTTATTTCCTTCTTGATGTTATGATATTCTTTCTTTTAATGTTAAGTTGTGAGAAAGTGTAGAAGCTTGTTACTTAATTGTTTCAGATATTTTTTTTATTTCCAAGAATCTTGATATTTTTTGAGATTATGATTCTTTTGGGTTATGTTAATTTCTTGAACAATAAAGGGTACCATGTACTAGATTAACATGCTTTCGAAATTTAATATTCTTAATGGGTTTCGACTTAAGATTGTCGACCTATATAATTTTCGTGTTAAAAAGAAGTTGAGTTAGTAGTAGTGTTGTTTTGCTAAACATGTTTCCTGTCGAGCCTTATAAACCAAGAAATAAGAACTCAAGTTATATAAACCAAATAAATGTCTAGGAAACAAGTAACTTAGATACTAGAATCTTGATGTGTAATCGCGAATCTTGAGTCGTCATGTTCAAATGGGTCGATTGGTCTTCCTGTCGAGATAAAAGGGAAGCAAGGAAAAACTAAGTCAAGTTGTAAAACGTTTTGGTAACTTAAGTGAAGTTTTATGCAACCTGAACCTGTTTTTGCTCAAAGGTCATGATCTCAATCCAACTCCATGCCAAACTACTCTTGGGCCGCAGTTCTTTTTTTTTGCATCCAAAACCATTTCGGCCCAGCCCAACTCAAGTATCCACAAGCATCATCGGCCACGCCCATAGTCGTTCCAGGATCCATGAGTGATTCGCATGAAATAAATCGGAAGAGCTATTCGTGCATTAAACATTTAAAAACCCGCCTCCATAGATACCTCTTGCACATATCGTCTTAACATCCATTGTGAACACTAGTTTTAATTTAACGAAAAATGGGCGAAAGTTTGACATAAACAACAAATGTTTTAAAAACATGATTCACTTAATAATTCCTATGTCAACGTTTAACGTCAATCAAAACAAAAGTATGTCAAGTGAATTCCTCGTTTAGAACTATATATACATAAAGAACAAGTTATGAGAAATATAGACACCGCTTACTATCATATGTTAAGTTCGAAAATCATCAAACTTACACATTTTCTAAATTCAAATAAAAAAAATAAATAATGTATATATACATTTTTGACAACACCATTTTGTGTCAACTTAAATAAGTATATACACTTTTATATACTTACTAGTAAATTGTTATATTCAAACCAAAATTTCGAGTTCTAAAACCATTATAATGACAACGTAAAAATGTATACATATACTTGAGTACTTACTAGTAAAAATCATTTTTCTAAAACCAAAAGTTTATTTTCGCTACAATTATAAAAACAATTGAACGAGTTTAAGCAAGTGATACTTAAAACAATGAACTGAAACATTTCACCTCTATCTAGGTCGCGGTCGGTGCCGCTCCACAACCATCACTAATCCCACATTTGGATTTGCACTATTGTTAAGGTGAGTTTCATAGCCCCACTTTTACTTGGTAAATTGTTTTATACATCTTGGGGTGAGAAATATGCAAAACATTTTATGGACCAAAACTATTATATGATTACTATTACGTGGTTTAGCCTAAGCCCTTATGTCCCTAAAGAATGCCCTTTTTCATGAACCGTCAATTCCCCATTGGGAAACGCGAATGTTATAAATAGATCTATTGAGGGTGACTCCTCCGTTCGGTTGGCCATGCTTAGGCCAAGGCGAAACGTAACCATGTCGGAATCGAAAGTGTGAGGGACAAAACACTCGCTATGGGCCTCTATTGTATGACATCTTTTAGCATACAGAACTCCGTCGAGTATCGGTTGCATGAACTTAGAGCTAACGTAATAGACATTCATACATATATCATTATATTCGTTGTAATGATTATATGCCTTTGCTTATGGTCCAATCTTACTATTTTAATTTAAACCTATGAACTCACCACCTTTTAGCTGACCTTTTAGCATATTTTCTCAGGTGTTTAAGAATTGTTCATGAAGGCAAGGCAAGAAACGGAAGTATGGTCGTAGTAGTATTAAAGAAGTGTTTTTACACAAAATGATGTTTTTACTTTGGGACCACTATAACTAATGGGATGTACCCATTTATTTAAACTATGTTGTAGACAGCGATTTTAAAACTATTTATAAAATCAACGAGTATGTATTCGCTCTTATTACTGTTGTGATTCACCAACTCTGTAACGCTCCCGAATAACACGTATGCTTCCGCTAAACAAATTTGGGGGTGTTACATTACCTATGCAAACACACAAGTAAATTAGCCGGACATGGGGAACATGCAAGCATACACACAATTAATTGAAGACATACTTGAATTAATGAATTAAAACACTTATCTTGATGTAAGATAGGGTATGAAACCCTAAAAATATTGTACAAGACACTTTCGTCTTAGGTTTTACTCCAAAGACTACACACACTAAAACTAAAAATTCGATTCTATATATAAGATTACAATGCTAATTGGCGTCACCCTTTTGATTTGTGGACGTTGTCGGGTCAAGATAGTGGTTTTCGCTTTCACACGTTAGTCTTCATAATTTGCGTCACCATTGACAGAAGTTTTTATTTCTTTATTCTATATGATAGAATGGGAAAATATAAAGGATAAAATGAAAACCTGGTGAGATGATGGTTTTTGGTTGGTATCATTTTTGATGCAAAGAAAGCTTATAATTATAATGTCTGTAAGTGATTGATTTGATAATTTTTTCATTTTTATGAAAGCTTCTTGTGATAATAATTTGTGGTCTGGTGAGAGTTGGAGAAAAATGAAGATGAACTTATATTGTCATCTCCCCACCCTTGTTCAAAAAAGGAATTTTTAAGAAAAATGACAATTCATTTTTATATAAAGTTGTGGTAATTGTATTTCACTTGACACGTTTTTTACCTTTGTGTAGCGTATCAACTTTTTTTTGGGTTTTATTACACTTAAGTTTCGTCTTCTTTGGTAATTATAGACCAATTGTGTCTATTACTTGACCATTGGATTGGGTTAATACGAATACGGATTTTTCCAGTCAGCATAAACATGAAAAATAAAACCGTAATACCTCGCAATTCGATTGAATTATGTCATAGCATACCAGCTGATATGTCATATGTGTATCCATACATATTGAATTGGTTCGGCACAATATGAGCATAGTTGACAGACTTGCATGCTTTGAAATAATTTATATATTGAAAAATGCTTTGATTTAATAACTTAGGTTAGTAAGCTACAAACGTAGTCCAATTAGGTGACATACATTCAACAAAAGCAAAACAAATGTATTCAATTTCAATATATTAAAGTAAACAATGCTAGGGGTTATTTTGTCATTTAGAAAGAAAAAAAATTCCTAATTTTACTAAGGGTTAGGTTATTTAACCCTTTTTAAAGTGATACCCCCCTCTATTTTCCAGTTTTTATTATTTTTTATAATTTTGTTTATGTTAAACTATAAACTGAAAGTATGGAGCAAGAAATATAAAGTTTAATAAGTCAAAAGTATTAAACTGGATAGAAATATCGCAATGTGAAACCTGATAAAAAACGTGTGGTATTATAAAATCGTAGGTGGGCCAAGAGGGGTGGAGGAAGTACATCCATAGGTGGACTAGCGATACCAATAACATAACCATTTTACTAATTTGGCACAAAGTTGAGTAAAGTAGAAAGAGAAATGTTAGAGAGACCTAAACATTGTGCTTAATTTCATACATAAACTTGCATGACACTATCATATATTGGTAACCACGACCCATCAAGTTTCACAAACTAATAAAACATTGACACACAAGTTTAGTCATGAAATTAGGCATATCTTTAGTCTTCCCAATCATTTCTCAAGTGGAAAATAAGTGTCAGCGCCGGTGTTTTGCAAATTTCCAAATATAAGGGTGCGTTTGGTCGGAAGGTTTAGGGGGGGTTGGTGGTTGTGGTTTGAAGTAAGTACAAAAATTGGTGTTAGGTTTATGGGGTTCAACTTTTAAAAATCCTTTTAGATGGGTTTTCAAAAGGTTGGCTAGGATAACGTTTACTCTAAACCTCAAGGAGACCACTTTTTTCCCCCACATATTTATATAAACCAAACGGGTCTTAAATAGTTGTAATCTATGCAATTAACCTTTTAAAAAGCAAATAAACTGACGTCATTACGGAGAACACATGTGTTAATGGGTGGTAGATGATCTTTTGCCTGTGACGCCGTCCCCTTCAGTCTCTGACGTCGTCTGGATCAAATCTAGGCCGTCTGAGTTGCAACGCCCTACTCTTTTAAAACCTGAAGCCATCACTTGTAAATGAGCAATTTGGCTACTTAGTCGTCACAAAACTTGTCCGACGCATGCTAGTTGTGCTCGACGTCCCTTCAGTTCCAGCAAATTGAAAGTGTCTTGATTCTTGACTTTGGCCATTTTCTTCATATATTCGCCTCTTTTCGTCCAATAAGTGTCATTCCAGCATTTTGCCTTCAAGATACCTAAAAAGTGAAAAGAACGATATTAAGTAATAACGGATACAAAAGTGATCAAATAAGGGCTTAAACGACCCCTCAAAAGGTACATTTTAAAACCTTATCAAATATCCCTACACTTGGTATTTGATTGTCCTCAAGAAAATGTGCTTTTAGTCAATCAATTTATAAGTTAGAGGTCATGAAGCATTAGTTTAGAACGATTCACAACACATATATAAGCTCAAAAAGTCATAACAAGCACGGAAATTACATACTAGCACATCACATGGGGTGTTTGGATACTCACATCTCTCGGGTGTATATGAAATATAACAAGATGGAAATGGAAAATAAATACTCATTAACCGGTCCTAGTACATAGATTACCATAGGTTTGAGACTAGATCAAACCTCTATCGCTTTGGCGTAAGCACCTAGGAAATACTATCCAAGAGGTCTTTTAAAGGGTTTTAATGATAGGCTTACGGTAGGGAAACAAAGGTTTGGTGGGATAGGATATTTAGTGGTGGCAAGTCAAAAATCTTTATGTTACAAGCATGCTAAGAATGTATGCTATAAGCCAAGACTAGACACTCTAGACTCTAGATAACTGAAACAAACAAACATAAATTAAAGATAGATGTACGATGGCATACCCTTTTTTTTTACACTATTTTTTTATTATTTTTTTATTATTATTATTTTTTTTACACTTTTACTCTACCATCCTCTACGATAACATCAAAATGATAGGGATTTTTAGGCACATCCCTACACTTGAATTTTTATTACTCTAACACTAATATGACCTGAATTGAAAAGATCAAAACACTTGGAGTACATTATTATGCAAATAAAGGAATTTAACGCTCCTTCCTCGTATTTCATAAAGTTTAACTTTTCCCATGAGTCCCAATCGTCCAAAAACTGTGTACAAAGGATATGACTCGACTTAGCAACTTATGCAAGCAACTAGATAATTTAACTAAAGGTTAAGTGTGATAACAATAATGCACTAAAAGTGAGTGCATACAAGGTAGGCTAAGGCGATTTGGGTGTACATTTGGGGGTAAATTTTAAACAATGCTTTCGTTGATATTCGAAAACCGAAACATCACGAGAACCGCGAAAAGGATAGGCTCTGAGGGGTTAACTAGGGGTAACGTGTAGTAAATATGAGTACAACGCAAAGGTGTGGGGGAATTACTCAACCGATGTGGAGGAAGTAATTATATTACAGGTATCAAACAAGGGTTATCCTAATGCCTCTTGTAATTTAGTTATTCCTAACTACACAAGTGTAGTCTTACTAGCGATCTCGGGATGCATCACAAAACAAGTTCCAGAATCTATTATACTACCGGTTCACACTCTAAGCATCAAAGATAAATGCTTTAATTCCTACTAATCTAAGGGCGATCCTCACATTTTGGGTGGAATTTAAGTGGTAAAGGGTTTTTGTGTTAGTCATATAATTTCCTATTCATGAGACGCTTTATTAAGACTAATGGCCCACTCCTATATGTCATGAAAAATTATAAATTTGGTGCCAAAATTACCCTAACCGATATTTCTCATGATTTATTACACAAATTCAATTGGACAAAGCAAATATTCAAGGATAAGCATAGTTTCAAAGTTCCCCGTTTTATTTTCCTCTCATTACTTAAACTGAACATTGTCCCAATGTCCCCTAAAGTATCAAAGTTAGATAACGGAAGGTAATAAAAGATGAAAGAAACTAATACTCCCCTGATTAGCTCGGTAGGATCCGTTTAAAGTTGTGGTTACATCTTTCTTAAGAAGAATTTTGTGAGAAAAGCTCCTTCTCATCTTATGTATCTTCTTCTTGTAAATTAAACACGCACACTTGAAGAAAACAACGAAATTTCAGAAAAATCCGGGTAACAATATATATAGGACTCTACTAAACTAGGATATAATGCTTGTGGAATGGATTTACAGTAATTTCTCGGAAAATTAAGACTGAAAATTCCAAAATTTTATAAGTAGCTCAAAAACGGAAGTAATCGTTGTTTCTGTTCTTTCCTCGACGTCAGCCGTGTTGCATGATCTCGTCAAGGTTATCCCGACAAAACTGGTCACATTTTCTGGAAAAAATTCTCGAAAATTTACATCTTTAGAATCTGAAAAATTTCCCGCAGAAAACATCCATTATGACTCGATACAAGCATTTGACTCGAACAAACACACATGTATATCTTTAATTGATTGAAATTCTCATGTTTACGTTTCTTTTGAAAACGTGTAATCCTCCCTACACTTATCCCTTATGTAAAATACCTTTATATGTAATTTAGACGAGGTTAAAGACAAAATACAAATTGCTTTTACAAATTTAAACATGAGAATAAACAACAATGAAAAAGATATATGACACACAAACAAGCAACAATTAAGCATGGGTTGCCTCCCACGAAGCGCTTTTCTTTATTTATGAGATTTGTAGCTAGACTCAAGTCGCCCCTACGTACCGATATATGTAAGCCTATCCTCTAGAATGTCATAAGGATCAAACTTATCATTTAAGTTCCTAGTAGTACGTTTGGTTTAGGCTTATCGTGCCCCTACGTACCGATAATATGCCTTTTCAAAATTTTCTCCATCGGGATCATAGATCGTTATCCTAATGTGCCACTCTCTATTACCATCACTAGGCGGTCTATCCCAAACCCACTTATGTTTAGGCTTATCGCTTCAATTTCCCCTTATTCATGACAAGGTTGACGGGCAAGCTTCCTAGGAACTTGTCATCTTCTTAAATACTAAGGCCTCGAACGGGTTCACTTCATGTCCCTACTTCATTTTTCATGGAAAGTTGCTTTACTAGCAAAGGCTTCATCTAGGTAGAAAGGTCGTTGGACCTACAGTTCTTATCTAACCAAGGTCCATATCTAGATGCGATGCTCTATCCAACCTAATCTCATGTGGGATTTCTTTTGTAGACGATGCTTTTCATGGTCAGAAATTGACCTAGCACTCCCCTCTCCTACCACTATTTTGGACATCTTACAATCAATGATGGAACTAGCGGTAGCTAAGAATCCTTCCATCGGGCAATGGGCATGTCGGTCCTTATTCATGTCTAGCACATGGAAATCTGCCAAAAGAGTCAATTCCCCTACGTATACCACCATGTCTTTTATTATTCCTACCGGATGTGCAATACTACCATCCGCTAGACCTAAGATGGTTTCCGTTGGTTCTATCTTACCTAAGTTAAGGTTTCTATGGAGGGACAACGGAACAAGATTGATGCATGATCCTAATTCGGCTAGAGCATCGAGGTTGGAAGTTCCAAGCCTACACGGAAGAGAATAGCCCGATCGTCTAACTTAGGTAGATTATTTCGCACAAAAGCGGACCCATGTTTTCCATGTTTAAGTTCTAACTCATATTTTTCTTTTAAAGCATTATAATAAGGTGCATGAGCTAAGACTTCAAGAACCGGTTTTTCTTGATGGAGTTCCTTGTACTCCTACTCTAGATTAGGTTTCTTGGTTGATGGGTTTCTCAAGAGTAGGTTCTACCAATGGTGCGGGGCCTTGGTTTCTCATTTTGGATTGCTTGGAACCCTTGTTGATAGCGTTTACCGAGTGAACCATTTGGTGTGAGAGGCATGGATGTGCACTCTCCCATGGTGAACAAGAACATGAAGTCGATGAAATTGAACTCACTTTTGGGTTCTTTATAGTATCACTTGGGAGTTCTCCAATTTCTCGGTCATTAAAGGCTTTTAAGAGGGCATCAAGCTTGTTATTCGCTTTTGTCGTCGCTAAAAATCGGCTTCAAGCTTAGTTAATCGAGTTTCTGAGATGACATGAATATAGATGCACCAAGACTAGTGGGGTTCCCGTTGTTTGGAGTATTGAACCTATTAGGTGGACTAGATGAGCTTTGGGGTGTGCTTGAATTTTGGTTCCACTTGACTTAAGGTTAGGGTGATTTCTCCATGAGGGGTTGTAAGAGTTTCCTAAGTTGTTTTTTTCGGGCTTGAAAGTGTACCACTTCTCTCCCGCTCCGCCGGTGACGCCGTGCGTTAGTCCGCAAAAGCTTGTTCGGGGAGTCTTGTGCAATCACGAGTGTCATGGGGACCACTACATAGCTCACAAGGTAGAGTGATTTTATTCACTTGATGTGAAGACTTAGGATTCTCGTAGGAGCTCATTAAGAATTTAACTTGATCTTTAAGTTTGAGCATCCTACGGTCAGAAGATTGTGAGTCAATGGGAGGCAAGGAGATTGCCTTAACTGTTTTGGGTAACTCACGGGGGTCATTCCAACTTTCATTGTCATAGAGAGCAAGGTCCTCTATTATACCCCACGATTCTTCCGCAGTGAGATCACTAAGTTTTCCACCAGCCGCTTGGTCAATGGATCGCTTGGTGGGGAAGTTGACATGATCATAGAAGAGTTGGACTTGAAGACAAAGATCAATGCCGGATGAGGACTTATGGAGTAAGTCCCAATCGAAGTTCATGCTTCGTAGAGAGATTCACCTTGATGTTGTTGGAACATCAAGCTATCATTCCTAAGCTTAGTGGTTCTCCCCGGTGGGAAAAATTGAGCAAGGAAGCGAGAGGTGAGATCATCCCAACTTGAGATGGAGCCGGCGGGAAGTCGCTCAAGCCAATTACTAGCTTGGTCCCGTAGAGAGAATTAGAAGAGACGCAAATGTGTGGTCTCCCAAGTAGTAGCATCGAGTTCGATAGCATCGAGGTCGATGGAATCGACAATTTTAAGGAAATCCTTAAGATACTGATTAGGATCTTCGGAACGAAGTCCATAGAATGCACATCCGTTTTGCACCAACCGGATGGTGTCGGATTGCAGGGCCGTAGTTTGGGATTGGTCGGGAAGCTCAATGGTGTTCCTATAGCCTAGGTGGCTTGGTCTCGAGTATTCACCAAGAGTACGGCCTCTTGGCGGGTCATTTGGTGGTAGGTTGATGAATGGTTGTTGGTTATCACCTTCCATGATGAAAAGTGATGGGGTTACGAACAAAGGTCACGAAGAAGGGGGATAGACTACGAGGAAGCTAAAAATTGGGAAAAAAGCTTACTTGATAGGAATCAAGCAAGGGAACCTAAACAAGGTGAAAATCTAACTAGATATTCTATTCCCCGGCAGCGGCGCCAAAAACTTGATAACGCTACACACGTCGTTCGGGTCAAAGGAACTTCCTTTTTCGTCGAGCAAGTTTTTCAACACCCTAGGCAAAGGAACCTAATCGTAGTGTAGTATTAGGGTAAGCCACGGAATTGATATCGTCTCTAGAGGAATAGGAATGCTAGTGAGAAGTTACTACGCTAAGGTTGGGGTTGAGGAAGATTATTTTTTTATCTTTTTATGTTTTTAGGAAATGGAAAGGTATGAATCTCGGGGTTTGGATTTGGGGGGTTTTGGTATTTCTACCCCATTACTCTACTCGCCTAATTATCTAATCTAGTGTAGTCTATGTCTAATTATTGTGTGCTCGATGATGATTTAAAGGTGTTTACTTAGGTTTTATTACTCCTTAATTATCTCCTATTGATGGTTGAATTGTCACGTCCTTTTCTTAATGCGGTGTCTCTAAGGTTGTAGTATGCGTTTATCCCTAACTCTTTGAAGCTACCAAAGGTTAATGACTACAAAATCTCTAGGATTTATAAACTTTAACTCTAAGGTATTCTTTGAATGACTAGCCTACAATTACTCTAGGCAATCATAAACTAAGGTTCATCAAAGATTAATCAAACATTACAAACACAACGAATGACCTATCGCAATACTAGGTCAATCACAATTAAGATAAGAGACAACCAATCAATATTTAATAACTAAGTTTCATATTACCTAAGCAAACACACAAGTAAATTAGCGGACAGGGGAACATGCAAGCATACACAATTAATTGAAGATATATACTGAATTAATGAAGTAAAACACTTATCTTGATGCAAGATAGGGTATGGAACCCTAAAATATTTTACAAGACGCTTTGGTTCGCTTAGGTTTTACTCCAAAGACTACACCGAAAACTAAAAATTCGATTCTATATATAAGATTACAAATGCGACGGCGCCACCCTTTGATTTTGAAGCCGCCGGGTCGCCGTTATTAGGGTTTCTTGCCACGTTAGCCCGTATGTACGCTGGCACCTTATGCCGCAGGACGCCGCCCCTTCAGTCTCGACGTCGCTCGATCAAATCTAGGCCGTCTGGAAGGCGACGCCCTACTCTTTTAAAACCTGAAGCCGTCACTTGTAAATGAGCAATTTGGCTACCGAAGTCACAAAACTTGTCCGACGGCGCCGCTAGTTGTACTCGACGCCGTCCCTTCCGTTCCAAAGAGCTGAAGTGTCTTGATTTTTGACTTTGGCCATTTTCTTCGTATATTCGCGCCTTTTCGTCCGAATAAGTGTCATTCCAGCATTTGCCTTCAAGATACCTAAAAAGTGAAAAGGAACGATATTAAGTAATAACGGATACAAAAGTGGTCAAATAAGGGCTTAAACGACCCCTCAAAAAGGTACATTTTAAAACCTTATCAGATTTGTTGGATTATGAGGTCTGTTAGTGATTCAATTGCTAAGTCTATCGAGTTGTTGGTACTGCAACTGAAATATGGCAGCAATTGAAAAGGAGGTTCTCTTTGAGTGATGGATCAAGAAAGTTTAAGTTGAATAAAGATACATATGAGATCACACAGTCTGATGGATCAATTGGAGAATATTATACTAAGATGAAATGCATTTGGGAGAAATTGGATAATATGAATATGTTGCCTGTTATAAGTGAAATTACTACTGAGATTTCTGTGTTTTTGTCTAGTTTTAATAAGGAAGAACAAAGGCTTTTCCAGTTTCTTAATGGTTTGGATGATCATTATAGTGATCAAAGAAGTCAGATCTTGATGATTGTTCATTTTCCAAGTGTAGAGAATGCATGCTCTTTGTTGCAGCAGGAAGAATCACAGAGGTCGTTGTTTGGATTTTCATCTGGTGTTGAATCAACTACATTGTACAGCAAAGGGAATGTTAAATACAAGTGCTCCATTTGTTCCTTTCAGTGGCATCCACCAGAGAGATGTTGCGAGAAAATGGGGTATCCTTCTTGGTATCCTAAACACAAATGGGTATCAAAACAGTTTAGCCCAATTCAAGGTCATAACAAGAATCAATTTCATAATGTGCCAAGAACTGTTGCACATGTGGAGAGTGGGAATATCAATTTCGTACCTCAACAGTTTGTGCAGTTGTTGAAAAGTGTGCAGCAGATGAATATGTTCAATAATGCAGAAGAAGAGTTTGATCATCAGTTTGCAGCAGGTGTTGCATGTCTTAGTAGTCATTTAGATATGCTATAAATACTTGAGGATTGTATTTATGATACTGGTGCATCTGACCATACGACACCAGTGCATGATAATATGTTTGATCCTTACTTGTTGCAAATTAAACCCAAAATAAGACTGCCTAATGGTGAAACTTCAGTGATCTCACATGTAGGTAAAGTAAAGTTTAAAAATGGGATTCTACTGAAAGATGTGTTAGTGGTCCCATCATTTAAGTTTAGCCTGCTATCAGTGCCTAAATTGACAGAGGATTGTCAGTTTGTTGTGTCATTTTATCCCAAATTTTGTGTTGTTAAGGACTTGACAACAAGGAAGGTTACATGACTGGGTAGGAAAAAAGAAGGCTTGTACTATCTGGTTAACATGGCTTCTGACAAAGTGGATAGTGTGTTCTCAAATTTGGTAAACTCTACAATGCAAAAGGTTTCTTTGTCTGCTTTAGGCAGTTTCAATTCAGTGAATAAAGGTGCTACAAATTCATATGCATTGTGGCATCATAGGTTAGGACATGTGTTAGACTAAAAGTTGAAATATATGAATGATATGCCAGTTTTTGTATCAAAATCTTCATGTTCTAGTACTTGTTTATCTTGTCATATGGCTAAGTTTACCAAGCTTCCTTACTCAGTTAGTGGTTCTCATAGGTCTAATGTTTTTGTGCTTATTCATATAGACATATGGGGACCTTACAAAGTGCCAACAAATGGTAAATACAAGTATTTTTTGAAAATAGTAGATGACTACAGTAGATTCACTTAGACTTATTTGTTGGTACAAAGACTGATGCATTTGACGCACTTAAGTCATTTGTTAAGTTTGTGTCTGCACAATTTGAAAAGCAGATTAAGGTTGTTAGGTCTAAAAATGCATTGGAGTTTATAAAAGGACAATGTGGACAAGTTTTGACAAGTCAAGGTATAGTTCACCAAACTTCATGTGTAGATAGGCCACAACAAAATGAAAGGGTTGAAAGAAAGCATAGACACATATTGGATACTGCAAGGGCTATAAGATTTCACTCTAAATTTCCTCTCAAGGTTTGGGGAGACTGTGTTACTACTGTAACTTATCTAATTAATAGAGTGCCTTATTCTGTGCTTGGTAACGTTACTCCTTATGAAATTTTGTTAAAGAAAAAACTTGTGTATGACCATTTGAGAGTGTTTAGCTGTTTTGCTGTGGTGAGCAATCCTTCAAGAACAACTGATAAGTTTGATCCAAGAGGTGTACCTTGTATCTTTCTAGGTTATCCTTCCAATAAAAAAATATATAATTTCTATAATTTGTTAACTCATTCTACTTTTGTATCAAGAGATGCAGTGTTTCATGCACACATTTTTCCATTCGCATCAGATAATGTCAAACAGTTTTTGAGTCATTTGCCAACAACCTTACCTTGTAGTTTTGAGTCTAACCATACCTATGATGATTTTGATGTTCATTCTACAACTTTTGTTCCACATAATCAAACACCAAATGCACCAAATGTGTCTGCTTCGAGTCCAACTGGTCTTAACCAAACACCGCTTGAGTCAAAGTCAAGTAATAACCAAACATCATCTTTATCTCAAAATCCACAATCAAATCCTTCAAATGTACCTCAATAACAACCTTTACCAATAAGAAAGTCATACAGAACAACTGCAATACCTTCTAAACTCATAGACTTTGTTTTGAATCGTGTTCTAACGCCAATAAATTTTCCTAAACACCTCTTGTGTCTGACTTTCAGGATTTAGTGTTTGCTATTTTGGCTTAGAATGATCCATTGAATTTTAAAGAGGCTGTTATAGATGTGGGATGGTGTGATGCTATGAATTATGAACTGAGAGCTTTGGATGAGAATGGTACTTGGGAGTTGACTTATCTACTAGTTGGTAAGAAGGCTATTGGTAGTCATTGGATCTTCAAAACAAAGTTCAAAGCTGATGGTACAGTAGACAGAAAGAAGGCTAGATTGGTTGTGCAAGGAAATAGATAAAAATATGGTGTTGATTATAGAGAAAATTTTACACCAAATTGCCAAAATGATGACAGTAAGGTCCTTGTTAGCTGCAGCAGCACTAAAAAGCTGACATACTTGTCAAATGGATGTGTCAAATGCCTTTTTGTATGGTGACTTGATTGAAGAAATTTACATGAAGGTTCCATTAGGCTATGCAGGTAAAGGTTCCATTAGACTAAGTTCGTTATCAACAGTCCAAAACAAATTATTCTTTGTTTTTGAGGAAAGATGATAAGATCTTTACTGCAATTCTAGTGTATGTAGATGATTTGTTAATCACTGGAAATGATGAAGCTCAAATATGCAGTCTAAAATCACAGCTCAGTTCAGTGTTTCATATGAAGGACTTGGGTGTTTTGAGTTATTTCTTAGGTTTGGAAGTGTGCAAGTCTACTCAAGGAATTTTTATCTCTCAGCATAATTATACTAAGGAACTTCTTAAAGAAGGGGGAGTTTTGAATCACAAGCCTTACAAGTTACCTATGGATTCTAATCTCAAACTACAAGCTAATGTGGGCACTCCATTGTCTGATCCTGAAATTTATAAGAGGTTCATTGGTAAGCTAATCTATCTAACTATGACAAGGCCATATATCTGTTACACAGTCCAATTATTGAGCCAATTCATGTAGTCCCCAACCTCAGTGCATATGCAAGCAGTCAAGCATCTCTTAAGGTATCTGTTGACTTGTCCAAGCCAAGGTATTCTACTTGCTAGTAATTCTGTAGTCCAGTTGAAAGCTTATTGTGATTCTAATTAGGCTAGTTATGTGATGAATAGAAGGTCTACAACATGTTATTGTATTCTCTTGGGTGTCTCACCAATTTCTTGAAAATCAAAGAAATAAGTTGTTGTGTCTAGGTCCTCAGCTGAAGCAGAATATAAGCCTATAGCATTAACATATTGTGAAGTTACATGGCTTGTGAGTTTGTTGAAGGATTTTGGCATTAAAGATTTGAAGCCAGTGGGCTTATATTATGATAATCAAGCTGCTTTGTACATAGCTGCAAATCATGTGTTCCATGCTAGGACTAAGAATATAGAACTTGATTGCCATTATGTAAGAGATCAAGTCAAATCCGGAACAGTCAAACCATCCTATGTTTATACAAAAGAAAAACTGGAAGTTGTTTTTACCAAGGTTGTCAGTGTTGATCAACATACTAAGCTTTTGTCCAAGTTGAGAGTTTCAATTTCTAACAACTCTCAACTTGAGGGAGGGGGGGGGTGAAAGAGACAAGGGCTAGTTAGAAACTATTGTAGAAGTATAGGGACCAAACTTGTTAAGTTGTAAAGTTTGGCAGTTATTTTTCCTTTTTATATTTGTAATTCTGTTACGCATTTCAACTCATCAATTCAATAAACCTTTTTCACTCAATTTTACTCTCTTGTTTGTTAGAACTTCATAGTTTTAGTCACCCAAACACCAAATAATACAATAATGGAACATTATTAAAACTTTGAGTGACTAAATAAAACACCTTTCAAACTTGATGATTATTTTATAATAAAAAATTGCATGAACAAAACTCAAATATTATCTATATATACTATAGCGGGTGACACCGACCAATTTTTTTTTTAATATTCAGGTAAACGGGCTTTCTCGGTGGGCTTATTTTGCTGTACATGTTATTATTTTCCTTGGCATTCTATATATATATGATGAGTGTGTAAATACTCATCATTTTTGTACAAAATAAACTGCAAAATCATCTGAAAACACTCAGAAACACATCAAAATGATCAAAATATCACAAATCAGTGTTTTATGTATTTTAAATGCAAAAGATCAAATAGGATGAATAACATACCAAATTTGCAAAAATTGCAGTTTAGTCCCAAGTTTCAAAATTGTCAAAACAGTCCCCGAGCATATAATTTCAAAGTAAAGTCACCAAAGGTCCTTTTAAAATCAAAACGTGTCAAATTTAGTCCTTTGGTGAAAAATGTCAAAAGTTTGAGAAAATTACAAGTTTAGTCCTTCAACTTTCAAAATTGGAAATGGCCCCGGAAAATGGCAAAATGTCGACTTTGGTCCTTATACTTTTTGAGAATGTCACTTTTGGTCCCTTGAAACAAGTTTGATGAATTGGCAGTTTAGGTCCCTTGATTTTCAGGATTTACACATTAAGCCCTTGAAGTTTAAAACCTTTAACCCAATTTGGACCTTTGATACTACTTTGGACCCCTGTCATATACATTGTGAACCCCCCCTTTTTTGATTATTATATCGGTTAAAATCCCATGGCCAAAGTCCACCATCTCAACTGCTTTACTGCAACTATTTTCCCCATCCCCCTCTCTCCAATCACTCCACATGTCTCCCGCTCCAACTAACATCCAAAGTGCATTTAATGCACCTCCTCCCCTCACTCAACCTTATCTGTCCAAACAAAGAAAATGCGCCAAAATCATGTTTGAATGGTCAAGATTATTTTCAAGCCATCCAATGGCTAGGATTGTTGGGAAATGTTCAGAAGTGAGAGAAAATGACATTGGATTATAAAAAGAAGGCGAAGCAAAAGGCAGTCTTGTAGTTTTCATTTTTTTATATGTCGTTTTTATATTTAATCTTTCAACTTAGTGTAAAACTTGTAATGTTTTGTTAAAATGTATTCACTTTAAGTATTTGAATGTATTGAAACTGATTCCAAGTACCAATTTTCAGTTTAATGTTATAATCCTCATTTTATGTCATCCTTTATTGAAATTTCCATTTCCATATCATACTCAAAAGCCTCATAACACTTGTTTATCAGTTCAATTGAGCTTAAATAAGCTTAACATAGCTTTTTACAAGCTCCAATTCAAGTTTACAATCATTATGATCCTTGGTCAACAAAAGTCAAACAAGGGGTAAATATGTGCAGAATTGGTCATTGGGTGTAGCAGACATGGAATGGGGTTGTTCTTGAGTTATTGGGTTGATTTTGGATAGATTAGTGGTATCTTGGTTCTTGGATTCAAGCCATAGTGGCTAGGACCCTAGTAAGTGAATTTTTGAGTTTCTTAGCATTACCTTCAATTATAGTTAAAAGCGTTTAAATTCTGTTCAAAAAGCTGTAATTAGGTTAAGTGAATGTGGTTTGATCATTGATACAAGGCTGCAAAGTGTTTGTCTCATTTAAGTGTTAAAACAGTCAATTACAAGGGTGTTTGGTTTATCACTTAAATCTGTAGTAGAGGTGTGCTTGTGCTTTAAATTCTGGTTGTTCATGCTTGTTAGAGTAAATTGAGCACATATCATCTTACTTTAGTGTTTAGTACTGCAAAAAGTCAACATCCAACTCAAACAATCTCAACAGCAACTGTTGAGAGTTTTGGACATCCAAAATCTTGTTTTATGTTCCAAAGTTATAACTAAGGCTTGCAGAGGTTACATTTCAAACATTAACATCAAGTTCAGTATTTAAAATCAGTAGAAACTCAATAAAGTCAACTTTTCATTATTTCATCAAAAGTCAAAATATGAAAATCAGTTTTTGAGCCAACTACAAAGATTTTTCATGATCTCATCTGTGGGTCTTAACAAGTGAGACTTGGCATTCTTAAAAGTTCAACTGGAACCCTTACTTATCTGCATTTTTGTTGATTTTTGTCATTTTTCTATAAGCTTCAAATAAGCTCATCTTTCAGGCCCATATGCCTGCACCAGTACCCAGTTAGTGCGAGCATTTTCTCGGATCTTGTGCAGACTTACAGGGGCTCATTTGAGCTCACCAGGGTCTGCTTTTTGGTACACTTGGTCTCACCCAGGTCTAGTATAGATTCCAATTGGTAGTTTTAAGTTTGAGCTTATTTTTAAGCTTGTGCTAGTGACTTAAGTTGGTACCTAGAACTGTTTTAGCTTAAAAGTTCATAACACCAAATCTGTTGTAGCTTGTGATTCAGTAACATAAGATAGTTGTAACTTGTTGTATTCTTGTTATTTTAGCATATTATAACCTCTGTAAACTGTTGAGGGCTTATTTTGATCATTTGGCTTAGTTGAGTGCTTATTATTAATCACTTAACACATCAGTTCCATAATCTTGTACACAAGCACCTGTTTTTATATTTTTATCAGATTTAGAATATAATTTTAGAGTTTTCCTGATTTTTTCATATTTTTCTAAGTCATTTTGCTATTTTTCTTGATTTTTATTAGTTTTAAGCACTTTTAATTAGCTTTTAATACAAAAATTCAGAAAAAGGTCCAAAATTTAAGTTTTCAGTTTTCTTAGGTTTAGATAAATATAAAAAGTAGAAAAAGTAATTTTCCATATTTTTCATAGTTCATTTTGTAATTTTAGTAATTTAATTAGTTTTTAATAGTTTAAAATTCCTAGAAAATAGATAAATAGTCATAAAAATACAAAAATAGTTTTGAAAAGTCTATTTTGATATTTTAGACTTTTCCAAGTCTTAATCTTATTTTTCTAGCTCATTTTCCTATTTTCTTGTATTTTAGGTAATTAATTAATAGTTAAAAATAGTTTTTAATTAGATAAATAGTTATAAAAATAATTTTCTTTTTCTAATAATTTTCTTTTATCATTAGGATTGTAAAAACATCATTTTCATATTTTTAGGGTTAATATCGATTTAGTTTCACGTTTTTAGTTGTACGTCACGTAGTTTTTAAATTCAGTTTTATAAAAATATAAAAACAAAAACATCATTTTAAATATAGTGATAGCGTTTATTTAATAGATTTTATCTTTTTAATCTTCTTTAATTTGCATTTAAGCCGTTTTAATTTGTTGGCTTTTCTGTAGTTATAATATCTCTCACAATCTTATCCAAATCTTTTTTTTTCATTCAAACTCCTCGATCACTAAGCGTTTACTATTCTGCGGACTCGTTGGGACATAACGACCGGGAAACATTATACTCCTCGGATCTTCATTGTATTGGTTTTGAGCAGTTTTAAGTCTGTTACAGTCTGTCATTCACAAGTGGCAGACTTGAGTGATTAGACTTGACTGCATATGCAAGCAGTCAAGCATCTCTTAAGGTATCTGTTGACTTGTCCAAGCCAAGGTATTCTACTTGCTAGTAATTCTGTAGTCCAGTTGAAAGCTTATTGTGATTCTAATTAGGCTAGTTATGTGATGAATAGAAGGTCTACAACATGCTATTGTATTCTCTTGGGTGTCTCACCAATTTCTTGAAAATCAAAGAAATAAGTTGTTGTGTCTAGGTCCTCGGTGAAGCGAGAATATAAGCCTATAGCATTAACATATTGTGAAGTTACATGGCTTGTGAGTTTGTTGAAGGATTTTGGCATTAAAGATTTGAAGCCAGTGGGCTTATATTATGATAATCAAGTCGCTTTGTACATAGCTGCAAATCATGTGTTCCATGCTAGGACTAAGAATATAGAACTTGATTGCCATTATGTAAGAGATCAAGTCAAATCCGGAACAGTCAAACCATCCTATGTTTATACAAAAGAAAAACTGGAAGTTGTTTTTACCAAGGTTGTCAGTGTTGATCAACATACTAAGCTTTTGTCCAAGTTGAGAGTTTCAATTTCTAACAACTCTCAACTTGAGGGAGGGGGGGGGTGAAAGAGACAAGGGCTAGTTAGAAACTATTGTAGAAGTATAGGGACCAAACTTGTTAAGTTGTAAAGTTTGGCAGTTATTTTTCCTTTTTATATTTGTAATTCTGTTACGCATTTCAACTCATCAATTCAATAAACCTTTTTCACTCAATTTTACTCTCTTGTTTGTTAGAACTTCATAGTTTTAGTCACCCAAACACCAAATAATACAATAATGGAACATTATTAAAACTTTGAGTGACTAAATAAAACACCTTTCAAACTTGATGATTATTTTATAATAAAAAATTGCATGAACAAAACTCAAATATTATCTATATATACTATAGCGGGTGACACCGACCAAATTTTTTTTAATATTCAGGTAAACGGGCTTTCTCGGTGGGCTTATTTTGCTGTACATGTTATTATTTTCCTTGGCATTTTATATATATACTAATCTGCAATGTCGGTGGACTAAAAAAGTGGTTCCCTTCGCACATGCAACGCTCCTGTCTCAATTCCGGTAATAAACGAATTGTTGGGCCTATGGGTATAGTAACATCGGGCCCAAATTCTAAGCCCACCATTGGATTTTGTGATAGAGGCCGTGACTCATATACGCCATTTCGTTCACTCCAACGACTGTCTAGATCTGCATGCAAGCCTTTCGGATTCATAGGTGAGTTTGTTGTTGCTAAATACTGTATAAACCTTTTTGGATTCGTTTATTCATGTTGTTATATGTTTGCTGACATAGTTGTGTTTGCATGAATATCTTAAAATTTTCTTCCAAAAGTTGTGGAATACCATTGTTACCACTCATATTTCTGTTACGTATCTTTTAATTTGATATATCCTTTAAGTTTGCAAAATATGAAGACCAAAAATAGGCCATGCAAGAGAGTTAACGTTGTAGGTATACCAATAAGTGATTCGACGTCAGGTTCCCCGATTGTAGTGCAAGATAGTACCCAAAGTTGTGATGTAATGCATGTGCGGGCTGTAGAGGTAGGTGATGTATTGGCTGCACAAGAAGTGGGACGTAAGCAAGAAGTGGGACGTAAGCGTTGTTTTGATGGGGTTTCAGAACCCTGTTTTCCTGCAATCAAGCCTTACAGGGCTGATGTTAGACCTCCTGAGGCGTTCGCGTTTGATGATGAGCGCGTTTTTGTACCCGGTGTTACTGTTGATGAGGGTGTTATACGACAACATTCTCAACAGATACCAACGAGTCTTTGGGTTGAAGAGAAAGTTTCGCTTTGAAAAGTCATTTGGTATGGAGAGTGGCGGACAAAGCGTCACATGAATGAGAAAAACATGTGTACCACGGCTTTTCTTCCGTGGTTGGTGCAACAATTGGCCGGTCTCTTCATTGTCGGTCACCCAAGTTGTCTCGGGAGGGCGGATAACCGTGATGGTGTAGCTGCGAGAACCGTCACTCGCCTATTGTGGCCGCGGTGTTACTTTAAGCGAAAACTGTGATGTGCCTTCTGGTGCGTTTGTGCGAACCTTGCCCACTGTTGAAAATGTATCGGCCGAATTGGGTGATGCTCAAGATACTTGGCTAAAAGAGGTTCAGGCCGCAGGTACTGCCTTAGGTTACTTTTTCTTTTACTATTTCTTTTAGATTCGTTTCTGACGTATAATGGAGATTGGTTATTAACATTGCAGGAACAGTTCACGGTCTATTGGTTCTAGACTTTAGCACCAGCAGCATACAATACGATGCACCGGCGGATTCATCAGTGGGTATAAATGTCGCGTTGGCAGATTCTCTATCAAACAAGAAGCGCAAGCGTCATAGGGATCGCTCTGTCGACGATGTATCGTCACGTTTGCACGTTGGTGGAGTCGGAAAGTCGGCATCCGTTGACGGTAGAGCTGCATGGCTAAAGGACTTCGGGGTTACAGGTGCTCTTACTATGAGATTGTCTATTTTATAACCTGTCCAATATTTTTGGGAAACTGCTTATAGAAATCTGTTTTGAATTTTGTAGAATCATCTGAGGTTCCACTTAATTTGGATTTTCAAGAAAGTATCGTGCAATGCATTCCACGACCCAGTTCATCTCGAGGTATAGTTGTGTGTCGGTCTAAACATTTTTAGGAAAACTATACTAAACATTATTATCGTTCGTAACAATGTATGTCTTCGTAATCTAGACCGGCTTTGCTTAAATACAGAGGCCTTTCCACGTACCACACATATGGCTACAGATGAGGAACCTGTTGCGGAACAAGGTGAGTCCTTTTTCTGATGCGCGGTGCTGTTGGTAACACGATAGGATACTTCAAGACTTACTACCATTTTAGAAGTAAGCCCTGTCATATTTTTGGTATTGTAGGTGATGACATTCCCAGACTTACAACACCGACTGTTGAAGCCCAGGCAGGTCCATCGACTACATATCCCGTTTTGGGGAGAGGTTGGTGATACACTGCTTATTAGCTATACTAAGTACTTCGAGTCGCAAATCATTTAGCAACTTTTTTCAGTACATCGTTTGTTACCGTTTTTCTGATAAACTTATCGTGACACAAATATATGCCATTCCTTTTCAGGTCCACCCAAAGAGTATCGTAGATTTGGTCCGTGCAATTGTGTGTGCCGTTATTGCAAGGCAAAGTTTTGGCAAGAAGAAAAGCTTACTTGCTCGACGCTCACTTCAGGGCACTTTACAGCGTTTGTTGTCTACAAGGCCGAGTTAAACTGTTTACACCACGGGATTATCCACCTGTCATTCATCACCTATATTTAGATACTCATTTTCTAGAAATATCCGGGCGTACAACCAAATGTTCGCAATGACTTCGTTTGGAGCAAATGTTGACGACTCTATTAATGATGGGAGGGGACCTTACGTCTTCAAAATATCTGGACAGATATATCATACAATTGGCCGTCTTTGTCACGGCCGGAAAGGATCCAAGATTTTTGCAGTTATATATATACGACACAACGAACGAGGTGGAAAACAGGCTGGCCCATTTTACCAACAGTTCTTACACAAACCTGCGGCCAGAAATTGTTCAAGCATTGATCAGTTTCCTAGATAGTAACAATGCGCTTATACAGTTGTTCAGAACCGCGAGAGATAAACTGCAGCAGAACCCGATCCCAGACTTTAAGGTTAGACTCTACAGTGTCACCAAAGGTTCACAGTACGATGTTCCAACCGCGGACAGCATTGGTGCTATCGTATTTGATGATACTATGGAAACAGAGGCAGATTTCGATGTCATCATTGAAACTCATTCCGGTGAAGCACAACGTATAAACAAGTTACACGCAACGTACATGTCCGCTCAGTTTCTGTTTCTGTTTGTGTATGGTGAGCATGGGTATCATACCGGGCTTACATACTTAAATGTTGATAGCATTTCAACTCGAAGGGGAAAGAAGATGTCGATGAAGCCATTTTACGCTTACCAGCTGCACGATAAGGTGGGTTATTATAATCTCTTAAGCAGGGCGGGTAGGTTGTTCCTACAATATGTCGTGATGGCTTATTGCAGCATTGAACAAAACAGAATGGACTACGTGCGTACTCATCAGGCGGACATAAGGGGCGATTACCTGGCTGGCCTATACGATGCAATCAACAGAGGAGATCTCGATGGGTTTGATGTAGGTTCTAGGATTATTTTTCCGTCATCGTTCACTGGCGGGCCAAGATACATGTACAGTCATTATCTTGACGCCTTGGCTATCTGTCGCGTGCATGGAAACCCTTCATTTTTTGTCACCTTTACATGTAATACGCATTGGCCAGAAATAGAAGACTATATGAAAACATATCCCCACCTCGGCGTTACTGATAGACCAGACGTGGTGGATAGGATTTTCGAACGCAAAATTCATGCTCTCATCAAGTATGTGCGTGATACCAGGCTTTTCGGCCCAATAAATGCAGGTGCATATGGAAAGCTTTCAATTTAGTATCTATGTAATAACTTTTACTTAAAATATAGACACTCAGATAAAGCCTTTTTAAATGTATGTATGCGTTCCCGATGTTTGTCTACCGTTTTTTAGAAAATTTATGTTGGTTTAGGTGCATTGCCATATTGATTTATTAGTTTCTATTTGCTATTTTTTGCAGTCTTATACACTCTGGAGTTTCAGAAATGAGGACTTCCCCATTGTCACATGTTTCTGTGGATTAACCGTCCCGTCAATACCATCACACCGGCAGAGGTAGACAGATATATTAGTGCAGAATTCCCAGATCCTGAACACGACCCCGAGGGATTCAGGGTAATATCGGAATTCATGGTTCACGGTTCTTGTGGAAATGCTTTTTCGAACGCTGCGTGTATGCAGAATAGGACAGGTTGCAAAAAATATTTTCCAAAAGAATATTGTACCTCCACATACATTGACAAATCAGGATACGTGCACTACCGCAGAAGGGATGTTCAGATCAACCAGACGCGTAACGGAGTGAGACTAGACAACGCGTATGTCGTTCCCTATAATCGTGCTCTGAGTATGGCGTTCTACGCACATATAAACGTTGAGTATTGTGGTTGGACAATGTTGATCAAATACCTGTTCAAATATATTTCTAAAGGTACGGATCAGATCGTTGCTCGGATAAGCCGGCAGACGTATCGACCTGGCGAAACTTTATCTGGAGCATCTACATCGAATGCGTCTGCACACCGTCCGGTTGATGAGATCAAGAGTTTTGTTGACGCTAGATATATAGGTCCTCACGAAGCGTGTTGGCGCATTTTTTGGTTTGATATACATAGCCCGGATTCGGCAGTTCAGATTCTCGCGGTGCATTTAGAAGATATGCAGACGGTTGCTTTCAGAAGTCGTCAAACGGTTCAATCTGTTCTAAATAATCCTGATTCGAGGAAGACAACACTTACATAATGGTTGGAATTTAATGACTCATTCGCGCTCGGGAGGCACCTGACATATCTAGAATTCCCTTCAGAGTTTGTGTGGTCGAAAAATGACAAAGTTTGGTCTCTTAGGCAACATTTGAACAGGCCGGCTATTGGAAGGCTCACATACGTTCATCCAGCAGCGGGTGATTTCACTAGTACAAAAACGGGATTTGGTCACGCATGGTCGAAATGGAACGGCCACACATTCGCATATTTGTGTGGCTGAAGGTACGAAAATTGACAACATTTACTAATTAGTCACACATGAAAATTTTGATTGTGTGACCATTAGAAATGTATCGCCACACAATTGAAATTTTTGTGGCTAAAGGTATCTGGTGATTTCGTTTCAGATCATTTAGCCACATATGAATTTGGAATGCGTGACAAATACAAGTAACCTTGATGCGTTAGTCACATGAAGTAATTTTTTGTGTGTCTAAATCATAGAGTCAAGTTTTGTCACATATTATTTAAGGGTGACTGATATGTTTTGCCAACTCTTTAGCCACATCTAAAATTGGAACAAGTGACAAATGAAAAGTAAGGTTGAAGCATTAGTCACGATATACATATAAACAATGACAAATATATGTCACACACTTGAATACTGTGACCAAAAGCCATATATGGTCACACTAAATGTTTTGTCACACATTCGTTAAGTGTAGCCAAAATCCAGTACATATGTTCACGTAAGTTAATATGTGTGTTTAAAGTTTAGTTTGTGTTAGCTTGCCAAAAGCTAATCTATAAAGTCACATTTGCTACTAACAACGTGACCAAATGCCATATATGGTCACGCTAAACGTTTTGTCACACATATTATTTAAGTGTAGCCAAAATCCAGTACATATGGTCACGTAACTTAATATGTGGCCATTGGATGATCAATAGTCACTCAAAATACACGTTTCTTCACTTTAAACACCATATAGTCACACTTATTAACACTTTTAGCCACTTTATGGTTAATTGTATGTGACTAAATACCCAAAACAAACATGCTTTGTGTGACTAAATGTTATAAAAGGCCACACAAACATAAAATTCATATGGCCATTGGATGATCAATAGTCACACAAAATACACGTTTCTTCACTTGAAACATCATATGGTCACACTTATTAACACTTTTAGCCACTTTATGATTAATTGTATGTGACTAAATACCCAAAACAAACATTCTTTGTGTGACTAAATGTTAGAAAAGGCCACACAAACATAAATTTAATGTGGCCATTGGATGATCAATAGTCACACAAAACACACATTTCTTCACTTGAAACACCATATGGTCACACTTAGTAACACTTTTGGCCACTTTATGATTAATTGTGTGTGAATAAATACCCAAAACAAACATTCTTTGTGTGACTAAATGTTAGAAAAGCCCACACAAACATAAATTTGATGTGGCCATTGGATGATCAATAGTCACACAAAATACACGTTTCTTCACTTTAAACACCATATGGTTAAGTTTGTTGCATTTATTGTCTTTGTTAATGAAAATGTGGGTTTGTAGGTGATGGCTTTTATAGTCACATTGATATGCACACACAAACACACACATTAACACTTGTGCAACACCACAATCTACTAAACTTGGATAAATCCAAACTAATTATATATATGAAGAACTCTTTAACGACGAGTACTTGATTGTTAATGCGGAATCTTAACAACAAGCAAGATGAACACAAGTACTATTTCACTAATAAACTTCTTTTATTAATATTTCTATTCGTCTAAGTACACGTTCATTTCACTATACTTTAGGGTTCCTTTATACACTTAGGAAAACCTAGATGTGTAGAAGGATATAGATATCTCTTCCTAAGATATCTCTACGCGTACATATGCCTTCCCTAAAATCTAATAAACTATTCTCGTTTTTCATAAAAGAACAACTACTCTAATACTACCAGACTTAACTGTTATATCGCCAAGATATTGCTGTTGAGCTTTTGATTCACTAACCTCAAAAGCTGATAGCATTCATCATCCTTTCTTTTCACCTACCAAACTTTTCTCAAGCATAGCCCCTGTCAAATACTGCTTAGAAGTGACACTGTAGCATATAAAGAATAGTTTCTAATTCCAAACATTGCACGACAAGTGTGGAAATATCTCCATCGATCACTTGTTCTTGACAGCCGACTTCATTTCATCAAGATTCTGTGTCTCAAACATGGTTCAAGTCACCGACTCTTTCATATTCCTCGTGTCTCTTGTCACCATGCTTCTCCATCATTGGTACATGGTCTTCAAATCACCCCTCGACAAATCACTCAATAAACCAGAAAGTTCAATATAGTGTCTTTTGATTTTCCTTACTATCGTAAACTATTTTTCCCATTTTTGATCTAACCTTTGCAATCTTAGCAGTGAAGTGTCAACTCAGTAGGAATGGAGCCCATGATAAACTCTTTGATGAATTTGTTCATCAACCTTATCCTTCATATACTCTTCCACTTCCTTCTTAACATTTGTCTTATCCTTTTCAGCCCTTTCTTTCCAATGGATTTCTTTTCCATATTCAAAAGCTGGTTTAACCCCGCCTTTCCTTTTCTTCGCTTTTGGCTTATCACAAGTTTTTCAAATTTTCTCAAGAACCTTTTCGCCGCAATCTTCTGCTTAGCATCCTTTGGTTGAAGATTGTAACCCTTCTTGTTGAAGCTTCCAACCTCGAATCCATTGGAATAAATTTTTATTTTGGTACACTACTTTTTCACCTTGTTCATCATTCTTCAATTTCCTTAACGGCTCAACTTCCGGTAGGATTCCTCTTGACTTTTGACGTAGTGGATCATATAATCCCTTTGCTCGCTTTTGGTCAAGGGTCTGCTCATCCTTTCTTTGTCTTCGCTCTCGAGAAGCCTCCTTCTTCTTTAATTAGCTCAACCATTTTACTTGCATAGTATTCTCCGCCAATATCGTGAAGGATATTCGCTACTAATAATCCGCCTTATAGTATCCCATTCTTCATCGGTGTAGAATTTGGCGATTGTTCAAATTTCATTTGTTCTTCGCTTAATTGTGGTTCCTCCTCGCAGACTTCTGGAAATCACCATCATCCCTTGTTAGTTCTCAAGACGCTTAGCTTCTTCTTCACCGCATCCCTTCGGAATCCTAGCTTCCTTCTCGTGAGTGCTTTTTGGTCTTCATCGGATCAAGATTCTTGCACTATTCCTTTGCCTTCCCTACATGACAAACCTCACCACATTACCTCGATCACTACCGATTAATATGTTCAAGACTTGTATTAACTTCGGATCAAAGCCAAGATAAAAATCTTCATCAAAAGCGATTTAATTTCAGACCACCAGACTTATCTTTAGTAAAGTCACCGTGACTTATCCACTCCACTAGAACTTGTTTCTTTATCCGCCTTTCTTAAAGAATTTCTGTGACCGAAATCTTAACCAAGATTTTCACCGCTTCAACCTTGAGAACTAATTTGAGTTTCCTCGTGAGGATTCCTCACCTTCCCGAAGTTTGTAATGTTCATCACTTGCTTGAATTTCCCTCCACTATAACTCTTTTGCGTAGTAGTCCCTAGTGACTTCTTGGTCTTCAATTTTTCTCCAACTCATCAACCCTTGAAATCGGCTGTGGAACCGGTTGAAGTAGATCTTCCATAGATAAGGAACCTGTTCTCGCCATAGTAGTGGGTGTTGAGGTTGTGGTTGAGGAATCACCGGTGGTTCTTCCTCATGGACTGGGTGAAGGTGGTGGGGTGTTGGTGTCCTCTGTTCAAACTCTATTTTTTTCTCCGGTTCGTGATGTTGAGCCTGAGCTTGGATGTAGCAGAGGTGATGGAACGATGTAGATGTACCTTCGTGGTCAGAGCAACGTAAGGCAACATAGCAGTACAAAAGTTTGTGTGCCTCAAAAAACCCCTTTTCATATTACCAAATATCTTTTTAGTGAAAGGGAGAGCAATGTAAGGATGTTTGCTTGCTATTTCAACATTTAAGATCATTTGCAAAAATCTGGATACATCAAAACTTTTTCTTATTCTTGGCATTAGCAACCATGGCATCAAAAATCATTTTTTTGAAAAATTGAAAGATCCGCTGGAGAGACGATCAACGTAGCAATATTGCTTCCAAATTGATCTCATCCACCACTTTTAGAGCTCATACAATGTAAAATATGATGCACAAGGAAACGCCATTGTGGCATAAAATGACTCTTCCAAAAAGTGAATGTTCCATTAGTTAGATATCCAATATTTTCCAATCCCCGAAAAGAGGTCATTATTTGCCAACATTGAAATCCCCAGGCATCATCCAATTGAAGCTTGCTTTGACCGACTCGTGATTGAATACTCTAACGTATCAATAGTTGCATTTAACTCTAGTGTCCCATCGCCAATAGTTCAGCGCAGCGCTGTCGAACTGTTTGACTAGGGAATCATAGATAGTTGGATTATGAGTAAGGGCATAACTGATATGACTACCCTTTAGAAAGTCCACTATCTCGCCAAGCCCCGTGTTTTCAAAGATGCCTTTTGAGAAATCCCACTTGATTGTGCTTGTCTACAAACTTTAATTGTGCCATCTTTTATGTTAATTGAAGTACCGGTAGTGGTAAGTATTAGGGTTTAGTGCCGTAAGGAGACTTAATCGAAATAAAAGAATTAAACTTTTAAAGATTAGGATAAAGTAATTAAAGGTTAAATATGAATTCTAAAATAAAAATTATTCATATAAATACTTCTGACCACCTAAAATTAGGTAACGGTACTATTTAAACAAGAAAATCGCTAATTTTTGCACTACCGCATTAAAGAATGGTCCAACAGACTTAAAAATGACATCACCGAATTAACTCGTACTATAGCACATCAACTAGCACAGCTTCCATACATCTCCAATCTATGAGAATTTTGCTTTTCAACATATCCTTAAACAAAAAAATATACCTAACAGATTTAACTAATATTAAGTCTTTTATTATAAACATAAATCCTTAAAAAGTACAAAAAATCTAATGTCTATATGCTTTTAAAAGAGTGAAATATGATAAAGGTAGAGTGTGACAACTTGACCATAACATGGTTCACTTGGATTTTCGTATAACAACACCTCCACACGGGTTCGATAGTAGTCGGTCAGATTCGTTACCCAAGTCACGCCGATCCACACGTGGCAATATGTTATCATTGTGCCGGTGAATGACTACTAAATTCCTCATCGGCTTCGTCATACTTATCTTTGTAATTCTTGGGAGGTGTCTTAAACACAATAGACAATTTTTTATCTACCTGGGCTTTCACATAAAACACTTGTCATGCTTGTGCGGCTAATATGAATGGATCAACCTTGTGGCCTAAACTATTCAGGTCAACCAATGTATACCCAAAGAGTATCGCGCTTTCACACCACCAGCTTTGTGATTAACCCACCACATTTGAAAAGAGGAATTTGCATGTAACGGTAATCTAGTTCCCATATCTCCTGTAAAACCCCATAATAATATGCTTTTCTTGTGGTTGCAACTTCTTTAGATATGTGCATATCAAATGCCTCAACACTAACTCCATCGCTCGGTAAACTTTGCCTTCATGATCTTTCGTATGAAAAGTATACCCATTGATGTGATATGCATCGTATTTCACTACATGCGTGCGTGGTCCATAGGATATCCACCTTACGCTTCGATACACTTTCTTTGTCGATTTCTAACTCTCTCTCAACCTTAATTTCATTACAAGTATATATTAGCTCAAAAGAATAAGTACACCAATTTTCAGATCAAAATGAGCCGAGAAATAAGGTTTAGAAAGGGTATGTTGAGTAACATAAGATTAATTACTTCTTTTCGTAACCAATTGGCAAAAGATTTGTCTGTGCCATTCTCTTAAATGCTATTCGCTTAATTGGTTTTCTCGCTTTCAAAACTTGCTTGTGTCGCTCAAACAATGTGTTTGATTATTATATTTGATACATCATTTTCAGTAACGAAATAGACATGTGTTAGTAAGACTTACTCGATATACGGTACAATTTCATCTCTATTATTTATTACATACAAATGTTTTCAAAGAGTTCCGCCAGAACTTCACTTGATTTGCCGGCCGACAATGGCTTTCCTTCCTCATTTTCATCTGTTTCATGTTTATCAAGTGGGATACCAACAGTTTTCATGGATTTATGATATTCGCTAAAAACTCTATTGTTTCTTCCGAATAGTCTCCTCAAAGAATGCATCCTTACGGTCTATTTACGTTTCAAGCACATGTCCTTTAATAACCGTCATACATCTTTCAATGGATACATCCATCGAAATCATATGGGACCGCATAATTTTACCTCCCTAGTTAGGTGCATACCAAATGTATCATAATATCAAAGAATGATGGAGGAAAGAACTTCCAGTAGGCACAATCACTACCAGTTCTGCTTGCATATTATCTAGTTCTTGTGTTAGGATCCAAATATTATTGTGTTTGATAATTCGGGTGGTCTTGGATGATCAAAATACATGTTTACCATTTTAGAGAGAGAAACAAGAGAGAGAGGGTGTTCTTGCTAGAGGTTTACACAAAGTATGGAATATTAGATTGAATGAGAAGCACCACCCCTTCCATGGATGGAAGGGGTATTTATACTTACAAATACCTCCTATCGGCCTCAGATCGTGTATACAAGGGTAAAGACCGCCCTTCCTCCACTGTTACACTAAACTATTCTACGCCACCGACAAACAAATAAACTACTAAATAACGAACAAACAAAACGCCTATGAGCTAACATATGCTAGACTTATAATTGGGGTGACCGACACTTTAACATGGAATTTTCTAATTCCTAACAATATCCCCCTAAGGGAGGTCACCCCATGAAATACATTTTGCATCCTAGCATTCTATCTTTGTCTTTAGTTCCAAGCTCGTAGACTTCAATTCTTCAAATTCCGCATTCTTTGTGCTTGTGTAGCAATTCTTCAAAGTCCGCATAGATTTGTACTTTAAGTGGAGGCCTTTAAACTGATCCACATCTTTGATGATCTTCGAAGCTTTGAGATCATCACCACAACAAATCTCCGGATCACCCTTTATTGTTTCCATCATGAAGTTGTGACTTTCGACCCACATGCTCACACTTTTGAATTATGACATCTTTCCATCGAGTAGCGGAAGCCTTATCGTTCATGATATTTGCGACGGGCAGTAAGCATAGTATGAAATATCGAGCAGGTTATGTAGATATGCACCGGCCATGATTTCTTCAATTAGTGGATGCCGTGATATGCGGCTGGATTGACTCCTCACTCGATCAACAGAATCAGTCCAAATGTACCCGCAAACAACAAGAATAAAACACACGAAAGTGTCTTTTGATAATTCGCCGAATTGAGGTACATCGCCACCGGTTCCCCGCTGATCGATAATATCGTCAGGATCGATAGATTCCTAAGAATCTTATTGGTTTCGCAATTGCTCTACTGTTTCAAACCGAACGCCTCAAAGAAGACAACATGAGTGAGTGAACCAATAATTGAGATTCACCGATTGATGAAAAATGATTTGAAAACAATCGCAGATTGCTTAAAGAAAGAGTTTTGCAATATGACGAAGGTTTTATGAGAAAGATCAATTTTCAATCAAAATACTTTTTGTATTAGAGAAAGAGTACACATTCGACGCAAGTTAGCGAAAAGAAGAAGAGATTGACATCGAACGGTTTTTCTAAAAGTATTTTTCAATCAGAGATACTTTTTGAATTTGAAATGAATATACATTCGACGTGCTAGAGAAAAGAAGGTTTGCACATCGAACGGTTTTCCAAAAGTATTCGTCAATTCCATTCCCGACCAAGGTTGATTCACTAATGAATCGCCTATCGCTGGCCCATTGTCACAAGTTTGATCTTTTAGAAAAGATCTCACATGTCACCTACCAAGAGCTTGTTTGATGTTGGCTCTAGAAGGCTTTTCATCTTCATCGTGAATATTGTCACATATCACTCGGATGTTCTGGCAATTACCACAAGGATAATGCATAGGACTCTTAATATATTCTAACTTTCCACATTATGTGAAACAAAGAAGTCTTCAAGAATTTAGTGTCCTAATGAGATATTGTGGATGATCTTTTGGCTCTAGACTCAATAGTGCACATTTGGTTCCTATGTCGGAGACTAGGGAGAGGGTCTCCTTCTTCAATATCAACAAAATCTTAGAGAAAGTCGATAGATAATGTCGGTGCCTCGTGAGAATGAAACAAGCCCTTTTAAGAGGAACTTGAGTAGCTTGGGAAGTTTAGTGCAGTGCGTGACTGGGTCCATGACGTCTTTGTTCATCACCGAGTTACCAAAGTAACCACCAAGAGTATATGTATTGAACCCTTCGCCTCTAAGGTTGAATTATTGGAGGGCTATTTCTTTTCACCCCTTTTCACATTCAATTCTTTTTCATTCTTCAACCCCTTCAGTGCTTACCGAGACTTCATAACTAGAACCTTGTTGGGTTTATTCCAATACTAGCTCTGTCTCAGTCCGCACTCTTCTCATATTCTCATTTTTCTCCTTTTTTCATCATACCTAAGGACTCTACACTATCTAGTGGATTGTCCTCTGGTAGATCCCTCCTGCTCAAGGATCGTGGGAACTAATACCTAACCTAACCATCCTTATAACACCATGCATAAAGTAAATTGGTCGGTCGTTTGGTACAGTTCATTCTTCCTTAAAACCAATTGAAAAATCATTTGGAAAAACAATCAAGGTACTTGTGATATGAGATCAAAGCATTTTGTACCTTAATAGTTTTGATCATTTTAGAAAACCTCCCTCAACATGCATATGATTTAGAAATTGTTTAGCACATGGAGGCAAGAGGACTTTGAAATATTTCTTTTGATCACAATTTTCATAGAAAAAGCCATTTGATTTTCTTTGGTAAATTCTCCTCCTCAATATGTGCATAGGATTTTTGAAATCATTTTTATCACATAGAGGCAAGAGTTAATTGAAGCACATCCACAATCACAAGCCATTAAGAAACCATTTTAAAACTCAATCAAGGTACTCTATGTTAAAACATAAAAGCTTTTGTACCTCTATAGTTTTATTTTCCTTTAAAATGCTCCCCCTCAATATGTGCTTCAAGATTCAAAGCCGCTAGCAAATATGAGAGAGCAACAAGACAATTAAGTCAAAACGATCACCTTTTATCAAATTTCATTATTAAATCACAAATTCTCCCCGATCAAAAATATCAAACCCTTTGAGATTTTGGATTCCAAGTGATTTAATACTTTTAAAAACATGGGAGAATATGTGGCCCGGTTTAAATACACATCATGTTTTGATAAATCCTCTCCTCAACATGTGCATTGTGTATGAAATCGTTGGCAACATGTGGAGGAGTGCCTTTGAAGGACTAAAACCAATTCCATAAAACATATTTGAGATTTAAATCACGATTCTACCTCCGATCAAAATTTCAAACCTTTTGAGATTTGTGATCCCAATTGACTTAAATCATTTAAAAGTTTTGGAAAGACGTGGCAAAATTTAATTTTGAAAAATGATTAATAAGGAACAGATTTAGACATTAAAGATTGTTAGTGTCAGATATGATTGTTTTAAGAGATCTTTTGAGTAAAACAAAACATATTCACAATCAAACAAGAACTAAAAAATTTCGCTTTTGAAAGACCTTGATTCTAAAGAAAAAATCATACCATGACATAACATTTAATCTTTAGATCACCATAATATTTCACAAACGGACTCTTTTGAAGATATATTGTTTGAAAATATTTTAAATTAAATCACTCTCCCCCTCAATCGATGACCTAAGTCGATAATTGAGTGACTTAAATTTTGATAAAATGAAGTCCGGTGATTTTCAAAATTTAGTCCAATATTTTTTCCAAACAATATTTTTCCATTTTCAAAACAATATTTTTCAAAGTTTTAGAAAAATGGTATCATCACGATTATCCTGCACAAAGATATGTTAGGTGGTTAAGAAACTTATGTTGTTGCCGTAGGCTTGGAAGAAAACCGCTGCAGATGCAAGAGACTTCTTCTACGCTGCATTTTGAATGCCAACTGAGGTCAATTAAGCCTCGCTTTCTTCAATCAATTAGAAGAAAACCATCCGATGCAAAGGAGACCTCTTACGCTGCATTTATGCCAACTCCATAGAAGTCCAATTAAGCTCCGTTTCTTCATTTGTCAACTCAAGATCTAGTTACCATTTCCTTTCGGCATCCAAACATCATATTATGTGGAATCCTGATCGGGAACATTCTTATACCAAGATACCGCATACTAGTAGTAGACAACAAACAGATATATGGTGGTCGACAACACCCAAACAGAAATCGACTAATAAAAGTCAATTCAACATATCAATCAGTTCATATAAAGCATGGGGTTTATGTGTTAATCAAACACTAATCATCTAAACCTAACAATCATATCCTAAATTCCTAGTCCTTCGACACAGGCAAATATCATTTTAATTAAGCACGAGGAATTAAGAAAGCCCGTTAGATGATATAGATTTGAAAACATTATCCCCCTCAATCAATGACACAATTTTTTTTTTGAAAAGTTTATAAGCGCTGAAGTCATTGATTGAGTTTGCAAATTTCATAAAAACTCTGAAACTGATTGTTTTAATAGCAACTCATTTACCACCATTTTTGAAAAACAACAAATATTTTTCTGAAGAATTTTAGACGGAAAAACATTTGTGTAGGAACAGCAGTCCTTCGACATACTTTCCTCAAATAGTTTTAGGATAAGTGCACGAAATATTTTGTAAAAATTTGTATAGCGCAGCACTTTCCTTTCTTTGAAAAACGGGTTGCTATCAGAAATAATAGCAAACCATGGTTTAAGCACGGGTTATAGTCTGAAGTAACTGTAAGCCATCATTTGAAGCCCGGGTTACATCAAATAACCGTAGCCATATTTTGAGACATGTTTAGAAAGAAATATTTACACCTTCGCCGAACTTCATCTATGGTCCCGTGCCATTATTGAATGACATTTCTAAGACCGTAGATGTTATCGATACCGGAAGACATGTCTTGAGAAAACATATTTTTGGTATTTTTGAAATTTTCCATTTTTATGGGTTTTGAAGGTTTTATATTTTTCTATTTTCTTTTGTTGGTTTTATATTTTTGTATTTTGTTTTTTTGATAAATATATACACAGATAGAGTAGATGATATAGTAAAAGAAGATAATGATACGAGTACCAAGATAAGGATATCGAATTGGTAGAAGATAGAAGTCATCATCTCTTAAACATTCACCACCAAAGCTTTCGAGGCTCCTGAATTGAAGAAAGAAATTGAACCATCCAGTGAGACTCGGCAGCCTTCCCCCAAACCGAAAATCCATATGATGAGCAGATTCGAAGCTCTATTTCAAGCTTGCCTTAGCTAGGGCAATGCAGAAGCACACCATTATCATAAACCCCTTCTTTAAGAACGAAAATCGAGATTCTTCGCTCGGGTTATATCATCCAAGAAGAACAAAGAACGATCATCCCACATATATAATTCTTCTCAAATTTCATTCCACTGAAGTCGAACAACCATACCAAAAGGTGTCAAGAGACCACTTCCCCACGTGAAGTTGAATTGATGCAGTCAGCCTCTTAGACTAGAGCTCACGAACCCGAATACACATACCCGAAGACAAAGAAACTTATACCATCGGAGTAGCAGATTAAGTCCGATAGCCAAAGAATAACCCCGATGTATACTTTTCTCTTCCCTAAAGAAAGTGTATGAAGCTCAAGAACCCGGTACCGAATGCCCAAAAAGAGAATAACGATAACATTGAAGAAACAGTCGAATCACCGATTATCTCTCTGGGATGACAATCTCGCGGATGTCCACCCGAATAAGTGATTAATCCCTCAAGTGAGACAGCTGAGGCCCCCAATGTACACAATCTCCTCCGATGAATGCGATAGCATCATCACACACTTGTGTACCTTTTATCATCGAAACTAACTCTTCCATCTCTTCCCCACATAGTTGGAATAAAACACCGAACGCCATGAGTCAAATCTTGAGTTTCTCCGCGGTAATGACAATAGTCTTCCCGGGATATCTTCAATCACTTAGAAGTATTAAGCTCGCCAAGATTACTTCAGTGTATAGATGTGTCTCCTTCCTCTTGCTGGTTTTGATACTTCGTAATCAGAACTCTATGTAAGCCCGTATACATGAAATCTTTTGAGAAGAACACTGGTAATCTTGTGGGAATCAACATGTTGAAGTAGAATGTGAGCAAGTCTAATTGGGGATTAAATCCACATTTCACCCTCCCCAATTAGTGCTCTCCCCTAAACCGGACAACTGTTTGATAGATGCCTGATTAAGAAGAAGTCTTTGATAATCAAATGCAACTCGCTCTTTAGTCTTCTAACATATAGCGTAAAATGTAGAACAACTGTAGACTCGACCTTCTTCAAGATTGTCCAGTTGGGGATTAGATAGTTAACATCTTCGACTCACCAAAACACAAGAACATCACCAAAAAGCATCCCAATTAACTTACATCTTGCAAATCCCCTTCATTAAGATCCCTCCCAATCAAACAAGAACAGAAAGATGTTCATCAAGGAAATCAAGAATCACCCGCAATAACACACGTAAATGGTAACACCAAGCAAACAATCACATCAAACAAGAACAGGAGGTTGTTCGGAATCATCATGTTGATGTGCACGTGAAGCATTAATCGGCACTTTGTCAACTAACGGCTTCTTAAGAAACGCCATGTAAAGATGACCCGATAAGAAGAAGCTTCGTTTCATGAGTTTAGAGCCGTTTGATCATTTATTCTCAGATATCGATCAACCATGCAGAATTATCATACTTCTTTTCCCCCTCAAGAATTGCATACGGAGATGCCATTCTTGATTAAGCAAGTGATTATCTTCAACAATGTAGTCTATTCACACTTCTCCCCAAAAATAGCATGGATGTCGCCATCGCATTATAGTTGAGCAAGTGGAATAAGAAAACAATCAACAAGAGTCCGGTTCACTTGATAATAGAAAGCACATGGAAAAAGTATGAAGCATGTTGATGAGAATGGTCATAATGAGAAGATTTCTTCTCAATGCGACCGTAAGCTGCATACATTTTCTTTTAGAGAACGAGGCATGAACCGATGTGTTCATATCGTCATAAGAAGATTTCTCTTCTTAAGATAAAGCGCACTGAACCGTACACTTTTCTTTTAGAGTACGAGGCATGAACCGTGTTCATACGTCATAATGTTGAAGTACGAGGCCCGAATCGATGTGAACAGACGCCATAATCTCTCTTTTTCAATCTCTTGGCAAAACATGTAATCAACCCCATTATCATTCTGTAGGCTCTTTGTCGTGACAACTGATGGAGAAAAACCAGTATGATGAATTTGACTCAACGTAGAATAAACCCAAACTTGGTGACTTAAACTTGCACATATGTAACAAAGAGCGGTGTCGAGAATTCATGCCCTTTGAATCTCTAAGTACTCTATACTCTTCAACCAACCAACCATCAAGTATAAGACGTACATCACCTCTTGAAAATCCACAATTGAATGTGACACTTAGCACTACACCGTAACTCCTTTAAGTGATAGTTAATTTTGAGGTGGTAAGAGCCCGATTCCCCCAAGTGGTAAAAGAAAAGGTAAAAGACACCCAACAATAACTAGATTTCCAAGTCTTCGTTTTTTGATAATAAGCTCGAACAAGGATCTTGAAGAATCTTCATCCATCCATCCCCGATACCTTTAGATACTAAGTACACTCCTCGCGGATATTTCACTTCAATCTCAAATAAATAATATGAATTAACGCTGTCACATCTTCAATCGCTCAAATCTAGCCTTTGACATTTAAATGAACTTTGATAATGGTTTCATCCTGACCATGGTTAAAAGCACATAACCCTGTAAACCATGTAATAACCAAATTGCCATGAAGACAACCCAAACACACACCCAATTCATGAAGTACACCCTGTTATCCCTTCTTTGAAGCAAACCATAGCACCGCACAAAGTAAGATCCGAATTACACTTTCTTCTCCAAGATGGTTCCATCATTACGCGATTTTACAACTCTATGGTTTAAACCGAGAAATAGTTTCTTTCGCGGGATTTTACAAAACCAAGAATATACCGTAAGATAGATCCTAGTGCACTTTACTAATACCGATGTTTCCATTGTCACGGGATTTTACAAGTCTATGATTTAAACCGAGAAATAGGTTCTTTCAAGGGATTTTACAAAATCAAGACAAAACCGTAAACAATGTCAGCTTGAATGTAATGACAACTTTGGTTTCGGTGAATATCTGTTTTAGGGGAACATGCAGCAGTTCATCAACGGTTCAAAATCCAACATCATCAACCATCCAATCAACACCTTGTTCACATGTTCACGATTCTCGTCCGGCTATTGTAGTGACCACATTGAGAAGTAAACCCGATATGCCAAACTTGATCATGAAGTGAAAATTCCCTGATTTGTTACTTAAACTGTACTAACTTGTGAAGAAGAAACGCGTGTACCGGATGTGTAACCTCTTGACATTCTCAACTGAGTGAGACACCGAAGTGATAGTTACGTTGTGGGTTAAGCAAGAAAGAATCACAAACGAAACTAAATAGCCAAGTCTTTATCACCCTATAAATGCCCAAACAAGTCATCTTCGGAATGGTAGAAATAAAGAAGACGAAATAAGTGAATCTCGCCCGAAAACTCACTTCAAATCCAAATAAGAAAATCGTATAAACAACCCCGCAGTCAACTTTGTTCAATAAACACTTTAAGCCGCGACATAATATTCTTCGTGAAAATGTATACACCAAATCGCCAATACACGTAACATGACGAATCACCAAATCATGTCATCCAGTCACATTATCATAAATCTCATAGCTCAACAAATTTCAACAACAAATTGCATCATCAAGTCGCAAGATAACAAATTACATCATCACCAAATCTCACAGTCTTAACATATCCCATCAACAAACTCAAATAAGCATGTTTTATGCCATAAAAACTTGTCCTAGCCCACATGCATAACCACGATACATAGTCAAATATATGATCAAAATGTAGCACAACACTTAGACAAATATTTGAGTGATATCAAACACTTCAACGCAAATATGTTAATGCATGTCACATTCGGTCCATATTACCAAAAGGATTAAAGCCCACGACCAATATTAGTTAATTCAGCCCACATAAGAATTATTATATGGTGCGCCCATGATTAAGATCTGTCACGACCAGTACGGACCCAGCTTGCAACCACAAACCCTTTTGATATCATTTAACCCTAAAAATCAAGTTATAAATCACCCCACTATCTCATATTAACCCTAAAATTTCTCACAATCAAACGCCCCCATCATATAGACTCTCTCCTAAATCATCCTTCATCTCCTAAGAATACTCCTCAACTCAAACTAACCCTAATCACAATACCAGTCGCCTCCTTTCACTGCAGTAGCCACACCTTCAAAACCCTAATTACACATCCTCCTCAGGAAAAACTTTATTCATATCACATCTCATCCAAGAAATATCACATCAAATAATTTCTGCCCCATCTGTTACATTTTATACGCACCTCTCACTTTAACTTAATCAAAATAGTCCTATCAAACACCAAAGACTTTCATCAAGATGGTGACCTCGCCACAGAGATGGCTCGAGGCTTAGAATCTTGGCTTCAAAATCATATACCACATAGATGGCATGAAGATAACCAACAAATCCACATGGATGGTCTAAGGTAGGTTCCAAATCATGATTAAAATTTGATGTTTTAAGCGGACTGAGATAGAGATGGCAACAGTTTTGTTGTTGTTTCTTTTCATTATGGTTCGAATATTCACATGAAGATAAGACTTCATAAATTATAGATCGATGATGCAAAAAATAGTTTCGTGAGGTTAGACTAAAGAGGTCTTGATGTAAAACTTTGTTAATCACGAAACCATTGGCTGAGATCGAAATACCCTTTAATAGTTTTGACCTTTTAGCTGTTTTGATCTATTCATAAGGTATACTGAAATATTGAAAACCTTTGAACCAGATATGAGTTACATTTACTTAAATCATTTCGAATCCATGAATGAGTCGAGTCTTGGAGGATGAGATAGATAGTGTCGAGTTTGAATCATGGGTATGTGTTGATATTGTAATGAGTTTGAGACTAATGATGTGTTAACAGAAGTCATAAAAAATAGTCGATGGGGTTATGTGTCACACCCCCAAATTACCTGTTTTGCAGCGGAATGGAATTCCTGGGGATTGACTGTCATATCATCACAGTTACAGATATATTGAACGACCTAAAGTGTCGTTTGGAAAATACATCGTTTGATTTAATAAAATAATCAGAGTTTACAAAGTATAGGTCCCAATTGAAAATCAACTTGTGCAGAAATAAGTTTGTTACAATTCAAACGATGTTTTAAAGTATGTAAAACCCAAGTGAAACGCGTCGTCACCGCGACTCAATGATATGTCCACATGCATGCCATGAAGTGAATACCTTAGATACCTGAGATAAAACATGCTAAAAGTGTCAACACAAAGGTTGAGTGAGTTCATAGAGTTTGTGTTGAAATGTAAAGCCTTTGAAAATCGTATATGCAGCAAAGGCATCGTAAATCGTTGAATAGGTAAAGACTATCAAATCGATTATGTAGCAAAGGCATTGTAAATCCACTCAGTTCCAAGTCCCGCCCATACAAAACTTGCAACCTGTGTGTTCACAACCCACTGCCAGAATATGCATAGTTTATGTTCAACAGAAATCGTCAAATGAATTCACAAAATAGTGCATGACTCAATGTATCGAAATCGTTTATGCAGCAAAGGCATTGTAAATCCACTCAGTTCCAAGTCCCGCCCATACAAAACTTGCAACCTGTGTGTTCACAACCCATTGCCGAAATGTATATATAGTTTATGTTCAACCACACATCGTCAAATGAATTCACAATAGTACCTAACTCGACGTAGAACAATAGCACATAATCAATAGCACTTAACTCGACGTAGAACGATAGCACATAATCAATAGCACTTAACTCGACGTAGAACAATAGCACATAATCAATAGCACTTATCTCGACGTAGAACAATAGCACATAATCAATAGCACTCGAATCAATATAGTACAACATTCGGTTTTAAAACAATGGTGATCATGATAGAAATTATCCTTAATAATATAAAGTACTTGTGAAAAATAGTCGAACATGTATCTCCCCCAAAATAGTTTCAAACAATTGAAAATGGGGCTATGAAAACTCACAGTAATCCTTATAAAAGTTAAAGTACTTGTGAAGTAAATGAAAACAGTTTGAGCATGTATCTCCCCCAAAACAGTTATGAAAACAAGTAAAAGTAGGGGCTATGGAACTCACTTGGTAAACTGAGGCGATGACAAAAGTGAGTACACCGAGGTATAATGTGAAACTTAAATCTTGACCTATGATGAATGATATGACATGTAATGAGTTGCAATGTAATGTTATGCATGCATTTCGTATGTTATTTATACCATTTGCGAGTTTTGAAAATATTACTTATCGTCGAAAAATACTCGTTTGACGTCTTGACCAATCCAACATCACTTTTCAAGTTTTACTCAAATGTCATCCTACAATGGTTTTATAATGATTTATGGTGAAATTTTCACTTTTCGTCGTAAAACAATGTCGTCGGAATTTTCATGAAAGTGATAAAAATGGTTTTGGAAAACTAGTCGTAAAATAGTGTACGTCGCACGTTAGAGAACGAACTCGACAGTTTTGGAAAGTTTGTATCGAAATCTAGAAGTTTCAGTTCCGGAGTTTTCGTCCAAAAGGTCTCGAACATAAAGATAATAAGGGTTAAAGTTAGTGATTTTAGTTACCGTAGCACTTATCTCGTAAAAATAATATAGTTTTTCTAAAAATAATAGTTACGGCAAGTTTATGAAAACGTGTATATCTTAGTCGTTTCAAATCCGTTTTCTACGTATTATACGTCCTTAGCTTCGTATCAAAGTATACTAATATATTTTTGATAAGTCGAAATAATTTGTAAAGCTTAAGGCTCGTTTTTGACTCGAATAAAGTAAAAATAGTATGCTGAAATTTCAGAAAAATATATATTTCGTCGTCAAACTTGTAAAATCCATAACTTCTTCGTTATAACTCCGTTTTAATCCGTTCAAGCTGCCACGGATTCGTTTTAAAGTATATTTTCTAAATATCTAGGCCAAAATTCGTGCCTACTGTCGGATTTTCCAGAAAAACGAAATAAGGACAGAACACATTTTATACTAGTCGAAAATAGTTTTTCTCGTACTAAACCTATTCCAATCCCTTCAAATCAACTCCAAAACTATTCTAATCCTACCATACACCTTCTTAGGGTGTCATGGGTTCCTAATCATCATCAAGACCAAAATATAACAAGGGAATAATTATAGGATGACTTTATATATATATAAACTCTAAAATCAATGTAAAAATGGTATAAATAAACACAAGTCTTGCATGTTTGCTATGAAAATGATACAATACATATGTAATGATAAGAAAAGATGAAAAATGATAGAAATATGCTTACAAGTGATATGATGAGGTGATTAGAACAAAGGTTTAACCTAAACACTCTAGGTTTTTATTTCAAAACCTTTAATAAGAGTGTAACTAGAGTGTTAAACACTTGACAATGGAAAAACTTGATGATCTCTTCTATCACCCTTGCTTGACCGGTTTTGAGAGAAAAGGAAGAAGAGAGAAAAGCTTGACTTGGACTTGTATTATTGATATGAATGAAGGAAGTGTGTGTAAGTACCTTGAGTGCAATTTCTACATAAATAATAAAAGGAACTAACCACCCTTGACTCACTCCCCCCCTTGGCCGGTTTTAGGGGGGATGTGTCTCAACAAAATACTTTTTTTTTTTCTTTTTATTTTGTGTATAATTGTTAGAAAGTGTAAGTATAATGTACATGTAATAATAACTTGTAAGATTGAATATACATTAGTGAATTTAAGGTAGTTTTAGGTAAAAGTAATTTTTAATAGATCAAGGTAAAGTATAATGAGATCATTAAAATTGTAAAAATACATTTCTTGTAAAATTTGAGTGATATAATCATTATCGTGTAATTTTTAAGAAAAGCGTCGTAATAATTTAACTTTAACGATTTATGTACCAAATAAATTTGAAACACTAGGAAAACTAAAAATATAGTTTTTATAAACTAAATGTAAGTATCAAAATACATCGGGATCATTTTTGAAAGTAACGGATTAATTATTCAAAATAATAACTCACGCGATAAAGTTTATTTAATATAAAATTTACGCGACGAATGTGAAATGAAATGTTATGAATGAACCAATGAGATACAAATGATGTCAATGAAATGTAGACTAATCTTAGTCCATATGAAATGTACGTGATGTTATGATCATGAATTCGCCGCTAAACCTTTAAGGTTACGCGAATTTGAAACACGTAAACCAAGTTACGATAAATGTTGAAATAGTGAGGCATAAAATGTGTCGAGAAATGACCTGAAAGTACGGGTTGTCACATTCGCCCATCCAAAAAAGAATTCAGTCCCTGAATTCAGTTCGTGTTAGTCTATCGGGTTTAGGGTTTGATGTGGCAAACTTTCCCATTCCCGAGCAAAACCCTCAAAAGACTTTTTACCAACCAAATTTTCACTTAATCTCACAACTCATCAAACAAGAACTGTCATGAGATTAGGCTAAATTGGTTTGAAGGAGGACTTTTGAAAATTTGGCTCGATACGAATTGCTTACACATATAAGCCTACTACTCCCTTCATTGCATGATTCTTCCTGAATTAGACATAGGTGATCGGGCTATGTATAATTTAGGAGTAACTATGCAATGCTTGGACTAATCGACTCATATGTTGTTTGGTGTTGAGTCAACCGATGTTAAAATTGTGATGAACATCGAGGAGAGAAGACATGGAGAAGTGTCGTTAAAATGATAGTTAAAGTAAAAAAGAATTAAAATCTCGTAAATGATAACAAATCGGAAAGAAAATAAAGTACGATAGATGAGAATATTTTACAACGAGTGGTTTAGCAAAAGTAGTACATCTTAGGTTATAAAGATTCGGATACGATGGAAAACATAAACTTAGTACGGCATAGTACATAAGGAGAAATAAGACTGTTAATTTCCGAACTTCTTCAAGTCCTCGCGTTGTTGATACCTTGACGAGCTCCTCCTCCTCCTTCTAACATATATACATTCCCATGAGCACCTTCGACTTGTTGACCTTGGTTTTGAGGACATTGGTTCCGATAGTGTCCTTGTTCCCCACATCCGAAGCACGTAACTATGGTCTTGCCCTTACAGTCCTTAGCAAGGTGTCCTACTTTGTGACAGTTAAAGCATACACCACATGGACCATTATGATGTAGCGTGCATTGGTGGCATCGCGGTAAGTTTCCTGCATAAGCTCTTCCCCTTGTTGGTGCAGCAACATAGACCCTGGCGACTTCTTGTCTTCTATTCTGTTGTTGATGATGGTTAGTGTTACGGTTTTGGTTGTTGTTGTTATAACCTCCTTGGTCGTCTTCCCATTTTCTTTTGTTGTTGTTGGTTTGGTTATCGTTGTTGTTGTTGTTTTGGTTGGTGTTGGTGTACTTGCCTCTCTTCACTACCTGGGCCATGAGCTTTTGAGTCAATCGAATAGCTTCCTCAATCGTTACGGGTCGAAGTCACGTCACCTTGAATAATTTCGGGAAGTCCTTCAATGAAAGCCTCCAGTAGTTTCTCATTATCCGAAACCATAGATGGGCATAACACGGCCAATTCTTGAAACCTTCGAATGTAAGTGTCAATATCGTAACCAATAGTTTCCAACTCATAGAATTCGGTCTCCAACTTCTTCACCTCCGTACGCGGACAAAACTTCTTAGTCACTAAACCCTTAAATTCCTCCCAAGTAAGCTTGAAAGCATTCTCCATTCCAATCGGTTGAGCATAAGAATTCCACCAAGACAATGCTCCATCGAGTAATGTGCTCGTTGCAAACTTAACCTTACCGTCATCCGGACGGTTACAAAGCAAAAACACGATTCCAATTTTTCAAACCATCAACCATGGGTATGGCTCCCTCGGTACCTCGAAACTTAGTGGGATCTCCACTCTTGAAATCCTTGTAAGAACAGCTCTCAACTCCGGATCCTCCCGCATTTCGGCAGTAGCAATGAAGCTAGCGGCTTCAGCAGCGTAAGCCGCTGCCTCAGCCAGCAGCCCACTGTTTCCCTTTCAATCCTTAATGCCTCTGCTACACTATCCCTTACCAACTTTTGAATAGTCGCTTGGGTCATTACAGGTGTGGCTTTCTTCGGCGCCATATCTTCTTCAAAAAAGAGGAAATGAGACGTAGCAAAATCCGATGTTAATAATAAGCGCTCTAAAGAGATGTGATAAGAGATGATAAGTTTGAGGTTATGTTTCAAAAATGATCGTCGGTTTCCGAAAAGATGAGTTATGAGGTGTTGTGAGTGCTTCAAATATATGATGGTTTAGAGACTTAATGTGTGAATAAAGTGTAACTCGACATGTTAGTGGTGAAACAAAGGAGTGAGAGCGACTTCGCCTTATTTAAAAGTTTATCTCGGCATTCGTCGTTATCGATGATGAATCAGCTGATATAAAAATTGTGATAGGGAATGACAAGGAATTCTCCACGTTAGAGTATGGGGAAAAGATAATGGGATGGGCATTTAAGGGCATCCATGTGACAATCGTTTTGAAATGAAAGTAAATAACTCGAAAAATGTACGTATAACTCGCATGCAAAGTGAACATGCACTTGTGATGAATTGATGAGATGCTATGATAATGTAGTTATAGTCTAGGGTCAATGATGCAACCTAGTTCTCTATAACTGAAGCTCTGATGCCAATCTGTCACACCCCCAAATTACCTGTTTTGCAGCGGAATGGAATTCCTGGGGATTGACTGTCATATCATCACAGTTACAGATATATTGAACGACCTAAAGTGTCGTTTGGAAAATACATCGTTTGATTTAATAAAATAATCAGAGTTTACAAAGTATAGGTCCCAATTGAAAATCAACTTGTGCAGAAATAAGTTTGTTACAATTCAAACGATGTTTTAAAGTATGTAAAACCCAAGTGAAACGCGTCGTCACCGCGACTCAATGATATGTCCACATGCATGCCATGAAGTGAATACCTTAGATACCTGAGATAAAACATGCTAAAAGTGTCAACACAAAGGTTGAGTGAGTTCATAGAGTTTGTGTTGAAATGTAAAGCCTTTGAAAATCGTATATGCAGCAAAGGCATCGTAAATCGTTGAATAGGTAAAGACTATCAAATCGATTATGTAGCAAAGGCATTGTAAATCCACTCAGTTCCAAGTCCCGCCCATACAAAACTTGCTACCTGTGTGTTCACAAACACTTGAATATGCATAGTTTATGTTCAACAGAAATCGTCAAATGAATTCACAAAATAGTGCATGACTCAATGTATCGAAATCGTTTATGCAGCAAAGGCATTGTAAATCCACTCAGTTCCAAGTCCCGCCCATACAAAACTTGCAACCTGTGTGTTCACAACCCATTGCCAAAATGTATATATAGTTTATATTCAACCACACATCGTCAAATGAATTCACAATAGTACCTAACTCGACGTAGAACAATAGCACATAATCAATAGCACTTAACTCGACGTAGAACGATAGCACATAATCAATAGCACTTAACTCGACGTAGAACAATAGCACATAATCAATAGCACTTATCTCGACGTAGAACAATAGCACATAATCAATAGCACTCGAATCAATATAGTACAACATTCGGTTTTAAAACAATGGTGATCATGATAGAAATTATCCTTAATAATATAAAGTACTTGTGAAAAATAGTCGAACATGTATCTCCCCCAAAATAGTTTCAAACAATTGAAAATGGGGCTATGAAAACTCACAGTAATCCTTATAAAAGTTAAAGTACTTGTGAAGTAAATGAAAACAGTTTGAGCATGTATCTCCCCCAAAACAGTTATGAAAACAAGTAAAAGTAGGGGCTATGGAACTCACTTGGTAAACTGAGGCGATGACAAAAGTGAGTACACCGAGGTATAATGTGAAACTTAAATCTTGACCTATGATGAATGATATGACATGCAATGAGTTGCAATGTAATGTTATGCATGCATTTCGTATGTTATTTATACCATTTGCGAGTTTTGAAAATATTACTTATCGTCGAAAAATACTCGTTTGACGTCTTGACCAATCCAAAATCACTTTTCAAGTTTTTACGTCAAAATGTCATCCTACAATGGTTTTATAATGATTTATGGTGAAATTTTCACTTTTCGTCGTAAAACAATGTCGTCGGAATTTTCATGAAAGTGATAAAAATGGTTTTGGAAAACTAGTCGTAAAATAGTGTACGTCGCACGTTAGAGAACGAACTCGACAGTTTTGGAAAGTTTGTATCGAAATCTAGAAGTTTCAGTTCAGGAGTTTTCGTCCAAAAGGTCTCGAACATAAAGATAATAAGGGTTAAAGTTAGTGATTTTAGTTACCGTAGCACTTATCTCGTAAAAATAATATAGTTTTTCTAAAAATAATAGTTACGGCAAGTTTATGAAAACGTGTATATCTTAGTCGTTTCAAATCCGTTTTCTACGTATTATACGTCCTTAGCTTCGTATCAAAGTATACTAATATATTTTTGATAAGTCGAAATAATTTGTAAAGCTTAAGGCTCGTTTTTGACTCGAATAAAGTAAAAATAGTATGCTGAAATTTCAGAAAAATATATATTTCGTCGTCAAACTTGTAAAATCCATAACTTCTTCGTTATTACTCCGTTTTACTCCTCGTTCAAGCGACCGCCACGGATTCGTTTTAAAGTATATTTTCTAAATATCTAGGCCAAAATTCGTGCCTACTGTCGGATTTTCCAGAAAATCAAAACAAGGACAGAACACATTTTATAACTTGTCGAAAATAGTTTTTCTCGTACTAAACCTATTCCAATCCCTTCAAATCAACTCCAAAACTATTCTAATCCTACCATACACCTTCTTAGGGTGTCATGGGTTCCTAATCATCATCAAGACCAAAATATAACAAGGGAATAATTATAGGATGACTTTATATATATATAAACTCTAAAATCAATGTAAAAATGGTATAAATAAACACAAGTCTTGCATGTTTGCTATGAAAATGATACAATACATATGTAATGATAAGAAAAGATGAAAAATGATAGAAATATGCTTACAAGTGATATGATGAGGTGATTAGAACAAAGGTTTAACCTAAACACTCTAGGTTTTTATTTCAAAACCTTTAATAAGAGTGTAACTAGAGTGTTAAACACTTGACAATGGAAAAACTTGATGATCTCTTCTATCACCCTTGCTTGACCGGTTTTGAGAGAAAAGGAAGAAGAGAGAAAAGCTTGACTTGGACTTGTATTATTGATATGAATGAAGGAAGTGTGTGTAAGTACCTTGAGTGCAATTTCTACATAAATAATAAAAGGAACTAACCACCCTTGACTCACTCCCCCCCCCTTGGCCGGTTTTAGGGGGGATGTGTCTCAACAAAATACTTTTTTTTTTTCTTTTTATTTTGTGTATAATTGTTAGAAAGTGTAAGTATAATGTACATGTAATAATAACTTGTAAGATTGAATATACATTAGTGAATTTAAGGTAGTTTTAGGTAAAAGTAATTTTTAATAGATCAAGGTAAAGTATAATGAGATCATTAAAATTGTAAAAATACATTTCTTGTAAAATTTGAGTGATATAATCATTATCGTGTAATTTTTAAGAAAAGCGTCGTAATAATTTAACTTTAACGATTTATGTACCAAATAAATTTGAAACACTAGGAAAACTAAAAATATAGTTTTTATAAACTAAATGTAAGTATCAAAATACATCGGGATCATTTTTGAAAGTAACGGATTAATTATTCAAAATAATAACTCACGCGATAAAGTTTATTAAATATAAAAAAATTTACGCGTTGAATGTGAAATGAAATGTTATGAATGAACCAATGAGATACAAATGATGTCAATGAAATGTAGACTAATCTTAGTCCATATGAAATGTACGTGATGTTATGATCATGAATTCGCCGCTAAACCTTTAAGGTTACGCGAATTTGAAACACGTAAACCAAGTTACGATAAATGTTGAAATAGTGAGGCATAAAATGTGTCGAGAAATGACCTGAAAGTACGGGTTGTCACATTATGGAATGGTCATTGGTAATTGTTGATACTTCATCTTCATTTCGATCATCTACCTTTTTCTGTAAAGTCGCTAGTGTTCAAACACATCAAGTCGCTAGCAGTTTTTCCAAAGCAAGTCGCTACATTTTTTTAAATCACAAGTCGCTAGCATTCAAACCAAGTCGTTAGCATAACTGTTAAGAGTGTGTCAACAAGTCGCTACATGGTATGTCAAGTAGCTACGACTTGTAAATACAAGTCGCCAAATTTTATGTGTGTCAAAACGCACAAGTCGCTAATGACTTTTTGACTCAAAAGTAACACAACTCGCTAAGAAGAACATTTGACCATTTTTTTTTTTCGGCGTTTTTTTCCGACCAAGATTCCGACCAAATTCATAGTTATCCAGAAAAGCAGTTTTGACCCAGAAAAAATGCATTTAAGATTCATTGTATGACTGTTGTTGTAAAAGCAGTTTTCGGACAGATATGTTTTTGACTATATTCATTATTCATTGTAAAAGCAGCAGTTTTGACCCAGAAAAATGACCACATGACCCAATGACTTTTCTTTTGGTACAAAACATTGTCACAGAAACTGATATTAATCGCATTGGTATGACAAAGGACATGTAACATTGTTTACCAAAAAAACAACAATTCCGACCATTAAAACAGTAAACAAAAACAGTTATAAAACATGTATCAACAACAAACCAGACAAGCCTCATAAACCGAACCATGAAACAACCATATAAATCATCAAAACACAAAAACCTTGGCTCTGGTACCAATTGTTAGGATCCAAATATTATTGTGTTTGATGATTCGGGTGGTCTTGGATGATCAAAATACATGTTTACCATTTTAGAGAGAGAAACTAGAGAGAGAGAGGGTGTTTTTGCTAGAGGTTTACACAAAGTATGGAATATTAGATTGAATGAGAAGCACCACCCCTTCCATGGATGGAAGGGGTATTTATACTTACAAATACACGACCTCCTATCGGCCTGTGGATCAGGTATACAGTGGGTAAAGACCCGTCCTTCCTCCACGGTGTTACACTAAACTATTCTACGCTACTGACAAACAAATAAACTACTAAATAACGTAACAAACGACACGTCTACGAGCTAACATATGCTAGACTTATAATTGGGGTGACCGACACTTTAACATGGAATTTTCTAATTCCTAACATCTTGCAATATTATTTCTTTGCAACATATTGATTTAAAGAAAAAGCAAAACCTGATAATAGCATATCGTGTGGGTGGGTGCATGATTGAACGTATTGCAATGGGCAGAAACTCTTGCATTAGCATGTGATATTCATGCGATTTTAGGCCAATGAGCTTCCTATCCTTTAGGCTCACCAAACAAGAGAAATTTGAACAATAGCCTTGTGGTACCCTGATGTTGTGTAAAGTTTCACAAAAAATATCTTTTTCAGCATTTGTTAATGTGTAACCTGCTGGAGGTAGTGTTGTTTTGTCTTGTTCTTGCATAGCAAACAACTCTTGTTTTACCCCAACTCAGCCAGATCCAATCGAGCATTCAGTCCATCTTTCGTCTTTCCTGGAACATGTAGCAAAGTTCCGACGAGACTCTCAGCAACATTCTTTTCTACATGCATAAAATCAATACAATGTGGAACAGAATTATGCCTCCAATACCTAAGTTTTCGTTACCAAATGTTGAATTTCTTCCAATACGCACCGTTTTGTCCGTTCACTTGGCTTGAACTACCCTCTACTTCTGTTATGTTTCTTTTCTACTTTTGAATCTTCCCACCTCTGCCTCTCGTATCTTCTTGGTTTTCTGATGCATTATTGTTTGTTCGTTTTCCTTTTCCTCACTTATTTTCAATATGTTGTACCTCGTTGGATATTTGTTCCCCGGTCATTGGATTTGGAGCCGGGAGAAATTCTTGTTGTCCATTAAATGCCTTCCTTTGCCTTCTGAACGGATGGTCATATGGTAGATATCGTCTGTGACCAACATAACTTTGCTTGGATGAGGCAGAAAGTCTAACACAGTTTGTATCTTTCCCACATACTACACAACCTTTGAATCACTGTACGGGCAGCCACATAATGTGCCAAGTGCAGGGTAATCATTTATTGTCCATAACACAACGGCACGTAGATTAAAGTTATCTTTTGTGGATGCATCATATGTATCAACCCCTGTATCGAATAAGGTTTTCAGATCATCAACAAACGGTTCTAGAAAAACATCGATATCATTTCCCGGGTATCCCGATATTAATACCGAAAGCATGATAAACTTTCTTTTTATACACAACCATGGAGGAAGGTTGTATATGACAGTTAAAACTGGCCATACACTGTGATGCCTATTTCCTGAGTTGACGTCAACCCCATCAGCCGATATTCCTAGCTGTAGATTTCTTGGATCTTAAGCAATTTCAGGGAATTTTTCATCTATGGTACGCCATGCCTTTGAATCTGCGGGGTGACGTAACACACCATATGTTATCCTCCGTGTCGCGTGCCATCTTAAATCTTCTGAAATACTTTCTAGCTTAAATAGTCGTTGCAGTCTTGGTATAATTGGAAAGTACCACATTACCTTTGCTGGAATGTTTTCGTACACTTTATGTGTCTTATTATCCACCTTCCATCTTGATATCCCACAATTTTGACACGCAGTCAAATCCTTGTCATCCTTCCAGTAAAAAAGGCAGTTGTTGATACATACATGTATCTTTTTGTATCCTGATCCCATCAATTTCAAAATTTTTTTGGCTTGATAAGTTTTTTCCACCATTTCGGTACCAGCAGGCAGCATCTTCTTTAACAATCCTAGTAATTCAGTAAAGAACTTATCAGAGCATCCGTACTTACCCTTCAAGTTGAGTAGTTTAACTATTGCGGACAACTTTGTGAAGTCAGGACATCCTGCGTAAAGAGGCTTCTTTGCGTCTAATAAAAATTGTTGAAACTTGACAAGATCATCCTCATCAAAATTATATTTTGTAGCATTAACCATTTCTACTGTTGCTGGGACATCTGTTGGAATATATGAAGCAAAATCCGTGTCGTCAACAAACTCTGTTGTAGCGTTAACAGGTGTTTCGGTACTTATTGATGACTCATCCTTCTCTCCATGTTTAGTCCAGTTTAGGTAGCTTAGATCAAACCCATTGCTGAATAAATGGAACTGCACTTTCTCCACTTTATGCTCTATGTGGTTTAAACAATCTGTACACGGACATGGCATTGAAAGAGCATTTTTCTTAACTCGTGGGTCGATGTTCCCTATCTTCCGCAAGTTGTGTACTGCATAATCAATAAACGCTGCTACTCCATCAACATAAGATTTGTTGGTCCTATTAGTTCCTATCCAAGACTTGTCCATGTTTATAAATGTGTCCCACTTATCCGAGCAGCAATGTTTATAAATGTAGTCCCTGCAGCCATGTTAAAAAGACAGTCCAAGTTATTGAAGATTATACAAGACAACATCAAACTTCAATTGATGATCTTAAAAGTTTAAAAAGACATTCCAAGTAATGAGGATAGCTCAAAGATTGAATGTGGTATTGAATTATGCTAAGAATTGAATAAAGTCTAATGAAATAGTTCCTAAAGGGATGTTTGGGTCAAGGAAAAATAAGAAATTAACTAGCTAAATTATGGTTCCATGTTCATGTGGTAACAGGCTTAACATGGTTTCTTAAATTTTTTAACCAATTAACTATCTAAATTTAACAAGAAAATGACATAATTTACAAGAGGATATCTCGAAACAAATGTTCAATTAACTAATAGGCTTAACAGGGTTATTTTATGTGTTACAACGATGTGTACAAAAGGAAGATAACAATACTTACCAGTGGTGACGGGACTGGTGGGTCTATGACTGGAGAGTTGTGGTGGTGACGGGATTTGTGGTGAGATGAGAGGGAGGTGTGGCGGTACAGGAGGAGGAGGAGTTAATTTTTGCAATTAGTTTGGAATGGCCTTGATGCAACTTTGGGGGGAATAAATTTAATTTGTGGGGGGAATTTTAAATTTTCTTAAATTTTTGAAAAGTTTTCATATTAGTTTAAAAATGTTTTTTCTCTTATGATTTAATGATTTTTTTTTTCATTTAATTAGTTTAAAAAGGTTATTTATTCATAATAAATAAAATAAAATTCAGAAAAATACAATTTTAAATATATATATATATATATATATATATATATATATATATATATATATATATATATATATATATATATATATATGTTTAAGTATTTAGGACTTTTAAAAAATAATTTTAAATTTTATGCTTAAATTTACAATATTTGGTATTTTTAGGATTAAGTGCATTTTAGGTTATTTCGACTTTTGTTAGTTGATTTATTTGCTTATTTAGTTGTTTTTAGTTAACAAAAAAAAAGTAAAGTAACTCCCAGTACCGTCTTCCACGGGTTATGGGTCCCAATACCGTCTTCTACGGTGTATGTGGGAGGTTGTGACGTAGACAGCCTTACCCCTACCTAAGGTAGAGAGGCTGCTTCCGGTTCTACCAAAGGTTGAAAAGGACCTCTGGCCTTGCAAGGGGTGAGGATCGAACCCTTGAGAGGCTGCTTCCGGTTCTACCAAAGGTAGAAAAGGACCTTCGGCCTTGCAAGGGGTAATGATCGAACCCTTGACCTCTTTCTCCAGAGGCAAGAGTGTTAACCACTTGATCTAACCTTGCTCTTTTTTTGTTTTTAGTTTATGTTTCATAAATTTATTCACAAAATCCAAATATCTTTCATTATTCTTTATCACCCGATCACGAACCGAACGCGAATTTCCATTCACACTCCGTTGGGACTTAAAACGACCTGGGGGATATCTTATATTTCTAGAAAATATTGTGTTTTGACTTTCTTTTACCAAATTGGGATTTTCATTCTCGGGTAGCCAGCAAATTGACCATTTGGTCGGGTTTTTCATATGCTTACATTTTATATATACTATTGATTGAATCATGTCGTAACATGACACTCTAAGCAACTATAACCCAATGCTTTTGACTCATATTATAGTGTGAATATTATATGAACTGTATTAAAGTTATTAAAGGTGGGCACGTTAATTTTGACATTTTAGGATGACATAAAATCATTAACTCGCGTGTCTTACTCAAAACACTGTGTGAAACTGTGTTTAGGGTTGCGTTAGATACGTTGGGCACGGTAACACAACCCTTGTGCGTTTTCGTGCGTTTTAGTCGGTCCTATACGTTTTCGTCCGTGTTCATACGTTTTCTTAGTTTTGTACATGTTTTCTTCCGATTTTGTACGTTTTTACACGTTTTCGTCTCTTTTCATGTGTTTTCGTCCGTTTTTGTACGTTTTTACACTTTTACACATTTTCATACGTTTTTACACGTTTGCGTCTTTTTTCATACGTTTTCCACGTTGCGTACGACTTTGTCCTTTTTAATAAGTTTTTTATACGTTTTGTTTTTGTTTACACGTTTTCGTCCGTGTTTACATTTTGTCGCTGGTTTTTCATGTTTTAGTCCGTTTGTATAAGTTTTTGACCGTTTTCGTCCGTTTCTAGCCGTTTTCATCTATATTAGACGTTTTCGTCCGTTTTCATCTGTTTTACATATTAACGTACATTTTATTACGTTCTTATACGTTTTCGTCCGCTTTAGTTCGTTTTTTATCCGTTTTAGCCATTTTCATATGTTTTGAAGACTTTTCGCCGTTTTCATACGCTTTCTTACACTTTTACACATTTTCATACGTTTTTACGTTTTGCGTCATTTTCATCACGTTTTCCACGTTTTCGTACGACTTTGTCCTTTTTAATCAGTTTTTATACGTTTAGTTTTGTTTACACGTTTTCGTCCATGTTTACACTTTGTCGCTGGGTTTTTCATGTTTTAGTCCGTTTGTATAAGTTTTTGACCGTTTTCGTCCGTTTCTACCCGTTTTCATCTATTTTAGACGTCTTCGTACGTTTTCATACGGTTTCATATGTTTTACATATTAATGTACATTTTCTTAAGTTCCATACGTTTTCTTACGTTCTTACACGTTTTCGTCTGCGTTAGTCCGTTTTTTCCGTTTTATCCGTTTTTAAGACTTTTCGGGTCAACCCAAGAAGCGAAGTGAATTCATATTCGGTTTTCGGCTCGCTTCGGTTTAATTCTAGTTCGGTTCGGTTCGGTTTTCATGTTGAACCGAATAAAAAAATTACCGATTTAACGAAACCAAACAACCCGATAACCAAACGGATAAACACCCCTAATTTATAGTGATAGTTTAAAAGGAGGACTTGTTTTGCGTTTTTAAAGTTTAGGTCTTTATAGTTTGAATTCATAAGGAGTTACAAGTATCTTCTCTATCACACTATCCCCACAACTCTTCTTCAACCTTTCTTATCAATCTTTCAATAATATCATATTTTACCCAATTTCATTATCAATGGCAGCACCATCACCACAAAACCATTTGGCTAAGCGTGTTATTGATGACCTAATTGAGTTTAGCGAGGAGACATCTGTTGATGGTTACATGAGTTTCTTCAAGGCTCAGCAAATTTCCAGTCTCCGTGGCTTTATAAACCGGATGCGCGAAGAGGCCACCACAGTAAAGAATGAGATTGCGCAGTTTAATGCTTTAATTGCTGAGATGGTAGCTATGGGAGATGGGGATGAATATTTTGACACATTGATGGATCTTAGGCATGAACTGGAGGCTGCGAGGACTAAGCTGCAGGGGTTGAATGATCTCATTACTCAAGCTGAGGAGGATATCGAGACCAAGGAAGAACAAATTAAGTCGATGAATGGTTGAAGGGTTGCTCGCTATGTAAAGGTATGGTTTCTTTTGCTCTAGTGTCATCTGTTTATAATGTCTAATGTCTTGGTTTAATATTATGGTTTGTAGATATATTAACAATGAAACATGTATGGATCTTTTAATGGTTTATCCAATGGAATGGAATGGGATGCGCTCGCTAGTTTGTTTCATCTTTTTTTAATGTCGTTTTGCATTTAGGAATTGGTTGTGGTGTTTAAGTTCATATATGGTAGAATGTATTATTGTAGGTTTGAGGTTGATCCAATCATAGTGGTGCATCTCATGTGTCGTGTTCAATGTTGAGCTATGGATATGCGGTTCATAAGTGCTTTGCTTAGGTTGTTCATTTTTTAGGTTGTTGTCAATTTTTAGGGTGTTTTTGTTGTTCTTTTTGCTTTAAGTTAATTTCATTTACATGATTTCTTGATTTTTTAACTGTTGGAGGATGTTAGAGCTTATTTAAGTGCTTATAAATAGCTTATTTATAGGCTTAAAGTAAGGTCTCAGGGCTGTTTGTTGTGTCAGCAGTCCTTGGTTGGATTTGATTATTTTTGTGCTTACTTGTTTATCTGGGACTGCTTATTAGTTATAGTTGCTTAATTAGTTGCTTTAATTCCATTTTTTGATTTTCTTTCTACATTTGTATGCGCCATGTGGTGAGATTTTAGTGTAGCTGCAGTTATATGTGTCTTTGATACAGCTGGTTTGAAGTTATATGGGTGTTTGGGACTGTGGGTAAGAACCATTTCTGTCATGGGTGTGTTGGTTTCAAAATGCAGCCAAAAATGAAATATTTAAATTCTATATTATCAATTTGGAGCCACATTTTAAAATTATCAAATTTGGAGCCAAATTTCAGCCAAAATTTTTAAAAGTACTTAGGAAATTTTGATTTCCGTAATTGAAAAACTGCCCCATAATGAGACCTAATTTTACTCCAATAAATCAGGATTCAAGCTAAACAACCAGAACTTCAATTTTTACACCATTATTTACCAATTAAGTTTACTAATTTTCTTTAATACATTACTTCTGACGAATCATGGCAACTCAAACCAATTGTCAGGATGATTTGGTTTATTCTGATCGTGAAAATGATAACACATTTGGATATGAATCAGAGGCGTATTCAGATGAGGGTGAGGATGCTGAAAACAACCATTCAAATGCGAATGTTGTTAAGAGGGGCATAACTAGGTTAGCTAAGTTTTGCAGGGATTATGGAAAAACCGACGGAATAAAGGTCAGTGTAACCTTCGATGCACTGAATAGGATATCAGGAAAAAACAGGGCATTGTTTTCGATTTTTTTGGGTGATTTGGTTCGTGAGCATATAGGTGTCAAAGGATTCTATCCTGGAGGAAGGTTGATTCAGAAGCAAGAGATAAAATGTGGGACGAAATCACGGTACACATATACTTTTTTTTAACTAGTAGTAGCTTGGCTGTCGTAGGTACAAGGTGTTAATAAGTTTATCTCTGCATTTACATTGTGTGCAACTAATTAACAACATTGTGTTAATCTTTGCAGCGATATTTTGATGTTGACTTGACAGTCCGAAAGCTGATAATGAATCGTCTTGGTCAACTTCTAAGGAATTTCAGAAGGAAATTGACGGAAAACTACATATTGCCCAACCAAAATACCCTTTCAAAACTTAATGAAGTCCCGGCGAAGTATAGTGCAATTATAAAAGCTGAAGATTGGGTAAATTTTGTAAACTACACGGCCACCGAGGAATACAAGGTGTTAATTATTCATTTTTATTCAAGTTCAAATATCTGTCACATTTGATGTTTCTATATATATTAGTTGTATACTATCAGCATTACTACATCTAAACACCTTTTTTATTTTGTGTTGCAAGGTGAAATCAGCTGCATCTAAAGTGGCGCGTTCCAAGTCTGTTTATCAGCATAGAATGGGACGAGGTGGATACGCTCGTGTGATGGATAAAATGGTAACATTAAACATTAAACATTTGCATTTAATAGCATCGTACTTTCGTTTATATTGGTTTATCTTACAAGTGTATGTATTTGATGTTTATAAGATCGAGAATAAAGAAATTGAACCAGATGAAGAACCACCGCGTGGTACGTTGTGGTTGAAAGGAAAGGTGAATAAAGACGGAGAATTTTACGATGATGATATCAGAACAGTTGGACAAAAAATTGTAAGTTTGACTCATTTTATGATTATGTTTATTGTTAGTTATAAGTTAATACTGATAGTGTATTAGTTAAAACTGATAGTGTATTAGTTAAAACTGTTAGTTATAAGTTAATACTGTTATTTATAAGTTAATACTGTTATTTAAAATTTAATACTGGTAGAATTAAATAACCTATTTCCCATATTGTGTGTGCAGAAAGAGACGGAGGAGAAGATCAAACAAGGAACCTTGAAGCTTGATCATGGCACTGATGCCATGACATTTGTATTAGGTAAGGAAAAGAGAGGATATACGAGAGGAGTGGGAGGTGGAGTAACCTACAAGAGGTATTTTGATCTTCCTCGAATCAGACAAGCATCTGATGAAAGAGTGATGTCACTTCAAAGTGAACTTGATAATGAGAGGCGCCAACGTCAAGAAAAAGAGGCGGTAATACAGGATTTGATGAAACAATTGGCTGCACAAAGGGGGTAGTTGCAGTCAACGGCAACTCCATTGACACAAAAGGAAGTAAGACATAAGAAAGTAACATTCCATCTTTTTTTTACCCTTTTAAATACTCCTGCAGTCTTCTTAAACAATTTATATTTCAGGTGTCTCAGGTGAACATTAATCTTATAAATAGCAGTGTTGATGAGGATGCCGGAACACGTGTTGCTGGACGTGAGAAAATTGCGAGCATTGAGAAGTCTAATGGACTTGCAACTTTGGAAAAGGAAATGGAAATAAGTGTAAGTAATAAATCACCCCCCTGGGATTTTTGAATTCTACATACATGTATTATTTACCGTGTATTATACATATAGGAAACTGTTAAATCTGTCGCATCTAAGAAATCGACTAGATCAAAACGAAAGGATTCTTCATGTCAAATTTTCGGATCACAAGAACAGGAGTCTCCATTAACAGTACTACCACAAGTATGTATTTAAGCATTTTCATATGTTCTTTAGTTTAATTAATTACTGATACATATATACATGCAACAAATTATCCTTTTAGGTAATTAAGTGCAGACTGTGGCACTTAAAGAAATCAACTATTCTTGCGGAGGGTAATGTGTACAAAACTGATGGAAAACAAATGCTTCATAACAAACCACTCCCAAAGGATTGCTACAGAGTGTCTATTGAAAAAGCTTTAGTGGATGCAGCGTGCATACCGGATGTAGGAAGTAACGGTCTCAAAACAGTTAAGGATGCAGTAGGTGGTTTTTATGCATGGCCAAAGGATCAAGTGGTTTTCGATGAAAAGGTACATACATGCATGTGTTTTATAAACCTACATATATCATTCTTCATATTTAATTCAGTGTTTGATACCTCGGCTTTTGTTTCCTACAGGTAACACCACCAAGTACCATAAAACTGATTGGTGAGAACAGAACTGCACCTAAAATACAAACGAAGCGCTACGTCTCTAGTGAGAATTATTGAGAATTTTATTATGTACGACATTACAATTATTGAGAATTTTATTATGTACGACATTACAATTTTATATACATTCCAATTTTATTGTATTTGAATATATATTGAATATATAATATATATATATATATATATATATATATATATATATATATATATATATATATATATATATATATATATATATATATATATATATATATGAATTTGTTTTGATATATATTGATTTCTTATATGTGACTAAAAGATTCATATAGTCACAATTATTAACACTTTTTTGTCACAGTTTGCTTAATTCGATGTGCGACTAAATGTTAGAAAATGCCACACAAACATAAAATTCAAGTGGCCATTGGATGATCAATAGTCACACAAAACACACATTTCTTCACTTTACACACCATATGGTCACATTTATTAACACTTTTGGCCACTTTATGCTTAATTGTATGTGACTAAATACACAAGACAAACATGCTTTGTGTGACTAAATGTTAGAAAAGGCCACACAAACATAAAATTAATGTGGCCATTGGATGAGCAATAGTCACACAAAACACACATTTCTTTCACTTAAAACACCATATGGTCACACTTATTAACACTTTTGGCCACTTTATGCTTAATTGTATGTGACTAAATACCCAAAACAAACATGCTTTGTGTAACTAAATGTTAGAAAAGGCCACACAAACATAAAATTCATGTGGCCATTGGATGATCAATAGTCAATCAAAACACACATTTCTTCACTTTAAACACCATATGGTCACACTTATTAACACTTTTGGCCACTTTATGCTTAATTTGTATGTGACTAAATACCCAAAACAAACATGCTTTGTGTGACTAAATGTTAGAAAAGGCCACACAAACATAAAATTAATGTGGCCATTGGATTATCAATAGTCACACAAAACACACATTTCTTCACTTAAAACACCATATGGTCACACTTATTAACACTTTTGGCCACTTTATGCTTAATTGTATGTGACTAAATACACAAAACAAACATGCTTTGTGTGACTAAATGTTAGAAAATGCCACACAAACATAAAATTCAAGTGGCCATTGGATGAGCAATAGCACCATATGGTCACACAAAACACCATTTCTTCACTTGAAAGACCATATGGTCACACTTATTAACACTTTTAGCCACTTTATGGTTAATTGTATGTGACTAAATACCCAAAAGAAACATGCTTTGTGTGACTAAATATTAGAAAAGGCCACACAAACATAAAATTCTTGTGGCCATTGGATGAGCAATAGTCACACAAAACACACATTTCTTTCACTTTAAACACCATATGGTCACACTTATTAACACTTTTAGCCACTTTATGGTTAATTGTATGTGACTAAATACCCAAAACAAACATGCTTTGTATGACTAAATGTTAGAAAAGGCCACACAAACATAAAATTCATGTGGCCATTGGATGATCAATAGTCACACAAAATACACGTTTCTTCACTTTAAACACCATATGGTCACACTTATTAACACTTTTGGCCACTTTATGATTAATTGTATGTGACTAAATACACAAAACAAACATGCTTTGTGTGACTAAATGTTACAAAAGGCCACACAAACATAAAATTCAAGTGGCCATTGGATAATCAATAGTCACACAAAATACATATTTCTTCACCTTAAACAACATATGGTCACACTTATTAACACTTTTGGCCACTTTATGCTTAATTGTATGTGACTAAATACCTAAAACAAACATGCTTTTTGTGACTATACAGTGTTTATGGTCACTAATACGGATTAATCCAACAAAATTTTTACCTAATTAGTCACACGTGTTACGGTTTTGGTTACTCTTTTGCAATAGAGACTAAAAAAAGTCAAACACGTGACCATAGATTACCTATGGTCGCGCGACCTTTAGTCACACACGGCCGAAAAATCATGTGTGACTATATGTATATCGTCACACATATTCGGTGTGGCCAAATCCACTTTTTGTTCTAGTGTTTATTTTATCAGCAAATGCTATTATGTCATCAAAAGGGTTGCAGGTCATTTGCTGCAATCCACACAGTTAATGGGCATACCTATAGTACGAACAGAGCCGCGTGTGAGGCTATGGGTCTGTTACAAGATGACCAGGAATGGATAGTGGCATTGCAAGAATCGTCGGCCACAGCAACTGCATCGCAACTCAGATCGCTGTTTTCGCAAATCCTTTTATTCACAGACGTTTCTAATCCGTTAACTTTGTGGCACATGTTTTGGAGGCAAATGTCCGATGATATCCCAAGAGTATTATCAGAACTGTTGGGCATACAACGGTTATTTGTGAATGATCCAGAACTAGAAGAAGGGGTTTTATACGAGTTACAAGTGTTATTGGCCACGCACGAAAAATCTCTGAAAGATTTCGGCCTACCTGCACCGCCATCGGACCTGATCAGGATCTTCAACAAACGAGCAGTTATGGAAGAAAAAATTACAACCGCGCGGAAATGGATGCAGAAAGCAGACGGTTAATACCGCAACTTAATCAGGCACAGCGAACTGTATTTGATACCATTATGCACACAATTGTGTTACAAAGACAAGAATTACTATTTGTTTACGGCCATGGAGGGACTGGGAAAACCTTTTTATGGAAGGCGATCATTACTACACTTCGTGCACAGGGGAAGATAGTATTAGCAGTCGCATCGTCGGGTATAGCATCGTTATTACTGCCCTCCGGTAGGACTGCACACTCAAGGTTCAAGATACCCCTCCAATTAACAGATGAGTCAGTTTGCATGATCAAGAAAAATACCCAGTTAGGTGAGCTGCTGAAACAGACGGCGTTAATAAGATGGGACGAGGCCCCAATGAACGAAAGAAAATGTTTCGAGCCGTGGGACAGAACTCTTAGAGACGTTTTGGACACACTGAATTGTCTGTTTGGTTGGAAGCCGGTGATGTTCGGCGGAGACTTTAGGCAAACGCTGCCAGTTAAAAAGGGTGCTTCCAAAGAGGTTATCATTGCAGCATCAATAGTACAATCATACCTATGGCCACACTTTAGAATTGTTTTCTTATCAGAGAGTATGAGACTCCGGAGACCATGTATGACAGATTCAGAAAGAGAAGAAACTGAATACTTTTCAGAATGGCTATTAAACATAGGCAACGGCAATATTGGTGAGTATGACGCTGACGATCCACAAAATACAAAGTGGGTGCAGATACCGGAACGATACTGCTTTCAGTCAGACGATGATGGGCTGTCGCAACTAATTGATTTTATATACGATGCTCCGTCGATGCGGTCACCGACAGCAATGACGTTTCAGCAAAAGGCAATCGTCTGCCCCAAAAACGAAACAACTGACGTGATAAATGACCGTGTGCTTCAGACTGTTCAATGAACCTCGAAATTTTACACGAGTGTCGATGATGTTGTACCTGTTAGCAACGATGGTGGCGCAACAGAATTGTTGTATCCCATTGAGTACCTGAATTCAATGAAGTTTCCAGGCATACCCCCACATAAACTTGAACGTAAAGAAGGTGTCCCTGTAATGCTGCTACGAAACTTAAAATTGACAGGAGGACTGTGTAATGGAACACGTATGATTGTTACTCAGCTCCTTACACGGGTGGTCGAAGGAAAAATTATTACAAGTACAAGAATTGGAGAAAAAGTGTTTCTCCCAAGGATCATATTAACTGTCAAAGAGGAAAAGATGCCGTTTATATTCAAGCGAAAACAGTATCCTGTGAAGCTATGTTATGCGATGACGATCAATAAAAGTCAAGGACAATCGCTGGAAAGAATTGGCGTATATTTTCCTGAACCTATATTTGGACACGGGCAACTATACGTGGCTTTATCCAGAGCTACATCACCCGAGGGTCTAAAAATTCTCATAGGAACCCAACCAGAAAAACCTTTTAACACTACTAAAAACATAGTGTACACAGATTTCCTGGACCAAATTATGTCGCGTCAGGTTTCGGGTGACTTTCCTTTCACTCTTTCTTAACATAGTACACATAAGTATGTGGGCATAATATAGTCATCCATAGACCGCTTACTATCACTATTGCACTTTGCACAGCGATACCAGTTCTCACATTGTTAGACTGATCTGTTCCAGTAGTATAAGACATATCTCTACCGTTATTATTGATCGCATAGGTTGATTAACAGTTACATGACATATGACGCACACACAAAATCAAATATATGTTCAATGCCAATACCTGTTACAGTTTTAATATCATTTTTGTAAACCGCGTGCAAGAGTTTTTGATTGCCTAAAGTATGTGCAGGCTAATAGTTAAAGACTTACAATAAATTGAAATGTCGAAAGAAGGTGAAGAAACGGTTCCGACCCAGGAGGAAACGTCTACAGAATCAAAGGACAAAGGAAAATGGCAGCGACAGAACCTGAGACAGCTGTGCTTCAACAAATGATGCTTGTAGAGCTAAAGGACAAAGGCAAACTCCCCATGACCGATCCCAACATAGCTAATATTGCTGACATAATCGCTACTGACTCAACTAAAGTCCTAGAGGTTAAGGTCTACCGTAAGTGGATTGCAAGAAATGTGCCCGACCCTAACCCAACCGGTCTATGCTTCATCTTGCTTGACCGCCAGGTAACATAAACCCACCTAACATCACAAAAATATAAACAGGTATACAATTAGTATATATGACGTTTATCAATACAGGGGAACGCGATACAAGCAAATGTGGAAGTGTGAGATATCAGACAATTCGAAGTGAGTATGGAAATGAACTCATGTTACAGAATTCAGAGGTTTGGATCAAAGACAACAGACAACTGGCAACCTACCTTGAAAAAAGACACAACACTACTTTTTGGAAAGTTTACACAAGTTACCCCAATGCCAGATGACGGTTTCCCAAACCACTTTTTCAACTTCGCTGCTTATAACGAGCTTGGACCACGTGCTGACAACCGCGAATCGATTCTCACAGGTAAAAATATAATTTTTTGACCGACATAATGACATACAAGTAACAAAACGTTGGGACATGTGCGCAGACTATATTGGTATTATCCACAATGTTAGCCGGATCAAGGAATTCGGAGGGTCGACAACAAACCGGATACTCCGCAAAAACATACAAATCCAGAATCTTAAGTAAAAACTAACTCTTAATCTATAACTTCCTACAACAATAAAAGAACAAAACTGATAATGATTCGTTTTCTTATCAGTGGAAACAACATCACCTTAAGTTTGTGGAACGAGATGGCAATAAAGTTTGAAACAGACATCGCGAAGCAGTCAGACCAGCCGGTCATAATGGCAGTCAGTTCCTGTATAATGAAACGATTTGGCGGGACCATACAGCTTTCTGGAACCCTTGCTACAAGTTACTATCTGAACCCTGACCTACCGGAGGCGAATCATATATGTGAAGTGTAAGTGTAACAACCATAATAGTGTATTACCAGTAACAATTTACAAACACTTATCTGCCCGTTAATGAACCTTATATGTAGGTACAATGAGTTACTTGGACCGGTTCTGCCAATAACGTTTGAGACAAGCCAGCAGCAGCGGGCTTAGCAACCGACCATACAGCCACCGTTAACAATTGCAGAACTTTTGCAGATCAGCCCCGAAACTGTTATGGTAATGCACACACATGTTGTGAATACAATGTAAAACTTTATAATGTGTTAACAACAATTATGAAACAGCAAGAAGAAAGCTTTACCATTGAGGGAGTTATAACAAAGATTGAAGAAAATATGGAATGGTACATGAACAGATGCAAGGTTTGCAACAAAAAAATCGAAGATAAAGGCCCCCACTGGCATTGCCAAGAGTCCGGGACAGATACAAACTCATCTTACAGGTATCTAATATAGCTTAGGAATTTATAAATACGAGCGATATTTTGCGAATACAACCATTTAGAGATACTAATTACTTCCACATTTCCAGTTACTGTTTCAGGACTGTGGTTGCAGACGTCACAGGAACTGTTGTCGTTAGTTGTTTTAGCCCACAGGCTCACTCACTTTTACCACCTTGCATAGAAGTCATCAGTTACATATCAGATAGGAATCCCTACATTTTGCCTCCGATAGTCAAAGACCTTGAGAGGACAAAACACTGGTTTAGGGTGCATTTCGGAACAGGCAGCCATAAAGGGTTTCCAAGACTAATCTTAGACCACGCTGAAGATGCAGCACCGCCATTGCTCCCCCCAGCTGAAACTGAAGGTAGCTCTTCTACTGCGTCAACCGTGGAAGAACAAACAGCTGTGACCGAGCTCCTGACAGAAACTCTTACACCACCCCCATCATCAGCAGAAGCCACATAAAAGAAATATGTTATTCTACCGTTATCAGCACCCGGTGTGAAGAAACAACTCTTCGAACCAATACCAGAAGAAAAGGAAGACCCAGAGCCGAAAAAGCAAAAGACAGGTTAACGAAGATGAAATCGTAAGCGCCTCAGAAACTAAAATACCTTTTGCATAGCAGCCATATAAGTGCTGCAAAAAATAGTATCTAAACTGTTGTAGGAACCTGAAAAACACCAACCTATGACTACTATGTACATAGACGTAGCAGATAACTGTACCAGGAACGTAGTAAGCTACACATTTTGTAAAACCGCGCGACACCTGTATGGTGTACTTACAAACGTATATATAAAGCTATGATTGTGGTACCTTAGTGCCACAACAATTTTGAGACACTTATGCATATGTTGCAGCGACCCGTCTAATATGTATATATGAGTTGAAAGCACGTTTTAAAACCTCTGCACCATATACGTAAATTATACAAAGAGAAATTTTTTCGATCCCTTAGCAAGTCATAAAGCTAACCAAAAATAAAAACAAAACTGGAACTGCAGGCAAACAAATTGCGGCAAACAAACACAAACACAACTCAAACCTTTTAGCGAACCGAAATGTACCACTGTTAGCATAGAATCAACCACTTACTAAAACAAACCCAAAAAACACTCACAACACAATAACATCCTAACAGAAGAAGTCCACAAAATAAACACAAGCTAAATGCCATAATTTTTCATTCATAAAACATCCTTACAAGTGCTTCAATTCAATGGGCGAACCATGACCAGCAAAACAAAACTATAACCCATTACAGGTTACATCCACCCATTGACTGTACATACATTAATCATCCCAGTACAATACCAACAAATTTACACCAAAAGCCTACTTAACGACAGAGCATCATTACTATTAACTTAGAAACACCTAACACCAAGAAAACGACCCCAGAACCACACTAACCATCCGAGAGCGCTTCCTCCAACTCCATGAACGATACTTGCTTTTCCTTCTCGGCTATACCATCACGAATAGCATCGATTAAACCTTCAAGAGCCAGCAGAGTCTGACGATCAACACGCTTAAGCTCTACCAACCCTTCCAAACCAGCAACAACCTTTTCATTCGAAGGCCTAAACCATTGAGTCTCAATAGTCGTTTGTTCACGTTTTTGAAGTTTCCCAATCAACTGATTGCGTTCCTCCTCCATACGAGTCAAGAAATTATGATCCTCAGATACTTCATTGGTAAACAAAATATAAGCACTTGCAAGATCATCGGAACCAGACGCGGCCATAATCTCTTCGACATTAGGTTTGATTGCCATTTGGGGATACACAATGAGAGTAGGTAAAAATAATCAGGTACTTAAAGGCCAACTACACCAAATTGGGCTAAAAAAGATTCTATTAATTTTTACCAAAAGGTTCCCCTAAAAAAGGAGGCCCATTATGGTTACAAAAAAGGTTACCCAACCAAAAAAGCTACAAAAGGGAAAAACATTTAACGCAAAAAAAAAACGTTCCGCAAAACGTCCGCCGCAACGCGGCGGGGGGTAATCACCTCGTTATCTATATATACTATAGCGGGTGACACCGACCAAATTTTTTTTAATATTCCGGTAAACGGGCTTTCTCGGTGGGCTTATTTGGCTGTACAGGTTATTATTTTCCTTGACCCGTCAGCTTCTCTCTGTTTCTCTTTTATCTGCTATACACAATTGTTGCACACCTACTTTTTGTGAGCTAACCCATGTGCATGATGCAAGTGTAATCATGTGTCCCAGAGGCGGAGCGAGTAGGGTGGCTAGCGGGTGCTCTGCCTCTCCCAACCGCCAAACTAGCCCACCTTGTTTCCTGATTTCTAAGCCACGTTTCACAAAGTCTTTAATCCAGCCCCTGCCAACACGGTCGACCCTGGCCGTGGCTGAACTAGGCAACAAACCGAAGATTCAAACGGATGAGAGGCATCATACTAGGTTTCATTTGTGATGTAGATTCGAGAACAAACACTTTATAAGCTAATGATCTTATTTTTTTTTCTTTGAAAAACAGAGCTTTGTTTTCTTTTTTGATGGGGAAGACGACTCATTGTGGGTCAAGATAAACTTTTTTTTTATCCCTACTTAGCTGTAAAGTTTTAGTCTACCCCCTTTAACATTTAAAACTTGATGAAGTTAACTCCAATCTTAAATAGGTTGTTCAAAATATTTGTTGAAGAGAAAACAACACGTGTAGCTTAAAAGGACTCAAAAAAATCATATGCAATTTTCTAAAGTTCTATCCACAATCTCGTTTGCTCTTTTTAGTTTGGACTTGAGAGAAATTTTTTAAATAGCACCTAAGTTAAAGGTTTATTTTGTGAAAATAAAAGTAAGACATATATAAATGCGCAAGTTGTCATTGTTATTGGAACATAACTAGAATTCGATGTATACTCAAATACAACTCAACATTTGGTGAATATTCAAAGTTTTAACGATATATTAATTGTATGTTACCGTTATATGATAAATAATTACGGCACCCCTTAACTCAAATTCCTGATGTGTCCTACTGCTTGCACTCCTCCCACTATTGGTACTTCAGTTTCGGTTTCAGAGGTTGTGTCAGCTGCTGGAAGTATACGTGTGCCCGGTAGTGGGAGCGGTGTTACGTTATGTACAAATGAGACCGCTATTCGTGAACATGTGCCTACGGTTTTCAGTTATAATACTATAAGAGATATTGATAAGGGTAAGCTAAAGATTGACGCTTCTGATTATCATGTATCGGATTCATCGTCGTTGCCGACAACACAAGCTTTTGGAACTCGGGGGGTACTAGGTTTTCAAATTCCTACAGCTGATGGTTCGTTATCGACGTTTGAAACTCATCCCTTTATTGGCGGCCCCTGCAGCTCGAACCAAGAACGTTTAGGCTATCAGACGAGTGCATCCACATAATTTACTGGTATATTTATATAGGTTTTATTTTAATAATAGTTCTGTCATGTTTCTATCGTTTTCGATGTTATAACATGCTTGCTTATATGTTGGCTATACTTTTTCAGCGGTGCCATGCACTACATTTGATCGCGCGACACTACCTACTGTGACTCTTGATTTTTCTAGAGGTATTGTTTTACGTGATGCACCACCTTCGAACCCACTGGGATGACAATGATACCGCAGCGACCATCCATTCGTACATCTCTATTCCTCACTTTTTTCAATCTCACGTCCATGATTTCTTATATGCATATCGCTTATATACTGTCAATCTTTCATGTAATTTTCCCACGTTACCACGTTTCTGTAAATGATAACATGCATTTTCAGCATGTTGGAACAACATTGGGTCAATCGTTTGGCGGTTACTTTTTTAATTGACATTAACATTCTTATCCTTACTGTTTGTTAACAATTCCTATTACTTATGATTTAGTTACTGATAATTCAGAACGGCCACGATTGTCACCCAATGCTTTTACAGCAACACCTGGACAGCCATTTCGTGCTACACGTACATGTACGCTGTGTGTCACTCTTATTTTTTTGGTCAATCTCGACTTCTTTGTTGTGGTATTTTGAAACTAAATTATGCATTTCATTCCGGTTTTTTCTTTCTATTACAGGTCGTCCCAACACTCGGATTCATACCAACCATTTTGAACAGGTCTCTACAACATGGGCTCAATCGTTTAACAATCCGGTACCATATTCGTTACTTTTCATTCTTCACATTAACATTCTTATCTTCACAATTTTTTAACATATTCTGGAACTTATCATTGATTTATTGACAATTCAGCAGGCTCAGGATTGCCACCCAACCCCTCCCCATCATCAAGTCAGCACCGGCCTTTAGCCAGACGTGCACGTACACTTTTCGCTCCTTCTCTTTTTTCTTTATTTTCAATATAAACTATGCATGCGGCTCTTATTTCTTTTTCTTATTACAGGCCGTACAAATACTGGCGATATACACTCTAATCTTCAAAGTACTTCGTCACCCGCTGTAGACCGTAGAGGTTCGTTTTAAAACATGATACCTCCGACTTGTAGCCGATTTATTTTTTGAATGTCAGTTCAAATTTTCTACATCAACTCAGCTTCTGAGGTTTTTATAGGTGCGCCGTCTGAGTATAAATATTTTGGTCGTTGTGATCAAGTCTGTTCTCATTGCCTGGCACTTTTTTTGGCTTGAGGGAAGAATTTCAGGCCTTGCACGGAGTGCCGCGCCATAGTACCATAGGTGTTGTTCGGCTGGTAAAGTAGTATTACGTACACACCAGCAATATCCACCTTACATACGCTCCCTGTTTTCAGATAGCCATTTTATGGAAAATATCAGAGCTTATAACCAGATGTTTGCTATGACATTATTTGCGCCAACTATCAACAACTCTATTAACACAGGTTTTTAGAGTTTCAGGCCAGATATAACATTGGATTGGAGGTTTATGTCCTATGGGTGATGACACACCGAGTTTTCTGTAGCTGTACATTTATGACACATATAATGAGGTTACAAACCGCTTATCACACTTTCCTGATCATCAACGACGGTCCTTGCAGCGATGGCGTGCACGAGGATTTGAGTACCCAGTCTTGAGCCAAGAAAAAATGCCCCAACTCATAGCAAATTTTCTTTTTTTATAAATGATAACTAATGTTATAACAATTAATTATATCCATAACAAATCATAGTATTAAAAATACATACCATCGTAGTTAACCAATGATCCGTGAAGCTCTCCTAGCATTCTTCATAGCAAATTGGTTGATTAGCTCTTCACAGTTTATATCCTCTAAGATTCCGTTCTCGATAGCTATCATGGCCAATCCACTAAGTCTTTCTTGGGACATTGTTGATCGTAAATAAGATTTCAATAACTTCAACTTAGAAAAAACTCCTTTCTGCAGAGCTTGTATGTTGGAATAGTCAACAATATTCTATATGCAATGGTTGCATTTGGAAAATAACCAAACTCTTCCAAACGCTTCAAAACATCTATAGGGCTGTTAAGTTCATCGGTTTGTAATGTGTCAAATAATTTCAACTCCATATAAAGTTCATGGCATCAATATCCGATCTTTCTTCAAAAGAGTGCATTTTCAAGAAGGTGACATGACAATTTAAGTTCTTTATCTTCAACTCCCCTAAAGTTATGTGGAAACAAAAAGCCAAATAATTTCTTGTACTCTTTTGAATTGCTCAAATCTTGTCTCAAGTGAAGAGCGAGCTTGATCAACAATATATAAAAATAATAGTGACTCTAAAAGTTCTCTTCAGGGTGTAATGAAGTTTCTTGGCTACTTGAACTCTCACCAAACTGTTTTTTCTTTGAATCAAGCAGCTTTTGTGGAAATATCGGGATCAATACCCGATTCACTAGCAATTTCCTTTAGCCTTCAATAAACTTTTAGGATACCCTATTTCTCTATAATCCTTGAAGTATTGAATCAATCTGTATATTTCTTTAATAGCAATATCGAGATGCATATCCTTCAGTTGTAACTTTTTACTCACTATATTCACTTCCCTTAATAATTGATACCAGATGACAATTGATACCACAAACTCAAAGTCACCAAGTTCTTTTTCCGCTAGTGAATTTGCTGCACTTGCAGTTGAATCATCATTATCTTTTTCTCCGACTTCAAGTAAAGCTTCTCGCACATCGACAAGTTGCAATTTGATAGCCTTAACACTTTCGACACGACTTTCCCAACGAGTTTGGGACAATGATTTAAGACTCCAACCTTTAACATTGTTCTTCAAAATTTGCCACCGATTAATAGAATTTGCAAATATAGTATATATATATACGTTGGATGGTTCCAAAAAAACTCTTTCCCTTTAACACAAACATGAGCCATATCACATAATGTAAGGTTAAGAGAATGACAACCACAAGGAGTGTAAAATGCTCTAGGATTTAGATCTAAAAATCTCTTTTGCACTCCTTGGTGTTTCCCTTTCATGTTTGCCCCGTTGTCATAACCTTGACCACGCATATCATCAATTTCAAGACCAAGTGACTTTAACTCTTCAAGTGTAGTTTCATATAGACCTTTTCCAGTGGTATCATTAACATTCAAAAATCCTAAAAAGACTCCTCGACGATATGAAATTAGATGAGAACTTTAAATACCTCACTATTATAGTCTTCTGTTCTTGGTGACTGGAATCAGGAGTACAATCAAGTATTATTGAGTAATACTTTGCTTCCTTTATACACTTGATGATTTCTTTTCTAATTTCTTCAGCTAGCAAAAGTATTATCTCATTTTGGATTCTGTGTCCAAGATAATGAACATGCATCTCATGAGTTATGATCCGCCTCACATGCTCCTAGATAACTGGATCAAACTCTTGCAACATTTCAATGAGACCCAAGAAATTTCCATTACCTGTTAAATACACTAACAAATGAGTATTTGATAGAGATGGAACAACAAAAAAAAGTAAAAAATAAAACACCTTATTATCACACCTTTTTGATACAATTTTTCTTTGTGTCCACGAAATGCTAAATTATGTTTAGCAAGAAACTTCACTATTGCTATGATTCTAAAAATGACTTGTTTCCAATAATCTCTTTCTATCTTGAGTTGCTCGTATTGAACTTTATCAATTGTTTCGTTCAACTCCAATATTTTACGCATATCAAACCATCTATACATGTTTGTAAGATGATCCAAGCTAACTTCATGTTCTTGTACTCGAGTGGTAACATGGCGCCAATCTTGATAACCTTCGCCATCCAATCCTCCTTTTGGAACCCCTTTTCTAAACACTTTACAACAGAAACAAAATATCTTGTCTACCTCTCTTGAATATACTAGCCACTCTCTATCACACTTCTCCATATTTGATAAAGTTCTTGTATATAAAGTTGCGGAAAATCGTCTACCATCCCTTCCATGCACATCATATGGACCATATACAATAGTAGTATCTCTTTTAGGACCTTTCTCCACTAAAAGTTTAATTTCATCAGAATTAAGTCCCCCCCACCTTCTTGGATCAAATATATCAATAGGATTATGCTTAACATGCTCCTCATTTATATTAGCCTCAACATTCCCTACAGGCTCTTCTGATTCTTCATGTTCTGCTTGTAAGTCATCTTGCTCTTCAACATGTTGTTGCTCTTCCATCTCTTCGGGTTCTACTTGTACATGCTCTTGCTCGTCAACATGTTGTGGCTCTTCCATCTCTTCTGGTTCTTCAACCGGCGCTTTTTTCATAAACTTATACATAGCACCTGCTTGTGACTTTCTCATATCTTCATCTCTTTTCTTCTTTTTACGTTTTTCACAGCCGGATGGTTGTTTAGGAGGCATAATTCCTGGAAATGACTCGATGAAGTAATAATGGTGTCCCTTTATACATCTAACCCAATTTTAATAAGTTATAAAAACATTGTGACGTTCATCTTTAATATAATTATAACCTATTAATTGAAAATCTCATACAATTTACCCAAACGGTCATTTAAGATAAATTAATACATACCATATTAACCTAATTCACTCACTAGTCAAAATTAACCAATATTTCAACCATCATTTAAACATTGTCATCACTTAATGGGATTCATCCTATTACCTAAATAAACACACTAAACAAACTACTCATAATCATGATCACTAAATCAAATAAAACACAAAATCTCAGGCATAGACACATTGTCATCAAATGTTTTACAAAATAAAGTGATAAGATAAAAAGAGTAATAAGTTTACAACTCAAATAGATGCAAAAAACAATGGATGATGGTGGATGATAGATCTTCTTTTCCAAAACTCCACAAAGCTCCAAAGCCCCAAATCAACCCAAAAGTGATGGTTCTTCAACAAATGAGATAAAATGGTTTGTGGGTTTTGTATAGATGGTGATGATTGATGAAGATGATGATGATTGATGATACAAGGGATTTGATGATGATGGAATGATGGTAATGAATTTAATGATTTAGTGGATGAAGAAAAAATAGGGTTTTTCCCCCTTTTGGGGTCGGTGTGTATGTGTTTTTTATGAAGTTGTCTAAAAAATTATACTACGTATATAATAATAATAATATATATTAAAAAATTTCTAAAAAATTGTGCCCCGTTCAAAAACGTGCCCTGTGCAGGAATCGGGTTTGCACACCCTCCGGGCCTCCCCTGACAGACATTGTTGAGGGGTTGATTAAATTTTGGATGAGCATAATGCGTTGGTCCAGCTTTTCCGCACAGCTAGAGATAAATTACGGGACTCCGACATACCTACCTTCACTGTTCGATTATTTTCCGTGCTTGGGGAAAATCAGTATGAATTACCTACCGCGGATACGATAGGTGCAATAGTGTATGAAAGCGGTCCCGAGACCATCAGTGATTATGATGTTATAATAGAACGCCATACACGTGAACCTGAAAGAATTAATAAGTTACATCCAGCTTATATGGCACTTCAGTTTCCGCTCCTATTTATCTATGGGGAGGATGGGTATCAGTTGAATTTAAAGCTTGCAAACACTTCAGGCACAGAATCAGCAAAGGCAAAGAAAATGTCGATGAAAGTGTATTATGCATACCAATTGTTTGATCGTGTTAATCAATAGAGTGATTACTCGTGGTGGTCGTTTATTTCAGCAATATGTGGTGAACGCTTACTGTGCCATTGAACAATACAGAGAAGATTTCATTCGGTTGAAGCAGAATGACATACGAGGCGAGTACTTATCGGGGATATTTGATGCTATAACAAGGGGGACCGGGACGATTCAGACGTAGGATCACGGATTATACTTCCTGCATCGTTTACCGGAGGCCCCAGATATATGTATAGTCACTACTTGGATGCGCTAGCAATCTGCCGTGTACATGGAAACCCATCATTTTTTGTCACCTTCACTTGCAACGTAAAATGGCCAGAGATTCAAGAGTATATGGATTCGTTTCCTGAATTAACTGTTTCGGACAGACCAGATGTTGTTGATCGAGTTTTTGAGCGTAAAATTCATGCACTTATAAGATACATTAGAGACGAACGATTATTTGGAAAAATTACAGCAGGTGCAGCGCTTTAGCCATTGTTTAATCTGCTATTTTGTAGCTTACCATTATTTTTCACTTATATTTTATGTTGGCTGGGTAACTCATCCATCTGTTTTTTTATACATTGTAGTACTCTACACTGTCGAGTTCCAGAAGCGTGGTCTCCCACACTGTCATATACTACTCTGGACGGAACAGCCACCAAATGGTAGACATGAAGCTGACATAGACGCGTACATATCAGCTGAACTACCTGATCAAACCAAAGATTCTGAAGGTTATATGGTTATTTCAGAGCTGATGATGCATGGTCCATGTGGACCTGCAAATCCTAATGCTCCATGTATGGTTGGCAGAATAACTTGCAAGAAAGCGTTTCCAAAGGATTATTGTGATAACACGTACACCGATAGCAATGGGTATGCACACTATCGCAGGCGTCAAACAAATGTGACCACATTGCGGCAGGGAGTGTAGCTGGATAATGCGTATGTTGTCCCTCACAATCGCCTTTTGTGTATGACATTTTATGCACATATTAATGTTGAGTATTGCGGGTGGACCATGCTTATAAAATACCTGTTTAAATATATATCCAAAGGAACCGACCGTATTGTTACAAGGATAATCAGGCCTATTGGTGATCCACCTCCAAATCATGCTTCGACATGCGCAGGCCCATCTTCAAGTGCTAATACTCCACTACCGGTTGATGAAATAAATAATTTTATGGATGCAAGATACATTGGACCTCACGAAGCTTGCTGGCGTATATTGGGTTTTGATATAGATAGTAGAGATCCGGCGGTCCAGATACTTACTGTGCACGCGGAGAATATGCAGCATATAACTTTCAGAGCTGGCCAGCGCCTGTCTTCAATTGCAAATAACGCACACTGCAAAAAGACGACTCTCACAGAATGGCTCGAATTTAACAGAATCTATACCATCGGTCGTCACTTGACTTACCTCCTGTTTCCAACAGAGTTTGTATGGTCAAAGGCGGATCGTGCTTGGTCGCCCAGACAAAATAAAGCAAAGCCATCTATTGGAAGGCTCACATATGTGCACCCAGCGAGTGGAGATCTTTTTTATGAGCGGATGTTGTTGTGTCACCAAACAGGCTGCACGTCGTTTTCGCATATACGTAGAGTCAACGGGTGTACTTATCCAACGTACCGTGCTGCATGTGAAGCTATGGGCCTACAAGGAAATGATCAAGAGTGGATGACAGCACTAGACGAGGCAGCGGTGTCTGTAACGGCCGCAGAGTTGAGGTCCCTGTTTGTGCACATTCTTATATACTGTGATGTAGCTCAGCCTACTACTTTGTGGGAATCCCATTGGCCACATATGGCTGAGGATATTCCTCGAAGATTAGCAGACCTGCTGCATATTCCGAACCTCCACGTTAATGAAGATCTACTAAAAGGAGGTATCCTCTATGATTTGCAGGCATGTTTATCTTTTTATGGAAAATCTTTGACAGATTTTTCACTACAAAACCCTCCAGATAATCTTGCAAGAATACTAAGAAATCGCGTGCTTATGGAGGAAACGTGTTATAATCGACCAGAATTAGCAAAAGAAAGAGATAACCTTATCCCGCAACTTAATGAACAGCAGGGAATGGTGTTCGACAGGATCATTGCTGCGGCCGGGAAAGATAACCAAGAACTACTATTTTTGTATGGCCATGGTGGGACGGGTAAAACATTTTTTTGGAAAACAATTATCTGTACTCTACGGTCAGAAGGCAAAGTGGTGTTAGCTGTTGCATCGTCTGGAATTGCGTTGCTGCTATTACCATCAGGCCGAACAGCCCATTCAAGGTTTACGTTGTCCTTAAAGTTTACAGAACAATCAGTATGCAACATTAAGAAAACCACCAAACTAGCAAAATTGTTAAAGCAGACTGATTTAATTATATGGGACGAAGCTCCGATGAATGATCGGAGGTGTTTTGAAGCGCTAGACCGTCCCCTCAGAGATATACTCGATATGCCAATGCGTCTTTTCGGCAATAAGACAGTTATTTTGGGCGGCGATTTTAGGAAAACTTTGCCAGTTAAAAAACACGCTTCAAAGAGCGAAATAATTGCAGCGTCAATTTGTGAATCGTGCCTTTGGTCACACTTTCAGGTCATTACTGTTCGTTTTCTACAGGTTCCATACTTCCAGGATCATCAATAATCAAACAAGCATCATGAGTGAATCATCATCAAGAATAAAATAAGAACAAGAGAATGGGTTTGAACCCTTGAATTGATTTCTGATATTATATGCGAAGGGTTACTTGTTTACAAAGAATCCTAACCTATTTATAATACACGTCCATAACCGTTTCTAACCGTTTGGCGGTTAAATAACTACCTTACATAACTAACTATAACTGCTATCAACCGCTATTCGGTTATAGAGTTTTATTCTAACATATCTAGCCCTTAGACTTTATTCTTAATACTATAACATCCAAACATAATATTTGATCTAAAACATTAAAGGCTAATATTTTCCCCCCTAATGATTTAGCATCAAATTATCCTGAGTGATCTTTATTGTTTCTTCAAACAATGTCTTCAAGTTTCATTGCTGTCTTGACTGCCATCATTGTTCTTCATCTTCATCATCTTCAAGACTAACACCAAAACGATTCTGACTTGTCTCTATTGCTCCATCCTTCACTCACTTTCCCTTCTGGTCTTGCAGGTCCATGGCCAAGCCATCATTGCTTGCGTCTCCTACATCTTTTGACTTTTCACCCCAAGGTACGTTAGCAGTTTCATGGCAGACTACAATGAGATCAACAAACTTCTTATAACATGCAGTCGCAACTGCTTCATCATCTTTGGTATCTAGTCCTTGAAATTTTGCAATCATTCCATACTTGTCACTCAAAACGTGTACCCTTTTCTCTTTTCCTTCTTTGTTTCCATTTCTTTGTGCAACGGTTCCAAGAACAAAATTGTTCTTCCTCTTTTTTCTGTTTCGCGATTTGCAGCAACAAAGATATGTTTCTTCTCATGATATTAAACACGTCTCTTGAATGATGATCAAAAACATGAATTGTTGTGTTGTTTGATTCCATAAGCTCTGATGCCATGTTCGATTTTCAGAGGTTCCATACTTCCAGGATCATCAATAATCAAACAAGCATCATGAGTGAATCATCATCAAGAATAAAATAAGAACAAGAGAATGGGTTTGAACCCTTGAATTGATTTCTGATATTATATTCGAAGGGTTACTTGTTTACAAAGAATCCTAACCTATTTATAATACACGTCCATAACCGTTTCTAACCGTTTGGCGGTTAAATAGCTACCTTACATAACTAACTATAACTGCTATCAACCGCTATTCGGTTATAGAGTTTTATTCTAACATATCTAGCCCTTAGGCTTTATTCTTAATACTATAACATCCAAACATAATATTTGATCTAAAACATTAAAGACTAACAATTACTTTGCACCAGAATATGTGGCTGCATAAACAGACATCAGATGATTCTGCAAGTACAGATGTAAGATTATTTTCACAATGGCTGCTAGATATAGGAAATGGTCTAATAGGTTCTCCTAACGACACTGATCCTGAAAATACATCATGGGTTAAAATACCATACGAGTACTGTATTGAAGATACATAGTCAGGATTAGATGATTTGATTAATTTTATATACGATGCTGACACATTTGAAACACCGACGGCTGAAAGTCTACAACAGAAAGCAATTGTCTGCCCCAAAAATGTAACAGTTGATATGATAAATGCCAAAGTGCTGGAGAATGTGCAAACTTAAACTCGATACTATAGAAGCAACGACCAAGCTACACCTAGCATGAAAGATGGCGGAGCAACGGAATTGCTATATCCTGTAGAGTACCTAAACACACTCAACTTTCCAAGTATGCCACAACACATGTTATGTTTAAAAACAGGGGCCCCTATAATGCTTTTGAGAAATCTCAACCTGATAGGAGGTCTTTGTAACGGGACGAGGCTAATTTTCACACAGCTTTTGCAGAGAGTTATTGAAGCACAAATAATCACTGGCACTAGAGTTTCTCAAAAGGTATTCTTACCTCGGATTTTTCTTACAAATAATGATGATAACATTCCATTCACTTTCAAAAGAAAACAGTTTCCGGTTAAATTCTGTTACGCAGTGACTATAAACAAGAGCCAAGGACAATCGTTGAGAAAGATCAGCATATATCTTCCACAGCCTATTTTGGTCATGGTCAACTGTATGTTGCATTATCAAGGGCTACATCTCCGACCGGGTTGAAAGTACTCATCAAGCAGGATCCAGAACACGAAAGCAGCACTACCAAAAATATAGTCTATACTGTTTTTCTAAACAAAATAACGGTACAATTAGTGAACATTCCTAGCATCCACAATTTTTATGCCTATTTCTTAATCTCATATACGATTGGCATCCCTACCAGATAAATTAGGCTATTATACTAACCTTCAATAGCGTAGGTTTATTCTTTCTTCACTAGATAATGTGTTGTGTACATCATCTGTTACACATACTTTTTGTACATCAGCGCTTTCAATTTTGCCATTCCTATATATTTGGTATACTACCTTTCATGTCACTGCTTATTGTGACACTCCCATCTATGGACTTCCAATTTTGACTATATTGTTAGTATCTTATGTATGATGTAATAGACATCCATGTTTCTTCCTTCTTAACAAGCCTTATTTGCCACTCATTCCTAAGTGTTATTGCATACTCAATTACTCCCTATCAGCGATATTGTTTAATTGAAGACTTTTTTACTATATTTATGCACAGTCAACACATTTATATTGTTTTTTCATATCTAATTATGGAGGATAAAAGCATAACAATAACTGCAGTTGAGCAAACCTGTTACATATGCGTAACCGACTTTGCCTATACTTAGCACACATATGTCGTAAGTGCCTTTACTAGATAAACAATATATCTATCCATGTTTTATATGATGAGACTTATAGTAGCGCACCCAACCTTGCATAAAGCTAACCTGCAAGTTGATAGCCTAACATCCATGTTTGTTTCTTCCTAACCGCCCTTATTTGCTACTCATTTCTAAGTATTACTGCGTTTACTTGAATACTTTTTTATTATGTCTATGCGCACCCAACACATTTATATTTTTTTTTTCAAATTTGATTTTGGAAGATAAAAGGATAACAATAAATGCAGTTGAACAAACCTGTTAAGTATCCGTAATCGAGTTTGCCTATATTCGGTACGCATCCGTCCTAAATGCCTTTACTAGATAAACAGTATATCTATCTATGTTTTATATAATTATACTTATAGTAGTGCACCCAACCTTGCATAAAACTAAAATGCAAATTCATAGCCTAACATCCCTGTTTGTTTGTTCCTAATTGCCCTTATTTGCTACTCATTTCTAAGTATTACTGCATACTCACTTACTCCCTATCAGCAGGATTGTTTACTTGAATACTTTTTTATTATGTCTATGAGCACCCAACACATTTATATTGTTTTTTCATACCCGAGTTTGGAGGATAAAAGGATAATAATACCTGCAGTTGAACAAACCTGTTAAGTATACGTAATTGAGTTTGCCTATACTCGGTACACATCCGTTCTAAACGCCTTTACTAGATAAACAGTATATCTATCCATGTTTTATATAATTATACTTATAGTAGTGCACCCAATCTTTGCAAAAGCTAACCTGCAAGTTCATAGGCTAATGGCGACACCCGCAGATGTTGAACCATCGTCCAAAGTGGCCAGCAAAATGTTTGCAGCGACAGACTGTTTATTTCACAGATCTAAACCCTGCAGACAATACGAAAGCTATTGAAGCCAGAGTGTACCGAAAGTGGACCGCTATGAAAGTACCAAGCCTTACCCCCAGATTCTTTTGCTGCATCTTATTAAACAAAAAGGTATAAGCTTACACTTACTATTTATATTGATCCAGCATTTGACATTATACTTACATTTTGTTTGTCACAGGGTTCGGCTATACAAGCAAACGCAGAACTGAAGGACAAGGAACGGTTTGATAACGATCTACAGCTAAATTCGGTCTACAAAATACAGGGCTTTGGTTTTGAGAAAACAGGGAAATGGCAAAGAACACTTGACAACGACATAACCCTTTCTTTTGGTAAATTCACGCAGATTGATTCTCTAACAGATGATGACTTCCCATACCACTACTTCAACTTTGCAGCGTATAATGAAATAGCCAGTAGAGTAGAAAACAGAGATTCAATCCTAATAGGTTCCAATACATTACTGTCAATATTTTCTTATTCTAATCAACTTCTAAAGCCGCAAACCATATATGCAGACTATATTGGTTATGTGCACAACATTGAGGAAGTTAAAAGCTATGGAGGTGTCACTGGAAACAAAATAAAACTGCGCAACATTGGAATCAGGAACATCAAGTATTTACACTTCCGCACACTCTATTCAATAAAATTAGATAACATAGATATATAATAACGTGCCCTTTTTTGCATTGGTGGAAGTGATGTACGAACACTGCTTCAAAAATTTTGTGCCTTTTAATTAAAGCTAGATTAAAAGAGACCAAACACCCGTGGTAGGATTCTCAAGAGAATCCATCGAGCCGCTAGGAAAGATAGAGCTTGATGTTTGTTTTGGAAGTGAAGGTTTATTACGTAAAACAACTATGAAATTTGCGGTCGTAAGATCTCCATCGCCTTACAACATCATACTGGGTCCTTCCGGAATTAAAAAAAAAAGCTACGAGATGTTCCTTAGATCATCAACTCATTGATGAAATTCCCAACCCTAAGAGGCATAGCTAAACTAGTCATGAAATCTATTGTCATATAGGAATGTCGAAGGTTGGAAAAGAAGCAAATGTTAGAAAAGGAGACAAAGATGGAAGAGCCACAAGACGCTGAGATGTTTGAGCCTTCGAAAGATGAAGACAGGAACAAAATAGAAGAAATCATGGTTAACGCAGCTTTCCTGGAATAACTAGTCACCGTCGGAAAGAATTTCTCTAAGGAGTGTATAAGACAGCTGATGACACTACTGAAGGACAACAAGGATGGATTCGCATGGCAGCCTTCGGATATGACCGGAGTACCTAGGCAAATCATAGAGCACAAGCTAAATGCTAACGTTAACGATAGAACAATAGCATATAAGAAATGGACGTTATCATCAGAGAAAAACCAAGTTGTAGCCAAGGAAGTGGAAGAGTGGCTGAAAGCCGGTATCATCTGCCCGGTACGATATCCGACGTGGATTTCCAACCCGGTTTTGGTAAAGAAGCTGGACGATAGCTGGAGGATGTGCATAGACTTTAAAAACATCAATTCATCTTGTCCAAAAGATTACTACCCGCTGCCAAAAATCGACTAGAAAATTGAGTCAGTCATGGGGTTCCGATACAAGTGTTTTTTAGACGCATATAAAGGATATGATCGGGTGCAGATAGAAAAAGAAGACGAAGAAGAAACTGCCTTTTACACTTAACACGGGAAATATTGTTACACCAAAATGTTGTTCGGATTAAAAAATGCAGAAGCCACGTACCAATGGTTAGTAGACTCGGCATTTTATTCACGAATCGAAAGGAATCTCGAAGCATATGTAGATGACATGGTCATAAAAATCAAAAGTGAAAAAGAAATGTTAGCAGATATAGCCGAAACGTTCGACAACCTCCGCAAGATCAACATGAAACTTAATCCGAAAAAGTGTTCCTTCGGAGTTGAAGAAGGGAAGTTCCTCGAATACATGGTTACTTCCAAAGGAATCAGGGCAAACCCAAAGAAGACAAAGGCTATAACATAAATGCAATCCCCTAAGACACTCAAAGAAATGAAAAGTCTAAGCGGAAAGCAGACCGCCCTAAACCGCTTCTTATCTTGGTCAGCGAAAAAAAGCTCCCATTTTTTGAAACACTAAAATATATCACGAAGGAGAACAAGGATGAATATCAGTGGACCAAAAGATCAGAGGAAACGTTTCAAGAAATGAAAAAGAACTTTTCAGAACTCCCCTATCTAACCACCCCAAAACCAAAAGAGGACTTGTATATATACCTCGTGGCAGCGAAGGACGCAATGAGTGCAGTCTTGCGCGTGGAAAGAGAGAAGACAACTTAAGCCAGACGCTACACGAAGCTAAACGAAACTACACACCAATTGAAAAGCTAGCCTTATATTTGCTATATTCATCCAGAAGGTTGAGAAGATACTTCGAAGTTCATCCGATTAAAGTGATCACCGATCAGCCAATCAAGTAGGTATTGAACAAACTAAAAGTGTCTAGAAAACTAGCAAAATACATAATGGAGTTGGGAGCCTACAACATAACACACATACCCAGGAGCGCGATAAAAGGCCAAATCCTAGCGGATTTCTTAACGGAAACTCTGGTAAGCACTAAGGTTCACGACCCAAAGGCAGAGGGCAGGGAGATATGTAATATCTACAAACCTGAGGAATGGATATTGTACACCAACAGAGCATCTAGCAAGAAGGGTGCCGGTGCAGGATTAGTCCTTATCGGCCCTGACCAGACAGTATACATTTATGCCCCCCGGCTCAACTTCGACAGCACCAACAACGAAGCAGAAGATGAGGCTCTTCTAGCAGGCTTAAGGATAACCAGAAAAATGGAGATACAAGCATTAGATGTTAGGGTAGACTCAAACCTAGTGGCAAGCCAAATTAACAGAGACTTCGTGGCTTACAAAGAAAGTATGATCCAATATTTGGCCAAGGCCAAAGAATATATTGCAAGTTTCAAACAGTTCAAGATACACAACATCCTGAGGGCACAAAACCAGAATGCTGACATACTAAGCAAGTTAGCATATGTGGCATTTGATCACTTAACAAAAGAAATTTTGGTCGAAGTCTTGGAGAAGACCTCAACCGACAAAGAAAGTATCAATGTAATTGTTTAAGAAGAAGAATAGAATTGGATGACACCAATCGTCAAATGTTTGCAAGAGGACATCTGGCCGGAAGATCAGAATGAGGCCCGAGCCCTTCGGATGAAAATTAAAATACTAATGACTTCAATCATGGCACCATGGCCATTCTATCAATGGAGAATGGATGTCTTGGGCCTATTCACAAAAGCCCCACGAAAGGTCAAGATCATCATATTAGCCATTGACTACTTTACCTAATGGATGGAAGCTAAACCATTGGCATGAACAACCGGGAAAGAAGTCAAGAAGTTCATATGGGAAAATATCGTATGTAGGTTCGGTTTGCCTTAAGGAATCGTAAGAGTCATCGACGGTAACTTTATCCATGATCCATTAAAAATTTGGTGCTAAAAGCTGAATATAAAACAAATGAACACATCAGTAGCTCACCCTCAAGCCAATGGGTTAGTAGAAAGAGCCAATAAAAGCTTGATGAAGGGACTCAAGTCAAGACTAGGAAGGGACAGAGCGGGATGGGTAGATGAATAGGCGAACGTCCTGTAGGCTCACCGAACCTCCCTAAAAATAAGTAAAGTAGAAACACCTTTCGGCCTGACGATGACGACGACAACAACAACAACAATACGATTAACACTAAAACAGTAGAATTAAAGCGATTCAAGCAACTGTGTGCATTACAAACCAAAGTACAAAATGATTTTAAGCCTCGCGGCTATTCTACCCTACGAACTTAAAATAAAAAGATAGGTGTCACGGTGGACAAATGATTTTAAGCCTCGCGACTATCCTAGTCTAAAAACATTAACTACTGATAGGCGTCACAACGAATGAATGATTTTAAGCCTCGCGGCTATCCCACTCTAAAAAGCTTCACTGAGAGACATCACGATGGACGAATGATTTAGAGCCTCGTGGCTTTACTACTTCCATAAAAAATTGGTAAATAAAGCTTCACAATAAGGTCGGGATGAAAGATCATAAGTTAAACACCAGAAAGAGCGCTCTCCGAATTCTACACATCACCGACTGGAAGAACAACAATAGAAGTTTTGACATTTTCAGTAACTGGCGGTGGAGGAGGAGGATCGGGATAGATGCTCATAATCTCTGCATAGGGTTAGAAGAAAGCCTTACTGATTTTCTTAATGTATGGGGTACTCCTTGACAAATAACTCATTATACATTTTCTCGTACTCCTCGTTTGCATGAATGTTCAAATCATTAGTGTAGCAAGGAATTTCCTCAAATCCTGTTCTGAACGATCCAGACTAACACCGCCAAGCCAACCGGTTGTAAACAATAGCCTAAAAGTGACAGCCAAACACTTTTTATATTCAGGACTGGCAAGTAGACGGCTCACGACCACAGGAAGTAATTCTTTCACGGTTCTCATTCTCATCGTCTCATCTTGACCCAGCTGAACGACTAATTCCTCTTTTTCCTTCCTAAGGACGGCATTGTCACCCTCCTCAACGGCCAAAAGAGCATTAACTTTACTAAGTTCCTTCTCCAACTTCTTAAATTTTTCGGCTTGCCCGGCTGAAACTTTCCTCCATTCTTCTTTCTCTTTCTCCAGCTCTCAAACACGATCACTCAAACATGTCTCTTTTTCAACAAAAAAAAAAAACTGAATGCTCTGCCTCTAATTTCTTAGCCTCGGCCAGTAAGTTGTTGTACATCCTGAAGTTATCTTGGGTGGTTCGGTCACAGGCTTGATAGCAGCATGAAGTTCAATGAACTCTTTACCGAGAGACTCAAAACGGGCTGCAACACTATTGCCCAAATATAACCATACCCTCTGAACAGCATCTTCATCCAGAATAACCCCCAAAAACTGATCTTCCGCAGGAGTGGACATAAGCATCAATAAATCATGGAAAACGGGATAGGAGTTCAATCGATCATTTCTCTTAACATACCATTGAGGAAAGAAGGGTGCATCCCAAAATTTCTTCAACGGCATCCTTGGTTTTTTTCCCTTTATCTTTATCGGAAGGTTCCAAAACGCGAGAAGGGGACCCTACAAAAAAGAAAACACAAAAATTCAATTCAAGGAAGAATCACGTATGTGAACAAAGATGTTAAAACACTTACTCTGAACCTGAGTAGTCTCTGAAGTTTCGGCCTGAGGTGGAGATCGACCATCTCCCTCTTTAGAAGTTCGGTCGGCTTTCGGACGAGTTTGATCACCCTCCAGAACATCCGGACCGTTGCCCCCAACATTTGAACCTTTCGGCTGGGCATTTTTGTCCAACCCGCCATCGTCATCATGGCCATCCAGGCGATTACTTCCTCCTTCCTCGACATGCTCTTTGTTGACCTCATGCGAGGGAAAAATGGTATGCAAAGGGGTCGGCAGGAAGACATGCTCCGATGAATCTAACTCAACAACCAGAACGTCATCTGAATTCTTTTTTCTTTTAGATGGCGGAGACCCGCTTCTTTCTCACGCCAAAGCTTGGTCTTAGGATAAACCTAAGACGAGGGTAACGCGTGTTTTCTGTGTATAGGTATCCGTCACGGTTTTTAATGTTGTTTTAATAAACGGGCACTTTCATATACTTTCGACGTGTTTTTTCATGTTGTTTATGTTTTTCTTTTGTATTGAAATTCAAATAATATATCATATGTGATTTAACACTAATATAAACATTCGAACGCTAAATAATTGTATTAAGATGAACATTAGTGTTTGTATGTATATAACTCTAAAAGTTTTCTCTTTTTTTGCAATAAAAAGCGCACATTAATGGCTTTACAGGCATATATTACATATTATATATAGAGGCACTTTATTTTGCATACTAAAAAATCCTTGCATACTAAGGGATAAATCCCCACCTTCCATCTATTTTGATCTAATGGTGATGATTAACCTAAGATTTAATATGTCTAAACCTAAGTCCATGTTTTTTTCTTTTCTTTTTCTTTTCTTTTTATCTTTATTATTTATTTTATCATTATTTGTCATTTTTTTAATCATTTTTTTTTCAACTTCACGTTTTTTTTCTCTTTTTTTTACTTCTTTTTTTTTTCTTTTTTTTGGTAATTTTCATACGTTTTTGTCCGTTTTTTCCGCATTTTATACGTTTTCGTCTGTTTTCATACGTTTTCTTATATTTTCGTCTGTTTTAGTCGTTTTCTTACGTTTTTGGCTTTTTATTACTTTTCGCTCCGTTTTCAACGTTTTTCTCGGTTTTTTCGTACGTTTCGTTTTTTCTTACGTTTTCGTCCGTTTTCATACGTTTTTGTCTGTTTTATACCGTTCGCGTTCGTTTTCGTCAGTCTTGTTACGGTTTCGATCTGTTCTTACGTTTTCGTCCGTTGTTTTTTTATGTTTTGTCCGTTTTCATACTTTTTTCGTACGGTTCACACATAAGTTCATCGTTTTCTTACGTTTACTCCGTTTTCATTCAGTTTTCTTACGTTTACGTCCGTTTTCATACGTTTCGTACGCTTTCTTACATTTTCGTCAGTTTTCATACGTTTTTGTATGTTTCTTTACGTTTTCGGTCGTTGTCTTACGTTTTCATATTTTTATTCCGTTTTTGTCCGTGTTATTAGTTTTGAGTCACGTTTTCAGCGTTCTCGTCCTTTTCTTACGTTTTGTCCGTTTTCATACCTTTTCGTCCAGTTTTTTATTTTTCGGCCGTTTTTCTTCGTTTTCGTCACGTTTCCTATGTTTGGTTGGTTTTCTTACGTTTTTGTGTTTTATACGTTTTGTCGTTTTCCTACCCTTTTGTCTCTTTCCTTACGTTTTAGTCCGTTTTAATACGTTTGCGTCTTTTCTTAGTTGATTACATGTTACTAGTCTTCGCGGTTTTCATAGGCTT
>OU343222.1:281509730-281645506 GCA_910596185.1 Chrysanthemum makinoi
GTACACAAACTTGTGGGATCTGCAGGTATCATCACGAAAGTTTATTACCATGTCTCAACCCGGTGATGGTCAAAAGAGTGATGGCATTAGGGATGTGTGTGGACTTCAGGATCTCAACAACATGCCCACAGGCTACACCACTACTGAGGAGAGATAGATTGGAAGGTAGAATCTTTGTAGGATACCCACTTAAATGTTTTCTTAAGCCATGTAAATGGTACCACCAATCGAATAATTTGAAGAAGATGAAAAAATGAAAGCGCTTCCATACTAGTCAGATCTCTTTGTTATACAAGATGCCCTTTGATGAACTTATGAAAGCTGGAGTCCTTCATCCAAGGAGAAGGCTGCCAGCGGCTGGAGTGACAAAAGGCTACTCAAGCTAGGTCACAAGAGCGACCTAGAGACAATCCAGAGCCAGTATAGCCATGACAAGAACTACAATTAGCCAAGTGTGAATGAGATAACAAAAAATACACCCAGCTAAACAAGACTCCAAAGAGATATTAGCAGCGAGGCGCTTGAACTTCCAAAAGCCCCACCATGCCTTGAGGAATGGATCACAACTATCATGAGACGGAAGAGACCACACCACTGTGAGTGTGTCGGTTAAGCCAACTAATTGATAATTTGGTAAAAGAAGCGGATTGGACCATTTAGTTAAGAACATCAAGGAAGGGAAAGATAAGCAAGGCCAGGAACAAGAAGGAAGCATCAAAGATAAAGTGACATCATCTACATGATACAATCATGGCAGCGAATGACTAAGCGGAAGATCAACCAAAAGTTTTCTGTTGGAGCGAAATCTCCTTCCAAACTTGATGGCGGACAACATGATGGTAGAACCTCACCATCGAGATTAATCTTGAGGGTCACGATATCCACCGCATGTATGTGATGGAGGGCATCTGCGAGATATAATGTACGAACATTGTTTCAAGCGGCTGCGTGGAGATGCAGTGGTTAAGCCGGTCATGGCTGGCGTTTACGGGTTTCAGGGAGAAAAGATATGGCCCATGGGGCAAATCTCTAGTCAATGTTGGTAACCAGGGAACACTCGATGGCAGCCTGGATGAATTTCATGGTGATCAAATCCCAGCCATACAATGGCATTATTGGAATAGGGGATATCAGACCATACAGCGGTACCGTCCCATCTACTTGGGATGCTCAAGTTCCAGGTGGAGGGAGGCATTGTTACTCTCTACAATACCATCTAGAGAATGTGACTGCGGTTACATGTGAGATGGCACACATTCCAGAACATTGCGCACCTAAGGTATCAAACTTGAGGGTTGCAATTCATCGAGTACCGAGAACAAGAAGTATCGATCGGTCGGCCGATGCTGGCGGAGGCGGCGTGTACACCTCTTGCAAAAGAATCTGGATATCTTTGCATGGGAACCAAAACACATGACCGGTGTACCACCGATTCTGAGACACAAGTTGAGAATCCGACAAGGATACTCCCATTACTGAGAGAAGCGCGGCCGGGCTCGGAGGCGCACAAGAAATTCTGGAAGTAAGTACAAAACTTGTGGATCACGGTATCAGTGAAAGTTTATTACCATGGCTCTCAAACCCGGTGATGGTCAAAAGATGATGGCGGTTGGCGGATGTGTGTGGACTTCACGGATCTCAACAAAGCATGCCCACAATTGCTACCACTACGAGAGATAGATTGGAAGGTAGAATCTTTGTGCGGATACCCACTTAAATGTTTCTTAGACGCATACAAATGGTACCACCAAATCCAAATGGCTGAAGAAGATGAGGAAAAAACGGCCTTCCATACAAGTCAAGGCGTCTACTGTTATACAAAGATGCCCTTTGATGAACTTATGAAACGCACAAGGTCCTTCATCCAAGGAGAAGCTGCCGCGGCGGACAGCAAGAAAGGCTACTCAAGCTATAGGTCACAAGAACAGCCTAGGAGACAATCCGACAGTAGCAACCGCAACAAAACTACCGTGGCCAAGGTAGCGAGACGAGATAACAAAAAAATACACCCGATAAACAAGACTCCAAAAGAGATATTACATAGCGGAAGGCGGAACTTCCCAAGGCCCCGTCTGCGAGGGAATGGATCACGCAACTATCATGGACGAGAGAAGGGCCACACCAATGAAGTGTGTCAGTTCATGCCAACTAATTGATAAAATTTGGTAAAAGAAGGCAGATTGGACCATTTAGTTAAGAACATCAAGGAAGGGAAAGATAAGCAAAGACCGGGAACAAGAAGGAAGCATCAAAGATAAAGTGACATCATCTACATGTACAATCATGGCAGCGAATGACTAAGAGAAGATCAACAAAGTTTTCTTCTAAGCGAAATCTCCTTCCCAAACTTGATGGCGGACAACGCAGTGGTAGAACCGCTCACCATCGAGATATCAGAGGAGAAATCCACGATATCGCATGTATAATGGAGGGCATCTGCAGATATAATGTCGAACATTGTTTCAGCGTACTGACTGGAGATACTGGTCAGTTAAGCGGGTCATGTGGCGTTCTTGGTTTCTGGGAGAAAAGATATGGCCCATGGGGCAAATCGTGTACTAGTCAATGTTGGTAACGGGAACACTCGATGACAGCGGATGAATTTCATGGTGATCAAATCCCTTAGTACAATGGCATTATTGGAAGACCGGGGATATGACCCATACACGGTACCGTCTCTGACACTTGGGATGCTCAAGTTCCAGTGGAGGGAGGCATTGTTACTCTCTACAATACCACGTACCATCTAGAGAATGTAACACGGTTACATGTGAGATGGCACACATTCCAGAACATTGCGCACCTAAGGTATCAAACTTAAGGGTTGCAATTCATCACGAGTACCCAGAGAAGTATCGATCGGATCATCATCGTCTTGGCGACGGCCGTGTGCACTCTTGCAAAAGAATGGATATCTTTGCGGGAACCAAAACACATGACCGTTGTACCACGCTCGATTATAGAACACAAGTTGAGAATCAGGATACTACCCGTAAACAGGAAAGAAGAAATGGCCGGGCTCCAAGCGCACAAGCAATTCAGCGAAGTACAAAACTTGTGGATGCAGGTATCATCGAAAGTTTATTACCATGGTAGCTCTCCACCCGTGATGGTCAAAAAAAGTGATGCCGGTTGGCGGATGTGTGGACTCAGGATCAACGCATGCCACAGGCTGCTACCACTACAGAGATAGATTGGAAGGTAGAATCTTTGTCGCGGATACCCATAAATGTTTCTTAGAGCATACAAATGGTACCACCAAATCCAAATGGCTGAAGATGAGGCGGCCTTCCATACAAGTCAAGGCGCTTCTCATTTATACAAAGAGATGCCCTTTGATGAACTTATGAAAATGCAAGGTCCTTCATCAGGAGAAGGCCCATGGCCAGAAGACAGAAAGGCTACTCAAGCTATAGGTCACAAGAACAGCCTAGGAGACAATCCACCGACCAGAGTAGCAACCGCAACAAGAACTACCGTGGCCAAGGTAGCGGACGAGATAACGAAAAATACACCCCGCTAAACAAGACTCCAAAAAGAGATATTCGCCATGGAAGGCGAACTTCCCAGGCCCCCAAATCTGCGAGGGAATGGATCTGCAACTATCATGAACCGAAGGGCCACACCACCAATGAGTGTGTGTCGATTCGCCAACTAATTGATAAAATTTGGTAAAGAAGAGCTGATTGGACCATTTAGTAAGAACATCAAGGAAGGGAAAGATAAGCAAAAGACCGGGAACAAGAAGGAAGCATCAAAGATAAAGTGACATCATCTACATGATACAATCATGGCAACGAATGACTAGGCAGAAGATCAACCAAAAGTTTTCCTGTTGAAGCGAAATCTCCTTCCCAAACTTGATGGCGGACAACGCAGTGGTAGAACCGCTCACCATCGAGATTAATGCAGAGGGTCACGATATCCACCGCATGTATGTCGATGGAGGGCATCTGGATATAATGTCTGAACATTGTTTGCGGGCGGGAATCTGAGTCGGTTAAGCCCGGTCATGGCGGCATTCTTGGTTTCTGGGAAAAGATATGACCCATGGGGCAAATCGTCTACTAGTCAATGTTGGTAACGGGAACACTTCGATGACGGCTTGGATGAATTTCATGGTGATCAAATCCCTTCGCCATACAATGGCATTATTGGAAGACGGGGATATCTCGACCATACGCGTACCATCTGACGCAGGATGCTAAGTTCCCAGTGAGGGAGGCATTGTTACTCTCTACAATACCACCGTACCATCAGAGAATGTAAACGGTTACATGTGAGATGGCACACATTCAGAACATTACCTAAGGTATCAAACTTAAGGGTTGGAATTCATCTGCAGTACAGAGAAGTATCGTGGGGAGGATGTTTGTCATAATGGCCCGAGCGTGGTGTCACACTGCAAAGAAACACGGATATCTTTGCATGGAACAAAACACATGACCGGTGTACCGCTCGATTCTGAGAACACAAGTTGAGAATCCGACAAGATACTCCCAGTCTGACAGAAGAAACACGGCCGGGCTCAGGCGCACAAGCAATTCACAGCGGTACACAAACTTGTGGATCTGGGTATCATCGAAGTTTATTACCATGGTGGCTCTCTCCAACCCGGTGATGGTCAAAAAAGAGTGATGGCAGTTGGCGGATGTGTGTGGACTTCACGGATCTCAACAAAGCATGCCCACAGGCTGCTACCCACTACAGATGGGTGGAAGGTAGAATCTTTGTCGGATACCACCCAAATGTTTCTTAGGCGCATAAAATGTACCACCAAATCCAAATGGCTGAAGAAGATGAAAAGCGGCCTTCCATACAAGTCAAGGCGTCTACTGTTATACAAAGATGCCCTTTGATGAACTTATGAAACGCACAAGGTCCTTCATCCAAGGAGAAGCTGCCGCGGCGGACAGCAAGAAAGGCTACTCAAGCTATAGGTCACAAGAACAGCCTAGGAGACAATCCAGCGACCCGAGTAGCAAAGCATTAACAAGAACTACCGTGGCCAAGGTAGCGGACGAGATAGAAAAATACACCCAAAACAAGACTCCAAAAGAGATATTATGGAAGGCGGAACTTGAAAGCCCCCACCAATGCAGGGAATGGATCAAGCAACTATCATGGACAAGGGCCACACCACCAATGAGGTGTGTCCAGTTAAGCCAACTAATTGATAATGAAAAGAAGGCAGATTGGACCATTTAGTTAAGAACATCAAGGAAGGGAAAGATAAGCAAAAGACCAGGAACAAGAAGGAAGCATCCAAAGATAAGGCTGACATCATCTACATGATACAATCATGGCAACGAATGACTAGGCAGAAGATCAACCAAAAGTTTTCTTGCTGAAGCGAAATCTCCTTCCCAAACTTGATGGCGGACAACGCAGTGGTAGAACCGCTCACCATCGAGATTAATCAGAGTCACGATATCACACGCGTGTTATGTCGATGGAGGGCATCTGCAGTATAATGTATGAACATTGTTTCAATACGCGGCGGAATCAAGTCGGTGCGGGTGGGCGGCGTTCTTGGTTTTATAGGAGAAAAGATATGGCCCATGGGGCAAATACGTCTACTAGTCAATGTTGGTAACCGGAACACTTTCGATGTGACACGGATGAATTTCATGGTGATCAAATCCCCTGCCATTATGGCATTATTGGAAGACCGGGATATCGGTACAGCCTACACGATGCAATCTAACGCAGGGATGCTCAAGTTCCCAGTGGATGGAGGCATTGTTACTCTCTACAATACCACCGTACCATCTAGAGAATGTAACACGGTTACATGTGAGATGGCACCAATTCGAACATTCATTAAGGTATCAAACTTGAGGGTTTGATTCATCACAGTACCGAAGCAAAGTATCAATCGGAGGATATTTGTGCCGATACGGCCGAGCGACGTGTACACTCTTGCAAAAGAATGGATATCTTTGCATGGAACCAAAACACATGACGGTGTACCACGCAAATTCTGAGAACACAACTTGTGGATCGGGTATCATCTTGAAAGTTTATTACCATGGCGGCTCTCCAGATGATGATTAAAAAAAAGTGATGGCGGTTGGCGGATGTGTGTGGACTTCACGGATCTCAACAAAGCATGCCCACAAGAAATGCTACCCACTACAGAGATAGATTGGAAAGTAGAATCTTTGTGCGGATACCCACTTAAATGTTTCTTAGACGCATACAAATGGTACCACCAAATCCAAATGGCTGAAGAAGATGAGGAAAAAACGGCCTTCCATACAAGTCAAGGCGTCTACTGTTATACAAAGATGCCCTTTGGCTTGAAGAATCGTCGCCACAGCACTTGGTAGATAATCGTTTGCGAAAGCGGTGGGCGCAACCTAGAGGTTTCGTTGGCGACCTTGTCATAAAAGCCATAGGAGAGCGAGTTGATGCGTGACATTGAGGAAACATTTAAGACACTCGAAGATCAACAAGTTAAATTCTAAGAAATGCACCTTTGGCACTCTGAAGGCATGTTCATTGGATACTTGATAGAGCCCGATGGCATTAAACCATGTCAGGAAAAACGAGGGTGTCATTCAACTTCTTCGCCCGTAGCGTTGAAGGAAGTCGGTCTTTGAATGGAAAACTAGCGGTTTAGCGATTCTTGTCCAAATCGGCGGATAAGTCACTACCTCTCTTCAAAGCGCTCAAGAAGTGCACAAAAAAGGGGAATACTTCGGCAGGCGATCGGCGCTCCCAAATGGTAGCCCCACCCAGGAAGAATTAATTATGTACTTATCTGCGACTAATGGGCGGTCGGTAGCGTGCTATTGACAAGCAGTTCGGTCTGAGACGGTATATTTTGTAAGCAAAGCACTAAAGGCGGAGGTTAACTATAGCGCCAATGGAGAGTTGGTCCTAGCATTATTTCGCCGCCAAAAAATAGCTACGTTCTTCCAAGCGCGCGATAGCGGTGATCACAGACCAACCTATCAAGCAAATCATCTCCAAACCCGACGCGCTCGGGACAACTCTGAAGTGCGTCTTTGCTAGGTGAGCATAATATCTCCTACAAACCACGTCTGCGGTTAAGGCGAGATATTAGCATACTTCATCATAGAAAACGTGGCGGCGATGCACCTCCCGCGAGGCAAGGTGGAACTACAAGAACCATGGATCCTATTTACGGATCGGTCTTCTTGCGTAAGCGGGTCGGCGCAGCCTTATCCTCATAAATCCGAAGGAATGGAATTCACTTACGCTGCGTTTTGAATTCACAGCTACAAACAACGAGGCAAAGTATATGACCCTACGATTTGGATTACGCGCAAGCAGCTCGAATGGGCATACGCAACCTAGAAGCAAATGTGGATTCCGTGTAGTAACCATGTATTGGTGAGTATGTGGCTAAAGAGGAAAACATGATTCAATACCTCCAAAGACCAAGTCACTAATCCGGGTTTACCATCAAACAAGTTCCTAGAGGGAAAATAGAAAGGCGGATGCAGGTAAGATCGCATCCACAAGCTTCGCTTTGTCAAAACAAATATTGGTGGAAACTTGAAGAAGCAAGTCTATCTCGGAGATGGAGATATCCACGGTGATAGAGGAACAAGGTCATACATGGATGACTCCAATCGTTGAATTTATAAGCAAGGCGTTATTGCCCAGGAGCAAAAGGGCGCAGAGCGAATCGGCGTACATCCACGATTTGAACTTCTAGATGGTATATTATATGGTAGCTCCTTTCTACAACCATGGCCTCGATGTGGGACCCTTCAAGCGGGATCACGTACTCAGAAATCCGCGCCCGGTTCATGTAGTATGCACCGGGACACGGTCCGTCGTAGCCGCAGCGCTTTACGGTCAGTACTCGGCCTACAATGCCGTGGCGGGACTTAATAAGAAAGTGTGGCGGCCAAGTTCAGAGACCAATTCCACATCAACCATAAGGTGACACCTATTACGTCACCATGGTCATTCTATAAATGGGGTATTGACATTGAGCCCCTTTTCGTTCGGGGGGATTGAAATTCCTTATAGTGGCTATAGACTATTTCTCTAAATGGATTGAGGCAAAGGCGGTCAGCGACAATCACGATAACCGGTAAAAGCGATTTGTTTGGAAAAATATCATTATGCCGTTTCGGATTACACAAATCATCGCGGACAATGGAAAATAATTACGTGACAACCCTTTCAAGGAATGGTGCGGCGAATATTGCACAACACTTAGCGTCGGTTAAACACCCACAAACAAATGGTTTAATTGGCGCGCAAATCGTAGTCTAGGTGAAGGAATTAAAACGCGCAAACAAACAAAGGGAAGGTGGGTAGAGGAACAATCGCATGTTTGTGAAGCACCGCACTTCAATCAAAATTAGCAGGAGACCTCCCCTTTCTCTTGTCTATGGGACGAAGCCGTCCGCCGGCCCGAAATGGGATGCCAACTATTACGCCTTTGCCGAACTTAATGTTACAACTAATGGCGATGAGCAGTATTGACTTGGACTGTTGGAAGAAAGCGGCCCATGCTACATGCAAGGTGAGAGCTAAGTCAAAATGAAGGGATACTACGATGTTAAAGTTGAAGTGTCTCATTGGACCAGGCGACTTAGTATATCAGCGCCAATGATCACGAGCCGCCGAGAGGATCTAGAACTTGGACCGAAGTGGGAAGGACCTTATGAGGTCATTGAAGCATTAGGAAAAGCGTTACAAGCTGCGTGACATGGATGGGCGAGCTACCATACATGGAACATCGCAATCTCAAGCGATGCTACCTCTAGGAGCGGCTACGGCCCGGTGCACGGATACTCCCGTACTTTAGTACGGTGCTCAATAAATATCCATGTATTTACGTTCGTTTTACCTAGGCAAATGTTTTTCTCTTTTACAAAAACTTGCAAGTATTAATAAAGCGTCGTGGTTTCTAGCTAACTCCGCGACACATTTTAATTTGTTATTTGCATATTATTCATATCTCCACATTGTTGTTATATTATCTTTTGCCTACATGGCGTGCATGTACTTAATAAACCCACGTTGGCAAAAGGATGAGTAAACCTACTAAATAACTCGTTGAGTAAGAGGGTTGCAAACCCATCAACATCGGATCACGCATCCTTGTTAAACACCTTATTTTCAAGACGTTGGAATAAGTTCAATCGCATCCCACGGCGGATGCGCAACCATGCATCTTGTCGCTTTAACAAACCGGGAATCAAGACTCTTAGCTCCCTTTATGATATTTCTGATGCGGCGCGCATATCACACCATACACGATTATGATAAAATACTTAGACATTATGTTTTAAGTATGATAGGTCATACATGATTATGAACTCCACATATTATTCGCCCTTATGTAACAATTTGATTCTTAGACAAAAAGTACGTTTTTTATGCAAGGCGGATAACTAAGTACAAAAATTATAAGTCGCAACCACATCAACACACATTCAACAAACGGAAAATTTCATTAAGGACCATGAGTTCTTACAAAATGATATTTACAAAGAAGCTACAATCTATATACTACTACAACGCCTAAGATGAGAGCTTTCCACATGGCTTCAGGCGTCCCGGCCTCCTGACTTCTTCAACAAATCGAGTCACGGTGCGTCGGTTGCCACTCGCGGGTACCGTTGGATCTAGGAATGTGCGGCTGCCAACACCACAAAGAATGGCCTTTCCCTTCGCCCTTCTTTTGGCAAGCCTCATAGCATGGGCATCTGATTCCTTCAAGGAATTTCCTTCTCAAGTATGGCTGGTTCAAAGGGTGTGGCGAGCAAAATGGGCACCTAGGTTGTGACTCATTAGGCTTGAGAAAAGTCCGGCGTGCCTGCACCATTAGCACGGTGGCGAGCCAAAGTTAACCCCTCCATAATCACACCTATAGGGTAATCTTGGTGTATCCCGGAGCAATATGAGGAAGCTCCAATATTTTCATTTTCTCCGCAATGACAGCAGCTCATAGGCATGATCATTGTACCCAAGCACGGGCCCGGCTGACCCGGCTTTGAAGGCTGCCGTGAAGCTCCTCTATAGCCTCGGCGCCGCAGCATGGCGTGCTGCCTAACCGCCCCAAATTTGTCTACCACCTCTCGAGACTCCAAAGTACCTAGGGCGAAGGCCTGAACCATGGGCGATATAGCCATCACTCTCCCGATCATTGAACCAAACGAGGGATATAACTCTTCATCATATTCGATCTGAGCTTACAGACTTCATCTCTGTTCCTTTAGCATCCATCCGACTTCAGGAACTTTCCCAGCGAAGCGGTGCTCATCCCCCCCTTCTCAAGTGATTAATAGCCCGGGTGAGAAGCCTTGTACTCTTCCAGCGGCAGCTCCCACTTCACTTGCGACAAGCCATTTTTCCCGACAAGTATTTGGGAATAAGAGCGCGCTGACTCTACCTCTGCATGAGCACTGGCCAAAAGTGCTTTCAGCTGCGTAATCTCTTCATCCTTTTGTGCGCTCTGGCTGCTCTCCCCAACATACCTTGACTTCAGCTGAGCAACCAATGGCGGTCGCGGCGGCAAACAAACTCCTCAACTAGCGGTCCATGGACATACCCCGGATGCCAACAGACTGGTACCTTGGTCGCCCGGATCTGTGGGTCGGTAGCAGGACTTGCCTTGGGTGGTGACTCCCAGTTGCTCGAAGTCAACCCAACTTCAATACTGCATAAAGAGAAGTGAATTAATAACGCGACCAAAAAATGAGATAAGCGATTTGGCTACAATACTTACTTGGGTGGAGTTGTCTCCTTTGAGCGAGAGGGCGAAGCATCGCCTGATGATGACTCCACGTCAAGGATGACAGGGCGTTTTTTTCACGGATGAGCTGCGTCATCACCAAGCGCCCTCTGCGCTTTAGCCTTTGACTTTCCTCCTACCTACATGAGGTCTTCCATGCTCTCTACCACATCTGTGTGTGACGGCTCTACTAAAGGGGAAGGTACCCTGGGGCTGGGCACGCTTTGTAGAGGGGTCGACTCTAGCACACCGGGTGACCCACCCCAAATTCCTCCAGGTTCATCTCCATGGTACGACCTGCGGTAGCATCCAAAATGGGGACTTCCCCTCTCTCAAGCAGGGCACCCTACCGTCGCTGGCCTTGGCCATGAAGTTCAGCAGCGAATAGATCCATCTCTGCGCAACAAGAAACAAACAACAAACAAGTTATATAAAGTTCAAAGGTGAAAAGAAAGGCTCACATTAATAAAGCTAAGGAATACGAAGGCGGCACACCACGGCCATCAGCGTCTAAGAATGTTGGCACCTCATCATGTCTACCAAAATAATTCGGCGATGCCCACATGCACCGAAAATTCCTGGGGTAGGAATTGATGGGAATCTGATTGGTGTTTATCGTTTCGCATCCTCGGTCTAGTATGTTCGGGGGGCTGGCCATCCTTTGTAGCGAACTTTGGGTATAGAAGGCGGCGCCATGGGAAAAACACTTCATCAACCAAAAAATTTCCCTCGGTTCCAAGCGCGTCGGTTTATGATTGTAACATTGCAGCCCCTGCGCAGCAAGCGACACCCACCCGTTTGACCCGTTGTGTGGTAAGCAGCGGAAGAGGTAGATAGTGGGGTTGATCACCATAGCGGCAATTAACCTCGAAGTTTGTTATTTTTTCCTTTCTCTGATGCGGTGGGATATGTCGACGATAGTAGTTTAATACGTCGCACAGGAATAAGGATATGGGCACACGTTGATTCGCAAATTCCAAAAAACGTGTGTATACCCCTACCTTCCCCGGGGAATCCTCTATTGGCGCTCTGCGCGGCCGGAACTCTGGGATGCGGCAGCGAGATGGGATATAATAATCTGAGGTGAACTCACGAAGTTCATCCTCGGTCATGTCGGAGGCAAAGTCAGTTAATCCACGGACCATGATATAGTTTTTAATGCGTAGCTGTTACCTTTGAAATAATAAGGGTTTTTTAGTAGATATTCAAGCTTTCAACAATGGCGGAAATGTTTTTCTTCTTGTGATAAACCACGATAAATGGGAAGCGACGGTTTATATAGGGGTTTTACCCGGCGCGATGATTGACACGGGACCTATTTCTAAGTGTGTGGATAGGATATCTTGATGTGACACATTTTAGATTACTTTCCCATTTTACAAGGCATATATTTGATTTAATTAGATCGGATACACTGTATCTTCTATTAGGCGAAAATACTTTGTAGCTTCCCCGCTACGCTTCAAAGAATTCATGGGCTACATCTATTAGTCTAGCATCCGCGGGTTTCATCCTGCGCATACTAGACTGAGGGACATGATGACATATAGTCTGCATTCGGGTCACGAACCCGACCAATGGACATACTAATAAGCCCGATGCTGGCCCAACGATAACGGTTTGGGCTCACGAAGGCCCAAACCCAAAGTTATTATGGATTACGATATCAGATATCTCTTATCTAGGGAGATAAGTGTTTACTAACTAACTTAGGCGGACAGCGAAGTTTGGGAACAACGGAACCATAAGGTTTTGATGTGTATATAAAGGCATCCCGCCCTCATTAAAGGCGATCTCAAGCTAACTCTCCACTAAACCTAAAACCGATTACTTACTCTCACGCGGGAGGATAATGCGTGGGAGACAATCCCACGTAAGCCTAACGGTGTTTTCTTTCTTAGTGCTCTCCAGCTTTTGTATCAACACAGAGACTTTGCACGAGGCTATTAGAAGATTATAACAACGCCTTCTTGAGAACCCGAAGAAGAAAAGAAGATTATAACAACGTCTTTTTGGAGACTTGAAGTTATGTTAGGTTCCCATATTCATAACACAAGCATCAATATAAGAAAGAAAGATTAAGAGTGATCGGTTGAACAAGATAATCACACACACGAATAAATAATGAAAGGTTACGCATAGAGAGTGAATAAAATGAACAACCAACCCTCAAGTGAGGGTTATACAATAGTATTTATAGGAGGGAACTAGGGCAACAATCCAAGTTCCCATCCTTTTACTTATTGGGCTTGGCCTAGGCTTATGGGCTTTCTACATAAGCCTAGCCTTGATTACTAACATAAAAGCCATATTAAGCTAAATATTACATATGAATCACTAACACTTGAAATATGGTTTAGGAGTGATTCAACAATCTCTAAGTGTTAGTAATGAATGAAAGAGTGATAAGCGTTGTAGGTGCTGATGTAATAGTAGCTTTGACGTCTTCTAACATCCTTCTTTCTTGTGAGAAGAAGTGTCTTGATTCGAACAATCTCCCAGTGTAGAGAAATTGTTTCCTTTGAAGAATTACCTTTGGCGTCTTCATTTACTTTGTTCTTTGATCTTTTTTCTTTGTGGTGGTAGTGATAGTATGTTGTTGTTATGCGCATCAGTGCAGCCGTTGCTCCGGTGTCTCCGTCTTTCTTCAACATGCTCACATGCTTTTTGACGATGGATTTGATGCTGATGAAGTTCTCTTAGTCTTTAAACTTTGTAGATTCTTTGACTTGATGAAGAATCATTCTGACATTGTGTTGCCTTTTGAGAGAACTTCCATTAGTGATGTTGTTGGTATGAGCATGTGAAGAATCTGCATGTCGGTCCGCTCGAGCTTCCATAAGAAGAAAACATAAGAAAGGTTAGTAATAAAGCGGATTCCGGCCTTACAAGTTTGAACTTGAGAGTTATTAGACATAGTGTGAAAACCCATCTCTAATTCTCACAAAGGCCGTTCCTGAACTGGAGTCCCACAAGTGAGATAACGCGATGTACCTAAGTACACCTATTCGGATGAGTATTTGGGTACACGAAGCATCACCTCTGGCGTAGACCGTTTGAGACCACTAAGCGTAATCCATGGGGAGTTACCGGCGACTTCTTGTCGAGGCAGTTGATGTTGACCTGGCGAGGAGTTTCCATTCAATCGAGGATCACATGTGTGAGCTCTCATAAATGTTCTTGACAGTTGCTAAGATGCATGAAGGACATGATAAAGAAATATAAACTAGCGTTCTTATTGTTGAACAACAAGTGATGAGATGTCAAGTGTCGAGAGAGTTAAATGCGTGGATCTAGACTCCGTATTGCTTTTCAGGGCGAGGACACCAGAGGTTGTCTCTCGCATTTATTACCGGCAACTCAGTGGATTTGATGTACTAGGTTCCCTGTGAGAATGAAACAAGCTTGAGAGAAACTTGAGTGGCAAAGAAGGTTTAGTGCATCCCACCGGGTCCATGGCGACTTTGATCTTCAATACGGTGTCATCATGCGACAACCAAGTAGCATATGAATTGAACCCGGTGTCGCCTCTAAGTTGAATAATCTGGAGGGCTATTTCTTTTCACCCTTTTCTTTGTTTTTCTTTTTAATTCTTTAACTCCTTCTTTCTCCGATTCTCATTTTCTCCTTTTTATAATCATACCTAAGGACTTCTAATTCTAACTATTGGTAGTGTCCTTGGGTAGATCCCTTCGGCTCTGGCGGATCATAGGACGGTTATTCCTAACCTTAATCACCTTATAACTCCATTGCCATAAATCCATTTTCATGAAAATCTCTCGAAGTGTTTGTGAATGAAAAACCATGTTTGAACACTTCAAGAGTTTTAGATTTTAAGAAATACTCCCCCTCCACATGTGCTTAAGAGTCTTGGCGAAATCGCAGTGAAAGAAAGCTGCCGACCTTTGAATTGATCAACTAAAGATAGACAATTCCTTGCGAGACACGATTACGTTGCATAGTTAAAGAGATACATTGTCAGCTTTTAGGTGACAACTAGCTCTAATAACTACCTTGAAGATGTGGACAACCCCGAAAGGTTATCAAACCCGTCAAAGTTCATGTCTATCAAGAGCTTCTCGAATGGGTACAATTTACTTGGATAAGTCTTGGAAGACAAATCTTTTCAATGTATGACTGTTCAAATCCCGTCAATTCACGGGTTGAAGTCTTTTCACACGAGGATTCAATAGCAAAACACAACATATTTCTTATCACATAATTTTTCTTCCCCAAAAAAATGGCATATAAATATGTTATTTTTTAAGAAATGTTGAGAATAAATATGACCATTTTGAGTTTTGTGGGAAGATTACAAGAAAGAATAATTTGTGAACAAAGTTTTTCAGAAATACTCCCCCTCAACAAGTGATATTAACGGTTGAGTTTTAGAAAAACATATAAGTACTTGTTTTTTGAGCAAAACCTTTTTAAAAGTGAAAGGTTTGATAAGTTTTACTCAAAAGTAAGAAGCTTTCGCTCCTTTTATAAGGATTGTGGCAATGAAGCATACCACAGGGTCCTTTCATTACATGTACTGTAGACAGCATTATGTGTTCACAAACCATAGTCATTATAGAATCACACATCCAAATTAATATGAAATTGAAACAGTTTAAGGGGTACCGGGTAGTCCATCAATCTTTCCAAGAATGCGAGCAGGCGTTGATAGCTCCGTGAGTGAGTAATCTTGGGACGACCACCTACGAAGCTCTCGAGTTAACTGGTCCTGGCGGTCATGCAGCAACCTTTCATCGTCACGGTGATGATCCTCTTCACATCCGTCTATCACGAGAATTCCATCGCTTTGGAGATCCGATGCCATCATGTATCGCCTTGACCTATAAGCCAAGCCGTCCCCTGACCTTCTTCAATGTGTGATCCCCAAACTTATGAAGATCTCTGCATGCATCAAGCGATTCACGTTGTAGTTCACTACGGTAAACTACTCGAATGGTTTCTTGATGAGAGTGTATTGTGGAAGATGGTTGATGTCGGAAGTTCTAGCCGAGGTGCGGTGAGGTTGACACGTTCTCGATATGATTCAACGACAAGTTGGAAATCTTCTACACGTTCTGGATCACTATGCTCGATGAAGATGAGTAAGGACTTGATGTATTCACGTTGAATTTCGGTCGAGAAGCTGTCTCATTCTTCCACGTACTTTGGCAAGATCTGAGATCTTCAATGTCGTTGAGAGATAAGTTCTGAAAGTCCGCTTCACAGAATTCATAGTCCCTTTCGTCTTGTCTTTTGACCACGATAGTCTTGAGGAATTTGTAGCCCCATTTAGATGAAAGAGTGACATGCTTAACAGCAACGATCCCTTTATCACTCTACACTTCATGTGGAGACTTTCGAACCTAGCAGCTTTTGTAGTAGATTCGTCGTTACGGCCAATGGTGAATCCTGTACATTGCATCAATATCATACCGTTCCACGTTGTTGGAAAACATGTGGGTAGCCTTTTCTTCGATGGCTATGCAGTTGGAGTATATGGCTGTTGCCGAACGGAGCGAGTGTAAGTGATGTAGCATATTTCTTTGAACTATCGCTACCATGTAGAAGAAATTCCAAGTCTTTGTTGAAGAAGTAGCGGAATGGAATCTTAGGTTGATCAGGTTGGCCAATCGTTGGTAGAGGTTTAGACCAGTCGGTGTAGTATGGAGGGTTGTCTCTTCTGGTGAAGTCAATGTTTGCTTCAGGGTTGAGCCAATCAATGTTGTTAGACATGGCTCATGCTATGTTTTCAAGGTGATATTCGACTTCAATAGCACTTTCCGAGCTGTCTTTGAGTAATTGAAATGCTTCATTCTTGATTCGTTTCAACTCTGATTTCGTCATCTTCCTCACACGGAACTTTTCTTGCAGTAACTTAGCATGCTCCAACGTACGACCTTCTACCATATTTGGATCATCGTTCGCGGGAGAAGCATCAACAAGTGTAAAGAACCATTCAAACTCGGTGTCATCTTCGTCTAGCCATGAGACGACATCAGCCTTAAGTGACTTCTTCTTCTTCTTTGGCCTAGATGAGGATGTTGGTTTCTTTGTTGAGGCGGGAGAGGTAGGTTGTTGTTGGGGCTCAAGGACTTCCTCATCGTCACCACTAGTATACTCAAAGTGATCACGGTTTTCTCATGCGGGTGGTAACTTCGAGTCTTGAGGTTTGTCGTGAGGAAGAGCGTGGAGGATATCGTCTTGTTGTTGGAGTCCTTAGGGGTGGTGGTGGCACAGAGGAGGGTTCTCCAGACTTCTTTGGGCGTTTAGGCTCGTTATCTTTATCCTTATCCTTATCATCATTGTCTCTTGGACGTTTAGGCCTTTGAGCTTCTTCTCTGCATCTTGATTTGAGTTAGTATTCCAACAATGTATCAAACAATTTACCGCCGTAGGAAGTAAATGTTGCAGATTATTTAGACATTTGAGTTACCGCACCGGAAACCAATTGACGGAGAACACTATAGGATTAGTTGGGTTGATTGTTACGGTCATAGGTGTTGATCTTATAGTTTGCTTGGCGGATGCATCGATTCGATAGAGTTGTCTGTTGTACATTTCTCTTGTCATTCCAGGAATGGTGTCGAGAAGGAATTTGTGAGTATATTCTCTTGCCGTCTTCTCCAATTCCTTTTGGAAATCTCCTTTGATAAACTTCGGATTTGTTCCTTTCTTTCAACAACTCGTTTATCCCCTTTTGAAGAAAGTTGATTAAATCGGAGTTGATTCAGACTTTTGTTGGTTACATCCTTCTTCCAGACTTGCTTGACGGCTTTGACAATCTTTGTTTTGCTTTCGGGATATCCAAGAGTCATTGGTTTCTTCCAGATTTAGATGTGGATCTGGTTGATCTTTTGGATGGTGGTGGAGATGAATGAGAGGATAAATCTGATGATGATGAGATATGAGAGACTTCGGGTCCTTTTTTGGTTGAAGTTTCTTATTTTGAGCGTGCGGACTATCAAGAAGGAAATCATCATATTCAACCGTCATCTTTTCCGACTTGGCCAATTGTTACGCCTCAATCTTAGCTTTTTCATCGCTTTTTCTTTCTGGACTTCTTCTTTTCGGGTTCCTCAAATTCATAGGTGATGGTACCTTCCAATCGTTGTTGTTGTGGATGGGGGTGGTGGAACCAGCCGCTTATCGGGTTGATTAACCGCATCGAGAGTCTGTTATAAATAGTGCACCACCACTTGACCCTCCAGGGCCACGAGTTTGATCCTTTACAAATTGATCGGCAAGATGTTTGAGTCTCGAGGTTCTTTAATTTCTTTTGATATTCTCTTTCCTCATCAACTGGTTCTTCTTCAGAACTTTCCTTATCATGCTCGCCACGAGGAGTTTTCCCTTTTCCTTTATCAGCTATTGGGTGGGAGGCTTAGCTACTGTTGGAGTGTCATAGATTGCCGTTTGAGTAGGTGACCTCTTCGTCGATTCTTTCCTCGAGCTTTCATCCACTAGCTTTCTTTGCGCTTGGACTTTGGAATGGGAATAGAATGCTTCCTTAGAGGGAACTTTTCTTTTGAGTGGAGGTTTCCTCTTAGGGAACTTTCTTTGACTCTCAGTGCTTGTAACACTTCCTGCACTGCCTCTTCTGGTTTTCCTTGTAGGTGTACCAGTGGAATTTTCATCGAGAAAGCCTACTTTGCCTTCTTCAACTGCTACCAGCACTACTACATAAAAGGCTATAAACACCTCCAAATAGACACTGGTTATATAAAACCCTGTTCCTATGTTAAGAAAGTAGCAGGAATGGAACGAATTAAAATTGGTTTTCTTGAAAAAACCAGTTTTCATAATACAATATGCATAAAAACTGGTTTTACGGGTAAAAATCGGTCATTTTACACAATCACATATACTGGTGCGTAGGAAAAACATGTCTCTATGTGTTTATGTTATAGACACCATTTTTTTAAAAAGAACCAGTGTGAGTACTCTCTATTTCTGAACTCCCATCCCTCAACGACTTTCTACCGTCTTGCACACCTAAACTCCGAAAATAACATGCATTTAGTTGTTATAAATCACCATAAATGCTCTTAGCATAACCAAAGCCACCACAATTCCGCAAATGAAAAAAAAATCGTTTTAATAGAGTATTCATGATTTTATTCCTTTTGATAGATTATTAATTCATAATCACACAATTAGTTATAGATGTCACCCTCACTATATATTTGTTTTGAGAGTTGATTCATGAACGATGTTGTCACGTGATTAGATATATCACCTCCCAATATATGGTGATCAATTTATAAGTATTTCATTTTTATTTAATCATATACACCTAGGGATGTTATCGGGCTAGGTTATCGGGTAGGGTTAATTCGGGCTTTGAATTTCTTTAAAATGACTCGCAGCCCGTGTGCGCAAATCATTTAATATAAATATCTCGATTAATGATACTTTATTATATAAGTCAACTAAATTCGTGCTTTCTTTTTGATGTATTATTGTAGGAATAGTTTATGAAGGGTAAAAGCTATAGAATAGCCACGTACTTTCAAATTTGTGCCGACTTGAAACACATACTATTTTATTCAATGACTTCAATAACATACTTTCAAATTTTGTCCTACTTCACTAATATGACCCTAAAATGACTATATTACCCTTGTCTTCTTGAACATGATCGCATCTTTGTCCTCTTTAAATGGTCCCTCACTTGCATTGTTAGTCCTTTATACTAACGTCTATTAGTCTTTTTGCACGAGTTTTCATCCTTTTTTTACGTTTTCGTCCTTTTTAAAAGTTTTCGTGCATTTTTACGTTTTCGTCCGTTTTTACACGTTTTCATTTGTTTTTGCACATTTTCATCCATTTTACAAATTTTATTCCATTTTTACCTGTGTCGTCCGCTTTTACACGATTTCCTCCGTTTTTACAAGTTTTCGTCCATTTTTTTTTTTGTCCGGTTTTACACGTTTTCGTTCATTTTTATATTTTTTGATCCGTATTTCCGTGTTTTTGTCTGTTTTTACACGTTTTCGTCCGTTTTTATACGTTTTGATCTGTATGTACGCGTTTTTGTCCGTTATTACACGTTTTCATTCGTTTTTCCACGTGTTCGCCCGGTTGTACTATTTTCTCCCATTTTTATACATTTTGATTCGTTTTTACACGTTTTCGTTCATTTTTATACATTTTTCGTTCTTTCTTTCACGTTTTCGTCCATTTTTTCACGATTTCGTGCGTTTTATACGTTTTTGTTCGTTTTTTACGTTTTCATCCGTTTTTCACGTTTTCGTTCGTTTTGCATGTTTCATTATGTTTTACACATTTTAGCCTATTTTTACACGATTTCGTCCGTTTTATATGTTTTTGTCTATTATTTGACGTTTCCATCCGTTTTTCACATTTTCGTTTGTTTTTGCACATTTTAGTCTATTTTTAAATGTTTTTGCTTGTTTTTACATGTTTTATTTCGTGCAAAGATGGACAAAACGTGCAAAAATGAACAAAAACGTGTAAAAACGAATGAAAACATAAAAAATAGACGAAATAATGTAAAACAGATGAAAGTCTGTAAAACCGGATGAAAACGTGCAAAAACGAACGAAAACATGTAAAAACGGACGAAAACGTGCAAAAACGAATGAAAACATGTAAAGACGAACGTAATCGTGTAAAAACCGAATGTAAAACCGACTAAAACGTGCATAAGCGAATGAAAACGTAAAGCGGACTAAACGCGTATAGACGGATCAAAACGTTTAAACGAACGAAAACGTGTAAAAACAGAAGAAAGCGTAAAAACAGAAGAAGACGTGTAAAAATGGACGAAGACGTGCAAAAACGAACGAAAACGTGTAAAAGCAGATGAAGACGGGTAAAAAGGACGAAAACATGTAAAAATGGACAAAAAACGTGTCAAAATGGACGAAAACGTGTCAAAATGTGTAAAAATGTACGAAAACGTTTAAAAACGGACTAAAACATGCAAAAACGAATGAAAACGTGAAAGAATGAATGAAAATGATAAAAAAAGGAACAAATCGTGTAAAAATGAACGAAAATGTATAAAATGGACGAAAGTTTGCAAAAGGAATAACAGGCTTTAGTATAAAGGACTAACGATGCAAGTGAGAGACCATTTAAAGAAGATAATGGTGTGATCATGTTATGGAGATAAGGGTAAAATAGTCATTTCAAGGTTGTATTGGTGAAGTCGGATAAAATTTGAATGAACGTTGTTAAAGTTATTAAATAAAATAATATGTGGTTCAAGTCGGTATAAATTTGAAAGCATGTGGCTATTCTGTAGCTTTTACCCTATGCAAAAAAAAAAAAAAAAAAAAAAAAAAAAAGACTTAAGGGTGCGTTTAGTTGGGGGAAAACACCATTGTTTTCCATAAAATATTTTGTGGAAAATAATGAAAATAGGGATCGCGCTTAAATAAGCGTTTTCCAAGAAAATGTTTTGCAAAACACAAAATCTCTTATTTTCTAACTTAAAAAGGAAAATTACGATACAAATTTTAGTTGTTTTTCTTTTTAACTCACAACCTCCCATCCCTCCCATTATTCAAAATAGAAAATATAAATATCAACTAAACGCGTTTTTTTTTTTAATTTTCAAAATAATTTCCTTTTTAATTTTTACAAAACTGGAAACTAAAAAAAATAAAAAAAATAAAAAAAAAATCTCCAACTGTTGTGAACAAGAATGAAGAGAATGAAAGTATTCTTCTATATTATTATAATGTAGGAGATACAAAAGGTATATATAGATAAATATTAGGGTAAAAACCCTAGTAGCTAATTGGGCCATAGGCTTCTTATGGGTTATATGGACATCCACATAATATTATTCATAACACTCCCTCTTGGATGTCCATATTATTAATACGCTTTAGGAATGCTGCCTCATTAAAACCTTGTCGAAAACCCGGTGGGACAAAACCATGACTAAGGTCAAAAGAGTGCAGCGTATTGTCTCCCCTCGATGACTATATCACTTGAGCTCTTTGAGTCGACGCATCCCAATGTTGTGACTTCGTTACCTAAATGTTGAGGTAGGAAGTGCCTTGGTAAATAGATCCGCCAAATTGTCGCTTGAACGAACTTGTTGAACAATAATATCACAATTCTTCTGTAAGTCATGATTGAAGAAGAATTTTGGTTAAATATATTTCGTCATTTTAAGCCCTTGAATACATGATGCATTATCTTCATGCAAAACTGTTGGTGCCACCTTCTCTGAATAATTACCACATGATCTACGTATGTGTTGTATCACACTTCTTAGCCAAACACATTCTCGACTTGCTTCATGTATCTCTAGAATTATTGCATGGTTGGATGATATCACTGAGATTGTATGTTTAATTAGACATCATGAAATTGCGGTTCCTCCACTTGTAAATACATCTCCAGTTTGTGATCGACCATTGAGAGGGTCAGACATTCTGGAAGATATGTAATCTTCTAATATAACTCAAATAACTCAAATACCTCTAATCAATATCTTATAAGATATGGACATCCATATTATAATTATCCATAACACTCCCCCTTGGATGTCCATTTGAGGAATATGCCTCGTTAAAACCTTACTAGATAAAACCCAGTAGGACAAAAATCTAGTGAAGGGAAAAGAGTGCATACTTCCTTTATACGCTCGAGGATGTTGCCTCATTAAAAACCTTGCCGGAAAACCCTATGGGGACAAAACCATGGTCAAGGAAAAAGAGTGCAACACGTATCTTCTCTCCCCCTGATGATCACATCACTTAAATCTCTTAGTTGGTGCAATCCAATATAATAAATCAACTTCTTTAATATCAATATAGTAAGTGTCTTGATAGAATATATGTTTGATTCTCATATAAACAAGTGCTCTCCACTTAACCTTCACATATCAAGAAGGATTAAACATATGTAATACTTATCATTATACGAGTACATCCTCGTACTTCACAAGTTATATAGTATCAACGAATGCAAAGTAAATGATACATTATATCATTTATGACCACTAGTGAGAACAATCAATGTTTTATATAACTATGACACCCATAAATCGATATTGTGATCATCATCTTTAAAAGTAAAGGGCTCTTTCTTCATCCATTGACCTTATAAACATGAGCGTCGTTTATTCATATAAAGATATATAACATCTTTCTTTAGCTTTCATTATGAAAAATGATTTCATCTTTAAGATGTTTAATTCATAAAACAAGACAAAACTTTGTATTTCATTCAAGGTATTCAACCGTCTTGAAAATCTTCTTATGAGTTCCATTCACATTTACCTCATCAAAACATATGTAACTTATACCATATACAAATTTCTTTAAAACTAACATGGGTAAATTTTGTTATTTTAATGGCTCATTTTAAACCAATAGCATATCGCCTTTCACTTATATAGTGATTTATTCAACTTGATCAAGTGTTATTCTTGAAAACTTTCTTATATGCTTCAGCATTTTAAATCATGAGACATGTTTCATGCATTTTATATCCATCATGAAATCTCAACTTCAAATAATCTCTATTCATTTTCTTTTTAGATGCATATTAATTATTTATCACATTGCCAGACTTCTATAATTACAAAATACATTATTGGATCCACCACATTAGAACATGTCTCCTCAAAATAATTTTCTAGTCTTTGTGAAATATATGTGTGCCATCAGTTGTGCCTTGAATATCATGATTCCAGTAATTCAATTTTTGCTTTCACACAAAGACCGATGCATATCCAATAATTTTGGACATTCATGTGTACGGACTTCAAGTCCCAGTAACCATGTCTCATCACAAGAGACTTCAATCTTTCATTAGTTCTTTGCGTCTTTATATCTTTTGGCCATTCATTTATACATCTGCACTTCCTGCAAGTATGCTTCCATGATCCTCACATGATTATAGCGCTATCTTATTTATTTACATAATCATTGCCATGTGTATTATTGTATACAATATCACCATCGACGTCGATTCATTTATACTTTCGATTCCACACTTTACTAGAAATTCCAATATATCATTTATTGATATCTCATAGTTTTTCAAGTACCCGGGGTTTCTCAATTACCTTCATGTCTAGTTTCAATATAGGATAATTATTATGGGGTCTTTATTATCTCGATTAGACCATCTGAATTTTCTTGCTCCATTTTATCTATTCATTCGAGGACTTTATTTGGAATCGATTAGTCTATCACGCTTGCGTGCCATAGACTTAATACCAATCATTGGTTTTCATTTTTGGGACATACATTATAATTGGAGCACTAGCACAGATATATGATATAGACACTTCTTTATGTCACTAAACAAGTCTGGCATTTACTAGATCTGGAATGTTATTTGTCCCTTGAACTTTAAGTTCATATTCTTTAGTACGAGGATCAACATTTATATCATAATTCATTCCAAATTTCTCGCTGCTCATTCTCTCCCTGAATGAATTATCAATTTCAACATCCCATTGTTGTGCGTTGTGGTGGATTTACAAGAAACATATATCGTACATTTACAAAATTCTTATATGGGAAACATATGGTTCGTGACCATAAACCATTTTATTAGGGAGTATTCGTTATATCTTGTTGGCATGATGCGAATTCTTGAAAAATCTTCAAAATAAACATGCCCCATAGTACTTATATTTTTGTTCTCACAATTATTGGCTTTGCAATCAACTGAAGACGTTTTAGGAACGTTTCAACAAAAGCAATTTGCGTATGAACATGGACTACTTTTAAGTTCAACACTTATTCCAATAATTGCTCAATAGTATTCATCACCATTCTCAATAATTTAAGTTGGAAATCCATGCTCGTATTTTATAAGTCGAGCCACTAAGCATGCTAACTTTAAGTTGCGTATTGATGATCATTTTGGCGATGCATCAATTTTATAAATCAAAATGATCCTTATGGCACATGTATAGGCCTACATACATGCCCTTTATATTATTTCCAAAACTTTATAGGACAAAGTCCTTACTTTAATTTGGTGATAATAAGTGAACAATGCACTTCCATTGAGAACAATAAAACTAATCAAATAACCTTTAAAGAACTCAATGTTCTTGTATATGGTTCGCATCATTATTGATCCGGGATGGTTCAACCGGTCATGCCACTTAAAATAATCTTGGCTCATAAACTTTTAATTTATGACCACATGCGTTTTTATTGTTCTTGACTTTATGTAAAAGTCGAATTATATGAAGAACTTAGCACATCATCATGTTTAAACTTATATTTCTCCAATCAGATTTATATAAGCTCTGTGTGGCTTCTCAAATTATGTTAATATGCAAATTAGCCCATAACAATATCAAATAATAAGGCATATGTTCTATACTAGAAGTTGCACTATTTAACACACATATTTCATTGATCAATTAGTTAAGTCTAGGCAAATAATATTAGTGATAAATAATGCACACACATAACAAACTCAATGACATTCACAATTAATTTTGGTCACCATATCTTACCACATCCAGTAGCTCATCAATCATCATATTCATATCATACATGCAATTATATATACTTCAAATACGTCCATAACAACAATGAGTTTTAGTGCATGTATACATATGTGATAACTGATAAGGGCCGATTAACCAACAAAACAAGTGTTTCTTTCATGGTTATGTTCAATCATGAAACAATGACATTATACTTGATCTAGTAATTAATTACCCAAAACACATATACAAACAATGACATATTTAGATAAATTATCATCTTATATTTATTATTAACCAAAAGGTCACTCAAACATGTTAATCAGGATTTAGTTGCTTAAGTTTCACATGAATCACTAATATCATACGAGATTTATTGCTGTCAAAACTTAACTAACCATTGCCTAATGTATTACTAATATACGGATAAACAAATAATTGAGATAATAATTCTTAATGCAAAACGATTCATCTATATAGCTAGCTAGATCATACATCATCAATCTCACAAAAAATATATATATAATATAAACAATTAGAAGTTGTAACTATGGTCGTAATAAAACAATATCCATTCAATTTAAGTAATAACAAAGTTAATTGATTTTTCTTATTCTATTAATTTATGAGCTTATATCACCTACTACTTTCATAAGCCTCATACATACATAGAGCAGGTTTCTATTAACTTTTCATATTCTTTATCATTGTTTATACATCATGTGAATATGTGATTGTGGTAAGCTTCTTATCTTTAATATTCTATCTCTTTTTAAAAAAAAAATATTGTACTAGCACTAACAAGTAACATACATGATTGACATATTATTTGAGTCGGAGGCTTACCTCTCGTGAATTGTGATTGCATAAATCAGATAGTTTCTTCTTCGTTAGTTGTCAACCCACCAGCGCTTTGATTAATACATCTTGTTAGGTACCTAGGCAACGAAATCAAAAATTATTATACTGTTGATAACGACATAAAGAATGAAGGGAATGAAAGTATTCTTTTATATCATTATAATGTAGGAGATACAAAAGGTATATATAGATAAATATTAGGGTAAAAACCCTAGTAGCTAATTGGGCCATAGGCTTCTTATGGGTTATATGGATATCCACATAATATTATTCATAACACCAACTAAACTAAACTAAACGCACCCTTGTATAGAGGATTCAAAGTCACCAACTTGTAAATAACATTACTCCCTCCGATCATTTCCATAAAAACTACCAATCTGATCATTTCCATAAACAATACTCCCTCCTTTTTCTTCATTACTTCCCTACTATCTCTCTCAAATCCCGCTAAAAATGATGAATAAAACTAAGGCATAAACTTCTTCCCCGTATCATTATCACGAACCCTAAACATCGCCACCATCTGCAACTGAATCCTAAACCACCAAACACCTCTCTTGCCAAGATCAAACTCCTTTCTTCTTAATAGAGTTGAGCAACAAAAATGGTATATCTTTCTCTCTTAATCAATCGTTTATATTCGATTGGTATTTTTTCTTAGGTTGATTTGCGTTAATTAGTGTTTTTAAATTGTCAAATATGTGTTTATGTGTTTAGTATGCGCCGGCTATCGAAACCCCCCATTGAGGCTTTTGACCCTTGTAAGATTATGAATTCGCTACTTGTTAAGTGCTGAGGTTTATTAACAAAATGATTACATAATTATTAAATTTGTTGAACTTGTTTGAAGAAGTGTTTCTAAAATTGGTCATGCTTTTGTGTTTACAGCCAAAGACTATTTGAACTTAGTTATTGCCTTTCAAGTGTTTGTTATATTGCCTGAAAAAACAAACTTAAATCAATTAGTACAGGTTCACATGGATAATCCTAAGATACATGGTTGCAAGTGCAGGTTGAACGACCAAATTATAGTTTTTTAAGAATAAAATACCAACCAAGAAAGTGAATCAGTTTACGTCTTCTTATCAGTAGTTGTAGCATTATAAAATCTAGTATGCCAACTTACAAAAGTGAATCAATTTATCTACTAATCAAACCATGTACTAATGTTAGACTATATATATATATATATAACTATATATTAATGATCTAGTAGAGACTAAGTAGTGTTGAACTTGCAGAGGCGGAGGTAGGAATTTTTGCTCGAGGGGGCACTCTTTGATAAATTTTAGAACCTAAACTATAAATTGGTTCTTAGGAGAGGCAAGTTACAAAAAAACGCTAAATATTTTTGAAAAATTATACTACAATTTGTTTCTCTAGAGGGGCATGTGACCCTTGTGACCCCCCTTTATCTCCGCCCATGTAAACTTGGCGCGGTTGTGAAACAGTTGGCTCCACTGATTCAGGCCCCTCAACTTGTTGAGCTCAGCCATGCTAGACTGTATATTACTATATATTAAAAAGTATGTATAAGTGTCTACTAATGGAAATCAACTTGGTTGAAACTATGACATGATATGTATATCATGATCTCTATGTTAAAACTTATTTTCTATATTTTATTAAGTAAGTGATTAGGTAATTTAGTTAGTCAACTACTTAGTTTGTTAGTTACTTTGACTTAGTAACTAGGTTTCACCATTCCTTGTATAAAAGGTACTGTAATATACTTTACCAACTAACAGTTCAATATACAACAAACTTTCCTCCGAAAATATTTCTAATCCGCCATCAAGATTGAGCTTAGCGTGCCACCTTTTTTTAAGGTTTCTGTTTGGCTAGGCTTGCCCATCTTCATGAAGGTAAATACCTTCAAATCCAAAAGTCTCTAGTATTACTCAGATGACCGGCATTGTTGGTCTCTAAAATTAAAAGAGCTGTTGTACATTGCTTTTGCTAATGCATACGGCCTTTTGGAATTCCAGAAACATAACAACAGAAGCTAACTGATCCTCACACAGGATTACTGTAATGTGTTTTTGAGTTTGATTAAAAAGTCATAATGAGCTCAACTAATATATAAATGTATAGCTGCACACATAGAAAATCATTATGGGTTTTATCTCGCACTGTATCTACAAGGGTACCATATGTTACCATCTTAATTATCATTGCAGTATTGTTCCTATTTTTTTTTTTTTTTTTTTTTAACTAAAACATGTACTCAAAATGCAGCCATCAGTATGTGCTCTTCATAATTTGCCCCAAACACGGATTGGGATTTATTTTGAATTCTTCTAAGGATTCAAACAAGGAGGAAAGTTACAGACTCACTGGACTTGTGCAGAGGTAAGAATTATCTTTAATTGTTTTTAGATTTGACATTTGTTTCTATAAATTGTAACTTACACTCTATTGGTTATTTCATTTTTAGTGTCGTTGGTAGTCTGAGGTGGGTATTCCCTACTGTAAATCGCCATCCTTACGATTGGGAGTGTGGATTTTATGTGATGAAATGGATGCATGACTTTGTGCTCACATATAAAAACGACAATTTCCCGAACAAGGTAAGTGCTAGGAGTGTGAAAAAGTTTAGTGATATATTAAACATGTAAACTCATAAAAATTGTAGTAGAATGCGATAGTAGTCCAAAGGTTAATGTGTGATTTAGGATAATTTTTGTATACTTAAGGTTTTAGGCTAATGCGCGCTTGTTAATTGATTTTACTTTGATGCTAATGACATGATTGATTGCCTTATGATGTGTGTCATTTGTCATTGTTAAAATAACTTCTAAGTTTGTTTCTTGCACTGAAAACCCGTCTTATTTGTTGTATAACCCTTTATTTCATTAATCACATGTAGGTACCTTGAAGTGACGATCGTCTATTAGAGAACAAAGAGTTGAACGCCATCATTGGTGCATCGTTTAGATTGTGGTGCGATTAATCTCAGAGAATTGTGTTCTGTTATGTTGAATTCTAGTGTTTTTCTTTATAGTTTGTTGAATTCTAGTATTTTAATTTGGATTTTTTCTAAGATTTATGTTTAGTTGAATTGACGTATTATCTTAATTTACTTTGTTGATTTCGAAATTTGTGGTGTATTTTAATCTCTTTATATATTTGCTGCATTTATATTTCTTTATTTTTGTGAGTCAATTGTAGATTATAGAATTTCTAAAAATTGGAAAATTTTAGAAATGATTTATTTTATTATTATTATTATTATTATTATTATTATTATTATTATTATTATTTTAATAAAATAGATATACAAAGAAGACAGGTTTTGATATAAAAACATATCTTCTTGTTCTATATAAAAATAGGTTGGATGCTTCTATAAAGACAGGTTGTGAGAGAACCGGTGTCAAAGTCCAATAAAAATATGTTTGTTTACTTTATAATGGAGACTGATTTAAGGAGAAAACCGGTGTCGATGCTTCTAATAGAGACTGGTTACCAAACCGGTTTCTATATGTTTCGATCATGGAGATACCCCCCTTTAGAGAGTGGTTCCAAAACCACTCTTCATGGGCTATTTTGACCGGTTTATGTGAGATTTTTTGTAGTAGTGCAGATACCTTTTGTATGAATAGAGTTGTTTGACTGCATCAGTTAGAAGGTGATCTGGCAACACAGCACCTTGTTTCTTTGTTGTAGAGTCCTTAAATCTGACTGTGAGTGTGGGCTCATACAACATAGAGTGATTGTTGGGGTCATTGAGTCTCTTGGGGATATCAGGATTATACCCAAGAGCTCTTTGGATCAACAATTTTGTATATCTGATGTATGGGATTTTGGAGCCAAGCTTTTTGAGGAATGACATCATGTTGTCCCATATCAGAGCTTCAAATTCAATGTGTTTCATGTTGACCAAAGCCCAAAAGATCTGAGTTCCGGAGCTTGGGATGCTCATAGCCACTGTCACGCCCGTCGAAACAGATTTGGTGATAATGATGTAGAGAGTTCTCCATGGCTGAGGAATATTCTTAAGATCCACGTATGAATGCTTTGTGATTACTCCTGAAGCTTCGTCATAACCAATGTTGATCATGAATTGCAGAACAATCTCTTCAGTTGGTGCGGCATTGTATTCAGCTTGGCTCGATGACGGAATGAGGAGAATGCCCTTAAATCTGGCGGTGTGATGGTGGCATGTTTGTCATTGAGCGCCACCGCCACAAAGATTTTGTCCTTTGACCTTTTGCCTTGTATGCCGAATCGGTGAATGTAGATCTCTCGCACTCGTAGCGAATTGGTGAGCATGTTCTGATAAGGATGATTCTTCAGAATGTCCACAGCAATTAAACAAGAAGACTCTGAGCAGGTGAGAGTATCAAAATCAACACGAAGGTTGTTCTTTCCTATCTTCATCGGATAGCCATTAGGGAAGATATCTTCAACGGTGAGAACGTTTGGTGCTTCCACATTCTGCATTTGAGCGTCCATGTCGTGATCTGAAAGATATTTAGCCAAAAGAACCAACATATTGAAAGACATTATGTTAGTCAACAGATGGTTTTATTGTCTAATTATTGAATGTGAAATGTCGATGATTGTTACGAGTCCAATGTCACTTGTTTGTCCAATAGTCCAATGACGTCGTGATAAGTTTCGTGAGTTGATTAACTTTAAGTTTTAAAGTCCATGTTTTCACTTATTTTTCACAACATATTAAACGTTTAAGCTTATTGGTGACATTATTGGTTACGTGGCGTTATGATTTATTTATTTACAAGTTTGCACGCGTAACAATTCATAATTAAGGTTAAAACTAGGCTTAGGCGTTGAAATGGCAAGCTTATGCGTAAACAGGAGTGGTATACGCGTAAGCATAAGCTTATGCGTAGGTTCTTGACTTACGCCAGGAAAAGGGGCCTTATGCGAAAGCTTACGCGTGCGTATATAACCTTACGCGTAAGGCTTACTCGTAAGAGTCAACCTTATGCGTAGAGGTCATTGTTTACGCATATCCTTCACAGGATATGCGTAGTCCCTTATGTAGAACCTTATGCGTAAACGTCACGCGTAAGATTACTCTTACGCATAACATGCTACGAGTAAGGTGATCCTTATGCGTAGATTGCTAGTAACCTTGATTCTGAATTTTCAAGCGTAGAGAACCTGAAATAAATTAATCATAACATCAATATTAACATCTACATTCATTTTCTAACAGTTTCAAACTATGAACACTCACTAAACAGTTAAGCGTAGAACAGTTTTATGCGTAGAAAGACTTATGCGTAAACCTAAACCCTAAGAATTTACGACTAAGAATTCTAGCCATAGGAAATGCACCAAAGTTTTTCTAGTAAGTCTAAGAAGCCTAATGAGATGTTCTGTGCAAGTTTTAACATCAAACATGCTATGAATCAAAAGTACCCAATTCGTATGAACTAAAACCATACAATTCAATTCTTTCACTTTTGATGTTACTGGGCAAGTTCTAAGCATGGATATCATCAATTCATCATATAAACAACATCTTACAAGCAACTAATTAACCAGAAACACTCACACAAGAAAATACCCAATTCAACGCATGAACCCTAGTTTTCAAAATCAAACAATTCGTGTATCTAGGTGTGTTTTATTGATACAAATTGAATCATTGAAGTTAGATAAACGTTTTGACACAATCATTTTAACCATAAACACTCAAACTTGATTATGTGTTCTTACGCTTATGCGTAGAACACAAAATCACTTCTAGATAAAAATCTAGCCGTTGGATTTCAAAACAATTTAAAACCAATGCTTAGATGTTTACAAAGAACATGTTTTAACTTACAAATTGATGATCAAAAACACGGATTGGAAGGATGAGTTTTACGCGTAGGATCTTGGTGGTTGGGATATTAAATGAGGTGAATTAATGAGTTAGGTAGATATTTTATTAAAAATAACTTTGAGCTATTGATATTTTTAGCCCCTCTACCTTTTCCATTTACATCCAATGTCCATAACTTCCATTTTGGTTACCAAACGAAGGATATTTGGAAAGAAACTTGACGACACTCCCCCTCCACTTAAGAAATAATGAAGTTTTATAAATTTTAGTCGGAGGAGTGTCAGTAAACCAGAAAGGTGACCACCATTAATAAAGAAACAACCGGGATAAGATAACATGCAAGTACAAGGTTTTATGAAACCGAAAAAAAATTATTTGTTTTCTCCTCCTCAACACTTGATCTAGAAAATACTGAATTTAGAAAGAATAAAGTGTTGACGGAAGGTTTGTACTTGCCATGTTAAAGGAAATATAGATAGAAGAATATTTTTGTTGTTTTATCAGATTTTATATTTTGTATTTTGTTTTTGAAAAATTATTTACAAAAGAGGTTTTGGTGTTTGACTGGTTTTTAAGAATGTTTTAAGAGTTCATCCAGTTCCTCTTGAGTCAAACACCGCATACCAATCCGGTGGACCAACTCATTAAACCTAGCAGGAGCTAAGGCTTTGGTGAGGAGATCTGCCGGTTGGTATTCTGTACCTACAAAGTATAATTGAACAGCACTGCTCCACGTGGTCCTTGATGAAATGATATCGAAGATCGATGTGCTTTGATTTCAATGTTGAACTGAGGCACGAGATCGCAATAGCACTTCGACGTCGCAAAGACATCGATTTTGTCAATACGTAACCATAGTCTTTAAGTTGTGTTCTCATCCAAATGAGTTGAGCACAACACGCCGACATGGCTACATATTATTCGCTTCGCTGAGGACAATGTACAATCCTCGCTTCTTCGATTGCCATGACACCAGTTTATCACCAAGAAATTGTAAAGCTCCTAAAGTACTTTTCCGTGAATCTAAGCATCTTGCGTGGTCACGAAAAAGCTATTAGTTCAAAACTGAATCCTTCTGGATACCGGATCCCCAAATTAATGGTTCCCTTGATGTATCGGAGGATTCTTTTAGCCTCAGAGAGGTGGTTTTCCGTTGGTCTCGACTGATAACGGGAGCAGATATATACGGCAAAAACAATGTCAGGTCTGCTAGCTGTTAGATACATGAGAGACCCAATTATACTACGATATTTGGTAGGGTCCACCACTTTCCCATGTAAATCAGCGTCTAGCTTCTTGGTATGAGCCATTGGTGTGGAATAGGTTTCACAGGTTTGCATTCCAAACTTGTTTAAAAGTTCAAGGGCATATTTGGACTGACTTAAGAAAATACCACGGGGTGATTGATGAACTTGCATTCCAAGAAAGAATGTGAGTTCACCTATCATTGACATTTCAAAATGTTTTGTCATTAGTTTTGCAAAAGCATTTGAGTATTTTAAATGTGTTGATCCAAAAATGATGTCATCCATATAGATTTGAACAATTAAGATGTGAGCCTCGTGATATTGTATGAAAAGTGTAGGGTAGACCGAACCTTTGGTGAAGTTATTGGCAATTAGGAAGGATGATAACTTATCGTACCACGCCCGAAGAGCTTGTTTGATACCGTAGAGAGCTTTGTTCAGTTTGTAGACATGGTTCGGGAACTCGGGATCAACGAACCCTTCTGGCTGGTCGACATAAACCGTTTCTTTTCGGTTGACCATTCGAAAAGCGGTTTTGGCGTCCATCCGAAAGACCGTTATATTTATATGAGCCACGCTAAAAATATCCGAACGACCTCAAGACGAGCAACCGGAGCGAATGATTCTTCAAGTCTATACCCTCTTCCCCGTCTATAACCCTTAGCCACCAGTCATGACTTGTTTCGACATTCCTTCAAAGATCCAATTTGTTTTTCCAAGTCCATTTTAGACCAATGACGTAGACCCCTGTTGGTTTTTCAACCAGTTCCCATACTTCAAGACGTTTGAATTGGTTGAGTTCTTCTGGCATGGATTCAATCCAGTTGTCTTTTGTCATTGCGTCTTTAATGTTTTTAGGCTCAGATTGGTAGACAGTGAGTGCATAAATGCAATGTTCACCATCTGTGTGAAGACGTTGTCTCGTTATGACTGGTTGATTTGGGTTACCAATAATATTCTCAAGAGGATGGTCTTTTGTCCAACGATGTGTAGAGGGTTGATGTTGGTATACATTGTGCATATTTTGGGGATTCAAATGGCTTGTAGATGATTCCGCGACATCAGGTGCAGCAGTTTCATTACAAACGGGTTAAAGAATGCATTTGGATCAAAATCTGCAGGTGGGGGTACTTCATTAAGAACATCATCACCGTTCGGTCGTTGGATGCGGTTTGTTCAAGCTTGTTGTAGAGTCAACGGTGGTGCTTCTTCAACTGTAGTTGTTGTAGCGTGTATCGTATTGGAATATGATCGTTGAGAAGTGGAAACATCGGATACACCCGAGCACGCTTCATCAATGTCATCACCGAACAGCGGAGCAAATAGCTTTTCCATTTGTTGACGAGTAAGTCGCGTGAACTTGGTTCACCGATGATGGGGTTTGAGGGAAGTTTAAACGGTTGTGACCGGTTCCAAGTCTGTTATGCTCGAAGCCATTTCATTAAGCTCATCAAAATTAGCATGAATCGTTTCCATAACCTGCTTTGTACGACGATTCCGGATCCGGTAACCTTTAGAATTATCACAATATCCAATAAAGACTCCAATGTCAACTTTGGCTTTGAGCTTTCCAAAGTCATCACGATCATTATTTGGGTAGCAAAAGGATCCAAATACATGAAAGTGTTTGAGGTTCGGTTTTCTGTTGTGAATAAGCTCAAAAGGTGTTTCGTTATGGCGTTTTGTAATCATTGAACGGTTCGATTTGTAGCATGCAGTTGAGACGCCTTCCACAAGTAATCTGGAAGTTTAGCATTGATTAACATCGCTTCGGCGTTCCGACTAACGTGACGGTTTCATCTTTCAACAACTCCGGTTTGTTCTGAGGTACGTGAAATGGATGTTTGATGCCCAATTCCCACTTTCTCATAATATTGCCGAAGAGTTTGATTCACAAATTCAGTCCCTTTGTCTGTTCGAATTTGTCTGACGGTGTTTCGGAGCTGAGTTTGAATTTTCGTGAGAAAGGTGATGATCATATGTGGAGCTTGATCGTTACTTCGAAGAAAATAAACCCAAGTCCATCTTGAGTAGTCATCAACAATTACGAAGATGTAGCGTTTGCCATTAATCGTCTACACGCGCATCGGGCCACACAAATCCATGTGAAGAAGATGAAGCACATGCTGAGAGTTGTGTTCCACCTTTGAATGAAAATGAGCATGAGTGCTTTTCCCTTGTCCACAAGCTGAGCATAGGTGATCTTTAGAATACCAGAATCTCGAGAGACCTTCAACAAGTTTGTGTCGAGCAAGATTGGTGATGGTTTGAAAGTTTAAATGTGAGAGATGACGGTGCCATAGCCAAGATTTTGTAGATGTTGCCTTTGAGAGTAGACAGACAGGAGATGAAGCAACCATGTCTTGCATTGATATTGTGTACAGACTAGAATTGCGAGAGCCAGACATAAGATCGTTTCCATGTAGATCACGATCGTTTCCATGTAGATCAGAATTGACCGACTGAAAAGAGACTGTGACCGAGGCCTTCCACATAATAAACCCTGCTAATTTCAATATTTCCATTGATATTATCTCCGTATCCCATGATAGCTGCGAAGTGATCATTCCCGAATCCGACAAGCCAATGAACTTTGCAATAAAGTTTGATAACAGTTCAAGATTGCTCATGTGTCGGAACATCCGCTATCAACAATCAAAGGATGATCGTATCACCGCATTACAATACGCATCACGATGGAATAGAAGTAGATGTGGAACCCAAGTTTTAGAGGGTTCAATCGCTTATGTTAGAAATACACACATCAATGATTTTAGGTATCAATTTAAATCCTAGTGTATTATGTATCCATTTCTGCCATCTCCAACTAGTCTTAGTGAATGCACTAGGTGGTACTACATTCCGTGGAGGTGAGATGAGCTACAGGACATCAATGCGCTTAGAATCTAAAGCGGGCGGTTTACCAAGCACAGACATAGAAGCATTTGTGGGCCTAGAGGTATTCCGTGTCTTAGGATTCTGTAAACGAGACAAGATAGCTCTAGCAACACATTTATCATGACAATCAGAAAGCATACTTTTATGACAAATAACACAAGAAGCATCAGACTGAATATCAAAAGTACTTAACGGTTTAGCATTCGTTACAATACTTTTTCCATTACATTTGTCCGACGCAATATCTAAAGTGGGTGCAACTTGAGTCTTATTCAAAGTCCTAGGGTGTTCTTCTACTCCAGCATTCTTTATTGTTCTTTTCTTAGGTCGCAACTTCCTATTCTTCCTTGTATTGCCTCTAGGTCGTGAAGTGGGACGCTTTGGAAAAGAGGCAACTATTCTGTTCAAGAGAGGGAAGCACATTAGTATCTTGTGGTCTATCAAGAGGCATTCGGGTTGACGCTTGCTAAGTGTTACAGGTGCAATTTTCTTAATGATGCTAGGCTTAACATGTTCATACTTTCCTAACATTTCCCTTAACTTAATGATAGTGTGCACCAAATCTTGATTTTCGAACGAAGATTTTAAAAGTTCATGACTTTTTTAGTGTGTGCAAGATAATGATCAAGTTCGTTTGATGCTTCATCACGAGTCTTTTTGAGTAAATCAAATATGACACCATATTCCTTTTTAACTTTTGAAAGTTCTTGTTCATATTTTGAGAGTTGACATTTCAAAGACACATTTTGATCATCCAGTTGCTCAAATTTTGGATTAAACTTTTGGAATGCAACTGGTCGATTTTGTTTTGCAAAGCAAGTTCACGATTGTGACAATCTTTTTGACACCATTGAAGACGACGTTTTGCATTTGAAAGCTCGTTTAACAATCATTCATTTTCAACTTTTAAAGACTCGATCTGATGCACATTATCAGTATTCTCAACAATTTCAACAGAATCACAGAGATATGATCGATGCATATGCAAAGAATGAAACAACACAACATTATGGATATCAAGACGTATAACATCTTTCAAGAGTCACTCAACATCTTTTCTCAATAATTTCTTTTTACGTTTAGTATTTGAAATCGATGTTCTGTTTTCTCGAAAACTGTTTTCATTAGACCAAGTTCCTTGTGAAAATCCCTTTCCCAATATTTTCCACGTGTTTTCAAAATTTTGACATGGGGTAAAATTCTTTTCTGAAGAATATCTCCTTGTTCTCGCCGAGAGGCTTATTGAAAATGTTCCACTTTTATTTCAGAATGAAATTCAATCTCACGTTCCAAAATTTTGAGGTCAGATAAGAAAGTGTCAAAGTATTTTATAACGTGACAACTTTCGACTTTTGTTTTAACTTCACTAAGTGAAGGTAAAGGACCATTAATTTGTGCACCATTGTGTTGGGGACTGACTTCAAAAACTGGTGTGATAACCAAAGGTTTGTTAGAAGTATCTTGTTGTGTGACAAAAGTTACGGCTTTTGAATAGTTAAATGGTTTGTTATAAACGACATTTTCCATTTTTGACCGACTCTCGTCATCAGCATCTAATTCTTCCATGCGATTATATCAACAAATGTCATAATTGAATCATCAATTCTATGTTCTCGACCGTGTAAACTTCGTGATTTTGTTTGAATGCTCGTTTGAAAACTTAGGTTTCTAATCGCAAGAATCGGTCCATATCCATTTGATTTGGTTTAAAAGTAAACTTTTGAATAGTCGTGATTAACTCACCATGTTTATAAACAACATTTCGAAACTCTTTGATTTTGTGTTGTAATTCGACAATTTCTTCAAGATAGTTATCTATTCGTTTCGTGGAATGCTTTTTGTACTCAGAGAACTGTTTTTGACAAGTTAACAACTCATCCTTGTCTTTTTGAGTTTCCAAAGTAAGAGCGTTAAGTTGTTTTTTGTGTTCATATTTCAGTTGTTCTATTTGAGACAACAAAGCATTCTTGGATGCGGCTAGATAACGTATCTGTCGTTCTAATGATTTTTTGTTTTGATGAGATTTAGCAAAAGAGACTTCAAAACCTTTTCACGCTTTTTCTTGAGTTTTAAAACGTTGATTTGTCTTATTAAGCATTCATTATCCCTAATTAACAGTGCATTTTTATCTTTTAATCGCGTGCAAATTTCCAAACGAGATTCTTGGTCTTTAATTAAGGTCAGGAGCTCAATTTCTCTATTAGACAAAGGCTCATCTTGTTCAACGTGAGTCTCAACATGATCATTATTTAGATCCTCAAATATAACCACGGAGTCAATTTGATTATCAATATTAACCATAAGATTATCTTGATCGTCAAATATAACTACGGGATCTATTTGATAATCATCTGAATGAGATGTGGATGGCTCATGTTGAACACTCTGATCCTTGTCGGATGGAGAAATTAGCGGAGATATCGAATCATGAATGAGTGTATTTTGTTCCGTACTTGAGACAAGCCGTTAGTGTCATACACTGGGCCTGTGTCACTCATGTGTAGAGCTTGCATTTGTGCCATCAACATCACCGCTGCATTAGCCTGCAAGTCCTCCATATCATCATCGAATCACGATCCGCCATAAAGCTCGTTCCTTGTTGGTAAGAGTTCCACCAGCTTCATCCTTGAGAGCCAAGAGCAAAGCCTCTTTGTGATAAGCACGCCTTGTCCTCGGCTTAGGCATGCATTAGCCGATGACCCTTCTCATTACGTTATAACAACGAAGACCAAGAACCCCATTCGCATTCCCTGCTCAACCACCGAGCCCTTTGTTGTTGCGGAGCACCCATGTTATTCCTTACCATAGCATTAAACCCTTGACCACCTCCCATCTGACGACCATAACCACGATTCTCAACTTCAACGGCCCATTGTTTACAAATGATTCCTTGTGTTGGATGAGGAACGAATGCGATTGTTGGATTTGTTTGTATACCGGCCGAAGGCTTTAGAAATCATAACAAATCCTTGTTGCAATTCATCAAAGCATTGAGTCCTCATCGCCTTCATCAGAAGTGCTTGAGCATTATTGTTGTTGTATGGAACCAATTGAGTTTGTTGAGTTTGTTGCTGTGACGGATCATATGGTGTGATGGTTGCGCTTGGTTGAGGAGCCGGTTGAGGAGGAACACTAGTTTAAGCCCACAAAGCAAGTTGTTGATTGTCCGAAGAGACTGTGGAGCGGGAGTCCACGGATAGCCCTTTCTTTGTCAACTTCTTTTGGCGAGGCTTGATAGTCGTACAACAATCTATATGTAGCATGATGAAGATTCTTAGCTTGATGGAGAAAAATGACATACTTCTCCCATTCCGGACCAAGACTACTTAGGAACTTAGTGTTGACAAGAATTGTGGCATGTTGATATTGTGTTTGTCCAAATCATTGATGATGTCTGAAAAGCGGTGATGATAGGACTCTAATGTCTCTCCTGGTTCAATCATAAAGTGTTCTTAAGCCAAGTAGATTTTGGATTCCATGTCTTCCTGATTGAGTGATGTGCCATCCATTAGAAGATGAATATGTTTCCACATTGCTTTAGCTGTCTTTTGAGCATCAACACTTCGAAGGATCGGATTGGGTAATCCCAAAAGTATGTATTGCATTGCTAGTTCATCGGCTTCAAATGTAGAAGTTCATCACCTGTGAGGTCTGAGATAGTTGCAATGTTGGTGACAAAGATCTCTTGGTGGATTGGCATTAGGATCTCAGGTGTGACAACAAGAGGCATCTGAAATGGACCATCCATAATGACCTTCTTTAAGAACTTTCCATGTGGCTTCTTTAGATCACAAAACCAAAAGAACCTTATCACCCATTGATCATAATTTCTGGGAGTGAGCATTGGAGGTCTATCAAGTGAGCCAACTTCATGAATTGATTGTTGGCTACTTAAGGCTTCACACATCTTGCCAAACCATGTCGGTTCCTTCATAGTACTCCTGGATGGATGTTGATTGTAGAAGTTTGTGTAAGGTTGTACTTGAAGACTAGGTGGTGGTTGAACCATTTGTGGTGGAATTGCTCCTAGATGTGGAGTATGTTTTTGATTAAATTGTTGTTGATTAAATTGTTGATGTTGTGGACTTAGTTGTTGTTGTTGTTGTTGATTATAAGTGTAAGGGAAGTAGCTAGAGTATGGTGGTTGTGACATGTTGAAAACTTGTGTTGTTAAATGGATCTTTGTAGTCGAGTGAAACTTTGTTGATGAAGTATCCTTAGGCGTAGAAAGCACGATAAGGCAAAGCAACACTTAGGCGTAAAAACACCAAACTTACGCTTAAAAAAGAAATATTTACGCGTAGGAGTAGCTTACGCGTAAGAATTGAGAAACACTAAAGTTATGCATAAACTGAAAGTTAAGCATAGAAAACTTAGGCGTAGGATTAGCTTACGCGTAAGACAGAGCTTAGGTGTAAGATAAATCTTATGCGTAATGAGTTCTACGCATAAGTTTGAGCTTATGCGTAAGATTAGGGTTTTGCCCAAAACATCTTTTACACTGTCACAGTGCAAAGGATATCCAAAGTCGAAGTGTTTTTAGGCTTATCCAAGCAAGAAAACACTGAGTAAACCACGAAAACTGAAGATCGATCCAAGAATGACTTACGCGTAACTCGATGGTTTTGTTACGCGTAAAACTTCACCAAAACTGAGATTTTGCCTAAAGTGATTCAAAACCAGATTTTTGTGATTAAACAGCTTCAATATCACCAAAATAACATAAAGGTGTGAAACTTGATGATTCAAACCTTCTAAACACGACGTAGAACGAGACCCACGTATGAAACCAAGCTTAAAATCTATGAAATACACGTAAAGTTCAAAACTTTTTGCCAAAAACAGATATTTTAACACTTAAAAACGTTGAAAGTACAAGAATCTTGGATTAAAAAGTGTAAAAAATAAGTTTTTAAGCGTGACAAAGTTGTAGACTGTATGTTACGCGTAAGATCAAAAACCAATTTCAAAAACAAAACCTTTTCACCCAACTATTTAGCGAATGATACCACTGTAGGTTCCCATATTCATAACACAAGAATCAATATAAGAAAGAAATATTAAGAGTGATCGGTTGAACAAGATAATCACACACACGAATGAATAATGAAAGGTTACGCGTAGAGAGTGAATAAAATGAACAACCAACCCTCAAGTGAGGGTTATACAAGAGTATTTATAGGAGGGAACTAGGGCAACACTCCAAGTTCCCATCCTTTTACTTATTGGGCTTGGCCTAGGCTTATGGGCTTTCTACATAAGCCCAGCCTTGATTACTAACATAAAAGCCATATTAAGCTAACTATTACATATGAATCACTAACACTTGAAATATGGTTTAGGAGTGATTCCAACAAGTTATTTGAAGATTATAATGACTCTTTCTTGAAAACTTCCAAGAACGAAGATCAAACACTAGTTTTCTTTCAAAAACTAGTTAACTTTCTTACAAAATATAAGATAAGTGCCTTAGGGTTTTAGGACTTTTATAGATGAAGAGAGGAGCATGCAAGAAATATGTAGTTTTTAGCTTGGTATTTATAGGGAAACTTTAGGAGTTAACTATATATTGGGTTAAAAACTAACCATGGTTAAGTTGTATACTTGTAATGATCTAAGGAATGATCAAATATCATTCCTACATGTGTTTTTACACGTTTCATATGAGGAGGTGGTGATAAGATTGGAATTTCTTGATATTATCTTGATTTTACGGAGTGTAGTTCGTTCAAAATCGCTAACGGTAAATATTTAATTCATGAAACGTAAAACCAGGTGTCGTAAAAATATGAAACTTATAGGAATGATTAAACTCATCAATATACTCATTATTTTCTTATAAAAATGAGTGATAAGTTTAATGGGTCAAACGCAATTAAAAGCTGAAACGAGGCTAAATACGTGAAAAATGCAATTTATCAGAAAAGAACGAGATTTCAGTGAAATGACCATGAATTTATTTAAAGTAGAATAAAATTAGTCTATAAGTATTATGAGATGTCAAAATGTGGTTTTAGTTATAATGGGATAACTTAATTATAATGAAGTCTAAAAGTTACGTGATTTAAGCAAAATGTAGAACATACAAGGTTAATTTCTTTATGGTCAAAGGAGGAGGGAAATATGTTTGAATTTTACAAAAATGTAAAAGTTTCAAAATATCTTAGGAAATACAGTGTAGGAATGGTTAAGTCTGGTCTAGAATTGTTTAAAACGTAAGTTTAGTCTCAGACGCCAGGGTTTATTTGGTAACATTTAAATGAAATCTTAAAAAATCTCCAAATGATTATGAATGATCTAAAAATTAATCTAATGTGGGGAAAATTGTCGAGTTGGTTTTGTTATGCGGATGTTTAAATGGTACTATGACCAAAACGAAACTTTAAGACGATGTTTTCTTAATAACTTTTGCGCAGATGATCTAACGATTGACAAACTCTCAGGTTATTACTAAAATAAATTAACTTACGAGAATGTGAAATAAAAACTTTGGGAGTGAATAGTAAAAAGTGAATAGTAACAGTGAATAGTAAAAATGAATAGTGACCCGAATTGCGAATTGTTACAGCTGGAAGACTTAAGGCATTCGAGGAGAGAATAAAACTCCGAAAGGGAGGACAATTAGAAAGCCAATATAACCTATTATTCTCACAAGGTGAACACTCTAAAAATAAGAAATGATTTAACAAATATAGAGGTAGATCAAACTATTCATGATGAAATTGGCAAAATAAAGGAAATAGAGATAATTCGATTGGAGAAAATTCAACTTACAATAAGAATAAAGGTGAGTGGAATAAAAAGAAGTTTAAATGTTTCAATTGCGGTAAACTTGGACATTTCAAGAAAGACTGTAGAAACCAACCAACAACCAACAACTCAGGAACAATCAAACCTTATCTTAGTAGACGATGAACCATCACTATTAATGGCTACACACGAAACTGAAGAAATCTTGTTAAATGAAGAACAAGTACAACCCCGAAAATATGCAACAACAGATGCTAGCATATGGTATTTAGAAAATGGTGCAAGTAACCATATTATGGGCACCAAAGGCCATTTTAAGGATATTGACAAAAACATCACCGGACGCGTTCGTTTTCGAGATGGATCGTATGTGGAGATAAAGGGTAGAAGTTCAATATTATTAGGATGTAGAAACCTACAATAGAAGATGATTTCAGACGTTTACTACATTCCAAACCTCAAAAGCAACATACTTAGTCTAGGACAACTCACTGAAATAGGTTGTAAGATCATCATGGATGGAAACATACTGACTTTGTATGATAAGAACAAGAAGTTGTTGATGAAAGTAGAACGATCTAAGAATCGACTTTACAGTATTAGATTACATATAGAAGCAACTATATATCTCTTAGCAAACGTAGATGCTCAAGCATGGTTATGGCATTCTAGATTAGGTCATCTAAACTTTGACGTTATCAATAAGATGACAAGAAAAGGTCTAGTGGATGGAATACCACGAATAAATCATGCAGGACAAATCTGTGATGCATGTTTATTAGGAAAAAACATTAGAACACCCTTTCCAAATCAAGCTAAATTCAGATCAAAGAACCCGTTGGAGTTAGTATATGGAGATCTTTGTGGTCCCATAAGTCCAGCCACACACTCTGGAAAGAAGATCATCTTCTTATTAGTAGATGATTGCAAATGTTTCATGCGGGCTTACTTTCTAACTTTGAAAGATCAAGCATTCAGCACATTCAAGGAATTTAGACAGCAGATTGAATCAAAGTTGAAGTTGAAACTAAAGATGCTAAGAACTGACAGAGGAGGTGAATTTACATCAAATGAATTCACCAAATACTGTAAGGAGAATGGAATAGCAAGACAATTGACAACACCATACTCACCACAACAGAATGGTGTAGTAGAGAGAAGAAATAGGACAGTGTTATCAACTACTAGAAGTATGATGAAAGCAATGAAGTTACCCTTAACCTTTTGGGTGGAAGCAGTCAGACACACCATTTACATACTCAATAGGGTACCTACAAAATCCCTGGAAGATAAAACACTAGATGAAGCCCTCTACAACAGAAAACTAAATCTGGAATACCTAAGAATATTTGGATGCACAGCCTATGCTAAGATAATAATACCTCACTTGAAGAAGCTGGATGATAGAAGCATACCAATGATTTAATTAGGAGTTGAAGAAGGATCAAAAGCATGTAGGCTATATGATCTAGTAGGAAAGAAGAAACATGTTAGTAGGGATGTAAAGTTTATGGAAACAAAACCGTGGGACTGGAATAACAATGAAGAGGATACAATTACACAAGACACGTTTTGGACTAGTTTTGTAATAGACGGAGTTGACAATGAGAATCCTACACCAGTCAACACAGAAAACAATGATAACACATATCATGAACCAAATCCTATACCAGATCCACCCTCACCAATCACACCACCAACATACACTTACAATCCTAACTCAGAAGATGAACTAGAAGCTACTATTAGCTCATTAGAAAGCTCAGATCATAGATTTGATCATAAACCAATACAAGGTTTAAAGAATATTACAGAAATCTATGAAACTGCACGTGAGTAGAAGCACCAAGCTTATTTTTCACCGAAGAAGAACCCCGTAATTACAAAGAAGCATCAAAATATGAGAAGTGGATTGAGGCCATGGAAATCAATTTAGATTCAATCAACAAAAATAACACATGGACTCTTACCACATTGCCCGCAAATCAAAAGGCAATAGGACTCAAATGGGTTTATAAAACCAAGAGAGATGCACAAGAAAAGATCATTAAATATAAAGCAAGATTAGTAGCAAAAGGTTATGTACAAGAACAAGGAATAGACTTCGATGAGGTGTTTGCACCAGTTGCTAGAATAGAAACAGTTCGCTTGATATTAGCACTAGCAGCATATCATGGATGGCAAGTACACCACTTAGATGTAAAATCAGCATTTCTACATGGAGAATTAAAGGAAGAAGTCTATGTTACACAACCTGAAGGTTTCATTCAACAAGGAAACCTAGGAAAAGTCTACAAGCTAAATAAAGCTTTGTATGCCTTAAGACAAGCACCAAGAGCTTGGAATGTGAAGCTTGACCAATTCTTGAAGTCATTAGACTTTAAGAAATGTAATCTCGAACAAGCAGTTTATACGAAGAGAAGCAAGACTTCTACACGTATCGTTGGAGTATATGTAGATGATTTGATAATCACGGGCACTCCAAAGAAGGAAATAGACTTGTTCAAATCCAAGATGGAAGAAAATTTTGAAATGAGCGACTTAGGGTTGCTAGCATATTACCTTGGGATAGAAGTTACACAGACAGGAGGAGAGATTACAATCAAGCAAACATGATATATTAACAAGATCTTAAAAGAAACAAGTATGACGAACAGCAATGATACGAAGACACCAATGGATCCCGGCACTAAGTTGGTCAAGGGGGAAGATGGAGACCCAGTTGACGCAACTTATTACCGAAGCTTAATTGGAAGTCTCAGATACTTACTACATACAAGACCAAATCATAGTTACTCTGTAGGACTACTCAACAGATTTATGCAAGACCCGAAGGAACATCACCTGAAGGCAGTGAAATAAGTAATCCGATACATCAAAGGAACAAAGGATCATGGCATACTATACAAGAAATAAGGCGGCTGCAAGATTACAGGATATAGTGACAATAGTTATGCAATGAATACCGATCAAGGAAAAGGAACTACAGGAATAGTATTTTACTTTGGAGAGTCACCTATTACCTGGTGTACTCAGAAGCAACCAACAGTGGCACTCTCATCATGTGAATCAGATTTCATGGCGGCTACTGCAGCAGCATGTCAAGCCTTATGGTTAAAACGTTTACTTAATGAATTAACTGGATTGGAAGAAAAAAGGATAACGCTCAGAGTTGACAACATATAGCAATAGCACTCGTAAAGAACCTAGTTTTTCATGGAAGGAGCAAGCACATAGAGATTCTCTATCATTTCATTCGTGAATGCGTAGAGAATGGTCATATTAAAGTGGAACACGTTAGTGGAGAACTACAAAGAGCAGATATCTAACAAAAGCTTTACCAAGGATTCAAGTTCGTGACTATGCGACAAATGCTCGGAGTTCAAGACTTAGGACGAAGCAATGATCAAGATTAAGGAGGAGAATGTAAACACTAATCTCGACATTGCTTCAAACGACAAGGACCAAACTTGCTCGTTATATAGTTTTCAACCGCCAAGCGGTTATAGGTAGTTATGTTAGTTAGTTATATAACCGTTTTATGGTTATAAACAGTTAGAAACGGTTACATACCGAAACATCACAACGGTTGGGTCATAACCCTTCGTTTAGTATATATATATACGTATATATATATATATATAATTAGGATCAAATAAGAAGATTACTTAAAATAAGAAGGAATAAGAAGAACTACAACCGCAAATCCGAGATGCACCGACCTAAATTAGATGCATCCCTATAATCTTAGATGCATTATAACGCACAATAATGTGTTTTCTAGCTTTTAATTAGATGCATATACGTATATTAGATGCATTTCATGATTTCTCTTGTTTTTTTTTCCTCTCAGACGCCAAAATCATAAAAATCAATTTGCACAATCTATACATCAAATTAACTTTCGAAACTCAAGATGTTGCATCTATATGAATAGAAATGCATCTAATGCAAGTCGTTGCGTCTCAAATGCGTGGTTTTGGTCACTTCTCACCACTTCTTATTTTAATTTACTTCTCACCGGATCCCTACTCTATATATATATATATATATATATATATATATATATATATATATATATATATATATATATATATATATATATATATATATATATACGCATACATGTAATATTACAATAGTTAGACGATTTAGTTATTCAAGTTTATTTTGTTTGCATTTCATATCGACTCATAATTTGGGACTAACAAGATGTTCCCTATATCGTTTGCGAAATTCATATGTCGTAAAACATGCAAAAATGTGGTAACTTTTCGTACTTTAGAAGTGGGTTTACAAACTTGTGAAAATGAAGATGTCTAAATTCCTTTGATATCGGTTTTGGATGCGACTTCTAGGCATGAAAAATCTTTATATGGGGTATTTTCTTGGGAGAAGAATTACATTTTTGGTTGTGGATCAGTATACGAAGAATGTGTGGAATAATTTTGGTACTGTTGAAACAATGATGATTTCAAAAGGATAATTCTTCTTAAAACTTGCATCAGACGCATGTACGGATGTGTTATTGGAATACGAACCATGGTTGATCCGTAATGCTCCAATTATTCTTAATAAAAGGTCTCCAAATGATTGTTTTTTAAAGAAGAACTGAAATATATTATGGGGTGGGTAAAATTGCATGATGTTCTAGTTACAGCGTTTACTGAGAATAGGATGAGTGATATAGCTACTAGATTGGGTACATAAATCATGTTTAATTCATATATGAGCATAATGTGTATAGACTCATGGTGTTGAATGGATTTTACACGTTGTTTGATTGACTTAAGGGTTGACCGTCCACCTAAAGATACCATGGTGACTGCTATTACATATGTGGAGGGTTTAAGTTCTAATTTTCATACAATTAAGGCAGAGTATGAGTGGAAACCACCAAGATGTGGCAGTTGTTCAGTGTTTGGGCAGGACGTCAGTCAATGCCCTAAAACAAATAGAATGAACCTAGGAGCTGATTTGATGTAGGAAGTAGTCCAAGTCCTATGAAGAATGATTTTTCTCAAAATAATGGGTTCCAGGTTGTTAAAAACCTTAGACATAACGATAAGCATTAAGGTAATAGGTCTTAAGCCTAAAATCACATTCGTGTATCGTCATGTATCTATTCCTAGTGGTTTTGGGACCAAGAAATAAGGAAGTGTGGCGAATAATGGGGCCTCGACCTCCAAAATCACTAATTCGGCCAAGACTTCTAGCATTAAGGGACTTAGGAATTCAGATGATATAAATCTTGTTTCTCTAAGAAATTCGTTTGCAGCTTTAAATGGACAGAACAAGGTTTTTGAGAACTTGGATGTTTCCATGGCTGGAAGTGAGGGTAAGACATGTAAGGATGCGACAATAGTTGCGATTGAGAGTGATAGTGTTGTTGAGGATGTTTATGACGAGACCGCTAATTTTATGGCTACCTCAGTAAAGCGAGCTGGTGAAGGTGAAAATGATGCGTGGTTACTTGAGGATGAAGATTATGACGGTTATCATAATGAAGATCTAACTGAAGAGCAACTGACAATCAGTGACGCGTTAGATATTAATTTTTGAGGTCAATTTAGACGATAGTTTATATTTGGTGTCTTTATGAGTAAAATGTAATCTAGTGTTTAGTGGTGATTTCTTTGATAGGAGTAACTGTCTTGTTATGCATGTTTTACCACCTATATAACAGGTTGATATGTGAGATTCAATTACATCTATTGTTCTTAACTGTTTTTTTAAAGTAATTTATTCATTGGGATAAAACCATTTACCAAATATATATATATATAAATATATATATATATATATATATATATATATATATATATATATATTTATAGTGGTGCGTTATATGCAGTACCATTTTAAATGAATCTAGACCATAGGATCATTTGATCAATGGTTAATATTACAGAGTGGCATTTATGTAAATAAATAGAACCTTTTTTTGGCTGGAAAACGTTTTAGAAGGGCAAATATGGTATTTTGCTTTTTACATAAACACAACCGCTTACAAAAACGCTCCCATTTTTTGCAAAAAAACGGGCAAGTTGCACCATGATAAGACGGAAATTTAATTCCCCTGGATTTTCTCACCATTTTCAACAAATCTTATCATCTTCAGTTAAATTAAAAGCTACAAACAAACCCACTCACCTAATCATGCATCACACAGTAAAAAACACACACAAAACATTCATCATCGGTTAAAATCTGAAGAAACATGTCAGGTATCATAAAAATTATATGTTTAATCTTTAAATTATGATTTTGTTTTCCTTATTTTGATATTATTAACATAAATGCATCAATATTTTATCATTAATTGAAACGAAAAAAAATTAAGATGCATGTGTGTTAAATACGGTTGATCAGGAAAAAAAGGGTAATTTATTCTTGAAAATTAACATTTAAATTTTTTTGGATTGATTGGTTTATAGATATGAAACAAAATTATTTGACATTGTATGATTATGTATTTTTAATTTTTCAATTGATATGTTTTATAAATTTTCTTTGATGTTTAGTAAAGTAAATGGTTGATAAGAAAATATGTAAAGTTATGAAAATGGAAAAAAAATAATAACTGGGTTTACTAATTAATGAACATATATGTTTGTATAATGTTAAAAGATGTGTGAGGGGCATTTGGTAGTGGTAAAAAATGGGTCACTTTCCTATATTTTTCTGAACATGATGGTAAATGAGTTAGTAACATAAGTGCCAAATTTGTTGATATTGGGTATGGGAGTTAGATGTAAAATGGTGTTAAATGAGTTAGTAACATAGGTGCTACTTGACCCTGATGTTTATGAACATATATGTTTGTTATGAAAATGGAAAAAAAATAAAATAATAACAGGGTTTACTGATTAACGAACATATATGTTTGTATAAGGTTAGAAGATGTGTTAGGGGCATTTGGTAATGGTAAAAAATGGGTCACTTTCCTATATTTTTCTGAACATGATGCATTTTTTGTAAAACTGATGTTATTGGGTATGGGAGTTAGATGGAAAACTGATGGTAAATGAGTTAGTAACATAGGTGTTACATTTGTTGTTGTTGGGTGTGGGAGTTAGATTTAAAATTGATGTTAAATGTGTTAGTAACATAGGTGCTACATTTGTTGTTATTGCCTATGTGAGTTAGATGTAAAAGGATGTTAAATGTGTTAGTAACATAGGTGCTAAAGTTGTTGATATTGGGTATGGGAGTTAGATGTAAAATGGTGTTAAATGAGTTAGTAACATAGGTGTTACTTGACATTTGAGGTGAAAGTATCATTTGTTTTTATAAATGTATTAACGTTGGTTTTAATCTGCATGTGTCAAATATAGGGAAAATCAGCAAGGGAAAGGGAAAGGAACTTGTTGAAGAAAAGGATGACACAATCAATGAACAGGAAGAGGATACGGACGACGATTTTGTTGAGACAGCGTGGGACAATCCAGGTTAGTAGTTTATATGTGTTGTAGGAAAGGGTATACTATATAATTACAATTTGAAAACAAACATGAGAGTTAATAATCTGTTAATGTATACATATTAGCATTAAGGAGGGGTCAAAGGAACAAAGTAAAGGAACAATTGGATGAAGGAGAGGAGAATGTGGATGCTGATAACAATGGTAAGATGTTCTGTGTAAACATACTTGCATAAATTAGTTTGTGTTTGAGAACCAAAAATAATGGTTGAAGTTGTTGTAACAAACGTTTTATTTAAAAATGGAAGATTTGTTAAACAGGCTTGTCTGTATATGGGTTAAAAAGGGTGAAACAATGAATATGATAGTAGTTGACTTTGTTGGATAACGTTTAAATAGGGATGATTAAATACATGGGTGTTTAGTTTATAGAATTAATTGTATATGCAGCATAGCAATGGTTGTTTAGATTAGGATCAAGTAACATGTAGAGGACATGGGTGTTTGTATGTACATAAAAGGCTAGAACATGTTTTTTGTAGATTAAAAGTAGTAATTTTGGAATAGAAATGTATATATGGGTATCGAACAGGGGCGTGTGGGTATATAGTAAAAAGAAATGAACAGAAATTTGCGTGTGATATGTGGTCAACATATATGTTATTTGTATGGAAATTTAGCACATGCTTGTTTGCATTTTTAATTTTATCAACATGTTGCAGGGGATAAACGAAAGAATACAAAAAAAAGAGCAAGAGGAAAGAAGGTGGTTGATACTAACACTAGAAAAGATAAGAAAAGCAAGGTAGAAATACAGGACAGTAAGGCAGGACCTAGTAACCGAGCATCGAAAAAAAAAGCTCACCTAGTAAACCTGGTGCGAAACCATTAGCAGCAACTACTTTTCAGAATAGGCCTAGCCAAAAAAGCTTGTACCTAGCTTGTGGGAATCTTATGCCGCACCAACTAGCGTGTTTAGAAAGAATGGGATTTGGGGAGGTGGTTGGTATAAAAATGGACGGTATTCCAGCTAGGATAGGATTGTATGTTGTAGATAAGCTGGATGTGAAAAAGGTGGAGATTAGATTAGCATCAGGGTCAATCAAAATTACTAAGGACTTGATTGCAGAGATGTTAGGTGTGAAAAACGAAGGAAGAGATATTGAAGCGGGTGAGGAAATAAGAGATGCAGAAATGATAGCGAGATGGAGAAGTCAATATGAGGGTGTTGCGAAAATTAAGCCGGCAGATGTTAAGTTTAGGATAAGATAATCAAAGGAAGCAGATATGAATTTCAAACTCAACTTTGTTGTGCTGTTTTCTTCTTTAATGGGTAGGCTTAAGAATAAAGGCCTGTGTGATTTAAAGATACTAGATTACATTAACCCTGACACGGACCTTTCAGAAATAAACTGGTGCGAGTATATTTTGAAGAGTATTCAGACATGAAAAATAGGATGGACGAAAGGAAAAAAGGATAACTTCTTTCTTGGTCCACTAACGTTTCTCACTGTAAGTAAATTTGTTCAAATTTTTTGGTACAAATTTATGTTATCATTCGATATTGGAAAAAAAATACATATTAACTGAATTATTATAATGTGTATGAATCAGTTGTATTACGTTGATGGTACAAAGTGCAACACTTTTAAAGTTGCACGAAAGAGACCACCAACCAGGGTATGGACGCATGAGCTGCTGAGTGAACGGGTAGATGCAGAAGTTCTTGCAGGAGGAATTGCGAAGGGAGATCTTGAAGATCCGTTTGTTGAGGAAGATCAGGAACCGCCACAGGTGAATATGGAGGTAATATGTTAGAATATTGATAATACAATGTATTTTTGTGCATGAATGTTGGATAAAGACATAATGAACTTCTGAATTACTTTGTGTAATAGGGATGTTTGTGGTTGTTAAACAAGTATATTAAAGACATGGACAAATTAGGGATAGATTTTGAAAGGACTTTGGATGCTGCAGTGAAGATGTCAGCGGGGGACAGTGAGATGCAAGGGTTAGTTGAACAATATGGAGCCGTTCAGAATAAAGCATCCGTTAGTACCCCAGCTAGCATTTCTAACATAAATGTTACGATGGGAAGGACAGAAGAAAGGGGAAAAGATGTTGAAAAAGAAAAAGGCGATGTAAGCATTGGAGATTTTGTTGAGGAAGGATCTCAGAGTAAAGGAAAAAACAAAGAGGACGATGCTAGAGCACCAATGGAACCAATGGTAGAGTGGGGACCAGAAGCACAAAAGTTGGTTGTGGAGAGTATTGACAGAGCTTCGGAATTTGGGTTTGACTCTCCCGGAGTGATGATTGGACCATTGACGCAAGAGGATTTTGTAAAAATAGCTGTTGAAGTTGATCGTACAATTGAAAAAGCAAAAGCCAAGGATGATCTGGATTATTGTCCAAGTTTTAGTCTTGGTTTGACTCCAGACTTTGCAACAACGAGGGAAACTTTGGTAACACCAAATGCTTCGAAGGACAGTTCAGTGATATCAAGTCCGGTGCCTATAAGTTTTTGCCCACCGAGCAGAGTAGCAGGTCTGAATCAGGGTAAAGAAAAACGACAAACATCATTGACTCAAGCAATGAGGTCACCATTTGAAAAAAGAATTTTTGAAGCTGAACCTAACTACATGGCAGATGAAATAAAGCTCGAGAAGTACCTGTTTCTCATGACTGCATATGATATGGCATAAGTAAATTATTAAATGAAGTTTAATATTATGCATATATGTTCTTTGAAATACAGTAAAAGAATATCTTATCAACATTGTTTATTTTGGGTTTAAATAGTGAGATCCTGTACATGTCAAGATGTGGTCGAAAGTTATCAAGAGACCAGTTGCACGACCTGGGTGAAGAATATATTGAAAATCACATGTTGGACGCTTGGGCGGTGGATATGAATTCAAGGGATGATTATAGAAGCCAAGACTCTCCTTTGAGATTGTTTTTGCCAACATATGTAGTGGTAAGAGTATTTGTGACGTATATTACATTAATTTGAATTTAAAAAAATTACTTATATGTAATAAAATATAATGCAGGATAATAAGCGTTTTTCTGATGAGCCATATGACAACGATCGGTTACAAGCATTGGTGCAACATATTGAGAATGCTGCTAGAAATAAGAATGACTTCAAAACTCTGAAGAACATCGACCTCGTAATTATATGATGAATATATTATGGTATTAGGTTAAGAAGGTCCTATATATTTAAAGTTATAGTAATAGATGAACATAATTAGAGCATAGTCTGCAACTTGTGCGTATACTCTTGTAAATGTACATAGATGGTATTATGTGTATATGTGAACTGAATTAGGAAGCAGTTGCAATGATTAATTGGTTACTTATATGTGAACTGAATTAGGAAACAGTTGCAATGATTAATTGGTTACTTATAGGTGAAATGAAACTAAACATGTATGCATTCCCTTTTGATGTAAACTAAAACATATATGTACATAAACTCAAACATGCATACATTCCCTTTTGATGTAAACAGAACATGTATGCATTCCCTTTTGATGTAAAATCAAACATATATGTACTTAATTTGAGTAGTAATCTTAGCTGAACTGAATTAGAACATAATTGCACTGTCATGCCTTATGCAATGAATCAGTTCCCTTTTGATGTAAACTAAAACATATATGTACATAAACTCAAACATATATGCATTCCCTTTTGATGTAAACAGAACATGTATGCATTCCATTTTGATGTAAACTCAAACATATATGTACATAATTTGAGTAGTAATCTTAGCTGAAATGAATTAGAACATAATTGCACTGTCATGCCTTATGCAATGAATCAGAACTTTCTATGTTAGTCGAGGACGTAATATGTTTGGATAGTGTAACTGACACTTTATTAAAATGCAGGCCTTTTTGCCAGTCAATAATCAAAGACATCAATTTCTACTTGCATTTGATCTAAAATATGGATCTGTGATAATGTTTGACCATAGAAAGATTGGCAGGAAACCCAGAAGTAAAGTAAAAGGAAAGCTTAGCAACTTGAGTATTGCAGAGATGCTCGTAAGTAAAATTTACAACAAATGTGTTATTCAATATAGTAGCCTAAAGTCATTGAATTGGTAAATTATATTCCGATGCTAACATAAAAATGGTGTACAATGCAGCATACAGATTTTAGCCGATATCTGTTTAATATAAGTCATGCTAAAGCTGGTAACGTATTCAAAGCGGAACTGGAGATTGCTGAATTTGAAGGTCAAACTGCCAAGGTCAGACATTATGTAGGTTTTTTTGTGATACATCAGATGGAAACATATATGGGCAAGGGAAAAAGCTGGGAATGGGGACTGGATGGAAATAAAGACAAACTTGAGATGCAAATGGCCGTGTTAAGGAAAAAGTATGCTACACGTATGCTGTTGGACAAGAGCAACTTGTTGATGGGGAAGGTTAGGACAGATATTGAGAGGACTGCCGGAGTAGTGCTAAAAAACCCTGTTACCAAACAGGCGTCAAAAGCAAAGTGAATGTCATGGTGTCAAACATTTAAAAAGTCATTTCAGGTGACTTTTGGATTGTGTCTTTAGATGAATTTGGTTATGACTTTTGTTAGGTTTCTTATGAAATAATTACTAACTGGTAACGCGTGTGTTAGGTTAAGATGTTTTGGTTAACGACTTTATGTCGTTATTTATGACATTCAGTATGTTTCTTATGAATAAATTGTGTTAGGTTAAAATGTTTTGGTTAACGACTTTGTGTCGTTCTTTATGACATGCAGCTTGGTTGGTTATGATATGGTTTGTGTTTTTTTATGTTAATTAGGTTCAAGAGTTGAAAAACACACATGCGACATATACAAATTAAAAAATGTATGGTTGACTTAAATAAAACTGAATAAGGAGATATAGCCAATGTCCAATTATAGAGACGATATTATAAAAAATGAAAAACATGTATGCGATGAAAATTATGGCTGATTTAAGTCAAAATATATATGGACATATGACCAATGTAAGCTTTGGAATGTATACCATAAGAAATATACATAGATAACAGAAGGAGTTGATTCCAAGCACGACTGAGAATAAAATTAGCACGTCTGAGAATAGTAGATACATAGCACCAATGTTCATTAACCAAAACATGAATGCTCATTACTAACAAGTAATCAATGGATCAAAAAGACAATCAAAATCAACTTTTCATTCAATAAAAAAACTAAAAACTTAAGTTTAACTAACCGTAAAACATAAAAATGTAATCATATCCATAAAAATCCGTAAATAAAAGAATATAAACAGATTTAACAAAGTCATTTATTCTTCATCATCTTCATCTGTTCTTTCTTCATCATCACTTCCAACTTCTTCCTGATCTTGATCATCGTCATCTTCATCATCAGAATCAGAACTTTCGCGTTCGGGACACCCACGTATGTTATGACCTTTTCCATGACAAAAACTGCATGTCTGTGGTTTGAATGAAATTTTCCTTGATGTTCTTTGTTTTTTTACTGCTTTCCCCTTTTCGTCAGCACGTTTTATTCTTTTAGATCCTTTGTTGCTAGATTTTTTAGGATTCTTGATATCAAGTCTTTTAGGTACAGTAACACCAAGAAAATCCGCATACATGGCATCCTTGTCCACTGTTGGTGTTTGCATCTCATCCTCTAATTGTTTCTTCCACTCTTGAACCTTTACAAGGAACTGAGATAACTTGTCAGTGTCGCTCCTTAAGAGACTGACACAGTCATCTATTGTTGCATGAACATCAGAAGCTATCCGATCAGTTTCTTCAAGGCAAGGACCATATCTGTGTCTCTTTTCAAGCAAATGGGTAGGAAGAACATTTTTTGTCCACCGATGATTTATGTATTGATTTGGAATTCGGAGAATATCATGAATACGGAAAACACAAAATATATGTCTACAAAGGTAACCATGTCGGTTATAATGACCGTAAGAGCATTGGACAGTGCCATCAATTTGATTAAAAGTAACCTGAAATGAATCAATAAAACCATTACTAATTCTCTATTGAAACTGGATAATATTGTTTTGCATATATGCTAAATAAATAAATAAATAAATAAAGTACACTTAACAGAAAAATATATAAAATAAAAATACCGTTGCATCTATGACTTTATTAGATTGCTTGTCCATTTGGCGTATGTTGCACGTTACAACAGAACCTTCTAATTGGGAATTAAACTGGGAACATGAATATAAACCCTTGTATATTCCATGTTGAACCTCCCTGAATATCGATTTTGTATACAACTCACGGGCATGTGCCTCAATTGCTAAATCAGTCAACAATAAAGGATTTGATCCATTTTCCTTATTGTCCAAAACACGTTGGGTGTATCTTTGTTTCTCCATGGCAGATTCGAAACACAACATAAATTGAACAAACGTGTTACCTTTGTGTGAAAAAATCTGAAAAAATGCATTAGAACTTTCTGAACGAGACGTGGTCTTCATCAAACCACACATAGGCACTTCGCTAAAACAACCAGGGATCCACCTATTTCTGATTTTGTACATGTCGGACAACCATTTGTTTTCATGCAAGTTATACCTATTAATCAAATCATTCCCCCGTTGTTCAAAAATTTGAGGACTAATGTATACATTCAAAATGAGTTTGTGAAATTCTTTCCGAAACTCAGAATCAACCTCTAAATCACCTAATACCTGTCAAAACAAACAATGTATATATAGATTGATAAATAACATGCATGCACAGTATGATGTCAAAAACATATGAGCATCAAAAACAAAGATGTCAAAACAACTATATTACGTTATCTTACTAACTCATGTACCAGTAATCACTATGCATTCATAGTGATCTGTAACAAAAATTTGAAGAACAAAACAAACATATATGTTCATTAATCATTAAACCCCTGCTTTTACTGATTAAACATATATGTTCGTTAACCTGATACAAAAAAAATTAACATGATGTAAACATGCTTTTCTAACCTGATTAAACATATATGTTCAATAATCAGTATATGTTCATTAATCAGTATATGTTCATTAACCATGTCTTATCCTTTTGTATTAAACATATATGTTCATTAACCAGTATACATTCATTACCCTGATACAAACATTCAGAATCAGAAGAAACAAATCTGCTCAAACAAAATCTAATGGTCTATAAAAAAATATGCAAAATGGTCCAATCAGTTTAGTACGAGTCAAAAAAAATGAACTACAAAAATATACCTTTCCGGGCAGCTTTTGCGTTATGTGCCACATACACAACCTATGATGAGAATGGGGGAACATTTTCACAACAGCTTTCCTTAAAGCAGCATCTTGGTCTGTAAGGGCAAGTGGTGGCTGCTCAATATTAACTTTTAAAAACGCCTCCAACATTCAACAATATGATTCGTACGTCTCATCACACAGCAAAGCAGCACCAAATGTTACGCATTTTTTGTGGTGGTCATTACCAGTAAATGGGACAAAAACAAAATGATACCTGTAAAAAGAAATGTTGGATCGATGTACTCTAACCAAACTAACTTAAATAGCTTGTTAAGGTTTAATAACCTCGGATAAATCCTAAGTTATTAACAAAGAAACACTGAGCAAACTCTATTAAGTATGCGGAATTTACTTAACAAAGCTAAGAAGAATAACTTTAACTTTGAAAGATTTTATTAATAACTCTAACTCTGCTTATTATGCAGACTCTTTAACAACTCTAATAATATCGAACTTCTCTAAAACTCTAATAATGTCGTGTACATATAATATCAATCTAGGGGTCCTTTTATAGGCTCAAGGATAACCCTAAACTATTTACAATTTGTATCCTTGTACGACAAGTAATCTAATAAAGAATATTCTAGAATTACAATACTTTCTATAAACGAATATAACAGCTCTCTTAGCCTTGCAGTACTTTGAATTTAACAGCAGTACTTTGACTTCCTCTTTAGCAGTACTTTGACTCTTTGACTTTTTCCAGTACTTTGTCATTCTTCAGCACTTTCATATCCCAACAATCCTCCCCTAACTTGAATTCTACTAGCTTGACTTCAAGTTCCTTTGTGAATTTATCTTTAATAGCTCCATCTTTAAGAAAAGATTATGTCTTAGTCTTTGGATTGTATCTTTATAGTTTCTGTGCTTGTATCAGTATTATCAAAGTATCTTTAGAATTATTCTTTTACAAAGATCATCCAGCAAGCTCCATTTCTTCAGCAACACAGCAACAATTGACAATTTGTACATTAATTCAGTTTAAGTTGCAGTCTATTCTCATCACTTCCAGGTGTGTTAACTCCTGTGAGAGGTGAATCCTTGAAAATTTAATGGATTTTGATCTCTTTACCAAAGCCATTAACTTTGGAGTAGCCAAATGTTTTGGTGTGTAAGACCATGGTACATTGATAACCATATGAATTTTAGCAAATCATCAGCTATCAACAGATTTGAGTTGTCTTTACCAAAAGCTGTACCCTTTTGGACTAGTTAGTTCTTTCATCATGGTGAACTAATTACCATATAATGGTTTTTCCACAGCCTTTACCACAAGCCATTTTCTTGTGGGCTAGCCAACTCTTCACATTTCTGATATGGTGAGTTGATTACCATACAACTTATTAGCAAGTTGTCAACTAAAAACGGATTTGAGATAACTTTACCAGAGCCGTTTGCTCATGGATTAGCCAATCCTTTTGTAACCATGGTGGATTGATAACCTATTGATGTTGCCATCTCAAAACCCATTTATTTTATTCAACATTTGTTTCAAAATATTTGTTACTTAACAAAAGGTTTCTTTCAAAAATCACTTAACTATTTAAAAGCTGCAAGCAGTACTTTGATGAAAGTACTGTTTGATCAGCAGTACTTCGAATAAAGTACTGATATTTCAAAAAGAATTTATTCAATTAAAATTCATACCAGTTATTCATCATCATCAGCAATTGTAGTCCATCTGATAAACAGCTTGATGACCAGACATGCTATTTCATTATCTTCTTCTACTTCCATTCCATGCTCCAGCATCCTCCTCATAAGTTCTGGTGTAAGAGGATATCTTCTATTAGCTAACATGTGAATCATAATTCCATCTTCTAGCTCTAGAACATGTACTCCAGATTCTTCAAAAAATCTCCAGCTAACAATCTCCCAATTCTCTTGATTCTTCCAAATTTCAGCAGTGCTTTGTTCTTCAGTTTCCCATAAAGTTGTGAGATCTCCAAGCAATACTAAACCAACTCCTTCTGATGGATTTTGTTCAAAGTAATCTCGCACCACATGATATAAATAGAATACATCCACTCTATATATGATGTGCAATAAATCCCATAGTCTGTTGAACACTCTGAAGCTTTCATCTTCTCTATGAAACATCAGATAACTTCCATCTTTTGAGTCTACAACTTCAAAAGCAATAATTTGAGATTTGTTCATCTTCATCTCAGCATCATCTGTAGAATACTCAAAATCCACTAGTCTTAAGTAATTCTTTAGTTCATCATTAGTATCAGATCGTAACTCAACTTTCTCTTTCTTTGATGACTGTATATCTTCAACTTCATTGTTTCTTTTTTTTCTATCTTTTTCTTTCCAAGCAGCATCATCTTTGTAATCTTTGATGCTTTCAACATTTTTATTATAAGCCATCATTGCATTTCTGTCTTTAGCTCGATTTGGTCTTCTTGGTAGGAATCTAACAGGAATAGGTGACTCTAATGGTTCATCAGCTTCAGCATTCAATTCCTCTTGCAATTTCTTAGCTGCTTCTCTATTCTGAGCTTCTTCAATTAGCTTAGCTTCTCTATCTTTAGCATTTAATTCCTCTTGAAACTTTCTAGCTGCTTCTTCATTCATAGCTTCTTGGGTAGCTCTTATCTGTGCTAAAGTAGGTTTCTTTTTCTTTCTTTTCTCTACCAACTTGCCTTTACCTTTATCTTTTGGATCTATTGCAGGTTGAGAAGTTCTTGGTTGTTTCTCTTCTTGCACTCCTGGAATATTAACACCCCTTGTCTGTGATAAACCTTGCAAAATTACAGCAATAGTTTCATCATCACTTGCAGTATGTATAGGTTTGGGTGTAGCTTCTTCTTCTTGTATGACAGCTGAAGGACCAACAGCTTCTTCATGTATAGTTGTTGAAGGACCAGCTTCCTCTTCAAAGTCTAACAATCTTGGAGTAATCAATTCTTGCCTAAAAGATCCTTGAAGAGCAGTACTTTGATCAGCAGTACCTTGATCATCAGTACCTTGAACTTGACTAACTTGCTCCTCAGTTCTTTAAACTTCAGTCCTTTCTTCCTCAGTACTTTCAATATTAACATATTCTTCAGTACCTTGAGGTTCAGTCTCCTTAACATCATCTTCTTTCAAATTCTCTTCTTCTAAATTCCTCCCCAATTGGACAGAAGATGATTGTTTTTGAACCTTTTGGCGTTTTGTCTTCTTAAACTGCCTTTGCTCCTTCTTTTTAGATTTAACCCATACTCGATGATGTTGAACCAATGGCCAGACAAAATTCTTGAGTCTTCTAAACTTGAGCTTCAAATTCTTAATTTGTTTAGCTTGAGCCTCAGTAGTCTTCTTCAACTTAACTAACTCCCTTGTCAAAACATAATTATCCAATGTCAAACCTTTAGGGGGTATAGTATGTGAATCATCTCCTTGAATTGGCGAATGTTCCTCTGGTTGAGAATCAGGAACAGATCTTTGTGGAGATGGAGAAGGTGAAATTGCAACATCTTCTTGAACTTCAGTACTTGGGGAAGCAGTACCTTGAGATGCAGTACCTTCTCAAGATGCAGCACTTTGAGAAGCATTACCTTCAGAGGCAGTACCTTGAGTATCAGTACCCTCAGAAGCAGTACATTCTCTATCTTCATCCTCTGCAGCATCAGCTCTGACAGCTTGAACAACTTCCATCATAGAAGTAGTTAAGGGAGTGTCCCTTCCAGTGAATAAATCACTCTTCCTAGCCATGAAAGTGAATATATTGGCTTGTTGTACCACAACAGGTAAAATATTTGTAGGCTTAGGAACATCTGAAAGTTGTTTATTGAGAAAGACTTGAACAAACCTTGGATACATTAACCATTTTGATCCATGAGTGATGTGGGAAAGCATTCCATCTAGAATCAGCCTTGAAAAATTGAAAACACGATCAGTTGCCAATCCTACCATAGCAGATGCTATATTAGATCCAAATTGTTCCCACGAAGTACTTTTAGCACTAATACAATGAAGCAACACATGCACTAAAAACTTCCAGTGAGGACAAAATAGTTGTTTCCTGAATGTTTGTTCAGTTAAGGAACCTTCATAACCAATGTGCCCAAAAGTATCCCAAATCAGTTGCTTATCAAAACGAATAGCCCCATCAACATCATTAAACAATAAGTCTTCTCGAATAGAGGCTTCAGAAACCTTGATATTTTTCCCAGCAACCATAGCATGAATATACTCTTCATCATTCTCCATATGAACCCTAGCTGTTTCCCAAAATTGTTGAATCCAGGGCTCAATAACATCTGGTTCTACTAATAGAGCATAACTAATTGGCGATCCGGTAAGATAATCAATGATGTCATGAAAAAGCACATTAGCTTCAGTCTTGTCTAAATTAGCCACCATATTGTGCTTTGAAATTGGATTTCGATTCGCCATTGATGATTATGTTATCACAGTAAGAGATATGACGAATAATATAGGTGAAAGTGAAAGAAATATGGAAAAGATTCTAAAGTATCAATATGAGAGGGAAAATTGGAGAGCAGTTATTTATAGGTGAGATTTAAAAAATCATAGCCCTTAATAACAAAGTTACCGTTAGTAATAATTACCCCTCAATATTACCGTTGGAACAGTACTTTTAATAAGACAAACAGTACTTCCACGTATGCAGTACTTTCATAAAATCAACAAACAGTACTTTTCCATTTTCTTCCTTGCATACTAAGTAGACATGAATATCCTCCCCTCAAACAATGCATAGGACTATACTTACACTAAATAGTCCTCCCCTTAAATGTAGCTCAGTAATTGATCATGCCAATACTCACCACCAAGTGAGTAAATCTTGAAACATCAAATCCTTTGGTGAGTAAATAACCTACATTATCATCTGTATGCACCTTGACAACATTAATGAGCCTATGCTCATAACAATCTCTGATGAAGTGGTGCTTAATCTGAATATGCTTGGTCTTGGAATGATAAACTTGATTCTTCACAATGCAAATGGTACTCTCATTATCAATATTGATAGGAGTATTCTTGAAAATGAATCCATAATCCAAGAGCTGATTCTGCATCCACAACAGCTTGCAGCAGCCACATATTCTGCTTCAGTTGATGATGTTGCTACAATTGTTTGCTTTTTACCCTGCCATGAAACTAATCTTCTTCCAAGATATTGGCATCCACCTGTGGTTGATCTTCTGTCATAGTTGTCACCTGCATAATCACTATCTGAGAAAGCTTCCAAGTGAAAAGGTGAATCATTTGGATACCACAACCCTAACTTAGGTTGTTGTTTCAAATAACAGAAAATTCTCTTGGTGAGACTTGATATCTTGCACATAAACAAACTGCAAACATGATATCAGGCCTTGATGCAGTAAGATACATAAGACAACCGATCATGGATCTGTATAATTTGACTTCAACTGGTTGTCCATCTTCATCCTTGCCCAATGAGTTGATAGATTTAATAGGTGTAGTAACAGACTTCATATCATCAAAATTGAACTTCTTAAGTATGTCAGTAACATACTTGTCTTGACTAATGAAAATTCCTTCCTTTGACTGCATAACTTGAAGTCCCAAAAAGAAAGTTAACTCACCCATTGAACTCATTTGAAATTCATTCTGCATCATCTTCTCAAACTCCTTGACCATAGATTGTTTCGTAGCTCCAAAGATAATATCATCTACATACACTTGAACTAGCATGATATCCTTCTTATCTCTCTTAATAAACAAAGTCTTATCTATAGCTCCTCTCCTATAACCATGTTTCAATAAAAATGTAGAGAGCCTTTCATACCAAGCTCTTGGTGCTTGATGTAAGCCATAAAGAGCTTTGACAACTTTATATACTTTGTTAGGATGTTTAGGATCTTCAAAACCAGGAGGTTGCTTGACATATACTTCTTCTGTAATCTTGCCATATAAAAAGGCACTCTTAACATCCATTTGATAAACCTGAAATCCCATATAAGAAGCAAAAGAAAGAAAGATTCGAATTGCTTCTATCCTTGCTACAGGAGCAAACACTTCATCATAATCAACTCCTTCTTCTTGTCTGTAGCCTTGTGCAACTAACCTTGCTTTGTTTTTGATGACATTCCCTCTTTCATCTCTCTTGAGTCTGAACACCCATCTTGTACCAATGACCTTCTTACCATCAGGAAGATCACATAATACCCAAACTTCTTGAAGTCTGAATTGTAGCAGTTCTTCTTGCATAGCTTCAACCCAACTTTCTTTAATCAATGCTTGAGCAATATTCTTGGGTTCCTCTTGAGAGATAAAACAAGTAAACAGACATGTTTGATGGTCCTTATGATTCGGTCTGTTTTGTTTATATACAAAGCTAAGTAAAGCATTATGAGGTTTAGTGAAACTCTTAGCTTTGTGTCTAGTCATCACTCCAGAAGTAGAAGGACCAATGATTTGATCAGTAGGATGATTCTTATGAATTCGTAAGTTTGGAGACTATGGAACTCCATAAGTATCTTCCAAATTAGTAAAATCAGCATCTTCATTGGAATCTGAGAAAATACCTTCATCTTCAAACTCATCATCAGTATCTTCTAATCCAGGCATGGTAGGATCATCCAAATCATCCAAAGTACTGATAACTGGTGCAGCAGTACTTTGTTCAAAAGTACTGTCCAAAGTACTGTGAGAATATTCTGCAGTCTTGTTCTTCTTCTTTGCCTTTTCATAAGCTCTTCTTTGGTCATCAGTATAAGAATGTGCTAAAACATTTTGAAGAAGCATCTGATTAAGTTCTTCTTGAATAGATTGATCCTCAGCAGACAATGAGGATTTTGGCTCATCAGTACTTTTTCTCTGCTTCAGGTTTAGGGTCTTCATCAGGAACAACATCTGGTCTAATATGGACTCCATGAACAACATATTGTAAATCTTCTCCATTGTGCACAGGTTGATTTTCTTCTCTAACAGGTACATAGTTCATGGAAGGAGTTAAAACTTCAAGATCAAACATCCAATCAGGACCTTTACCTTTCTCATTGTCTTGATCTTCTAAAAACTCAACATGAAGACAATCTTGAACCTTCTTAGTGACTCTGCTGTACACTCTAAATCCCTTACTGTTGGTACAATAACCCAATAAATATCCTTCTTCTGACTTGCCATCAAACTTACCCAGATTATTAATTGTATTTAAAATAGTAAGAGGGCATCCAAAAGGCTTCATAGATCGAATGTTGGGTTTGTTGCCCATCAGCAACTCATAAGGTGTCTTCATTTGTGGCTTAGTAACTGATACTCTGTTAAGTACATAGCAAGCAGTACTTACAGCTTCAGCCCATAATTGAATAGGTAGTTGTGAATCTGCTAGCATTGTTATGGCTGCTTCAATCAAAGTCCTATTATTTCTCTCTGCAACACCATTCTGCTATGGTGTTCTTGCAATACTGAACTCCCTCTTGATTCCTTTGTTTGCACAAAATTCATCCATAAGCTTGTTCTTGAATTCAGTTCCATTGTCACATCTAATACCTCTAACCTTGAGTCTCAATTGGTTTTCAAGTGCTATTATGAGAGTCTGAATAGCATCAAAAGTATCATCTTTAAATCCCAAGAAAAATACCCAACTGAATCTACTACAATCATCTATTACAACTAAGCAGTACTTTTTCTTGTTTAAACTTGCCACAGAAACAGGTCCAAACAAATCCATGTGTAACAGCTCCAAAGGTTCTCTAATAGTCCTCTCCTCAAGCTTCTTGCATGAAGCTTTGTGTTGTTTACCCTTCTTACACGCCAAACAGGAGTGATCATTCTTGTAAGTCTTTGAAGGTAAACCTCTAACTAAATTTCCTTTGACCAGTTTGTTGATATTCTTGAAATTAACATGGCCTAATCTTCTATGCCACTGATGTCCTTCTTCAGATGTTGCTTTTGCCACCAAACATGTGGCTCTCCCATAAGAATGTAGAAACTTCATATCTAGACTATACACATCATTGGTTATTGGTACTCTAAGAACTACCAAGTTATCATCAACATGCTTGAATTCAAGGGAAAGGATGAGACATTCTGTGTCAGTGAATAACACAGGATGCTGTTTATCACAGATTTGAGAGACTGACAATAAGTTGAACTTGAGCTCCTTCACATATCTAACCTTCTCAAAATCTATACGCCCTGCTTTGATGGTTCCTTTGCCAGTAATTCTTCCTCCATTGGGATCATTCCCAAATGCAACTCTTCCACCACTAATAGATCTAAAATCAGACAGAATCTCCTTGTCTCCCGTCATACTTCGAGAGCAACCACTATCTACAATCAAATGATCTTTTAGCTCCTCTTCTGGGTTGCCCTGCACAAAGATAAAAGAGTTAGTGACTTTTAGGAACCCAAGCCATTACTGACTTGTGTTCCCCTTGTGGAGTTACAAACTCAAATTCTTTGAGTATGTAATTTCCACTATTTTTCAAAACATGATCCAGAATTATCTTTTGATTTTTAGCATGTGGATTTGCAAAACTTTCTGGATTTTCAACACTCTCTTTTACAAGTTCATTCTCTTTTTCTTGTATCACAAAAACATCTGATTCACTTTTTGTTGAAAGTATTGTTTGTCCCTCAGCAGTACTTTCTCTCTTAACCCATTCGGTTTTAACACTTGGTTCCTGTGATCTAGATCCCCTATGTGAATTGTAATACCTTCTAGGTTAATAGTAATGAGATCTCCTAGGGTTCCTATTCCAAGAGGTGTTAGCAGTACCTTGTTTTGATGGAGCAGTACTTTGGGAAAGTACTGCTTGTGAAGGTACTGGTGGTCTAGAAAAAGGTCTTCTCTGGTGAGGGTACCTATGATCTGGTGAGAAATTGCTGTGATTGACCCTATTTGAATTATTCCAGACTGGTTTGGTCTCTCTAGGTTTCTGATTGGCAGACCTGTTCTTTGGAAATTTTCTAAGGTATTCTGAGTGATGTTCACAATCCTTGATTAAATGAGTAGGACTAAAACACACAAAACACAGTTTTTACCCATACTCCCAAAGTGACTTCTTCTATGTCTATGACCAAAACTATTATTCCTTCTAGGTGAATGATTAAACCTGTTTTGACCAAAGTTATCCCAAAAAGGTTTAGCAGTACTCTTTTGAAAAGGTTTTCCTGAAGGTACTGCTTGTGGAGCAGTACTTTGAGTTGAAGGTACTGCTTGACTTTGAACATTATTTTCAACAGTTTCTTTGGGGGTTTCAGACCTAGATTGACCAACTAGCTTTTTCCAAAACTCTATATTGTCTACTCCAAAATGAGAGACATCAGGCCTAGGGGGTTGATGAATTCCAGTGGGATGGGGAACTGCATGATAACCATTGTCTTTCTTAAACTCAGGAGGTGCTTCACTTATTGAATCCTCATTACTAGATGTGTCTACATAATTAATGAGTTCATCATCACTAGTGGTTATATCCTCAAAATCACCTTCATCCTGATCACTAGGTGGGTTTTCTTCTATTTTACTAAAGTCCATACCAAAACCTAGACCAGTTCTAATGTAAGCTCTTCTTTGTTTTTCAACATAACTAACATGAGAAAGTCTAGATTCACCCCAAGCAGCAAACTTAGCTAACAACTCATCTCTTTCCTTAGTCAGTTTCTTTATTTCAGAAATTTTACAGTTTAATTTCCATTCACTTAGTTTTAACTGATAGTCCTGTTGTTCATACTTTTCAGCCCAATCCACTTCATTATTTTCATGTGCTAATATTTTGGCTTCGATAGATTCTAAGGTTATTTGATAACCTGCTACCTCAGACCTAGCCCTAACACAATTATCTCTTTCAATCACATAACTGCCAAGTAATTTTTGATAAAAATCATGACAATTTGAGCATACCTTAGAGATAGGGGTGAACTTGGTGAAGTAGCCACCATTGCAAGTAGAACAAGATCATCTTCACTCTCCATGCTCCAATCAAATCCTCCTAGACAATCTATGGATTCCAAAGCAGCATGTTCAGGTTCCTCATCAAAAGCAGTGCTCCAGTCCAATTCTTCCACTGAATCTTCGGCTGCTTCTTCTACTGCTACCATACAATAGGTGACTGGTTCATCATCAAACTCAACACTCCAGTCAACCTCTGATAAACTTTCTTGAGCAACCAAGGCTTTAGTTTCAGTAATAGGAATTTCTTTAAGCTCCAGCTTTGGTTTCTCAGTCAACCTGTTTGCTTGATACTTAGCAAACCTGCACTCCCTAGCAAAATGTCCAGTCTTTTGACAATTGAAGCATTCAATTTTGGATTTGTCAAAAGTGATACCCTATTTTGGTTTGAAGTCAATGCTTTTTCCTGTTTTCTTCATGTACTTCTTGATCCTTGCAGTGATCATTGCAACTTGCCACCTGATATCAATTTCTTCTAAAGCATCCTCTTCAATCTGTGAGAGATCTTCTTCGTAAGTTACAGGTAAAGAAGCTTGTTGTGCAAAGAAAGAGCATACAACTTCATCTGAGTGCATGGTAGTAGTTGGTGGGGCTTGCTGAGCATAAGTGGGGGTAGTATACGAAGCAGTACTTTGAGCCACAGTACTTTGAGTAGGAGAAGCAGTACTTTTGGTGGAAGTACTGACCTTCTTTTCAGATGACAGAAAAGCAATACTGTGTGATTTGGAACTGGTTTGGCCATTCATCTCATGCTCATACACCTTCAGATGATTGTAGAGATCATCAAAATCCATGACATCCAAGCCTGGTTGTCCTCTGATCATAGTAGCAATCACATGCCATGTGGATGGCAAACTCCTTAAGAACTTCAGATTGGCATCTTCAACAGATACTTCTTCCTTGTATAGCTCCAACATGTTGAGGAGATTTTGAAATCTATCATATGCAGCATCAAGACACTCTCTTTCACCAACAGTGAAAGTTTCAAACTGTTGCTTTAGCAGATTTCTGTGCATCTTCTTAGAAGCTTCATTCCCTCCAAATCTGGTCTTTAGAGCAGCCCAGAGCTGCTTTGCATCTTTAGCATCATGAAACTTGAGTAGATGTCCATCAGGTATAGCAGATAAGAGTATGTTAAGAGCCTTCTCTTGATTCCTTATGGTAGCTGCTGGTAAGACTGGTTTGGGTGGTTTAGGTTGTCCAGCAATCTCCACAGGTTCTGAAACTACTTCATTACCATTGACAATTACATTCCATAGTGCATGGTCTGTAATGGCAATGTACTGCCTCATCTTCATACACCATAGGTCATATTCTCCTTTCTTGATGATTGGAATCCTGAGTGAGGTGATTGATGGTGGTGGAACAGCTTCAGTCGACATCTTTAGGTTTTGTTTTAGTAGGGTTTTAGGGTTTCTTCCTAGTCACGGTTTCCACACAAGCTCTGATACCACTTGTTGGATCGATGTACTCTAACCAAACTAACTTAAATAGCTTGTTAAGGTTTAATAACCTCGGATAAATCCTAAGTTATTAACAAAGAAACACTGAGCAAACTCTATTAAGTACGCGGAATTTACTTAACAAAGCTAAGAAGAATAAATTTAACTTTGAACGATTTTATTAATAACTCTAACTCTGCTTATTATGCAGATTCTTTAACAACTCTAATAATATCGAACTTCTCTAAAACTCTAATAAGGTCGCGTACATATAATATCAATCTATGGGTCCTTTTATAGGCTCAAGAATAACCCTAAACGATTTACAATTTGTATCCTTGTACGACAAGTAATCTAATAAAGAATATTCTAGAATTACAAGACTTTCTATAAACGAATATAACAGTTCTCTTAGCCTTGCAGTACTTTGACTTTAACAGCAGTACTTTGATTTCCTTTTTAGCAGTACTTTGACTCTTTGACTTTTTCCAGTACTTTGTCATTCTTCAGCACTTTCATATCCCAACAAGAAAATTTGTTAAAAATATATAATTAATCCTCGTATGTAATGTTACAATAAATATATAAATCTGAAATTTACTTGTTAGTCCTGAAAGTAGGATCGAAGGATACTACATCACCAAATGCAACATAGTTGCACTTCGTCGTTTCGTCGGCCCAAAAGAAACTGACCAACTCTCCTTCAGTATCGATATGATACTCAAAACTAAATTCGGGAACATGGTTTTTCCTGTTTATCATCTTGTCAACTAGCATCTGTGCATCTCTGTCTCCAACAAATGAGTTGACAACACGCCTAAAATTCCTCCAATCCATTGGTGTTCCACGCACTTTATCATAACCACCCATTAGAGCTACTTTTAGACGGTGCGCTTTAGTAGGACCTACATTGGAAAGAGAAGCGCGATGAATAAAGATGTAATCACCAAACTGCAATTGTCCTCGAGCTCGTGATAGATCCATATTGTTCTCATTCATTAATGGGTGATTGTGATTTTCAACAAAGTCGATAACCTTATATTCTGTTGTCCCACGAATACCTCTCAAAGAAATCTTCGCAGGACAATTACATGCCTTAGAAACGGTTTTTCTTTTCCTTTTTTTTATTATCACCTTCCTCTTCTTCCTCACCTTCCTTCAATGTATTCACTTCAACTTTAGATCTCCGTTTACCAGCTCTGTTGCATAATATGGACCTATGGGTGATTTCACGCTTGTTATTACGCTTTACATTTGACTTACGTATGTTGAACCTACCCTTATGTGAGTATTCCAAATACATATCATAAGCAAGATCAAAGGTATCAAAAATAACACCCCGTTTATGTTTCTCATCTTCGAGAATATCTGGTGCCCAATAAGGGGTACCTTTTGGAGTGGGGACAAATTCAGGATCAGCTTCATATATATCAATATCAGATTCATCAACAAAACAATTATACAAAAATAATATTAATAAAAAAATGTATGCTAATAACGTTATAACGGACTATTTTTAATATTAAACATAACCCATAAATAAGAACATGTATGATTCAGTTATTATGGGCACTCTACTAATATCCATATCAAATCCTATACATGAACAATCTATAAAATATATAATATCATCCTCCTAACATGTGATAACATGAATAACAAACTATGAAAAAACAATATCAACAACATGTATTCTACTAAAAACATGTATGCTAAACTTAAATTATTCAAAAAACATTTATGCAACAATTACAACCAATTACAGCTACTATTACAACCTAAAAACATGTATACTAACCATATTACTAACAATTTTATATGAAACATATATTCAGCAATAAAAAATAAATAAATAAATAAATAAATAAATAAATAAAACATTTAACAAAATTACCAGAGTGTTCTTTGCGATTAGCTTGATCAATGGTAGTAGTATTTTCTACTTGCAAATCTCTGGAAGATGAACCCTCTCCTAACTGAATCGACTCTTGTTCAGTTATCTCAGCCATTTTTTACTCCAATTATTAGATAACTAAATTAGGGTTCTATGATAATTGAATGACGGATTGATGAATATTTATAGGTATAAAAATTCTGATCACGATGTATAAGAACCAAGATTGAGTAAAACACTGATTCCCTCATCCTTATCATCTGAAACCAATCTTGATTTTGCATAATCTGTAAATATTTTGAAAGAAATTTTGAATTTGATAAGTTCTAAAACCGCCTCAATTATAGGATATTAAGTAAATTCAGAAAAATTAGGATATTTGTAAAATACCGTGGCTATATACCTTTGATTAGTCGCTTTTGTGAATTAAATAAATGTAAAATATTTTATTAATTTCTGATTGGTCAGAAGTGGTACTGTAAAGTACTGTATATAAGAATAGAACTGCATAGAATATATCACTATATATATACATATATTGGATAAAGATCAAATAAAAAGACAAATATCCGTAAAAAGATAAAAAGATTTTTTTTTTCAAAAAAAGTTCTCGAAAAATTCCCAAAAAATTCCACAAGATCGGGTATGATAGTGCATGAAAAAGTTGTGAAAAACTTTTTTCTAAAAGTGGATATTTTTTCCGAAAAAAAAATTATGAAAAAATACTTTTGCGCATTAAATCGTTTTTTTATGCATCAAAAATTGGTATTTGCACCCAACTTCTTTTGACTTTTTTTTATCAAAATAACATTATGCATCTAACTAAAACAAGTTAAAAATTTTGTGCACAAAATTTTTTTGCGCATCAAAATTCGTTTTTTGTGTATTAAAAAAACGTATCAAAACTCAAAATTATAAAAAATGTTTTTACAAAAGTTTTATGCACCAAAATACCCGATCTTGTAGAATTTTTTTAGAATTTTTGGTGAATTTCTTTTATTAAAAAAAATAATTTTTTCTTTTTACGGTTATTAAGACGGTACATCATTACCACCATCATCAATGCATAAACATGTTACCTAACAATAATTCACTACAACCATAATAAATGAGATAATACTAGTAACATGTGGGTTTCGTTAATTAATAGTTTTTAATATTTTGTTATAAATAATCACATTTGTTATATTAGTGTGTATTTCATAATGAAAAGTGATCCAAGTGAAAATCTAAGTAAATTAAAGCCAATCTAAGTAAATTAAGGGGCCTAACTTGCGAAAATCAAAAAATGGATTGCCATGCATTGACGTAATCCGTACGTATTCATACTTGTCTTTTGTTGTAACGGAGTTCTATTCTAATTCGAGTTTATCTAACACGACAGCCTATATATACAAGTACCAATAAGTTTATTAAAACCTAAATTGAACAAGAGAGTTTGAAGATTTTGAGTTTTCGAGAAGAGACGATATATTTGCAGGTAATTTTGGGTAACTTTAAAACATAATATGTTGACATACATGCATCAGGATAATTTGCAATCCATGGTTTTTACATAGTTTCATACTATGATGAACATCAAACAAGTTGTTTTACATTGTCTTCATATATATTCAGCATGATAAAATTGCATAAAGCAAATTAAGTTGCCACATTAACTAATCTTTGCTAAACCCGTAAACCACTAAACTTATTTATATCAAAATTAACAATGTGGGTTTTAGAAGTAATCAAGAAGTAGTGTTGAATAAAACGATTTCGGATTTAAGTATTCATACGTTTCATAAGTCTATGTGATTTAATCTTTGGTATACCAGCATCAAAACAATGTCTGTTTATTAATAGTTAAAGTTATCAAGAGTCGGGTGTAATATTCATTCATATATGTGAATGTTAAGGTTTCTATGCTCCTGTGGAATATTGAAAGTTTTGTTTCCAAGAAAGCAAAACAAGAGAGCTAAAAACTCAAGAAGAAGAAGAAGCACCAAACACAAAAAAGAAAACAAAAGAAGCAGCTAGCAAACTAATGCCACTTCTCATACACCTAGAAACAAATGAAAGACATCATGGATTATTTCCAGATGTTCATAAGCAACATATTAAGAATCAGATTTAATTTTTGACTAACGAGAGTAAGTCTAAAATTTATCTTATAAGAATTTATAATATGTACGTACATATTGTGATCAGTATTATTAAGGTGGAATTGTAAATCTGGTAGATTATAAAGTTAGAAAATAAAATCAAATTGGAGGACGTATTTTTTTTCTCCTCCCCAATCACAGAATGTTTTAACGTGAGTCAAGGTGCTTCAAGAAACTAAAACTTTTTGTTACTATATATTGGATCAAGTGAGTATAGATACTTGACATGTTATTGTTTATTTTTTTCAGACTGTTCCAAGAGGAAGAATGTATTATTATCCATGTTTTGCTCCAAATGTATACAAAAGGTGTGAAATACCTATTCAAGAGTTGGTTTCAGAGCTTTGTAATGCACCACCTGACCAACATAAGAAGGTAATTATATCTTGAAGTTCATTTCTTGCTTGTTAACATTCTAACGGTTAATTAATTATATTCACTAGCAAATAATTGTTCTGTTTTGTGCTTCAGATATTGGGTGAGATTTTGTACCCAGTAGTGGATCAGCTGGAGCATGAGCATGCGGCTAAGGTGACCAGGATGATTCTAGAGATGGACACCACAGAAGTGTTCCACTTGCTTGAATCACCAACTGAGTTGAAGTTGATGGTCGCGGTGACTACGGATGTGTTAAAAGATGTTGTGAGAGAGCCAATGCCTATTAAAGAATTGGCATCTGCCCTTGTTAATACCCCAACTTACCGACGCAAAATGGTATGTATATCAACGACCATCCAGTTCTTAATTTGTACTCATATGAAGGGTCTTTTTAGTGGCTTAATTTTTCTACTTTGAACAGACGCAGTTAATCAACTTAAAAATATGCTCTTCAAATAGTGTTCAGATTTGCTTATGTTATAAAAAAATGTTTTTAAACATGAAAGTGAATATAGTTAGAAAGTGTCAAGTCAAGTCTTGTAGGTTAAATATGCGCTTTTAAAAAGTTATATTTCATCTTTTTATCACAGATAGCCATTTAGAAATAAGCCGGTCTTAAAACATGCTTACAAGCACATTTTGCCCAAAAATAAGCATATAAGCGAAAAAATTGCAATCCCAAATAGTCTTCAAACCTTTATTGAATAATTTGTTAGATTATTAATGACGGTTATTTTGTACGATTTTAGATATTGGGTGAGAATTTGTACCCACTGGTACTTAAGCTCGAACACAAGCATGCAGATAAATTGACCGAGATGATTTTAGACTTGGACACAACCGAGGTGTTATACTTGTTGGAGTCACCAAATGAGTTAAAGTTGATGGTTGCTGAGGCAATGGATGTTCTAAGGAATTGTTTTGTTTCCGCACTTGTTACTGCACCCCCTTACAGACATAGAATGGTATGTATACCCCAACCTTCTATTTCTTATCTTTTTCCCGGTTTAGACGCTATTTGGATTGTTATTCTTCTAAGCATAAGAAACAATATGAAATTAATTTCTCCAAAAAGATCTTTTTATCGCTAAATATTGTATAGAGACCCTTGTTAGAATGTGTTAACTACTTAACTGAATTCATTTTGATAAAAGGATTTAAGTTCGATATGAGGGAAACATATTCATTTGAATTTCATCTCTAATTAACACTTTCAAACAAGTAATCCCAACTAATTTTACCACCAAATAAGCATATAAGAAAAAAAGAAGATCCCAAGCGTCCTTTAAACTTTTTTTCTAAATTGCTATAATGCTCATTATAGATGATGCTTATATTGCATGCTGCAGATGTTGACAGAGAATCTATATCCGTTGGTGGATCTGATGGAGCACACATATGCAGATAAGGTGACCGAAATGATTCTGGAACTGGACACGACTGAGGTGTTGTACTTGTTGGGGTCACCAGATATCTTGAAGTTGGTAGTTGAAGAGGCGTTGGATATATGTTATGAGGAAAATCAAATATATCTTATCGAAAATGTGGTTTCATTAGTGTGTTCTTAGTTGAAGATCGACTTGAAAAAGGAGGTGCAATGATATACTTGTTGGAGTCACCAGATAATTTGAAGTTGGAAAACATAATTATGATGCATTGGTTGTAACGCACTATTATATTGGTTTTGATAAATTAAATGGTTTTGTTTTAACTTCTCACTTCCTGCTCACCTTTACATGTTCCGATTATTTTGTACTTGTGTCTTACTAATTTTGGAAAACATGACAATGAATTCAACATGTTTGTCATCATCACCCGCATCTTGTTGTTGCATCATGGAAACTTTGTCACCATTTTTTTAGTTTCAAAGTCATCACTTTCGCTTCAATTTCTTCTTCAGCAATTTTGTTTTCACTTGAACCAAATTTCATCCCACACTATGAATTTAGCGAATATTCAATAGCTTCACTTTGTTGAGCGAGAAAAGCAGCAGCATAGTTAGCATCGGATTCCGCACTCCCATCTTTTGCCGAAAAATCAAAGCCGTTCACGTGCCTCGTAAATCCGTAATTGGCCCGTTGTTTTCCCCAACGAGATTTCTTCTGGTTCTGGTTTGAACGTTACCTTCTGAATCTCTTTTAAGATCATTTTTAGTTGTGGTATGTCCTTCTTGTTTGTTTTTTAATTCAAGAAAGAATTTTGAATCATCCATGCATATAACCTTGCAATATGTTGTATTCAAATATGACCATATTTGATTCAAGTTCTGTAAGTAGGTGATTCTTGAAAGATTCACCATCCATTGTGGTATGAAACCTAAGGTGACTTATCGAAATGCAGGTACTTGATTCGATTCAGAAGGGATATCGAGCACATACTCTTCTCTTTTGAATCCTTGCATGGACTTAGAAAATAATTTCTTAAACATGGAAATATTCGTCTTAAGTTTAAAACTCATAATTCCTATCCGAATCAATCTTCTTTCAAATTCGTGAACATTTCCAATCAGAGGGAAACGTACAAATCTGATATCTCTTCCAGCTATGCATAAACAAGTAGTGTAGATTGACAATGTTCTGTTCAAGTTTAATATGTACTTTCTTTTTCCGTCACCTTCAACATCATCTTGCTCGTCATCTTTTTCCTTCTTTCTGGTTAATCACCACTATGTACAAGCGAATAAGAAGATCAGAGAGTAAACACTACAACAATCGGATGGACAGGCGAGGAGACTTTCGCCGGGGACGCAGTGTCCCCGGCGAAAGTCACTAAACGACAAAATAAAATCTGACGTGGCACATGAATACGCTGACCTGTTATGGAAAATTCAACGAACACTTTCGGCGGGGACATGTCCCCGGAGAAAGTACGTTTGATTTTTATCAAACTTTGGCCGGCTAGTCAAAATTCAACGTAACCATTCTCCGAGGACTTGTCCCCGCCGAAAGTGTATTTCACGCTTACCAAAATTTGACCAAAGTCAAAAGCATGATAATTGTTCGCGGGAAAATTCCCGCCAAACCTTTCCCCGAAGACATGTCCCCGGCAAAAGTAATATTTACAAAAATACACTTTACTGCAACTATTAATACATAACTAAAACCCCGATGCTTGAAAAAACATAAATAACTCAATCGTCAATTCTCACAAAACACACGTAACAATATAATGGATGATTACACGCCGGAAAAAGAGTGGTCACTGGTTTTATCGTCGATATATATCTTTACTCGAGTTCTTGATACGTATGGGTCAGAAATTTATGACGAATATGGTTCTTATAAGAACATAGACCCGTTGATGAGAGACCGCATTCTGGAATGGTTAAGGAAAAAGCCATTCTACAGGGTGTATTTGGACTGTGAAGCTAATGGTGTTGGAGGAGAAAACACGCTGGAAGCTGAAGCAATGTTTGAGCAGTTCGTCAAGTAAAGGAAGGAAAAAGATGAAGTCGAAAAGCCCGTTAGATTACACATTTGATGATGCGGGAAATAGGGTAACAAATCTTGAAGCATTGTTTGAACAGTTCGTCAAGCAAAGGAAGGGAAAAGATGGTGCAGGTTCTAGCAGAGCGGGAAGTAGCAGGGAAAAATATTGAATGGGCGATGTTTGTTATGGTCTATGTCGTGTATCATATCGCTTAAGTTGTTTCGTTTACTTGCCGAGTTGTTTCGTTTGATCTGTTTCGTTTTGTTGTCAAGTTGTTTCTTTATTCATGTGTAATTTAGTATTGTAAAAGGGGTGTTTGGAAACCATAATCTTGTTAACTAAGAACATGGTTAGCTTTACAAATCCAGCATGTGCTTTGATTTATAAAAATACTTGACAGATACATACTACAAGAACAACAACAACATCAACAACAACAACTACAAGAACAAATACTACTTTGATCAACAACATCAACAACAACATCAACAACATCAACAACAACAACAACAACAACAACAAATACAAGAACAACAACAACAACTACTACTACATATGAAGATTTTCCATGTCACCTAACAGCTCACGAAGTAATGCATCCGACTGACATGCGTGGTCGTCAGGAATCCTTGCCATTTCAAGTATGGCCTCCAACAACCTTACTCTTGTCTCTAGCACATGTTTTTGTAATTCCATCAAGTTTATCCTAAGATCTTTTTCATGGCAGCTCGAGCACTCTATTGATGCAGATCCAGAACCTTGAGAAGAGATTGTTCTTAAGTACTCGTCAAATTCATCCTTCCACATAAAATATCAGCACCCATTATCTTCTTTTCCGGGCTGTTACATAATAAGAAAATTATAAGAGATTACAACCCAATTATTTGTATATTTACATAAATAAGAAATGTACGATTGTTCACCTTTGACAGAGGACACGCATAATATTGTCGTCCAGATGAATATTCTCTATGTGATGTTCTTAATCTTATATTTCCTGTTCCACAAGAACACATAAAAGGATTAAATGGCTCCATCTCAGGTTTTGAAATTTGTGTGAAGATAAGAGGTTGTGAGGTTGAGTGGTTTTGAGGATAAGAGGGATTGAAATTCGTGCAAATATACAAGAGCTATATAATATGTTTGTCATGTTGGTGGGAAGTTTTGGCGCCATTTTTTTGTGGGAATTTTTGGCGCCATTTTTTTGGTGGGAAGTTGAGACCAGTAGACAACTGCAAGAATTTGGACCAATGCATTGATGTATTGATATATATAAATAATAATAATAATTTATATTTACTTGATCGTTTAACATGATACGTATACCATAGCACCTATACTTGGTCATTTAACATGATACGTATACCATAGCACCTATACTCGGGCGTTTAACATGATACGTATACCATAGCACCTATACTTGGTCATTTAACATGATATGTATACCATAGCACCTATACTCGGGCGTTTAACATAATACGTATACCATAGCACCTATACTTGGTCATTTAACATGATACGTATACCATAGAAAATTTTTAGGTTAAATTTAAATTGATTTGTTATTAATTTTAGTTATTGAAAATGATAGTAAAGATTTTTTCTAATATGAAAATTGATTAAAACACCTTTTGCTGGGGACATGTCCCCGGGAAAACTTTTCACATGATACGTATACCATAGCACCTATACTCGGCCGTTTAACATGATACGTATACCATAGCACCTATACTCGACCGTTTAACATGACACTTTTCACGCCTTTGTCATTTAACATGATACGTATACCATAGCACCTATACTTGGTCATTTAACATGATACGTATTCCATAGCACCTATACTTGGCCGTTTAACATGATACGTATACCATAGCACCTATGCTCGACCGTTTAACATGATACTTTTCACGCCTTGGTCATTTAACATGATACGTATACTATAGCTCCTATACTTGGTCGTTTAACATGATACGTATACCATAGCACCTATACTTGGTCATTTAACATGATACGTATACCATAGCACCTATACTCGGCCGTTTAACATGATACGTATACCATAACACCTATACTCGACCGTTTAACGTGATACGTATACCAAGGCATGCCTATACTCGGCCGTTTAACATGATACGTATACCATAGCACCTATACTCGGGCGTTTAACATGATACATATACCATAGCACCTATACTTGGTCATTTAACATGATATGTATACCATAGAAAATTTTTAGGTTAAATTTAAATTGATTTGTTATTAATTTTAGTTATTGAAAATGATAATAAAGATTTTTTTTAATATGAAAATTGATTAAAACACCTTTTGCCGGGGACATGTCCCAGGGAAAACTTTTCACATGATACGTATACCATAGCACCTATACTCGGGCGTTTAACATGATACGTAGACCATAGCACCTATACTCGGCCGTTTAACATGATATGTATACCATAGCACCTATACTCGACCGTTTAACGTGATACTTTTCACGCCTTGGTCATTTAACATGATACGTATACCATAGAACCTATACTTGGTCGTTTAACATGATACGTATACCATAGCACCTATACTTGGTCATTTAACATGATACGTATACCATAGAAAATTTTTAGGTTAAATTTAAATTGATTTGTTATTAATTTGCTTATTGAAAATGACAATAAAATTTTTTTTTTAATATGAAAATTGGTTAAAACACCTTTTTCCGGGGATATGTCCCCGGGAAAACATTTCACATGATACGTATACCATAGCACCTATACTCTGCCGTTTAACATGATACGTATACCATAGCACCTATACTCGACCGTTTAACATGACACTTTTCACGCCTTTGTCCTTTAACATGATACGTATACGATAGCACCTATAATTGGTCATTTAACATGATACGTATACCATAGCACCTACACTCGTCCGTTTAACATGATACGTATACCATAGCACCTATACTCGACCGTCTAACATGATACTTTTCACGCCTTGGTCATTTAACATGATACGTATACCATAGCACCTATACTTGGTCGTTTAACATGATACGTATACCATAGCACCTATAGTTGGTCATTTAACATGATACGTATACCATAGCACCTATACTCGGCCGTTTAACATGATACGTATGTTAGGTCACAAGGTTTACCACACAAGCTTATAAGAAAGAGATAAGGCGATTGAACAAGTAAAACTCACACACACACACGATATACTATAGAACGGTTTAAGCAAAGAGAGTGAATGAGAGAATAACTTGAACAACCAACCTTCAAATGAAGGTTTACATAAGGTATTTATAGGCAAGGAGCTAGGGCAACACACCTACTCCTTCCCTTTCACCTATGGGCTTGGGCCTAAGCTCATGGGCCTTCTACATAAGCTTAAGGCTAATAACAAACATAAAGGCCATACTAAGCTAACTATTACATATGAGTAACTAACACTTGAATAAGGTTTAGGGTGATTCCAACAATCTCACCCTCAAGTGTTATTACATATGAGTAACAAACACTCAAGTGTTGGTGATGAAAACGGTGAAGGCGTTGATGTAATAGTAGCTTTGACGCCTTCTGACATTCTTCTTTCTTGTGAGAAGAATTGCCTTGATTTGAACAATCTCCCAGTGTAGAGAGATAGTTTACTTTGAACGGTTATGCTTTGACGCCATCATTAACTTTGTTCTTTGATCATTGTTCTTTGTGGTGAAAGTGATAGTATGTTGTTGTTCCGTGATCAAGTCCGCCTCAGTGTCGCTTCGCCGCTACGGTTCCACGCCGTTCTTCAACATGCTCACACGCCCTTTGACGCTTGGAATTCAAGATCGATGGAGTTCTTTAAGTCTTTAACTTTGTAGATTCTCTGTATTGACGAAGAATCATTCTGACCGTTGTGTTGCTTTTGGATAGAACTTCCATTAGTGATGATGTTGGCGTGAGCATGAGAAGAATCTGACGATCATTCCGCCTGAGCTTCCATAAGAAGAAAACATTTAAACGGTTAGTAATAAGCGGATTCCGCACTTACAAGTTTGAACTTCGAGAGTGTTAACAAAATAGTGTGAAAACACAACTCTAATTCTTACAAAGGCCGCTCGAATCGAGTCCCACAAGTGAGATAACACGATGTACCGGGTACACCTACGATTCGGATGAGTCGCGAGGTACACAAGCATCACCTCACGATCAGACCGCTTGAGACCACTAAGCTTAATCCACGGGAGTTGCCGGTTTACCGTCGTGGTCGCTTAATGTTGACCGGCAGAGTTTCCATTCATTCACTAAGGATCACAAATGTGAACCTCTCATAAATGTTCTCGACAGATTGCTAAGATCTGAGAAGGACTCGATATGAACCACCGATAACCTTATTTGTTGATCATCAAGTGATTAAATGTCAAGTGTACCTAAGAGATCTTTTGATGAATCTCGTGGCTCTAGACTCAATAGTGCTTTTGGTTTTCCCGAAGGGAGACTAGGAGAGGGTCTCCTTCTTCAATACCAAGAATCTCTAAGAGAAATCCGATAGTTTACGAGGGTTCCCAAGGAGAATGAAACAAGCTTCTGTTGAGAGAAACTTGAGTGGCTAAGAAGGTTTAGTGCATGCGCCACCGGGTCCATGACGACTTTTAATCTTCAATACCGGCCACAAAGTGACAACCAAGAGCATATGAATTGAACCCGTGTTCCGCTTCTAAGTTGAATAACTGAGGGCTATTTCTTTTCACCTTTTTCTTTGCATTTCTTTTAATTCTTCAACTCCTTCTTTCTCCGATTCTCATTTTCTCCTTTTTACAATCATACCTAAGGACTTCTAAATACTAACTATTTGTGGTGTCCGGGTAGATCCATCCGCTCAAGGATCATAGGACGGTTTTTCCTAACCTTAGTCACCTTATAACTCCATGACTAACCTATGTTGCCATAAAACCACTGATGTGAAAAATCTCTCACAGTGTTTTTGAATGAAAAACATTTTAGTACCACTGTTGAGATAAGATTTTGCATAAATACTCCCTCTCCACATGTGCTTAAGAGTTTTAACGGTTAAAATGCACAAGGAGGAAAGAGCGCACACATTTTGAATTGATTCACTCAAGATAGACAATCCCCGCGAGACACGGTTACGTGGCATAGTTAAAGAGTTGCATTGTCAGCTTTAGGTGACAACTAGCTCTAATAACTACCTTGAAGGTGTAGACAATCCTCGAAAGGTCGCCAAACCCGCCGAGTTCATGTCTACCTGGAGTTTCTCGAATGGTACATTCTACTCGGACAAGTCCTTTGCGAGACACGCTTACATCACTAGCTTAACTAGCTTGAAATTATTACCCGCCCAGACAAGTCTTTTCGAAGTTACTAATAGTTAAGCATCGTCAATTCGTTGGTTAAGTCTATAGCACAAAGATTCATTTGCATTTACACAACATATTTCTTATCACGTATTTTCTCCCCTCAAAAATGGCATATAAAGTGTTATTTTTGAAACGATTGAGAATAAATATGACCATTTCGAGTGTTGCGGGAAGAATGACCACCGAGAACAATTTTTGAACAAAGTTTTAATTCAAGTACTCCCCTCAACAAGTGATATAAACGGTTGAGGTTTTGAAAATCATAAGGAAAGTACTTGTTCTTTTGAGCAAAACCTTGAAAAATGAAAGGTTTGATAGGTTTTACTCAAAAGTAAGAAGCTTTCGCCCCTTTTATAAGGATTGTGGCAATCGACGCGCACTACGTGGTCCTTTATTTACAAGTACGGGTTGTACATCGTAATGTGTGCACAAGCCATTGACATTATTAATCAAACATCCAAAATTATATGAAGTAAGCAATTCAAGGGGTACCGTGAAGTGCGTTGATGTTCCCGTGAGTGTGCATGTGCTGAAATCCGTTATGTTTCTCCCGGTCGACCACCCACATAACTCTCCAATCGTCAATCGATCCCTTCAAACAACCGCTCATCAATCATTGTGATGATCCGCCTCACATCCCTCCTTTCCCCGAGAATTCCAGCTTAGGAGACCCAATTTTCTAGGCGTATATCCTTCAACCCAGTATGCCAATCCATCCCTAACCAGCTTCAAAGTATGATCCCCTAACTTGTGGAGTTCGCTACACGCCATTAAGCAGTTTCTTTGAAGTTCACTACGTAAACAACGCCGAAAGGTTTGCTGATGAGTGTATATTGAGATAGCCGGTTGATATCGGGAAGATCAAGCTTTGGAGGAGTGAAGTTGACACGCGCTCGATAAGATTCAACACCAACCGGAGATCTTCTACACGTTCCTTGATGACAATGCGTCCTATGAAGATGAGAAGTGACTTGATAAATTCGCTGTACTCAGTTGAGAATTGTCTCATGCACTCGCACTTTGGCAAGGTACATGTCTTCGATGTCATTGAGAGACAAATTCTCAAAGTCACCTCGAGAAAGCATAGTCCAGTTCATCTTGTCGTTTGACTACGATCTTCTTTAGGAATGTGTAGTCCCACTTAGACTAAAGGTCAACGTGTATGATGGCAACGATATCTTTAGAACTATGCACGCATGTTGAGACTCTCAACCCGACAGCCTTCGTAGTAGATTCGCTGCTCGCCGCTGATGAATCCCATACCATGCATCTCGGGCGTATGCCTCCACTGTGTTGGAGAACAAGTGATTGGCATGTTCCTCAATGGCTATGCGCTTTGAGTAGACAAACCGGGAATGGAAGTGTCAACGATGTAGCATATTTTCTTGAATCATCGCCACCGTAGAAGAAAATCCGTGTCTTTGTTGAAGAAGTATCCGAAAGGAATCCTTGGTTCAGCCGGTTGGCCAAGTGTTGGTAGAGGTTTGGTCCAATCGGTGTAGTATGGAGGGTTGTCCCTTTGTGTGAAGTCAATGTTTGCTTCCGGTTTGAGCCAATCCATGTTGTTAGACATAGCTCGAGCAATGTTTTCAAGGTGATATTCGACCTCGAGGGCACTTTCGTGAGTCGCTTTTAGAAGTTGAAACGCTTCATTCTTGATTCGCCAACTCGATTTCGCCATTTTCTTCACATGGAACTTTTCTTGCAGAATTTTTGCATGCTCCAATGTAGAACCGCCTACCAAATTCTGACCTTCTTCATGGTAGGGAGTGTTGTTAACAAGAGTAGCAAACCATTCAAATTCCTTTGTTTTATCGTCATCTAGCCATGATACGACGTCACCGAGGCGCCTTCTTCTTCTTCTTTTCAAGGCCTAGATGATGATTCCGGTTTCTGAACTTGTTTGGGAGAGGTGGGTTGTTGTAGGGGCTCAAGGACCTCTTCATCGCCACCACCCGTATACTCAAAGTGATCATCGGTTTTCTCGAGTCGGGGTGGTAACTCGAATCGCCCCGAGGTTTTTCAAGAGAAGAACGAGGAGGAGATTTTTGTTGAACAGAGGCCGCTTGTGGAGGAGGTTGCATCAAAGAAGATTCACCGCCGCTTCGACGCTTAGGTGCGAGTCTTTATCCTTATCCTTGTCTTCATCGCCTCTAGGACGCTTAGACTTTTCACTTCAATCTACAAGCTTCTTGAAGTTGGTAGTCCAAAGAATGCTTGAAACAAATTTCCTTCATCGAAGTAAATGTCCCGCATCGTGCGCACATTTGTGTGACAATCTTGGCCACCAATTCATTATCCGAGAAAACTACCGGATCGGTTGGATTGATTGTGACGGTTAAGGGCGTTGATCGAATAGTTTGCTTGGCGACCTGCATAAGATTTGGATAAAGTTGTTTGGTGAACAACTCCTTTGTGACTTTAGGAACGCATCTGTAAGGTACTTTTTCGTAGCCTTCGATCATTTCGCCCTCTTGACGGTGATTTTTCATGAATTCCTGAACAAACTTCCTTTCTCCTTTCATCTTTTCATGCTCGCCATACATATGCCGTATGTGATCAAGAAAGAAATTTAGCTTTTGTTGAGCACGCTTTTCTTTCGACTTGTTTGACAGCTTTGGTAATCCGCTCATGAGCTTGAGAAATCCAAGATTTAGATGGTTTCTTCACGGATTTGGATGATGATTTGGTTGACTTCTTTGATGGTGGTGGCGAGGAGTGAGAAGAAGAATCTGATGATGAAGAGATATGAGGAGACTCTAGATCCTTCAGAGGTTCAGAGGTTTCTTCCTTTGATCGCAGACTATCCGTAGAAGAAACGTATCATAATCAACATCTTGATCTTTTTCGACTTCTCGCCTCGTTCCTCAAACTCATAGTCGATAGTATCCTCCACAAGCTTTTGTTGTTGCATAAGAGTGGTGGCACCACCTCCCTTATCGGGTTGATTAACCGCATCGAGAGAAGGTTCAGAGTGGGCAAAGCACCACTTGATCCTCCTGACCACCCATTTGGTCTTTAGCAAATGCTTCAGCTTTTTGAAGGTGTCTAACGATATTAAACTTCTTCCCGTATGATATATCCGTTGCTCTTCTTCTTCATCCGAAGCTTTCATCATATGGTACAAGTACGTGAGTCTTTCCTTTTCCTTTGTCACCGGTGGACTTGGAGGTTTAGCCGGCAGGTGTTACGCTGCATTCGAGTATGTAATCTCTTCATCCGTGTCGTACCTTCGAGCTTTCGCCCACAAGCTTTCTTTGCGGTTCAGGTGTGGGAATAGGTTCAGCTTCCTTTACAGGAACAATCCTTTTACGAGGAGGATTCCTTTTGGGAAGCTTCCTATAAATATCAATACTTGTAACACTTCCAAGATCGCTTCTTCTCGTCCTCCGAGTAGGTGTACCGTAAGATTTTTCATCAAGATGACCAACTTTGCCTTCTTTTAGCTAACCGATACCTTTTATATGTTTCAAGCTTTTTGATTTCAGTGGTTAGAAGGTGATCGTGCAAAACCGAACCTCGCTTTCTTTGTTGACGATTCTTTGATTCTCACGATAGTATGGGTTCACCAATATGTCGCGGATTATCCGGGTCATTGAGCCTCATGGGGATGTCAGGATGAAGTCCAAGTGCTCTCTGGATCAACAGTTTGGTGTATCCGACATAGGGAATCTTGGAGCCAAGCTTCTTGTGAAATACCATCATGTCCTCCCATATCGCTTCGATTTCAATGTCCTTCTTGTTGATCAACGACCAGGAAAATTTGCGCCATGAGCTTGGGATGCTCATAGCCACCGCCACGACCGAGACCGATTTGGTGATGATCATGTAGAGTGTTCTCCATGGTTGAGGAATATTCTTCACCACGCGAGAGTGCTTAGTAATGATTCCTGAAGCTTCATCATAACCAATATCTATCAAGAATTTCGTGACGCTCTTCAAGAGGGGTAGCAAAGAAGTCGGTTGAGCGATGTCGAATGATGAGAACAGCCCGTAAGTCAGTAGGAGTGATAGTGAATTGTTTGTGATTAAGTGTCACATTCATCGCACTTTGTCCGCTGATCCTCTCGCATAGAATCCCGTAATTGTTGAATGTAGACCTCTCGAACTGCGTGGCAGAGTGTGAGAGCATGTTCGGTAGGGATGATTCCCGAGAATATCCAATCGCAATGAGACAAGAAGATTCAGAGCATGTGAGGGTGTCAAAGTCAACCCTAAGGTTGTTCTTTCCAATCTTTCTGATAACCCTCTCGGAAAGATATCAGCAATTGTAAGAACTTCGATGCATCCATTCATTTGTTCACCATGTCGCGGATCTCGAAATAACATTAGCCAAAAGAACCAACATATCGAAAGACATAGTGTTAGTGTAAGGTCTTATTGTCTAGTTATTGAATGTACAGAGTCAATGATTGTTACGAGTCCTAAGTCACTTGTTTGTCCAATAGTCCAATGACGCCGTGAAATGTTTCGTGAGTTAGTTAACTTTAAGTTTTAAAGTTTATGTTATCACTTATTGTTCACAACATATCAAACGCTTAAGTTTATTAGTGACATTATTGGATTCGTGACGATATGATTAGTTTATTTACAAGTTTGTACACGTAACAATTCATTATGAAGGTCAATCCGGGCTTAAGCGTAGTTTTGGCAAAGTTAAGCGTAAACAAAGATGATATATGCGTAGACTAAAGCTTACGCGTAGGATCCTAACTTACGCGCAAGAAATGTTACGCCGTAGGAAAGGGGACCTTATGCGTAGGCTTACGCCAGTGGTTTATATATATACCTTACGCAAGGCTTACTCGTAAGAGTAGACCTTATGCGCGTAGAGGTCATCGCACGCATATCCTTCACGTGATACGCCAGTCCCATTGTAGAACCTTACGCTGTAATAGTTATGCGTAGGATTATTCTTACGTATAACTTGACTACGCGTAGGGTAATCCTTATGCGTAGAGTTGCAAATGACCTTGATTCTCAATATTTAAGCGTAGCAAAGCCTGAAATAAATTCATCAAATCATCAAAATTAACACAAACATTCATTATATCAACAAAACATGGTAAGAGCACTAGTTAAACAGTTGCGTGAAAGTCATACGCAGAGGTCAAAACCCTAAGGTTTAAAAATTACGCGTATCATTTCTAGCCATAGGATTTGCACAAAACTTTTTCTGGTAGTTCAAGAGTGTTGTTAGAGTCTTTAGACCAAGTATTAACATCTAGTTCATGATGAATCAAAAATACCCAAACTATAGAACTTTAAACCCTAATTCCAAAGTGTTAATAATTTAGAGTTTCGGGTGGTTATTGAGGATATCATCAATTCGACATCACAAGGACATAAACCAACAATCTTTTTGACCAAAACACTTCACATTCAAAAATACCCAAAACCTCACATAAACCCTAATTTTCAAGAATCCTTAGTACGTGTTTCTGGGTGGATTTTGATGGTTAAATTGGTATCCTTGATGTATAAGAAACATTTTGACACTATCCATATAACCAAAAAACACACACATAATGATTATGTGTTCAAACGCTTATGCGTAGAATACATAATCACTCGTAACACATTTTTTAGCCGTTGGATCTGTATGATATTCAAAACCTTAGCTTAAAAACATGTATAGATCGTTAACACACTTACACAATGATGATCAAATCAACGGATTACTCGAGTGATTCTTAGGCGTAGATGTATTTGGTAGTGTGTATTAAATGTGAAGTGAAATGTTAGGTGGAGGATATTTTTATTCAAAATATCTTTAAGATTTTGACAGTTTTGGTCCCTCCACCTTTTCCATTTTCAAACAAAGCCATTTAACTTCCATTTTGGTTACCAAACAAAGTTTATAGGAAAGAAACTTGACGACACTCCCCCTCGACTCTAATAATAATGAAAGGTTATTAATTTTAGTCCGAGGAGTGTCATTTAACCAAAAAAGTTTACCACCATTGATAAAAGAAACAACCGTGGTAATATAACATGCAAGTACAGATGTTATGAAACGCTTAAGTGATATTTTTTTCTCCCCTCAACACTAGATCGTAAAAATATTGAATTTTGAAAGATTATAGTGTTGACGGAAGAAACGTACTTGCAATGTTGAAAGAAAATAGATAGAAGAATATTTTTGTTGTTTTATCGGATTTTATACTTTTGTATTTTGTTTTTGAAAAATTATTTACAAAAGAGATTTTGGTGTTTGACAGTGTTTTAAGACTGCTTTTAGGAGGTCATCCAATTCCTCTTGAGTCAAACACCTCATACCAATCCGTTGGACCAACTCATTAAACCTAGCGGGAGGCAAGGCTTTGGTGAGAAGATCCGCCAATTGGTATTCTCGTACTCCACAAAATATAATTCAACAAGCACTCGCTCCACGTGATCCTTGATGAAATGATATCAAGATCGATGTGCTTTGATTTCGAAAGTCTGAACTGAAGTTGCACGAGATTGCAATGGCACTCCGATTGTCGCAAAGACATCGGGATTCTATCTAATACGTAACCATAGTCTTTGAGTTGTGTTCTCATCCAGATGACTTGAGCACAACATGCGGACATGGCTACATATTCTCGCTTCGTTGAGGACAAGATGTACAATCCTCGCTTCTTCGATTGCCATGACACCACTTTATCACCAAGAAATTGTAAAGCTCCTGAAGTGCTTTTCCGTGAGTCTAAGCATCCCGCGTGGTCGGCCAAAAGCGATTAGTTCAAAACCGTAATCCTTCTGATACCAGATCCCCAAGTTAATTGTTCCCTTTATGTATCGGAGGATTCTTTTAGCCTCAGAGAGGTGGGTTTCAGCTTGGTCGCGACCGATAACGAGAGCATAGATAAACAAAAGACAATATCGTCCGCTAGTCGTTAGATACATGAGAGATCCAATAATACTACGGTATTTTGTAGGGTCCACCAATTTCCCATGTAAATCACCGTCTAGCTTCTTGGTATGAGCCATTGGTGTGGCATAGGTGTCAGTGTTTTCATTCCAAATATGTTTAACAATTCAAGGGCATATTTGGACTGACTCAAGAAAATACCACGGGTGATTGATGAACTTGGTACCTAGAAAGAACGTAAATTCACCCATCATGGACATTTCAAAATTTTTCTTCATTAGTTTTGCAAAAGCGATTGAAAACTTTTATGTGTAGACCCAAAAATGATGTCATCCACGTAAATTTGAACAATTAAGATATGTGTCCCGTGATATTGTATAAAAAGAGTTGGGTCAACCGAACCTTTGGTGAAATTATTAGCAATGAGGAAGGATGATAGCTTATCGTACCATGCTCGAGGAGCTTGTTTGAGACCATACAGAGCTTTGTTCGGTTTGTAGACGGATTCGAAACTCGGATCAACGAATCCATCCGTTGGTCGACATAAACCGCTTTTAAGTTGTCCATTGAGAAACGCAGCTTTGACATCCATCCGATAGACCGCCATATTCATATGAGCCGCAAACGCTAGAAATATCCGAACAACCTCAAGACGAGCAACCGGAGCAAAAGATTCTTCAAAGTCAATACCCTCTTCCCGACGATAACCCTTAGCCACCAGACGTGACTTATTTCGGATAACATTTCCTTCAAAGATCCAATTTGTTTTTCCAAATCCATTTTAGACCAATGACGAGACTCGTTGGTCTTTCAACCAGCCCCATACTTCAAGACGATTAAATTGGTTGAGTTCTTCTTGCATGGATTCAATCCAGTTGTCTTTTGTCATTGCGCCTTTGATGTTTTAGGTTCAGATTGGCGACGGTGAGTGCATAAATGCAATGTTCACCATCTCGAGTGAAGACGCTTGTCTTGTAACGACAGGTTGATTCGGGTTGCCAATAATGTTTTCCAGAGGATGGTCTTTCGTCCATCTATGTGTGGAGGGTTGATGTTGATATACATTGTGCGATTCCGAGGATTCAAATGGTTTGTTGAAGATTCCGCGACATCCGGTGCGCAGCCTCATTAGCAAACGGGTTGAAGAACGCATTTGGATCAAAATCGCAGTGGGGGTACTACATTCGAATATCATCGCCAGCTTCATCATTGTTGAAAGCGGTTTGTTCAACTGTTGTGGTGGAGTCAACTTGTGTAGGTGCATCTACAAATGAGTTGTTGTAGCAGTGTATCGTATAAGAGTATTATCGTTGAGCAAATGAAACAAATGGATACACCGAGCACGCTCATCAATATCGCCACCGGAGCAAATAACCTTTCCATTTGTTGACGAGTAAGTCGGGGCTTTGTTCACCGATGATGGGGTTTGGGGAAGTTTAAGCGGTTGTGACCGGTTCCAAGTCGTTATACTCGTAAGCCATATCCGTAAGTTCATCGAAATGAGCATGAATCGCTTCCATCACTTGCTTTGTACGACGATTCCAGATTCGAAACCTTTGGAATTATCACATCCGATAAAGACTCCAATGTCAGCTTTGGCTTTGAGCTTTCCAAAGTCATCACGATCATTATTCGGATAGCAAAGAGATCCAAATACATGAAAGTGTTTTAGATTCGGTTTTCTCGTTATGGACGAAGCTCGAAAGGTGTTTTGTTGTGGCGTTTGTAATCATAGAACGGTTTTGAGTATAGCATGCGAGATACGCCCATAAGTAACTGAAGTTTAGCATTGATTAACATTGTTCTTGCAGCTTCCACTAACGCTCGGTTTCGCCTTCGACAACTCCGCTTTGTTCTCGTGTACGTGCAATAGATGTCCGATGTCAATTCCCACTTTCTCATAGAATTCACGAAGAGTTTGATTAACAAATTCAGCCTTTATCTCTCGATTAGTCGAACGGTGTTTCGTAGTGAACTTGTATTTTCGGAGAAAGGTGATGATCATTTGTGGAGCTTGATCTTTGCTAAGAAAGTAGACCCAAGTCCAGCGTGAATAGTCATCAACAATTACTAAGATGTAGCGCTTGCCATTGATCGTTTGCACGCACTTCGGGCCACACAAATCCATGTGAAGAAGATGAAGCACATGCTGAGAGTCGTGTTCCACCTTTGAAGGAAAATGAGCACGAGTGCTTTTGCCTTGTTCACAAGCGGAGCAAAGGTGATCTTTAGAATACCAAAACCGTGGAAGTCCTTCAACTAGTTTGTGTCGAGCAAGGTTGGTGATGGTTTGAAAGTTTAGATGTGAGAGACGACGGTGCCATAGCCGGGATTTTGTTGATGTTGCCTTTGAAAGTAAACATATGGGAGATGAAGCAACCATGTCTTCCATAGAGATAGTGTAGAGACTAGAATTACGCGATCCGCATATAAGGTCATTTCCTTGTAGATCACTAATGAAACAAGTTTTCTCCCGGAAAGCAACCTCCAAATCTCCATCACAAAACCGACCCATCGAAAACAGATTATGACCGAGGCCTTCCACATAGTAAACCCCGCTAATTTCGATGTTCCCATTGACATAGTCTCCGTAGCCCATGATAGCTGCTAAGTGATCATTCCCTAACCGACAAAGGCCAATGAACTTTGCAACAAAGTTTGATAACACTTTAAGATTGCCTGTCATGTGTCGGGAACATCCGCTATCAACAATCCGAGAATGATCTCAGACACCGCATTACAATACGCATCTAATACGATGGAATAGAAGTAGATGTGGAACCCAAATGTTAGAGGGTTCCATAGTAAGTATAGTAGATATACACACATCAATAGCTTTAGGTATCCACTTAAATCCTAGTGTGTTATATATCCATTTCTCCCATCTATAACTACTCTTTGCTTTAGTCTTAGTGAATGCACTAGGTGGTACTACATTCTTAGGAGGTAAACCGAGCTACAGGGACAAAGAATGCGCTTTTAGAATCTAAAGAAGGCGGTCTACCAAGCAATGCACTTAGAAAGATTAGTGGGCCTAGAGGTATTCCTGTTCTTAGGATTCCTTAAACGAGAGATGATAGCTTTAGCAACACATTTATCATGGCAATCGGAATTCATACTTTTACCACAAATAACACAAGGTGCATCGATCAATATCAAAAGTACTTAACGGTTTAGCATTCGTTACATCACTATTTCTATTACATTTTCCGAACGCAATATCTATAGTGGAGGCAACGTGAGTCTTATTCATAGTCCTAGGGTGTTCTTCTACTTTAGCATTCTGATTGATCTTTTCTTAGGTCGCAGCTTCCTATTCTTCGATTTAGTGCTCCTAGGTTGTGAAGTGCGGACATTTGGAAAAGATGCAACTATTCCCGTGTCAAGAGAAGGAGGCACGCTAGCATCTTGTGATTTGGCAAGAGGGATTCTAGGTGCATGAGTACTAAGTGTTACTGGGCTAATCTCTTAATGATGGTTGGTGGAAGTTGTTCATACTTTCCTAACATTTCTCTTAACTTGAGGATAGTGTGAATCGATCTTGATTTTCGTGACCTAACATTTCCAAAGAAAATGCATAACTTCCTTAGTGTGTGCAAGATAATTATCAAGTTCATTTGATGCTTCATCACGAGTCTTTTTGAGTAAATCAAATATGACACCATATTCCTTTTAACTTTTACAAGTTCTTGTTCATATTTTGAGATTTGACACTTAAAAGACACGCTTTGATCATCCAGTTGCTCAATTTTAGGATCGAGAAGATTTTGCACGAATCGGCGATTTTGTGTTGAAAAGCAAGTTGTTGATCGTGAATATCTTTTGACACCAATTAAGACGACGTATTGCATTTGAAAGTTCGTTTGACAATCGCTTGTTTTCAACTTAAGGACTCGACCAAGCACATTATCGGTGTTCTCAACATTTATCACGTAATCAACAAGTGTCGCAGAGGTATGATCAAATGCATATGACAAAGAATTCAATAACACAACATTATGGACATCAAAGACGATGACATCTTCCAAGAGTCGATCAACATCTTTTCTCAACATTTTCTTTTTACGCTTAGTGTTTGAAATAGATGTTTCGCTTTTCTAAAACGACCTTCATCAATCCAAGTTCCTTATGAAAATCCTTTTCCCAAGCTAATGCACAATTTTTCAAATTTTTAAAGTTAGGTAAAAGATTTTTCTGAAAAATGTCTCTTTGTTCTCGCCAGAGGCGCATTGAAAATGATCAATTTTGATTTCGAATCGATATTCTATCTTATGCTGTAAAATTTTGAGGTCAGCCATGAAAATGTCAAAATATCTAAGAATTTTTCGATTTTCAGGTTTTGAGTTTACTTCACTGATGGAAGGTAAAGGACCATAAATTTGTGCATAATCGGTTTGGGATTAACATTAGAAGACTCAGGAGTTTTGATGATAACCCTTGGTGTGTTAGAAGAATCCGTTGGTGTGACGAAAGTGACCGCTTTTGAATAGTTAAAAGGTTTGTTGTAAACAACTTTTTCTAATTTTGATCGACTCTCGCCTTCTCGATCTAATTCCTCTTGACGATGATATTCAACAACATTCATAAATGTAATTATCAACTTTATATTCTCGCGACCGAAACTTCGTGATTTGGTTTGAATATTTTGGTTGAAAGCTTAGGTTTGTAATCAGCAAGATTCGGTCCATATCCATTTGGATTGGGTTTTAAAGTAAACTTTTCAATGGTTGTGACCGACTCGCCATGTTTGTAAACAAATGCTTTAAACTCTTTAAGTTTGTTTTGCAAGCCGATGATTTCTTCAAGATGATCATCTATTCGCTTCGTTGAATGCTTTTTGTATGCAGAAAACTGTTTTGACAAGTTAACAACTCATTTTAGCTTTTGATTTTCCAAGGTGAGAGCGTAATTTGCTTTTTATGTTCATGTTTCAGCTTGTTCTATTTCGCATAACAAAGCATTCTTCGGCTGCTAGATCACGATTTGTCTTTCTAAATATTTTTCGCTTTGATAAGATTTGGCAAAGGTCGCTTCAAAACCGCTTTCACGCTTTTTCTTGAGTTTTGTAAAAGTTGAGTTGCTTTTGTAAACATTCAAAATCCTTGGTTAACAGTGCATTTTTGCATTTCAAGTCCCGATTAATGGCATGACATTTTTCCACTATGGTTTGTTGGTCTTGTATTAAACGAGCAAAACTGATGAGGCAAAAGTTCGGCGTGTTCAACGCGAGTCTCAACATGATCATTACTGAGATCCTCAAGTATAACCACGGAGTCAATTTGATTATCAAGGAAACCGGGTGGTCATCTTGATCGCCAAATATAACTACGGAGTCTAGTTGAAAATCGTCGGAATGAGATGTGGATGACTCATTTTGAACATTCCGAGCCTTGCCGGATGCAGATGTTGGCGGAGATATGAGATCAGAGATAAATATGGTTTGTTCGGTACACGAGACAAGCCATCGCTGTCATACACCGGGCCTGTGTCACTCATGTGTAACTCCTGCATATTAGCCATCAACATAACTGCTGCATTGGCCTGCAAGTCCTCCATATCATCATCCGAATCAGATTTGCCATAAAACTCGTTTTGTCCGTGAGAGATCCACCAGCTTCATCCTTAAGAGCCAAAAGAAGAGCCTCTTTGAAATAAGCACGGCCCCTAGTCCTTGGCTTTGGGCATGCATTAGCCAGGTGTCCCTTCTCATTGCGTTGTAGCATCGAAGACCATTCAACCCATTCTGAGCATTTCCCTGCTCCACCACTGGAGCTCGATTGTTATTCCTACCCACAGCATTAAACCCTTGACCACCGCCCATCGGACGACCATAACCACGATTCTGAACTTCAACTCGCCCATTGTTCACAACAGCTTGATTCCTTGTATTAGATGAGGAACTAATACGGTTGTTGGATTTGTTGGTATAACGGCTAAAGGCATTAGCAATCATAGCAAATCCTTGTTGCAATGCTTGAACGGATCGATTCCTCATTAGCTTAAGCTTGAGCATTGTTGTTGTTGTATGGAACCAATTGAGTTTGTTGAGATGGAGGTTTTGAAGGATCATGTGGTGTGATTGTAGCAGCTTGGTTGAGTTGCCGATTGAGGAGAATAACCGTATGAGCATATAAGGCAAGATGTTGATTTTCCGGATGTGTTGGTGGAGCAATTTGAGCACGGAGAATCCTTTCCCTATCAACTTCCTTTTCATGAGGCTTCAAGTAATCGACAACAATCCGTAGGTTGACTGATGCATGTTTTTCGCTTGACGGAGAAAAATGACATACTTCTCCCATTCAGAACCAAGACTACTTAGGAACTTAGTATTCACTGCAATTCTTGGCATGTGGATGTTGTGTTTATCCAAATCATTGATGATGTCCGAAAATCGGTGATGATAGGACTCGAAAGTGTCTCTCCGTGTTCAATCATGAAGTGTTCATAAGCCAAGTAAATTTTGGATTCCATATCTTCCTGATTGAGTACAGATCCTTCCATAAGAAGACGAATATGATCCCACATTTTCTTTGCAGTTTTTGAGCATCAACACTACGAAGAATTAGGTTTGGTAATCCTAGGAGGATATATTCCATTGCAAGTTCATCTGCTTCATAGTGTAGAAGTTCTTGAGGATTCAAGTCCGCAACTGTAGCAATGTTCGTTTTTTCATCTCTTGGTGGAATGGCATTTGGATCTCCTGTACAATGACAGTAGGAATCTCAAATGGACCTTCCAAGATAACCTTCTTTAAGAACTTTCCATGTGGCTTCTTTAGATCACAAAATCTAAAGAACCTTATCACCCATTGATCGTAGTTTCCGGGAGTGAGCATTGGAGGTCTATCAAGTGATCCAACCTCATGAATTGATTGTTGGTTGCTTAAAGTTTCAAACATCTTTGCAAACCAAGTGGGTTCCCTCATAGTGATCCTTGATGGATGTTGATTAAAGTCATTTGTGTACGGTTGAGCTTGAAGACTTTGTGGTGGTTGAACCATTTGAGGTTGTGGATTTGCAGCAAGTTGTGGAGTATGTTGTTGGTTAAATTGTTGTTGATAAATTGCTTGTTGTTGATTCCATTGTTGATGTTGTGGAGTTAGTTGTTGTTGACGTTGAGGATGAGGATAAGTGTAAGGGAAATAGTTAGAGTATGGTGGTTGTGACATGTTGATAAACTTGTGTTGGTAAAATGGATCTTTGTAGTCGAATGAACCTTTGTTGATGAAGTATCCTTAGGCGAGAAAAGACAAGAACCAAGTAGCACTTATGCGTAAAAACACCAAAGTTACGCTAACAATGAGGAGTTACGCGTAGGATTTAGCTTACGTGTAAGTAGGAAAAGACACTAAAGTTAGGCGTAGACAAAAGTTATGCGTAGAAAGTTAGGCGTAGGATTTTCTTATGCGTAAGACTAGGCTTAGGCGTAGGAAAATTCTTAGGCGTAGGATTTCTACGCGTAAGCTTATGCTTATGCGTAATTTTAGGGTTTTGCCCAAATGATCTTACACTATCACAAAGGCAAGAGATATCCAAAGTCGACGTATTTTCAGACTTATCCAAGTAAGAAAATACGGAATAAACCACAAAAATGAAGATCAAACCAAGGAGGCACTTACGCGTAGTTTTAGGGTTTTACTACGCGTAGGTTTACTCGTAACTTTGATTTTGCCCAAATATGTTTCTAAACCAGATTTTTGTTATGGAATAGCTTTAATAGTACCAAAATAACACAAAAGTGTGAATCTTGATGAACTAAAACGGCTAAACAGGTTACGAGTAGAACTTCACCCACGAACAAAATCAAGTTCAAAAACGTTTATCCACGTGTAAAGTTTGAAACTTTTTGTCAAAAACAAGTATTTTAACACCTTAAAACGTTGAAAGTACAAGAATCTTGGATTAAAAAGTGTAAAAAACAAGTTTTTAAGCGAACCAAATAACACGTTATCTTTACGCGTAAGACCAAAACCAAGAAAATTTCAAAAACAAAAGTGTACACCCAACTATTTGGCGATTGATACCACTGTTAGGTCACAAGGTTTACCACACAAGATTATAAGAAAGAGATAAGGCGATTGAACAAGTAAAACTCACACACACACACGATATACTATAGAACGGTTTAAGCAAAGAGAGTGAATGAGAGAATAACTTGAACAACCAACCTTCAAATGAAGGTTTACATAAGGTATTTATAGGCAAGGAGCTAGGGCAACACACCTACTCCTTCCCTTTCACCTATGGGCTTGGGCCTAAGCTCATGGGCCTTCTACATAAGCTTAAGGCTAATAACAAACATAAAGGTCATACTAAGCTAACTATTACATATGAGTAACTAACACTTGAATAAGGTTTAGGAGTGATTCCAACAACGTATACCATAACACCTATACTCAACCGTTTAACATGATACGTATATCAAGGCATGCCTATACTCGGCCGTTTAACATGATACGTATACCATAGCACCTATACTCGGGCGTTTAACATGATACGTATACCATAGCACCTATACTTGGTCATTTAACATGATACGTATACCATAACACCTATACTCGACCGTTTAACATGATACGTATACCAAGGCGTGCCTATACTCGGCCGTTTAACATGATACGTATACCATAGCACCTATACTCGGGCGTTTAACATGATATGTATACCATAGCACCTATACTTGGTCATTTAACATGATACGTATACCATAGAAAATTTTTAGGTTAAATTTAAATTGATTTGTTATTAATTTTAGTTATTGAAAATGATAATAAAGATTTTTTTAATATGAAAATTGATTAAAATACTTTTTGCCTAGGACATGTCCCCGGGAAAACTTTTCACGATTTTTTTATTTTTCCCCCCCATCTTTTTACTTTATCCTGCCATAACCTTCCCTGGGGAGAAGTCCCCGACAAAAGGCTTGCTAGAAGACAAAAAAGGTTTTAGCCGGGGACTTGTCCCTGGCGAAAACTAATCGTAAAAATCACCTCACTTATTAACCAGCATGCTTCACAAAAGATAAAAAAACTACGCTTTGCCTCACTTCCTTCATCTTCATCTTCATAGCACCACCTCCATCACCGCGGTAACCTTATATATGTCCATAATTTATTCACGGATTCATCCATTCAAATTACTTGTATATACATTTTTTCATAGTATGCTAGTTTGGTTTTAATTAAATGTTCATCTTAATATTAATAGTATGCTAGTTTGTTTCAAGTTAAGTGTTTATATTTTAATTTAATTAATAAGAACTTATTTAGATATTGAAATAAAAGTGATATTTTATTGATTGACAGTGTACCGAATACAATTACTTAGATATATGTTTCAAATTATTGAATATGTTGGATTGATTGAGGTTGGGTTGGTTTGTATGTAGTCGGTTCCTACAGGGTGCAGACACTGACCCGGAAGATGTTGCTAAAATCCGGGATTCACGGATTCATAATTTTATAAGCGTCTCATAATTCATTATGTATGTGCTTATTGATCTTGTATTCTTAGAATTAGCCTTAATATTGCATTCATCTAATAATTTTATTCTTCTTAATAGATGATCTAGTCACGGGTGCCAAGCCGCGACCACAGCCAAGGCCAAGCCGCGACAACAGCCGAGACCAAAAGGTAAGATATGTCGTTGCGTACTTTAAATAGTTCAGGGTTTCAGGTAATGAGAACTATCCAAGCATCGGGTATCAAAAGACCCTTTAAGCCATTAGGGTTGAATTGGTCATTTTAACAATTAGGGTAAAAGAGTAGGATGGTGGATTTTGGGACCTAAACCAAGATCTTGGCAAGGTGTTAGGGTCCACTCCCTTTCATGTGCAATAGCACTTTAACTAGGTTAATGAGATCATGTTGTTTCATCTGCTTGTGATATAAAAGATTTGATCATGTTTGCTTACGACTTTTTGAACAGTGTGTCTAGGGTTGAGGGTTGGTGAAAACATGAGAATGGTGTTAGTGTGTCTAGTTAAAGTGCTATTACACCATTTCCCGACATCATTTCATTCTCCTTTTTACAATGATCTTCCCAAAAACTCACCAACAGTTCTCTCCTATATTATCAAACAACAAAAATGAAGTTAGCGGCTATAACACGTGGCATCTCTGATGGTTTACGACGAGTAGGTACACGGTTTCTTGGTCCAGTAGATACAGGAAAGTGTACAGCCCATTTCTTGTTACGGTTTGTTTTGGTTACCTGATGATGAGGGTTGAATCTTGACGGGTAGAAATGTGGTGCAAAAGGGTTTAGCTTGCTTTGAGAGTTCATAACTCTGTGTGTGAGAGAGAGAGAGAGAGATCCGAGATGATAAGAAGAGAGATGAATGGGTTGGTAATAATAGTGATGGTATGGTGGCGAAAGATGAAAGGGTTTGTGAGGGTGCCTCATTAACCCCACTTCACTCGGCACCATTCCAGCACTATCATTACAAACCCTTTGATCTTTCTTCTTATCATCTCTGCTCTCACTCTCTTTCTCACACACACTGAGTTTCACACCAAAAAAACATACACTAAAAACACACACAGTTATGAACTCTCAAAGCAAGCTAAACCCTTTTGCACCACCTTTCTACCCGTCAAGATTCAACCGTCATCATCAGGTAACCATAACAAACCGTAACAAGAAATGGGCTGTACACTTTTCCATCTACGGACCAAGAAACCGTGTACCTCCTCGCCAGAAACCATCGAAAGCCACGTGTCACCGCCGCTAAATTCATTTTTGTTGTTTGATAACATAGGAGAGCATTGTTGGTGAGTTTTTGGGAAGATCATTGTAAAAAGGAGAATGAAATGATGTCGGGAAATGGTGTAATAGCACTTTAACTAGACACACTAACACCATTCTCATGTTTTCACCAACCCTCAACCCTAGATACACTGTTCAAAAAGTCGTAAGCAAACATGATCAAATCTTTTGTTTCACAAGTGGATGAAACAACATGATCTCATTAACCTAGTTAAAGTGCTATTACACATGAAAGGAGGTGGACCCCAACACCCTACCAAGATCTTGGTTTAGGTCCCAAAATCCACCATCCTACCCTAATTGTTAAAATAACCAATTCAACCCTAATGGTTTAAAGGGTCTTTTTGATACCCGATGCTTGGATAGTTCTCATTACCTAAAACCCTAAACTATTTAAAATACGCAGGTTAAGCTTTGGACAAACCCGAAGAAGCAGAAGATATTGGAAGTCAACTGACAAAACCGCCTGGCGAACAAGAGTTCGAGCCTTATGTGTTAGGATATGTTTGTAGAGAATAACATGGTTAGGATTCCCGTTAAATGGATTATACGTATAGTTTTGGACCATTTGCGGATAGGTAGCTTATGTATAGTTTTGGACCATTGGCGATTTTTGAAACACATGACTATGTTACCGGTTAATGGTTATATATGATATTACGTTTAGTGAATTTGCGTTGTTGTAGCATAAAATAGGTTCTGAAATTAGGTTGATACATTGTAGATTTTTTCCGAAAAAATTCTGGAAAAAATCTGAAAATTACCCATTTTGCAGCAATTTTCTGCAAAATGGGTCAAACGCTTTCCCCGGGGACATGTCCTCGGTGAAAGTGGAATAGATCATCTATAACTTTCCATTTTCCCCGGGGACATGCCCACGGCAAAAGTGGGTGCCACGTCGGACGTGTTTGACCAGCATAAAATGGGTGTGGGCCCCAAGTGTCCCCGGTAAAAGTTGGATTTAGTCCCCGGTGAAAGTATTCCCGAGAGGGTATTGCCGGAGGACTTTCACCGGGGACATGTCTCCGGGAATAGGCTTCGCAGGAGACATATCCCTGGCGAAAGCCGTGATTTTTGCCCTGCGAAAGCCCACATTGTTGTAGTGAAAGAAGTCTTTAATTGTATTGTTGTCTAGATTTTTCTATCATATTACTATTTGTAAAACTTTCAGCAAACTCATTATTACCGGTCAAGTCACAAGAAGAGGCTAGTATGGATCCTCACTTTGAGGTTCCCAACTCATGTGTGGGAGGGGTTGTACCAACTAAATCAAGGGCTAAAACAGTCGTGATTAGCAAAGACCAGGTTGTGGAACATGTTCCAATCAGTGTACAAGAGGTTTCAAAGTTCGGTAACGACCCATCTTTGAAAAAGGTTGAGGATGAGCAGGTGGGATTAAGGGAAAAGGAACAGAGTAATCAAGATGTCCCTATATCGTTTGCGAAATTGATATGTCGTAAAACATGCAAAAATGTGGTAACTTTTCGTACTTTTTGAGTGGGTTTAAAAACTTGTGAAAATGAAGATGTCTAAATTCCTTTGTTATCTGTTTTGGATGCGACTTATAGGTATGAAAATTCTTTATATGGGATATTTTCTTGGGAGAAGAATTGCATTTCTGGTTGTGGAACAGTATACAAAGAATGTGTGGAATAATTTTGGTACTGTTGAGACAATGATGAATTTAAAAGGATTTTTCTTCTTAAAACTTGCATTAGACGCATGTAGGGATGTGGTATTGGAATACGAACCATGGTTGATCCATAATGCTTTAATTGTTCTTACGAAATGTTCTCCAAATGTGTGTTTATTAAAGAAGAGCTGAATTCTATTATGGGGTGGGTAACATTTCATGATGTTCCAGTTACAACATTTACTGAGAAAAGGACGAGTGCTATAGCTACTAGATTTGGTACACCAATCATGCTTGATTCATATATGAGCATAATGTGTATAGACTCATGGGGTTGAATGGATTTTACATGTTTTTTGATTGACTTAAGGGTTGACCATACTATGATGAACATCAATATGTTGACATACATGCATGAGAATAAGATGAGTGCTATAGCTACTAGATTGGGTAGCTTTAAAACTTAATATGTTGACATACATGCATTAGGATAATTTGTTGTCAATGGTTTTTACATAGTTTCATACTATGATGAACATCAAACAAGTTGTTTTACATTGTCTTCATATATATTCAGCATGATAAAATTGCATAAAGCAAATTAAGTTGCCACATTAACTAATCTTTGCTAAACCCGTAAACCACTAAACTTATTTATATCAAAACAATGTGGGTTTTAGAAGTGATCAAGAAGTAGTGTCGAATAAAACGATTTTGGATTTAAGTATTCATACGTTTCATAAGTCTATGTGGATTAATCTTTGGTATACCAGCATCAAAACAATGTCTGTTTATTAATAGTTAAAGTTATCAAGAGTCGGGTGTAATATTCATTCATATATGTGAATGTTAAGGTTTCTATGCTCCTGTGGAATATTGAAAGTTTTGTTTCCAAGAAAGCAAAACAAGAGAGCTAAAAACTCAAGAAGAAGAAGAAGCACCAAACACCAAGAAGAAAACAAAAGAAGAAGCTAGCAAACTAATGCCACTTCTCATACACCTAGAAACTAATAAAAGACATCATGGATTATTTCCAGATGTTCATAAGCAACATATTAAGAATCAGATTTAATTTGTCACTAACAAGAGTAAGTGTAAAATTTATCTTATAAGAATTTAGTACGTACAATATTGTGATCAGTATTATTAAGGTGGAATTGTAAACCTGGTAGATTATAAAGTTAGAAAATAAAATCAAATTGGAGGACGTATTTTTTTTCTCCTCCTCAATCACATTATTATATAGATTCGATTATAATCGTTCCGTTCAAAATAATTTATCTACGATTATTTGATGCGATGAATGTTTTAACTGTTAGTTTTATGGATATAAATTAGTAGTCGTGAGTTAGGATCGAACTCGAGACCACGGGATTGCCCTCTTTGCGTATGAAGATTAAATGATTAATAATTATTTATAAAATGTTATATTTAATTATTATATACACAAAACGTCTGACGACAGTTAGTAATTATCGGATAATTGACTAATGATCGTTTAAATATAAAAGAAGGATTAAAGTGTCAAAGTTTGAAACCCTCGTCTTATTTTTTTTGTGACCGAAAGTTTTTTTTAAAAAAAGGGGGTTGGTTTTCAACTTTGATAACTAAAGGAGATGAGAGGCAATACCTTGGGGGAAAAGTTTGGCTATTATATATATAAACCTTTGCTCTTTGTCTTTGTCGTGGGACTCACACAGAAAGCAAACAAAACTTCACAATTATTACTGTTGTACGATTGGATATATTGTTCCATTATGGAATAATGATTTTGCATGGTACTATCATATATCATGCATGTATTATACATGCATGTATTATGTACGCATGATAAATATCAATTACATGCAGTATTGTTTTCTCCTTCATTATGATTGAATTTATTTGAGTGTCAAGAAAATTGTTTTGTGTTCTTATTACTAGCATAATCTTTTACTTGGTATTAGTACGTGTGTACAAGAAAGTGGTACTAACATGTTATTGTTAGTATTCTTTGATTGAATTACAAAAGGTAAGGGGTAATTCACATAATCCTATAAACCATAATTAGGGTTCATCCAATTGCTAGTTTTCCGGAATTGATTCTTGAATCGAAAAAAGGTACGCATATTCTTGTTTATGTTAATTAATTATTCGTTAATCTTTCTTATACGCTTTCGCATGTGTACTTGATGTTTATTGTTTATATTTATGATTAGTCATGTTATATAATTCCAACAGTGGCATCACGAGTCATTGGTTTTAATGAGTAATTAATTACTAAACGCGTAAAAAAACGAATATTGTATGTTGTTTGATATGGTTAATCTAGGGTTTGCTTTTATTTTTTTTATGGGTCGACATTAATTTTTTTTTAGTCGACACTTTAAAATTTTTTTAGGGTTTTAAAATTGTTTGTTAATCTTATCGAAACCTAGAATTAATATATATGTTACGTGATTAATTCATGAATAATACGTTATGTGACATGAAATTATTAATATGCGATCTTGTGACTATTTGTATAATTGTTACGATATATCCATGATAATACATGCATGTTTGTCATGGATAGTTGCTTGTATATTGTTTAATTGTTAAGATATATTTATCACATGTTTATTTACGATAAATCTTGAATTGGGGAAGACTCCAATTATATATATTAATGAATCAATTATGTGCAATGTGGTATATTATTAATTATGGGTTTACGCAATCGATTCATCGATGTATGTGGCTCACTTTCAATTGAGAGAGTGAAAGCCCTAATTAATATATACATTATTTAACCTAGACATTGATTATTAATAGGGTTTTATCGAATAAGTTGCATGTGGCTACTTGTTTACACATATTAAATTATTTATTATGTGCGCATTGTTTTTAGTTATTTATTTTTTATTTGTTTACTTGTTTGTTTATTATGTGCGACAGTTTTGAGCAAAGGGTAATTTTGAATAGAAAAATAAATTTGGACTAAACAATGGTGAAATTTGATTTGTTTTTGAAGAGTTAAGTTTTCAATAGTTTAATTTATTGATGATTTTGGTACAAATGGTCTGAACGGCTCACCCAATTTTGACGGACTATGTGGGAAGTACTAGGAGGGGAGCGCATTAATATTGTGACCCTAAAGAGGGAGGTTATTGCTTCAACACTGACCAAACTCTCTGCTTGCTTGCGAGTCAAATTGGAGCTACTAAGTAAGCCATAAATGTACAATATCATCTTAAGGGCGAATTAGTTTTAATTCCATCCGCCACTTTGGTGGTAATTACCCGAAACACTAAGTGTTTACACTTATGCAAAGGTACGGTATAATGGGCGATAATTAACGGTAAATTCCTTGATTGGTGAACCCAATACCTCAATCAAAACTTTGATAATTTGATCTTTATGAATTGGTAATAAAAAGTTTTTTATTAAAATTATGCTACAAGATGAATGCATGACATCTTTGTACATATTTGATTTGACCACATAAAATCAAAACTAGTACCCTTTTAATTTAAGTTATGTGCCATCTAATTAAAAGGAACACTTGAAGTTGAAATTTACGTCATGACAGTACTTGGCTAGATTGTGATGGAGAGGTAAATCTCTATGTAAAGTCAGACCTTACATGGACATATTTGCAGTTCTTTAAGTTAGACACTTAAGTTGAGTAGGAAGTGAGACCTGGACTCAAGGCATAAGATGGGATAAAACATGTTTATATTTGCAATAGCGTTGGAAAATATAAATCCCATAATGATCTAGGAATTGGAAATTGTTTGCCAATTATTGTTCGACAGATTACACAATTATATGCTTTCGTTACTAGCAGTTCAACAGATGTAATAGAACTATGATAATTTGCATCCTAGTTTTCGAGAAAATTCTATGGTTATATGAATATTACCTTGGGTATTTTATTTTCTTGAAAAGTTTAATTATCGAAAATACTAAAATTGAATTTTGCTAATTCTTTAAATGTATTAATGCAACATTAAACCGTAAACGTAGGTTATTCCTGTATTGGTAAATTGATCTACACCTGTAAGGGTTTTTTTGTAGAGTCAACTTTGCTAAATAAATAAACCTAGTCCTCTTTTCATAAGAAAGAGTGAGATTCAATCCTATTCCTTTTCATGAATGAAGGAATGTATGATAGGACAATTAGAATTGTCTAAATTCTAAATACATAACTCGTAAGCAAATTTTAATAGTTAAGAAAATTGCATATTTCTGAGTTATTAAATTAGAAGCTAGACTAATTACTGTATAATTGGTAAAAGACAAACTAGCATATTTTATCTAGTTGTTTTGTTTTGACCATTTAGAAGTACTACTTACAATTGTTGGAATAGTAGAACTATTAAGAAAGAAATTGCATGCCTAATTTTTCAAGTTAATAGCATTGATGGATAGTTCATCATCTACATAATAGAATACACTTTTTTAGTACATAAGTAATTGTTATGTATGGACTTTCTCAAAAGTGTAGGGAAGTAAATAGAACACTATTTTCTTTCACTGGTTAATGTAACACTTACAATGTTGTCAAATCCAGTAGGAGTATTATGTTCTTATTACTGAATAAGGAATTAATGTAATGATCTCTAATTCTGTGGGAGTTACAAGCTTTGTCATCTTGGTAGTAACCCAGATTATCTCTAGAATGTCTTAAGATAATTACTTTCCACTTGTAGACACTTATGTTTTCAAGGATAGTCATGTACGTTTCAGTGTTAGACAATGAAGTTGTGACAACTCGCACTTTTCCATATATTCGTTTTCGAGAAAATTCATCTGTTTTTCATTTACAAACTTCCCTGAGCTTATTTGACGTGAAAACAAGAAAGCTATCCCGCGAAACGTGAAAAATTAGACCCTACGCGTACCGACAAAATTGTAACCTCGTTAAAACATTCCAATTTGATCATTATTTCTACTTGCGAGAAATTAGTCATATAAACACCGTTTTATTGGAAAAATTATTCTGAACGCGATGGAGAAGTTTTCGTGTCAAGAATCGATTGTTATCGAGCCCTAATGAATCCCGAACTCTAATGCTGCCAAAGTTTGTAAAAATTTCGTGATTGGCCCCTGGACTTCTATTTCCACTTGTGCCCTTTAAGATTTATGGACTTTACACTTTGTTTTTCATCCTTTGGATAAATATCACATATCACATAGGGTTTCTTATTTTTTTTCAACTCTATGGGGCGCCTCCTCCCTCTCCTCCTGTTAACCGGCCTCCAACCAGCCTCCACCTTCACGCCGCCCCCATCTCCACAATCCAGTCACCATCAAACACCTCAGTCGCCTCCATCTTATAAAGTATGGTTCAAGATAAACGAAGATCAAAGGTTTGGTATATTATCTTAGGTTTTGAGGCTACAAACCGAGTTTAAAGGTAGTTTTGCTCGAGCTGCGTTCGCGTTTACCTTCATCTCACTTCTATCTCCTTTTCTTTCTCTCGTCGTGTGTGGTAAGCTCGACGCATCATCTCACTTTTATTCTACCTATTTAAAAATCAATTAAATAAACGAGTTGTCAAGTTTCGTGGAATAAAAATTAGTTAAAACATATTTGAAAACGTTTTCTCACAAGATTTCGTGTGGTAAATCCTTGTTAAGATGGTTTTAAAAACGTTTTGACAATTTCCTTTCGTGTGGTGAACCTTGTGGCCGATTCTTGATGTCGAGTATGGTGTTGATTACGGGTCGGAGCCCGTATTGAGTCTCGGTTTTTGTTTTAGCAGCCTGTGATATGTGTATTCGTGTGGTTAAGAATTTAGTCAAGGGGTGTTGGTTTAACTCAATTCGGTTTTGTTGGCGTGGAAATAAGCAGATTTAAAAACAGGTTATAAGTGTTTTTTTTTTTTTTTTGGTAGAATAAAAAACTATGGATCATGGTATTGAGATTAAGTATTTGTGGTGAAAACGTGTTGGTGGCAAAGGTTGTGTTTGGACTTCGTTTTGTTACAGGTCAGATTCATGTTAGTCTTGGGTCAAATACCTTCTTTCGATAAACATATTTAATTACCACGAGTCGGATCTGTAATGTAGTCTCGGGTTAATTGGAAAACACCATGCTGCTGTTGCATTTGCATAAAATAGTACGGTTGTGGTAGTGTAGGTCTCGGCACAACGACCCTTCTAGGGTGATGGTGTCGCCATCTGTCCAACGAAGTCACCACAAGTGTGGTGGTACTTATTCGGTTGGCGCAACGAGATACCAAGACTACTTGTTTGTGTTTGCTAGTCTTGGTTTAATGAAACGGTCACAAGGGTAAAACTATGCTACTTTTGAAATAATGAGTATTTGGCTTATTGAGTATTAATTTGGCAAATTGTAATTAACTTGCGGGTAACATTAAAATATAGGACTAATGAGTTGGTTATTTGGACATTGATCATTGGCATAATGGTACGCTTCGATATATATTGGGGATTGAGATTTGGAATTAGTTACGGATTGTGAATTTGATTTGGATTATACACTATTACGGATTATATTGTCGCGTTGGACAAATTGGATGTATTGGACAAAACGAATACAGTATATTAGACTCACTATGAATTTAATATATTTGATTCGCAACGATCAATAAGGAAAAATTGTCTAACAATCAATGAATACTCGTTACTGGTTTCTAATAAATTGTCGGGAAATATTACTTTGAAAAATTTATGTTATTAAAGTCACGACGACTTGGGAATATTTTATAAATGAATGCGTCATGCCAAAATTTATAAAATCATTCTAAACTTATATTCTTTTAAATTCAAAACCCGTTGATTTTTAAAAACCCGACAAGAATCTAAACAAGTGCTCTTTTAAGTGGTAAGAGTTAGGATCAAATAAGAAGATTACTTAAAATAAGAAGTAATAAGAAGAACTATAACCGCAAATCCGAGATGCGCCGAGCTAAATTAGATGCATCCCTATAATCTTAGATGCATTATAACACACAATAATGTGTTTTTTAGCTTTTAATCAGATGCATATACGTATATTAGATGCATTTCATGATTTCTCTTGTTTTGTTCCTCTGACGTGCGAAATCATGAAAATCAATTTACACCATCTATACATCAAATTAACTTTCGAAACTCAAAATGTTGCATCTATATGAATAGAAATGCATCTAATGCAAGTCGTTGCATCTCAAATGCGTGGTTTTGGTCACTTCTCACCACTTCTTATTTTAATTTACTTCTCACTGGATCCTTACTCTAAGTGGTAAAACCTTTATTGTTTGAGTTCCAATTTCAAACTTATCATTACTTATAAAACAAGTTTGTTTTGATCAAGCTATTTGGGATTATAGGGTGAATGCCGAAACTTACCAATTGATTTAATTTTCTTGAATTAATTATGTGTCGCATTGTCTCGACAACTTTCTTGTCATCGTCTTCTCGACGTGAGTCTTGGTCAATACTTATTGACTACTCCTTATAATGTATTGGGATATACATTATGCCTTAGCGTGAGTTATGTTTGGCGTGAGTTACATCTTTGGTGTGAGTTACATTTTAGTATACTTTTGGCGTGAGTTGTGTTTGGAGTTTTTTTTCTTTCTTACCACCACACGAAACGTTAAAATTAAACTTTTTGAGATATTGATACTGGAAATTTTTGGAAACGTTTGATACGAGTATTTCATGAAAACTAAGACACATTGTCTTTCAGAAATTCTTTTGCTTTGCTAGATTTATTCTGAGATAGCAAATTACTATTAGGTTGTGCTGATGTCATACCGTTGTAATTTCCTTTTTGGATATCGTTGTGCTTTTCTTGTGAGACTGTTGTGCTTTGCTCACTAATGCCAGTTGTGATTCTTGCGTTGCTTCGTATCGAGGTGAGTTCATGGCCCCTACTTTTACTTATTTTTAAACTGTTTTGGAGGAGAATACATGCTCGTTTTATTAAATGCAAATGCTTGATTTATTTGAATAAATTATTGTTACTTGGTTTGATGAAATGCGTGATATGGTTTAAATATGTTTTATGTGGACACAAGTGCTTGAACTATTTTGGATTGGACCTAAAAATGTTTGTGAGCTATTACGTGCTAGGTTAAGGTTAGAAACCCAAGTGTTGTTATGAATTGTTACATCCTGGCTCAGGATGGTGCGAATGTTATGGATAGATCTATTGGGAATGGCCACCCCGTCTGGACTTTGGTTGCCCAACTTGCCAAGGACTTTACTTGGATTTGTGGATGCACCAACTTGCCATGACGTATAACATGTCGATTGTTAGTGTGTTTAGAGGTAGTCACGGCTCGTGCTATCTAGTGATGGTTTCATGACTTAACCTGCGTAATAGTTAAGCTTGCGTGACACTAAATTCGTTGTAGTGTTTGATTTTGATATGGTCCAAGTGGTTCTTTATGAACTATTTTTGTGGATAAATATTTTGATATTGTTAATTAGGCAGGTTATGCCACGGTTATATTTGACTTGTTTATGAGAATTGATTTGCACTTGAAAACCTTGTGGTCCACCTTTCTATTCTTTTGCTTAAAGGTAAACCTCGTTTTCGCAACATTGTGGGCGCCATAATGAGCGAAAGGATCTTTTGAACTCGCAATACTTTTATGAAAACCTATGAACTCACCAACCTCGTGTTGACACTTTTAGCGTGTATTCTCAGGTATTGAGGCGATTTTTTACTTTTGGAGGTGCTTGGGCAATGGCATGGCATGGTCATAGGCGACTCTGATATTTGTATTTGGGGACCGCTTATTTATTATGGGCCTATTTCCGTATTAAATTTTATTGTAAACATTGATTTTATTAAATAAATGAGTTTTCTTAAGAAAAACCTTTTATTCTACGCTTATGTTGTGATACCGATTAGTAGCACCCAAGACTTGTATGCTTCCGCTAAAACCCGATTTTTTGGGGGTGTTACATATTGGTATCAGAGCCTACGTTATAGAGAAATGAGTAAATTTTCAAAACCTATACTATAACCACTTTTATGAAAATTTAATCCTATGACCGACACGTGCCTGTCTGCCAAGCTGATGCCTCACTTGTTACTTTGATTGCTAATATATTTGATGAGATGTGTGCCTTACTATTGGATGAGTATATCCATTTACTTTCGCTTTATGCTATAAGTATCTTCGACATACTTATGTTTACGCATCGTATCTGTTGTAGCGTTGCGTCTCTTTCCCTGAACAATCTCATCACTCGTCCTCGCGTGTGGACACTGGTTTTAATCTTTTGGAAAATGGATTTTTGGAAAGTGAAAGACATGAGACTATAGTAACTAAGTCAGGTATATCAAAATTCATTGAACCTCGGGTGAATATAGACTGATCACCTATATTCAACCAGGGACAGTGGGACATAGCCTGATCACCTATGTCCGACTCAGAGGTGAATTTTGCGATACTAGGAGTAGTTATAATAGAATTATGTCCGGTTGGTTTTTGGTTTGATTTCGGGAAATGGAAAAGTTTTGGTGTGTATACGAGCATGAAATTTTATAAAAGCTTCCCTTCACACACAACACACTGGCATCACAAATCCTTGTTTATCGCGATATCCTTCCTTTGTTATGAATCGCTATTCGTCGCCGTCTAATCGTTATTTGAATTCGGGTTATTTTTGGAATCGTTGGAATCGTAAGACCTTGTTTCGCATCCGGTCAGGTTAGACCCGATTGGTCACAAGTTTGCATTTGGGTTACGTAAAGTTGTGATAAGCTCATCGGGCTTCTTGGAATATTTGAAATCGATCTTGGCTACGTTGAATTTGGATTGTTAGATTATGTGATTTTGGTTCCTATGGTGAGAATGGATTCGCTTATTCTCGTGATTGTGTTTTGGTCTTGTTGTAGATGCCTCTACTCCAAGCCTTATCTTCGATCGATGGTTATTCCATTGATGCTGTTCTTTTGATGTTGCACCTTGCGCTCTATCGATGTGTATGATTTTAGCATAACTTTTTGGAACCATCGTCGTTCAATTTTATTTAGAATTTGATTTGATATCGATTGGTAGTCGAATTCCTTTTGGAAATTATGACGTTGGATTTGAATGCTGTATCTTTCTGCGTTAGGTATTAAGTGCACAACGGAATCAATCTATTGATTACTATTTGTAATTAATGCTCTCCTTCAGAGTCGTACTCTGAATCTGCTTAACTCTTTTTTCGACGAAGATTCTGTGGGCCCAACAGAAACCTTAAGACTTTAAGGAGTAACTTGAACCGCGGTCCTTGGAGCTGACGCATAATCCTTCATTTGTCTATTGAGAATGTCAGTATCTTTGTTTTATCCTTATGATATATTGATATGTGCCGATATATTATAAACAGAACCCTGGAAGTGAATTCCGCGCCTCTATCTGGGTAGTTGTTGGTCGTGTCACCAAATTTACCCAGTTTTTGCTAATCGAAGAATCAGTCACTATGGACAACCTTGCTCACATGTGCGTGAAGGAGATTGTTGTACTTAGTGGTGTGCCGATTTCTGCCGATTTCTATCAATTCGGATTGTGAAGGTCGTTTCACATCAAGTTTCTTGTCATCACTCCAATAGCCATCGGAACAAGTCTTGGTATGAGCACTGGGTATCATCCACAGACTGTTGGCAGGAGTGAAAGGACCATCCAAACGTTTAAGGACATGTTGCGTGTCCGCGTAATCGATTTTGGCAATGTTTGGGGTAGACACCCCCCATTGGTTGGAATCTCTTATAACCATAGCCACGTGTTACGAGGCACTTTATGGTTGAAAATGCCGCTCAATAATTTGTCGAATCGAAGTGGGGGATACCAACCTTGATATCCTAAAATTGTTCATGAATTTGTCGAGAGATTGTTTAAACCAAAAGCAGAATGCAAACTGCTCACGATCATCAGAAGAGCTACGATGGATGAATGACATGAATCTTTGAGACTCCATGATTGGAGACGAGGCTATGCTTAAAAATCTCACCATGGATTATGTTATGCGTTTAGTAAACGTTGAAAGCTAAATCTTTGTTGTGCAAATCCTTTTAAGACTCTTGTTAGAGCTGGACTGGTAGCTTAGAGCCTTGAGCTACCGTTAGAGCTTAGTTATTCATGACGTTTTCATGTGCGTAATCAGAGGTAATGCCTCACTGTTGAAAACAGTTATTGTCTTTGCTGGGAGATATCCATATCGACGAACGCCTAAGCTGTGTTGAGGAACCTATCGAAGTCGTGAACCGTGAGGTCAAATGACTTGAGCAAAGTCGTTTTCCTATTTTTATTGATCAGTGGAAATTCTAAGAAATATCTCGAATTCGCGTGAGAACGTGAAAATGAAATCCTTAGAAAGTATCTATATCTTTTTTTAATCTAACGGATAACTCGAATTGAATCGCGAGGACGCGATTCCATTGAGAAGGGAAGTCTGTGGCAACTCGCACTTTTCCATATATTCGTTTTCGAGAAAATTCGTCTGTTTTTCATTAACAAACTTCCCTGAGCTTATTTGACGTGAAAACAAGAAAGCTATCCCGCGAAACGTGAAAAATTAGACCCTACGCGTACCGACAAAATTGTAACCTCGTTAAAACATTCCAATTTGATCATTATTTCTACTTGCGAGAAATTAGTCATATAAACACCCGTTTTTATTGGAAAAATTATTCTGAACGCGATGGAGAAGTTTTCGTGTCAAGAATCGATTGTTATCGAGCCCTAATGAATCCCGAACTCTAATGCTGCCAAAGTTTGTAAAAATTTCGTGATTGGCCCCTGGACTTCTATTTCCACCTGTGCCCTTTAAGATTTGTGGACTTTACACTTTGTTTTTCAACCTTTGGATAAATATCACATATCACATAGGGTTTCTTATTTTTTTTCAACTCTATGGGGCGCCTCCTCCCTCTCCTCCTGTTAACCGGCCTCCAACCAGCCTCCACCTTCACGCCGCCCCCATCTCCACAATCCAGTCACCATCAAACACCTCAGTCGCCTCCATCTTATAAAGTATGGTTCAAGATAAACGAAGATCAAAGGTTTGGTATATTATCTTAGGTTTTGAGGCGACAAGCCGAGTTTAAAGGTAGTTTTGCTCGAGCTGCTTTCGCGTTTACCTTCATCTCACTTCTATCTCCTTTTCTTTCTCTCGTCGTGTGTGGTAAGCTCGACGCATCATCTCACTTTTATTCTACTTATTTAAAAATCAATTAAATAAACGAGTTGTCAAGTTTCGTGGAATAAAAATTAGTTGAAACATGTTTGAAAACGTTTTCTCACAAGATTTCGTGTGGTAAATCCTTGTTAAGATGGTTTTAAAAACGTTTTGACAATTTCCTTTCGTGTGGTGAACCTTGTGGCCGATTCTTGATGTCGAGTATGGTGTTGATTACGGGTCGGAGCCCGTATTGAGTCTCGGTTTTTGTTTTAGCAGCCTGTGATATGTGTATTCGTCTGGTTAAGAATTTAGTCAAGGGGTGTTGGTTTAACTCGAATTGCGGTTTTGTTGGCGTGGAAATAAGCAGATTTAAAAACAGGTTATAAGTATTTTTTTTTGGGTAGAATAAAAAAAAAACTATGGATCATGGTATTGAGACTAAGTATTTGTGGTGAAAACCTGTGTTGGTGAGCAGGTTGTGTTTGGACTTCGTTTTGTTACAGGTCAGATTCATGTTAGTCTTGGGTCAAATACCTTCTTTCGATAAACATATTTAATTACCACGAGTCGGATCTGTAATGTAGTCTCGGGTTAATTGGAAAACACCATGGTGGTGTTGCATTTGCATAAAATAGTACGGTTGTTGTAGTGTAGGTCTCGGCACAACGACCCTTCTAGGGTGATGGTGTCGCCATCTGTCCAACGAAGTCACCACAAGTGTGGTGGTACTTATTCGGTTGGCGTAACGAGATACCAAGACTACTTGTTTGTGTTTGCTAGTCTTGGTTTAATGAAAACGGTCACAAGGGTAAAACTATGCTACTTTTGAAATAATGAGTATTTGGCTTATTGAGTATTAATTTGGCAAATTGTAATTAACTTGCGGGTAACATTAAAATATAGGACTAATGAGCTGGTTATTTTGACATTGATTATTGACATAATTGGTACGCTTCGATATATATTGGGGATTGAGATTTGTAATTAGTTACGGATTGTGAATTTGATTTGGATTATACACTATTACGGATTATATTGTCGGAATTGGTCATTAATTAGACGTTGGACAAATTGGATGTATTGGACAAAACGAATACAATATATTAGACTCACTATGAATTTAATATATTTGATTCGCAACGATCAATAAGGAAAAATTGTCTAACAATCAATGAATACTCGTTACTGGTTTCTAATAAATTGTCGGGAAATATTACTTTGAAAAATTTATGTTATTAAAGTCACGACGACTTGGGAATATTTTATAAATGAATGCGTCATGCCAAAATTTATAAAATCATTCTAAACTTATATTCTTTTAAATTCAAAACCCGTTGATTTTTAAAAACCCGACAAGAATCTAAACAAGTGCTCTTTTAAGTGGTAAAACCTTTATTGTTTGAAGTGTAAATTCAAACTTATCATTACTTATAAAACAAGTTTGTTTTAATCAAGCTATTTGGGATTATAGGGTAAATGTCGAAACTTACCAATTGACTTAATTTTCTTGAATTAATTATGTGTCGTCATTGTCTCGACAACTTTCTTGTCATCGTCTTCTCGACGTGAGTCTTGGTCAATACTTATTGACTACTCCTTATAATGTATTGGGATATACATTATGCCTTAGCGTGGGTTATGTTTGGCGTGAGTTACATCTTTGGTGTGAGTTACATTTTAATATACTTTTGGCGTGAGTTGTGTTTGGAGTTTTTTTTCTTTCTTGCCACCACACGAAACGTTAAAACTAAACTTTTTGAGATATTGATACTGGAAATTTTTGGAAACGTTTGATACGAGTATTCCACGAAAACTAAGACACATTGTCTTTCGGAAATTCTTTTGCTTTGCTAGATTTATTCTGAGATAGAAAATTACTATTAGGTTGTGCTGATGTCGTACCGTTGTGCTTTCCTTTTTGGATATCGTTGTGCTTTTCTTGTGAGACTGTTGCGCTTTGCTCACTAATGTCAGTTGTGATTCTTGCGTTGCTTCGTATCGAGGTGAGTTCATGGCCCCTACTTTTACTTATTTTTAAACTGTTTTGGGGGAGAATACATGCTCGTTTTATTAAATGCAAATGCTTGATTTATTTGAATAAATGATTGTTACTTGGTTTGATGAAATGCGTGATATGGTTTAAATATGTTTTATGTGGACACAAGTGCTTGAACTATTTTGGATTGGACCTGAAAATGTTTGTGAGCTATTACGTGCTAGGTTAAGGTTAGAAACCCAAGCGTTGTTATGAATTGTTACATCCTGGCTCAGGATGGTGCGAATGTTATGGATAGATCTATTGGGAATGGCCACCCCGTCTGGACTTTGGTTGCCCAACTTGCCAAGGACTTTACTTGGATTTTTGGATGCACCAACTTGCCATGACGTATAACATGTCGATTGTTAGTGTGTTTAGAGGTAGTCACGGCTCGTGCTATCTAATGATGGTTTCATGACTTAACCTGCGTAATAGTTAAGCTTGCGTGACACTATATTCGTTGTAGTGTTTGATTTTGATATGGTCCAAGTGGTTGTTTATCAACTATTTTTGTGGATAAATATTTTGATACTGTTAATTAGGCAGGTTATGCCACGGTTATATTTGACTTGTTTATGAGAATTGATTTGCACTTGAAAACCTTGTGGTCCACCTTTCTATTCTTTTGCTTAAAGGTAAACCTCGTTTTCGCAACATTGTGAGCGCCACAATGATCGAAAGGATCTTTTGAACTCGCAATACTTTTATGAAAACCAATGAACTCACCAACCTCGTGTTGACACTTTTAGCGTGTATTCTCAGGTATTGAGGCGATTGTTTACTTTTGGAGGCGCTTGGGCAATGGCATGGCATGGTCATGGCGACTCGATATTTGTATTTGGGGACCACTTATTTATTATGGGCCTATTTCCGTATTAAATTTTATTGTAAACATTGATTTTATTAAATAAATGAGTTTTCTTAAGAAAAACCTTTTATTCTACGCTTATGTTGTGATACCGATTAGTAGAACCCAAGACTTGTATGCTTCCGCTAAAACCCGATTTTTTGGGGTGTTACAAAAGTGGTTCTACATCAACTAGTTATGCTAATATCAATGACACAATCATATTAGTCACATAAACAAACATATGTCGTGTTGTTTATCTGCTACATGACGTTGTTCCATGCACAAGTGGGAGAAATCTATACTGTGTGCAAGGTATGGGTGAGCAAAACAAACCGAAAGAACCGAAACCGAACCGAAAACCGAAAAAAACGAACCGAAAAAATCGACCGAAACTAAAAACCGATGGTTTGGTTTTTACTTTTTCAGAAACCGAAAAATACGGTTCGGTTTCGGTTTTCGTCCAAAAACCAAACCGCAAAAACCGAACCGAACCGGTTTTATTATATAATAATATCTTATTAATATAATATGATTAAATAACTAAATAAATCAAATTTATAAATTCATTTTCATTTTGTGAGTGGATTTATAATATATTTATCTAAACGTTTATATTTATATGTGTGTTTGTCATGTCGCGTATTTTGTGTTAATATATCAATAAGTATTCGATAATGATTATACTACGTGTATGTTCACTTGTATGTATATGTCTCATTTATATGTTTATAATTGTAGAATTATGCAATAAATATTATTATGCTTAGATTGAAAAAAAAGTAACGAAGAATAACTAATTTTGTAAGTAAAATAAGTTTGTTGTATAATTTGGCCATACCTAAATATTAACGGTTAGAAACCGAAAAAACCGAAAAACCAAACCGAAATCGATAACAAACCGAAAAAACCGAACCGCCGAAAACCGAACGGTTTCGGTTTTGGGTTCTACAAAAACCGAATATTATGGTTCGGTTTCGGTTTTAACCAAAAACCGACCCAAACCGAACCGTGCACACCCCTAGTGCAAGGCACAACATATAAGTATATGATTTAACGGATTCTCTTGACTGCAAGGTAAGAGACTAACGTTCTAATATGACTTGTACATATCTAATTCAAGAAACACTTGGTGTTGCAATTTACGTCATGTCAGAACTTGGCGAGATTGCAACAACAAAGTAAATCTCCATGTGAAGTCAGACCTTGCATGGACATATTTGCAGTTTCTAAATTAGACAAGTATTTAGAACATGTGTCAAAATGATATATAAGACTACTTCAAATTAAATATTTATGTATTATTAGAATGACATAAATAAATGAAGTAATCTAAGACTACTTCAAATTAAATATTTATGTATTATTAGAATGACGTAAATAAATGAAGTAATCAAATACTACTTCAATTTGTTTATTTATGTATTCTAGAATGATATAAATGAAAACTAATGTAATCCTACATTATTGTGAAGAAAATAAATTAACTTGAAATTACTATTGAAACCAAAAATTGTGTTTATAATTACTTTAGTTAAACATGTTTATGATTCATTGTAAAGACATAAACATAAAGTCTTTAAAGACTTATAATAAAATAAGACGTTAACTTGTTATGTTTTTAATTAAGACATATAACAAGAAGTCATTGAGTTGATCAATGATTTATGACGTATAATGGGATTATAACAGTTTATGTTTTCTTGATGAGACATGGATATGAAGTGACTTGGTTAAAAAGTACTTGTGTTATAAAGCATGCAATTGGCTTGGAAAGTCTATTATATCATTAAGTTGACTTAGTTGGTAAATAGGTAAGCCAAAAGGAATATGTTTATCTTGTATATTGTTAGATTGTCTTACAATATTAATTCTAATGAATACCATGTTCAGTTAGGAGAATAAAACTCTATTTGATTTGTTTGATTCAAGACAACCATAAATTCTTTCTTAAAAGTAACAAGGTTAGAAAATTGAGTATGAATTGAATATACTCAATATGACTCCAACTTAGAAGATTGATAAAACACCATTTTATTGTGGAATGTGATGAATCACATTAAGTTTTAAAATTGAAGATTTTGAATTTGTTAAACTACTTATGAATAGGTTATTAACAAACTATAGTCAGGAATTATCAATGTGTATTTGTAATGTCCCAAAAGAGAACAATGTAGTTTTGCTCTAACTGCTAAGTATATATAGATAGTCTATATATTACAAAAGGCAAGTGGGAGTTTTTTTTTATCTTGAAAGATAAAATTACAAGATACATAATCTTCTAAAACACACTAGTAAATATCATGATGAGGTTAGACATGTAAATGATAGACCTCATGATGATGGAATTTTCATTCATAGATCTGCAAAGATATCTCAGATATTTGACTTATATGCTGAGAAATATGAGTTACAGGATTATAGTAAACCTGATAATCATTATAATGGATTACCAAATATTGAATTGGGTAAACTACTCATACTATGAATGTTAAAGATATTGTCCATAAAGATAATCAATTTTGGAAATTTGGTTTATCTTAATAGTTAGACTAGAGAATGGAAATGAGTTTCTTCAAAGAGATGAAAAACCCTAGTGGTTTGAATTTCTGTGTAGAAATCATATGGACAAAATTGTACACATATTTAAAGCATGTTTTATGACAAGATTATTAATCATACTTAAACAATTAATTATGATTGAATATTCTTTTCTAGACATATTAAATATATAAAGACGATAAATTGTCATACTTGTTTTCATTAATATGAAATATGACAATGGAATATCAAAACTCTTTCTTGAAAAATTACTTGAGCGAGGACGGTAAGTAATCGAAAAGTTTTTTTTTTAATTCATATAATCTTTGGAAGTGTACGAAGTGCAATAATTCATGAATGGATAAAGCATGCATCTATGAAATTATTCTTATGTTTAATTATTAAATCCTAGTTTTGATTTATAATTGAAATAAGATAAATTTTAAGTATTCCTAAAAGCTAGTGGGAGTATTATGTTAAGGTTTTAAATCTTATATGTTGTATAACATATATAAAGTAACATTCCTTGTAAGCTAAATGTTAAGTTTTAGATTGGAATGAAACTTCACTTATAAGATTTAAGAATTAAAACATACAACCTTGGAATATATGTTTATTATTAATAAACATGTTCAGTAAATTAAATGATTCTAATAAAACATGATATATCATTTGGGAAATGGATAAATATATTTTGACAAGATAGAACATGAATGAATTCTAAGTTTGACATGTAGATTCATCATGTACATCGTGTTGTGTATATTAAAATTGTTGTATCATGCTTGAATAAAAGATGATTTGACAACATTGATATCTAACTAAAAGTTGTTAGATAATTTGTGTAATGAATATTCTAATAGAATTACATCCTCAGCCTGGAATTGCTCCTAGATTCTCTGGATGAACAATATGTCAATTGTTGTGCAAATTGTCATCAGCTACAAACTTGAAAGTTTGGAAGACATCAAACATTATACAATAAGATATTAAAGTTTACGGAGTTTTAATGAGCATATTGTTGTTTGTATACAATGATGCTGGTTTAATTGAGATGACACTCAATACTAGTCATGGTAGGATTTCATCCTTGTTAATGGCCATGTGAACTAGTTGTGCTACTAAGATAGCAATTGCATTATACATTAAAAGAATAAGAATACTTTAAACTTTAAAATGTTTGGAAGTTTAAATTGTCATAAAAATAGTGATAGAGGATGTCACACACTTTATGAATTATTATGTGGATTGGTGAATGCACACATACAAGGACTTCATTAATTGAATTCTTGAAATAAGTATTCTCAAAATTACGATAGATCAAGGTGGTTGATCTATGCCTGTCAACAAGTATGATTGTCATTACTTAAGGCATAATTCATCAACTGGAATTTTCATGCATTGATCTATTTGGTATTTGGATAAGGGATGTTAAACAATTGTTATAATAAATCAAATACTTGGTATGTTTGATTTTATAATATATTGTATCCTATATTTTTATGTTTAATCCGTGAATAAATTTATTTATTCTAAATCGTCCGTCGTCAATTAATGATATGGGAGTATCGATAAATTAAGACAAATCTGAGTGATTTGGTGGAATATACTTAAAAGTATATTGATGAGAAAGCATACCAATTTCAGATGATATTCAATGAATTGAATATAGGACTTATCCAACTACATGATTTTACTTTATGGATATTGTTATTAAGTAAATCATGAATAGTTATCCTCAGACTTGAGATACCAAATAAGTGTCATGAATGTAGTGCACTTCTGTGGAGCAACTTAACTCTATACGTAACTGGTAGCCATAAGGGTTGTTTCCAGAAGTGTTGCAAAGTTTGTGGGTTAGTCTCGTAGTCAAGATAGAATTTGTTCCTTCAAATTTATTTTTGAGTTTAATACTGCTGGGCCCCTCGTAGGGTTGACAAGATGTTTGCGTGGCCACGCCCAAAGATCTCCCCTGAAAATGTTCAGAAGATTTGGTAATCTTGCTCAATCACTTATAACGAGAAACAGAATGGTTGAATAAAGAATGACTTAATTCCATATCTTTATTTAACATGGTATTAGAAACAAAAGGATAATAATAATGAGAAATCATTAAAAGGTTTTCCAGGAGCCTTACTCGAATTGTACTAGAGGCATCGAAGTGTTGCTAGACGCTAACCGATGTGATCACTCTATTAAGATATATCCAAGTGGGAGCTGTTAGTTTTATGGATATAAATTAGTACTCGTGAGTTATGATCAAACTCGAGATCACGGGATTGCACACTTTGCGTATGAAGAGTAAATGATTAATAATTATTTATAAAATGTTATATTTAATTATTATATACACAAAACGTCTGACGACCGTTAGTAATTATCGGACAATTGACTAATGATTGTTTAAATATAAAAGAAGGATTGAAGTGTCAAAGTTTGAAACCCTCGTCTTATTTATTTTTTGTGACCGAAAGTTTAAAAAAAAAGGGGGGGGTTGGTTGTCAACTTTGATAACTAAAGGAGATGAGAGGCAATACCTTGGAGGAAAAGTTTGGCTATTATATATATAAACCTTTGCTCCTTGTCTTTGTCGTGGGACTCACACAGAAAGAAAACAAAACTTTACAATTATTACTGATGTACGATTGGATATATTGTTCCATTATGGAATAATGATTTTGCATGGTACTATGATATATCATGCATGTATTATACATGCATGTATTATGTAACCATGATAACTATCAATTTACATGCAGTCTTGTTTTCTCCTTCATTATGATTGAATTTATTTGAGTGTCAAGAAAATTGTTTTGTGTTCTTATTACTAGCATAATCTTTTACTTGGTATTAGTACGTGTGTACAGGAAAGTGGTACTAACACATTATTGTTAGTATTCTTGGATTGAATTACAAAAGGTAAGGGATAATTCACATAATCCTATAAACCCTAATTAGGGTTCATCCAATTGAGAATTTTCCGGAATGGATTCTTGAATCGAAAAAAGGGCATATTCTTGTTTATGTTAATTAATTATTCGTTAATCTTTCTTATATGCTTCCGCATGTGTACTTGATGTTTATTGTTTATATTTATGATTAGTCATGTTATATAATTCCAACATTAACGTGAGTCAAGGTGCCGCCAGAAACTAAAACTTTTTGTTACTATATTGGATCAAGTGAGTATAGATAGTTGACATGTTATTGTTTATTTTTTTCAGACTGTTCCAAGAGGAAGAATGTATTATTATCCAAGTTTTGTTCCAAATGTATACAAGAGGTGTGACATACCTATTCAAGAGTTGGTTTCTAAACTTTGTAATGCACCACTTGACCAACATAAGAAGGTAATTATATCTTGAAGTTTTCATTTCTTGCTTGTTAATGTTCTAACGGTTAATTAATTATATTCACTAGCAAATGATCGTTCTTTTTTGTGCTTCAGATATTGGGTGAGGTTTTGTACCCATTAGTGGATTAGCTAGAGCACGAGCATGCGGCTAAGGTGACGGGATGATTCTAGAGATGGACACCACAGAGGTGTTGCGCTTGCTTGAATCACCAACTGAGTTGAAGTTGATGGTTGCGAAGACTATGGATGCTCTTAGGGATGTTTTAAAAGATGCTGTGAGTGAGCCAATGCCTATTAAAGAATTGGCATCTGCCCTTGTTAATACCCCAACTTACCGTCGAAGAATGGTATGTATATCAACGACCATCGAGTTCTTACTTTGTACTCATATAAAGGGTCTTTTAAGTGGCTTAATTTTTCTACTTTGAACAAACGCAAGTAAGTAACTTAAAAATAAGCTCTTCAAATAGTTTTCAGATTTGCTTGTATATATAAAAAAAATGTTTTTAAACATGAAAGTGATTATACTTAGAAAGTGTCGAGTCAAGACCTGTAGGTTAAATATGCGCTTATAAAAAATTATATTTTATCTTTTTATCACAAATAGCCATTTTTCGAAATAAGCAGGTCTTAAAACATGCTTACAAGCTCATTTTGCCCGAAAATAAGCATAGAAGAAAAAAAAAGTAATCCCAAATATTCTTCAAACCTTTACTGAAATATTTGTTAGATTATTAATTACGGTTATTTTGTACGATTTCAGATATTGGGTGAGAATTTGTACCCATTGATAAATAAGATCGAACACAAGCATGCAGATAAAGTGACCCAGATAATTTTAGATTTGGAAACAGTCGAGGTGTTATACTTGTTAGAGTCACCAAATGAGTTGAAGTTGACGGTTGCTAAGGCAATGGATGCTCTAAGGAATTGTTTTTTGGTATAGAAAGCTACACGCAGCAGACACAATACAGGAAAAGAGAAGAACAATAATTGCCAAACACGCAAAGACTTTATATTGAAGAAACTTAACTCAAAACTCCAATATGATACAATGTAATTCCCTACCCCTCGTGGTATATATAGACTAACATAGACGCGTTGTACTATAACTAGGATTATATTAAACCTATCCTAATCCAATGAGGACTACTCCATATTAGGATAAACATTAGACGAGTTAGACTAGCACTCCAACTAGTACTTCTACTGAAACCTGATCCATGCATTCCAGCCACAATCAGACTTCAGAAATTCCCAACAATCACCCCCTGAATTTCTGAGTCGAAGACGGAAATTCTTGCACTCCAAGTAACGACCACATTTCCTGGAACTTTATACGCGCCAAGGCCTTCGTTAACGGATCTGCTCTTTGTTCTTCACCAGATACATGCTCTACTATTACCTGCTCATTCTCCACACACTCACGAATGAAGTGATATCGAGTGTGGATGTGTTTGCTTCTACCATGAAAGACCGGGTTCTTTGATAACGCAATTGCCGATTTGTTATCAACTCTTATTATCACTTTTTGCCTTTCCATTCTTGTTACTTCCGCCAATAACTCCCTAAGAGAAATTGCTTGACACGCCGCTGCAGTGGCTGCCATGAACTCAACTTCACACGAAGATAATGCCACAGTAGTTTGCTTTTGTGAGCACCATGTAATGGGTTATGTACTAAGATAGAAAATGTGTCTAGTCGTACTACGTCCATCATCAATATCAACATTATGACTACTATCACTATATCCTACCAATTTCATGTCATTACCCCGTTTGTATTCAATTCCAAACGAAATTGTACCTTTAAGATAGCGTAGGATTTTCTTGATAGCATGAGCATGTGATTCTCTTGGACTTTGCATATATCGACTAACTACTCCAACCGAGTAAGTCAAATCTGGACGAGTGTGCAAGAGGTAACGTAAGCAACCTACTACCTTTCGATATTGAGTAGCTTCTACTTCTGGTTCATCTTCAACTTTTAACAACTTGAGATCCTTTTCCATTGGATATAAAGTTGCATTGCAATCTTCCATACCAGCTTCTTTTAAGAGTTTTAGTGCATATCTCTCTTGCTTGATCTTGATACAATCCTTCTCTTGTGATACTTCAATACCCAAGTAATAAGTTAACTCACTAAGATCCGACATTTCAAACTGAGATGCCATCCTTTTCTTGAACTCATTGATGCAATCTAAGCTTGTCCCAGTCACTAACAAATCATCTACATAAACCGCAACAATGATAAATTCTCCCTTGGTTACCGCTTTATAAACCGCCTTTTCTTGCATGCATTGTTGAAAACCCATATCTTTTAACGTGCCATTTAGCTTTATGTTCCATGCCCTTGGAGCTTGCCTTAGGCCATACAAAGATTTAGCTAGCTTATACACTTTTATTTCCTCTCCTGGTTTTTCAAAGCCTTCGGGTTGAGTAACATAAACCTCTTCCTTTAAGTCACCATGAAGAAAAGCCGTTTTGACATCTAAATGATGAATCTTTCATCCTTTCCCGGCTGCGAGAGCAATCAATAGCCGTATGGTCTCGAGTCGAGCTACTGGCGTGAACACTTCATCAAAGTCAATTTCGGGTTGTTGTGCATATCCTTTAGCAACCAAACGCGCTTTGAACTTCTTGATTGTGCCATCGGCGTTTCTTTTGATCTTAAACAGCCACTTTAACCCGATTGGTTTAATACCTTTAGGAAGAAAAACGAGTTTCCAAGTATTATTCTTTACAACGGAATCAAGCTCGTTTTGCATTGCTTTGACCCATTGTGGTTTCGATTTCGCTTCATTAAAATTCCTTGGTTCCTCGTCAATTGTGAACATAAGTTCATTAATGTTAAGTTGATAATCACCTAACCTCGTTGATAAAACCTTGTTTCGAGTTGACCGACGTGTCGCGATAGGAATTGTACCATTACCAGGTTCCTAGGTACATGTTACTGTAGCATGAACAATAGTAGTAGGTGTTCTAGGATGAACAGTAGGTGTTGAGTGAGCAGTAACTGGTATCGTGTTGTTGTCGTGACCTGTTGTAGTCTGTTCGTTTTCAGTGGTTTGAGCTTCCTCATTCACCACCTGATCATCATCATTAACATGTATATCGTTTCAAAAAGTAGTTGACATACCTGCTTCGTTTCCAACTTGGTTTGAATCCTCAGATTTTGTTGTCCAATTCCAACCTCTTTTCTCATCACAAACAACATAGGCGCTGATTATAATCTTGTTTTCACGTGGGTTGTAAAGTCGAAAACCTCCTGAACCTGGTTCTTTTCCAATATAAACCAATGGTTTCGACCTATCATCAAGCTTTTTCAGGTGCTTTGAAACAATTCTTTCATGTGCAATACAACCAAATACTTTTAAGTCTTCAAGGTTCGGTTTTTCCCCATAAAACTTCTCGTATGGTGTGACTCCTACCAATGCTCGAGCAGGTGTTCTATTTATCATATATGTTTCATGTCGAACCGCTTCACCCCAAAATCAATTTGGTACACCTCTTGCCTTCATGAGACACCTTGTCATCTTAAGAAAGTACGGTTTCGTCGTTCCACAATTCCATTTTGTTGAGGTGCATAAGGAGCCGTCAACATACGTGTTATTCCTTCTTGGTCACAAAACCGATTAAAGTCATGTGATGTAAATTCACCATCTCTATCCGTATGAATGTCACAATCTCTTTACCCGTTCGTTTTTCAATTGACGTCTTGAATCTTTTGATTACTCCAAACGCTTCACTTTTGTGCTTCAAAAGAAAAGACCACATGTACCTAGAATAATCGTCGATAAGAACTAGGATATAAGAGTTACCTGCTTGAGTGGGAGGATTTATCGTTCCGCATATATCCCCATGAACCATCTCAAGTAATTGTGAAGCTCTATATGTTGCTTTCTTAGAGAATGACTTCTTTGTTTGTTTTCCAACCATGCAAGACTCACATACTTGATCTTGATGCTTAATTACCGGTACCCCTTTAGCTAACTTGTGCATCAAGGTCACCGTACCAAAGCCGATATGACCAGGTCGCACGTGCCACAACCACGACTCTTCATCAATGTTAGCTTGCAAACAATAAGGTTTCCCAACTTGTAGTTGAGCCTTGTAAAGACGATTTGCACTTCTTGGGACTTTAATTAGCAAATTTCCACAACTATCACGCATAGTTAAGAAATCACCTCGTATTCTAATATCACAACCGGATATTGAAGCTTGTCCAAGACTTATCACATTACTACGAAGAGCGGGAATGTAATAAATATCTTTCAGCAACTTTTGTTTCCCTTTTTTCCCTTGAAACAAAATTGAGCCTTTTCCTTTTATACGCACACACAAACCGTCTCCAAATATTGCCTTAGGTCAAGTATCAGATGCACACACAACAGGTACACGACCAGGTTATAATAATAACAAAGCTGCCAGGAACACGCAAACTTTTATTGAAGAAATCTTACTCTAAAACTTCAATTGATACAATGTAATTCCCTACCCCTCGTGGTATATATAGACTAACATAGACGCGTTGTACTATAACTAGGATTACATTAAACCTATCCTAAACCAATGAGGACTACTCCATATTAGGATAAACATTAGACGAATTGGACTAGCACTCCAACTAGTACTTCTACTGAAACCTGATCCATGCATTCTAGCCACAATCAGGCTTCAGAAATTCCCAACATTGTTTTGTTTCCGCACTTGTTACTGCACCCCCTTACATACATAGAATGGTATGTGCACCGTTTAGACGCTATTTGGATTGTTATGCTTCTGAGCATAAAAAAAATATGAAATTAATTTCTTCATAAAGACCTTTTTATCGCTACAAATTGTATAGAGACCCTTGTTAGAATGTGTTAACTACTTAACTGAATTCATTTGGATAAAAAATTTTAAGTTCGATACGAGGGAAACGTATTCCTTTGAATCTCATCTCTAATTAACACTTTCAAACAAGTAAACCCAACTTATTTTACCTCCAAATAAGCATATAAGAAAAAAAGAAGATCCCAAGTGTCCTTTAAACTTCTTTTCTAAATTGCTATAATGCTCATTAAAGATGATGCTTATATCGCATGTTGCAAATGTTGGCAGAGAATCTATACCCGTTGGTGGATCAGATGGAGCACACACATGCAGATAAGACTGGAATTGGACACGACTGAGGTGTTATACTTGTTGGAGTCAACAGAAAACTTGAAGTTGGTAGTTGAAGAGGCGTTGGATATATGTTATGAGGAAAACCAAATATCTCTTATCGAAAACGTCGTTTCATTAGTGTGTTCTTAGTTGAAGATTTGAAGAAGGAGGTGCAATGTTATACTTGTTGGAGTCACCAGATAGTTTGAAGTTGAAAAACATAATTATGATGCATTGGTTGTTATGCACTATTATATTGGTTTAGATAATTAAATGGTTTTGTTTTATCTTCTCACTTCCTGCTCATCTTTACATGTTCCAATTATTTTGTAGTTACTTGTGTATTACTAATTTTTAGATTATGATAAATAAAAAGAGTATTATATGAAATATATTATGAACTCGGCGCTAGTAAGATGAGAAAACATTTTTAGCATGTGTCGTTCAAATGACAATGTTAATATGCGATGTTTCACCTGATGACACACTTTTGTGACATGGGGAAGTATTTTTTCTATCGACAAAAATTCATTGATAAACTAGCAACTAGAAATACAACACAACAAATAGAATCTAAAAAATCTAAACAAAAAATTGAATCCCACATTGACTTTTAAAAATCTAGCACCTACATTAATCCCATGCACGCTAAACAACAAATAAAATCCAAAAAATCGTTAGAGCATACAAGGTATCGCAATGCTGGATCAGCCATTATGCCGACGTGACTCGGCGTTACAAAACTGGCCTAACACAAGTTGCAACGGCGTTTGTGCCAAAGATACTCCACCAACGCACATTGTAACGTGTTTTTTAGTGTTTTAATTAGGTTTTTGGTGTGTATGTGTTTATTGTTTATGCTTGAGTGTGTGTGGTTTTCAGTGTGTGTGCAGAGAGTGTGTGTGGTAGTGAAGATGATTTTGATACATATTAATATTTTGCAGTTCAGTCCCTGTGGTATTCTTGTGTTGTCTTTTAATTAAAAGTAAATTACATTTTTATTTTTTTATTTATTTCTTAGTGTTAATGAAAATTTATTGTTTATTTCTAATGTAATTTGTATTTTTATTCAATATTTAGTTTGTTTAAATAATTGGAAAATAAAAATAAAAAGGTGGGTCACAAAAGGGGTTGTCTTGTATGGCATTCCAAGTAATTAACATTTTTTGCTTGTAGGCTTCCTCCTCTAGATCAACATAATAAGCTTCAGATTTTGGATCAAAGTATTCTTCCAAATTATCAAGATCTTCATCCATTCCCAGTTCTTCACCTCGATACAATTCATTCCATTGGAACCAAATTTTTGCCTTAGTCCTCGTATGCATGATTTGATTGTGCCCATAAGTAAATTCTAACCGCTCTTCAAATGTTTCCCCTCGGGTTTTACATACCACTTACTTTCCTCTTTCCAATTTTTTCAATACCATTTGTAATGCAAATTCTTCTTGGTCTTTTCATCGATGTTTTGGTGGTTTTCATACCTCTCTTTCTTCCATTCATTAAAAGATTATTCCTCTTCGCTTACCTCCTTGACCTTTTGCTTAATCCTGTAGCATTGCAAATCAGTAGGCCATTCTCCCCAATAGTGGTTGCTTTCATTCTCTGTTTCACAATCATCTACTCATGGCTTTCCATCCACTTGCATTTGTTACCATTCAAATACCCAGTCTTCATGAGTCTTGTTAGCAACAATCTCATGAGTAAACAAATCAACATTAATTGAGCACAATATTATGAATTCATCAAATGCATTTCCCACATGTGTTTCGTAAAAGAATATGCCAACATCGATAGTCATGATGTCAATTCACCTTAGTCCGCTCTCAGGTGCACTAACGTTCATACTTGATCTGAAATGAAACCGAAACTATTAGTTAATTGATTATGAAACAAACAATCAAACCTAAATACGAGAAATAAAATCTTTTTTATGTTACTATTCACCCAATACACCGTATATAGAAAATTGTATATTCAATTCTAACACAAGACGCAGTATCCTAATTACTCAAAATACGTAGACTTAAATTATAAGTGGTATGTAGTATCAAAATAAATTAATACGTCCTATAGATAATAACAATCTTTAAGTTTTTATGTTTTTTTTTAGAAAATTTTTAAACTAAATATTAAAATAACAACAACTGAAAATAAAAAGAAAATCTAATCTCGGCCTTAAAAAGTAATACGCCATATGCAGATATAACATACGCCGTATGTATGTATGAAACAATACGCTGTATCCGATGGAAGTGAATACGTCGTATAAGCGTCATGAGAAAAAAACTGTTAACAGAAACAAACAGTGTAGAAAAAAAAAACAAAATGCAATTAAACTAATAAAAATACAAAACTCACTAAGTTAACAAAAACTAAACTACTCTCCGGAAGTGCCGTCAAAAACTTGATGTGTCCGTTATAGTCTGTTTATTTTACCAAGTTTTAAATTTATATATTTCCAAACTAACCTATAGACAAACACTAAAGGGCAGTATACTCAATCAATTTATCTAGTAGGGTAAGTACGAGTCATTCGCTGGAGTTGTATTGTCTAGACTAACCTAGTGATTTTTATAGCTTTTAAAGGGGGTTTTTGTGACAACTGGAAAAGTAGGGAGCCCTTTTAAGTGCCGCATTACGTTAGTTAAAATGAGTAAAAGACCTTTAGAAACTATTTTAGAATTATGATGATTTGATTTGGTATCGTTAATTTGATTTTGTGAATGATTATGTTATTGAATGAGTTATGATATGATTGATGATCCGTTATGTTAGGCACTACTCGAGTCGGCATAATAAAAACCTACAAACGTGAGAAATAGTACCATTGAACTCGTTAAATGGAAATGGACGTGTTTATAATCAAATTTAATTGAAAAATATAATTAAGAACGATGGTGCAAATTATAAAACTTATCGGTTACGATTAATAAAATTTACGAGCCGTTAAGTGGTAATTCGGGAAAGTTAATAAAAATTACGACATTGGTCCCCGTGGTTTACGCTAGCCGGCGCCCCCCCCCTCCCACAATACAAATAAATTACAAATAACATCCAAATTAAAAATATAAAATCCCTGCTCCCATTTATTTCATCTTCAACATCACAAACCCTAGCTTCAACACTTTCTCTCTCTACTCCTTACCGCCGTCGCCTGCCACCTCCGGTCACCGCACCACCGTCACGCGTGCACCACCACCACCACCAAAACGTTCGCGTCACTCCCTTCTCCATTTCTACCTACTCCACGTGTCGAGTATTGTTATTATTGTTTATGTTATGTGATGTTTGATTTGGATTCGTGGATTTGGATGGATGATGTTGGCGTTGGTAACCAACCGTGACCACTCGGGTTCGGTTGGGTCTCGTTGGGTTTGAGCCAAGAGCAACAAGGACCAAGGGTCCGAGTTTTGGTTGTTTTGTGATTGATTATTGTTGTTGTTATTGTTTTGGAGATGACCGGGACCAAGAGGTTCGGTGTTTTTGTCGTGGTGGAAGCCGAAGGAGAACCAAGGACTATTAGGGTCCGTTTGGTTTATTTGGTGTAGTCTTTTTTTTTGGGTAAAAGGTCAATGACCCGGTAAATATATTACTCCAAAAAACGTTTAAGTACAAAGGATATGGGTGAATCTCATATCTCAGCCCATTACATAGGCAAAAAGCTTACATAACAAGATACTTCCTATTTTCTAAAAAAGAAAATAAACCACTACTCAAATTATAACTTCAGACTCCTATGAAGATAACATTTACTTCCTACCAAGGCCTTGGAGCTTGATACCATATGTGTCGTAATAGGCATCCAAATTACCTGTAAGATCGTAAACCTGATCCGCATAGTTATCATAACCATAGTCATCAAAGTCATCTTCTTGATCATGACCACCACCAAATAAGTTACTCGACTCATCAAAGGTGTTTACAACCTCCTCATCATCACTGTCGGAGACAACAATCTCTCCCACCTTAGAGAATGGGTTGACCCTCTTAATAGATGAAGTAGACGGAAGATCCTTTTAACCTGGATAATCAACCTTTTTAATAGGATTACCAGCGTCATCAACAAGAGTAGTGTTGGGTTTTTGATTTCTTAGATCAAGAATTATTCTAAGTACTGGAACTACGGATAGAGTTGATATAACCACGGACAGAAGAATGTAACCACGGATGAAGACAAACCGCGGCTAGTAGTATTGTGTAACCACGGATAATATAATGTAACCACTGCTAGTCTTGTATAGTCAGTTTAGTATTATATATTAGATAAATATGGAAAAGATATTTATCTTGTAGGTTACGTATTGTATTATGTAAAGGACTCCTTAGCCTATAAAAGGAGGTCCTAGGTTAGAGTAGATATATGTATGTTTTATATCTAAGGTCGATACACTTCAAGGTTGTAAAACCCTAATCCTGGTTAGAGTATTCGTATTAATAATAATATTGAGGTGTTGAATGTTTATTGTTCTTCTTCAAAAGATTAAGTATTAAATTAGATACTTAATAAGTTCTTGTTTAAAGTCAGTTTCTATATTAGATCGTTTGCTCTCTGGGATCAACAGTGGTACAGAGCTTGTGATCTAGAAACTGTAATTAAGAAGAGGTCAAGTTGAGTTTTGTTCAAGTAAGATAAGATGTCGACGAACACACAGTTCTGCTTCAAAGTTGCCCATGCTCAAGCATGGTGAGTACCAAATCTAGAGGATGCGAATAAGGCAATACATTCGCATGATTGATTATGCTCGGATGAATTTGTGGAAAAACGTGATACTCTTCCTAAGAAGGGTGATGATGGCAAAGATATAGCCATTGTTAGTGAGATTGACAAGGCTAAGAGAAAGATGGAGATTAAAGCTCATAGTATTCTCTCTATGGGAATACCTAATGAATATGCTTTGGATTTTAAACAATATGAGTCTGCTAAAGAGCTTATGGATGCTATAGAAACAAGGTTTTCTGGTAATGAAGCTACCAAGAAATCAAGGAAAAATATGCTCAAGCATCAACTTGAAAACTTCACAAACAGGTGGAGAAAAACTTGATGGCACTATAACAGACTTCAAAAGCTCATCCAATGGCCGAAGTCATGGACTACAAAGTTGCTCAAGAAGATATTAATCTAAAGTTCATGAAGTTTATCACACCAGGGCTGGCATATCTGTTGTGTGGAGGAACAAGGATGACTTTGAAAAGACGACTCTGGACAATCTCTACAACAACTTGAAGGTATATGAGTCTGAGAACAACATTGCTAGTACATCTACATCTAGTCAAACATTGCTTTTTGTTTCCACTAGTTACAAGAATTCACAAGATGTATCCACTGCTGCTTATGGTATAACCACGGCTATTGCAAACAATACCACTGTTAGTGATAATGTCAGTGATGGTGCAATTGGTGCTTTTCTGGCTGATTTAACTACTGTTCTTTGTTTGAATCAAGATCTAGATCAAATTGATCCTGATGATCTTGAGGAGATTAATCTTCAGTGGCAAATGGCAATGTTGACTCTTCAAGCAAGGAAGTTTCGAGAGGACTGGAAGACAGGTCGAGTATGATGGTAAAAAAAGAGCTGGGTTTGACAAAAGCAAGATGGAGTGCTTTAACTGCAAGAAGAAAGGTCACTTTGCAAGGGAATGTCGAGCACCTAAGAGGATTGAAGACATCAAAAAGACCACTGAAGAGTCTGCTCCTTCTTCAGCATTGGTGGCTCAAGATGGTCTTGGGGATTATGACTGGAGTGATGAAATTGAAGAAGGACCCAATGCAGCTTTTCATGATAGTGAAGCTTCAAAAGAGCATAACTTTGCTCTAATGGCATATGCTTCATCTTCTGGTTCAGATTCTGAGGTATCCAATGATTCTACTTGTTCTTTTAAATCATGTCAAGATAACTTAGAATCTCAAAAAGCTATCGAGTTTAAGGAAAGAAGTAGAAAGACTATCTCTAGATAACTTAGGTTATAGAGTTGGTCTAGAAAGTGTTGAAGAAAGCTTAATGTATCAAATGTGAGTTTGAGTATGTTGATAAAACTAATATACTAGGTGGGGAAGTTGATCTTAAGGATAGAGAGATTAAGATGCTTAAAGAGAAACTAGAACAAGCTGAGAGTGTAAAAGTTGAAGCCCTAAAAGAAAAAGAAAAACATGTTGTTAGGGTTGCTAAAACACAATATGCTTCTGATCTAGTAAATAAACCAATAGGTCAAAAATTGTTCAAGGATGGTACTGGCCTAGGCTACAATGATATGCCACCACCATCACTTATGAAACATGCACCACCTCCAAAAGAGCTCTCATTTAGCAGTGAATTTAGTTTCAACAAACCTGTAGGTGAGACTAACAAGAATGAATCACCTAAGATAGGTTCTGATAATTCATCTGATGCTCCCATCATTGAAGATTGAGAATCAGATTTTGAGGAAGATAGATCAGTATCAACACAGCCTGAGAAGATAGAACCTCTTAAGAAATTTGATACTAAGCAAGCCAACCTTGTGCCTAGATTTGGAGCTCAAATTGCTAAGAAAGTAGTAGAGTACAAGGAAGTACCTAGGGAACAGTTAAAAAGATATATACCTAGGGGAAACCAGAGAAACTTCAATGGACTAATTTCAAATAGGTTAGGAGATGAGTTTCAATGTGTTAAAAGGCTTGTTTTTCATGTGGTAGTTTTGAGTATTTACAGAGAAACTGTTATAAAAACAGACCACAAGTTTGGAATCATTGGAGGAGGGTAAATCACCAAAACTTTTCAAAGAAAACAAACCCTCATCCTAAGAAACATGATTCATAGAGCGTTTGGGGAATGGGAATACCAAATCAATTGTCACTGCTTCTCCCAAATGGGTTCCAACCACTACTAAGCAAAGTGTAAACACGGCTAAGCAAAATCAAACCACTGCTAAGCCAAATATCACCATAGATAACAAAGAAGTTTTAAAAATTCCAAAGGTGATAACTGACACAGTGGTTGGAAATCATTTTATGTTGTGGGCTAGTTGGCAATGGAAACCTAAGACCAAGGTTTTACATCATGTCAACTGTGCATAAATGGACCTAAACAAATTTGATTATATTGATGCACGGGCATACCCAGTCAGTATTGGCTTGGGTCCACAAAAGGAACTAACTTTTTTTAATTTCATGTGCAGGGCAATCTACAAGATGAGCTAAAAGACAAAGGAGTTTTTGATAGTGGTTGCTCTGGGCACATGACTTGGGATGGGAGCAACCTAGAGGATTTTGAAGCTTTTGATGGAGGATATGTGTCATTTGGTAATGATCCAAGGGAGGAAAGATACTTGGCAGGTATGATCGGGAATTTAGACTTTGAAAAGGTCTATCTGGTACGAGGGACTTAAGTATTTATTCAGTGTTTCGTGTGATAAGAAAAAGGGTACTTTTGGTGAAACTGAGTGTGTGGTGTTGTCACCTGAATTTAAGATGCCTGATAAGAAGTACATACAGCTAAGGGTACCTAGGAAAGAAAATATATATTGTTTTGATCTTAAAGATGTAATTCCTAATATGTCCTTAACTTGTTTGTTTGCTAAAGCATATGTGGATGAGTCTAAGTTATGGCATAGAAGATTATGTCACCTCAATTACAAAACAATCAATACTGCGGTAAAGGCAACTTAGTGAGAGGGTTACCTTCTAAGGTTTTGAGTGTAAGGAACTGTGTGTGGCTTGTCAAAAAGGAAAACAACATAGAGCTTCTTGTAAGACCAAAACTGTCAACACCATTACACAACCACTTTTTATGCTTCATATGGACTTATTTGGACCTACCTTTGTTAAAGTTTGAATCATAAGCGGTGTTGCCTAGTCATCATTGATGATTATAGTAGATTTTCTTGGGTATACTTTTTGGCAGCTAAGAGTGAGACTAGTGAGATTCTCAAGAATTTCATTACTAAGATAGAAAATCTAGTAAATCATAAGGTAAAGATAATCAGATGTGATAATGGAACTGAGTTTAAGAATGCAGTGATGAATCGGTTTTGTGTAGTTAAGGGTATAAACGGTTTAGTGTTGCTAGACCACCACAACAAAATGGTGTAGCTGAAAGGAAAAATAGGACACTAATTGAGGCTGCTAGGACAATGTTGTTAGAGTCTAAGTTACCAACTACCTTTTGGTGAAATGTGAGCCTTGCATGTTATGTCTTGAGAATAGAAGTAAGGTAGTGAAGCCTCATAACAAGACCCCATGAGAACATTTTGTTACATGATAGAAATTGTGTTGCATTCCTAAAACCTTTTGGGTGTCTGTTGCTATATTGGTCTCCAAGACTACCTCGTGCAAGTTTCGAGAGGCGTGATGGATACTTTTTAGGCTATTCGTAATAGTAAAGCCTTTAGAGTATACAATAGGAGGGACTAGAATTGTTGAGAAGAGAACTTGCATGGAATTTGGATAGAAAAGACTCCTAGTGTTGAGACGAGGATGAGATTAGTACATTCAACGATGCTATACTAACCAAATCTATGAATTATGAGCTATCATTCTTGAGGAAC
>OU343222.1:281645606-281687830 GCA_910596185.1 Chrysanthemum makinoi
ATGTAGGATATTGGATTTCACATACACATCAAACCATAACACAAAGTAGGCGTATAAGTGGAATTCTAGAGAGTTAGAGGTTTAGGGATCTTTAGTGAGAGAAAGAAAATTCTTATTATGAGCTCCAACTCTCTACCTTGGAAGGTAGAGAGTATTTATAGTCTTACAATAAGCATACACACAACGGGCGTGGATCAGGCATACCGTGGGTAAAGACCCGTCCGTCCTCCACGGTGTTACTAAACTAAATACTACTTAACATAAAAGTACTATGACTACGAGCTTTCTAACGATTACATATACTTGAGGTGACCGACTCTTTAATACCGGAATTTCTAATTCCTAACAATCTCCCCTAAGGGAGGTCACCTCAAACATATACTAAAATGACATTGAATACAATCAGATATTACATTAACAATTGATCTTGCATTCTTGATGTAGTACTTTGCTCGGAAGCTCGTAGTCATTGATTCCACTCATTGCATGTTTGGTTAATCCAAGTGGAGGTCTTTTCCTGATCCACGTGATAATAATGTTGAGCCAGCTTTTGAGATCATCAGCTAATAGAAAATCTCGATACATCCATTGTGGCGTTGGTATTATGTGATGTTGTGACATTCAGACCGACATGCTCACATTCTGGATCATGATATCTTCTCATCAGAGTAGCGGAAGCTTTCGTTGATTCATGATATTGGCGGCAGCGGCGAAGCATGGAGTTAGAATATCAGAGTCATTGATGCACCAATCATGATTTATTCGATATGAATGTGTTGTGTGAGCATGCGGCTATGGATTGACCGCTCCATTCGATCATTTGCAAACGTCGGGTGTACGCATAAGCAGTTAGCAATAAAGTGCACGAAAGTGTCTTTGATCACTTTCGATGAATTGAGGTACACGGCCCACGGTTCCCCGTTGATCAGTACAAATCTGCTGTGATCGGGTATAATTCTGAAGAATTTCCTTGACAGGGTTTCGCAGCTGCTCTAGCTGTTCTCAAACCGGCGCGTCTCAAAGAAGACAACACGGAGTGAGTGAACCAGCGAATTTAAGTCACGATTGATGAAAAGATATTGGAAAAACAATCGTGTATTGCTCAATAGAAATTGTTTTTGCAATATACCGAAGGTTTTAATGAAAATCAATTATCAATCATAAAACACCTTTTGATTTGAAAAATTAGTACACGGTCGACGTGCTAATGAAAAGAGTTTTAAAGCACAAAGACCGGTTTTCAAAGGTATCCGTCAATCCATAACCTGACCGGGATTGATTCAAAAGATTGATAAGCCCCATTGTTTCTGTTCAGTTGTCACATGGTTGATGTGTATAATAGATCTCACATGCCACCTACCAGGAGCTTGTTAGATGTTGGCTCGAGAAGGCTTTCCATCTTCACAGTGAATATGTAAACACATCACTCGGATGTTCTGGCAATACCACAAGGATAATGCGTAGGACTCAGGATATAATTTCTCTTTCCATATTGTGTGAAACAGAGAGTCTTCATTGAAATTGTCCTAATGAGATTTATTGATGATCTCGTGGCTCTAGACTCAATTTGTGCATTTTTGGATCCTATATGGGAGACTAGGGAGAGGGTCTCCTTCTTCAATATCAACAATCTCTAAGAGAAAGTCGATAGATAATGTAGGTTCCGCGTGAGAATGAAACAAGCCCTTTTAAGAGGAACTTGAGTAGCTTGGGAAGTTTAGTGCAGTCCGTCACTGGGTCCATGACGTCTTGTCTTCAATACCGGAGTTACCTAAGTAACCACGAGTAGCATATGTATTGAACCCGGTTTCTGCCCTAAGGTTGAATTATTGGAGGGCTATTTCTTTTCACCCCTTTTCATATTCAATTCTTTTTCATTCTTCAACCCCTTCAGTGCTTACCGAGACTTCATAACTAGAACCTTGTTGGGTTTATTCCATTACTAGCTCTGTCTCAGTCCGCACTCTTCCCGTATCTCACTTTTCTCCTTTTTTCATCATACCTAAGGACTCTACACTATCTAGTGGATTGTCCTTGGGTAGATCCCTCCGGCTCTGGCGGATCATGGGAACCAATACCTAACCTTATCATCCTTATATCACCGTACATAAAGTAAAGTTGGTCGGTCTATTTGGTATTGTTCATCGGCCATAGGAACCAATTGAAAACCATTTGAAAATCAATCCAGATACTTGTGATATATTATCAAAGCATTTTGTACCGGAATTGTTTTTGATATTTTTAGAAGAAGAACTCCCCTCAACATGTGAATCAAGTATTTGAAATAGTTTTCCACACGGAGGCAAGAGAAAGAATTAACTTCTTTGATTACCATTTTCTAAAAAATATCAACATCACTTCCCTAATCGAATCAAGTAGATAAAGCATTTTGGGAAGGATGAGGTTTTCATGATTTTGCTCCCCCTCAATATGTGCCTCGAGATTTGAAAAGAGTTTTGCACATACTAGAGGAAACCTGCACATTGAGATAAGTGATCACGTTTCAAATCATAGGTTTAAGATAGATGCTCCCCTCAACATGTGCATGGAAAATTTGAAATCGTTTGTCACATGTGGGAAGGAGAGCTTGTACATCCTTATAAAACCATTTACCGATTTATCAGTTTAAATCCAATTTAAATCACACATTCTCCCCTATCACAATTATCAAATCATTTGAGATTTGTGATCTCTTATAGATTTAAATTGATTTTGAAAGCTTTTGAGGAGAATTGTGACTTGATTATGAAAGCGTTTTAACTGATAAGGATCGGATTTTGAGATTTTAAACTCCATTGGTTAAACATGCATGATTATCTTTTGAAAACAATTGAATGCCAAATAACTTTTAATTTAATTGAAATCATTCTCCCCCTCAATCAATGACATAGGTTGTTGATTGAGAGATAGATATTTGACAAATAAGTCCAGATGATTATCAAAAATAGAGTCCGAGTTATTTTTTCATAGCAGTTAGTTTTCAGCAGATAAATGTTTTTAGAATCAGAGCATGGAATTTTGAAAATATGATACAGTATGGCTCTGTTCTTTCTTTGACAAGCGGGTTACTGCCTGACATGACAATAAACCATTTTTTTCGCTTTCTCCCATTTTTTTTTTTTTTTTTTTTTTTTAAATAAGAATTCGAGCAACATCTTAAGTCCCGTGTCATTCTTTGAATGACAGCACAAAGACCGTAGATATTATCGAATCGAGAAAAAATGACAAATTGACAATATTTTTGAAGATTTTTCAATTTTTCAGATTTTTTATGGATTTTGAAAGTTTTATAATTTTGTATTTTGTTTTTCGAATAAATATTTACAAGAGATAGATGAGCATAGACCTTTACTCCTCGTCTTCTTCCTGAAGACGTTTGAGTGTTCCTGGTTGAAGGCTTTTCAAGCCTAGTCGTGGAAGTATGAACTCAAAACGTTCTCTTGGAAGAGCTTTGGTGAAGATGTCTGCTAACGATATTCAGACCTCACAAAATAGAGTTCCACCACACCCTTTTCCACTTGTTCCCTGATGAAATGATGACGAATGTCGATATGCTTTGCTCTTGAGTGTTGAACGTTATTGCATGAAAGAGCAATAGCACTTTTATTATCACAGTACAGAGGGATTTTGTTAAATACAAAGCCATAGTCAGTTAATTGAGATCTCATCCAAAGGATTTGAGCACAACAAGATGACATGGCTATGTATTCTGCCTCTGTAGAGGAAATAGAAGTACTCATTTGCTTCTTTGAAGACCAGCTCACAAGCTTATCACCCAAAAACTGAGCACCTCCAGACGTACTTCGACGAGTATCTTGACATCCTGCATGATCAGCATCTGCATAGGCTGTTAGTGACATACCGGTGTCCTTCGGGTACCAAAGTCCCATATTGATGGTTCCTTGGAGATACCGAAAGACCCGTTTAACCGCTTCAAGGTGCTTTTTAGTAGGCTTAGCCTGGTATCTAGCACACATGCAAACAGCGAACAAGATGTCTGGTCTACTAGCAGTGAGGTACATCAGGGATCCAATCATACTACGATATTTCGTTTGGTCAATCATGATCCCTGAGTGGTCCTCATCTAGTTTGGTTCGATCAATCATGGGAGTGTCAACAGGGTCACTTGAATCAAATCCAAATTTCTTTAAGATCTCAGTAGCATATTTAGATTGATTTATGAAAATGCCTCCGGGACTTTGTGAAATTTGTAGTCCCAAGAAAAATGACATTTGTCCCATCATTGACATTTGAAATTTTGAACTCATTTCATTTGAAAAATGGTCACACTCATTGGGGTCAGTCGAGGCAAAAATGATATCATCAACATAAATTTGAACATGAATTAAATGTTTGCCTGACTTTCTGGTGAACAATGTTGGATCAACTGCTCCTTTGCTGAATCCGGTAGATAGAAGAAACTTTGATAGCGTATCATACCATGCCCTTGGAGCTTGCTTTAAACCATACAGAGCCTTCTTCAAACGATAAACGTGGGTAGGATGTTCTGGATTCACAAAGCCTTCAGGTTGGCTGACATAGACGACTTCTTTAAGATCTCCGTTCAGGAATGCCGTCTTCACGTCCATTTGATAGACTACCATGTTCTTACTTGCAGCATTAGCTAAAAAGATTCTTCAAAGTCAATACCCTCCTCTTGACGGTATCCTTTAGCAACTAATCAAGCCTTGTTCTTCAACACATCACCATGCTCATCAAGTTTCACTTTGAAGATCCATTTTAGAGCAATAATCATAGCACAATCTGGGCGGTACTAACTCCCATAAATTAAGTCGATCAAACTCATGAATTTCTTCTTGCATGGCATTGAACCAGCTATCTTCATTCATGGCGGTTTTACCATCTTTTGGTTCGATCTTAGAGTACGGAGTTGAAGAAGCACCATAAGGCATCGGTTGCAAGTTGTTTCCGTGTTGATACTGGGCGAGAGGGATTTCCAATGATGTTGTCTAGTGGATGATCGTGAGTCCATTTTCTAAGGTGTTCATGTGGTAGTTGTTGAGGGACTGAAGTAGCAGAGTCGATGTCTCCTGAAGAAGATGGTTTTGATGAAGATTCAGGAGCAAATATGTTTTCAAACGGAGCATCTTCGGGAGTAGCAAAGGGATTAACTTCATCATTGATGCGAGAAACAGTTCCATGATGTACATTTGAAGAATGATGATTTGTTGATGAGACTGAAGGATCAGCGGCAGGTGCTTCTTGACTTAATGATATTGAGAGGCGAGGATTGACTTCATTCGCAGGAATATGAACAGCCTCTGTTGTAGGAATCGACACCTCATTAGTACTTGGATCATAAAGTTCATCAAACATAGGATCAAACAATTTCTTTAAATCATCTTAGATGGAGGTACATATGGAGTTTCTTGAGAAGTTTGGAACAAGGGATGAACCAATGGGATGTTTTTGAAGTGCGGGTTCAACTGGATTGTCCAGGAGCCATTTGACCGAACAACTCATCAAACGTAACGTGAATTGTTTCCATGATATTTCGGGTTCTTTTTTGTAGATTCGGTATCCCTTTTTGTTTGGTGCATACCCTACAAATATTCCAATGTCTGCTTTAGCTCTAAGTTTGCCTAAGTCTTGACCCTCATTAGTTGGATAACACAATGCACCAAACACACGAAGGAAAGAGAGATTAGGTTTTCTGTTGTGGACAAGTTCATATGGAGTTTTTCCATGAACAGTGTGAATCAGGGAACGATTTTGTGTGTAGCATGCAGTGGCAATAGCTTCAGCCAAGAGAAACATTGGAACCTTTGAGTAAATCAGCATTGTTCTAGCGGCTTCTACAAAAGTTCGATTTCGTCTTTCAACTACACCGTTCTGTTGAGGAGTTCGTGGAACACTTCTTTGATGGCTGATTCCAATGCTTTCATAAAATTCACTAAGTTGTTTGTTAACAAACTCAGTTCCATTGTCGTCGGATAATTCTGACGGTTTTGTTAAGTCGACCTGCAGCTGTTTGATGAGATGATGATGATCAGGAGTTTCATCCTTTGTCCTTAAGAACTTGACCAGGTGAATCTAGAGTAATCATCAACCACAACTAACACATATTTCTTCCCAAAGATATTCTGCACTCTCATTGGTCCACATAAATCCATATGAATTGTATGAAGAACTTCTGTGACAGAGTTAGTAGGTTTGGGTTTATGGGCATACTTCTTGCTTTTTCCCAATTGACATGCTGAACAAAGATGATCCTTTTCATACTTTAGTCGAGGTAAACCTACAACTAAGTCCTTCTGGAGAGATCATTGATGGTGCCGAAGTTCAAGTGATTGAGACGACGATGCCATAACCATGACTTTGTTTTGAAGCCTTTGACAACAAGCAGATTGGAGAGGACTTCATCATGTCTTCGATAGAGATGGTGTAAATTTGAACCACGTGTTCCTCTTAAAAGTTCCTTACCATCAAGTTCTCTAACAAAACAAGTATGTTTTCTGAAGGCTACTTCTAGATCAGAATCACAGAATTGACCGACAGAGAACAGTTTATGACCAAGACCTTCCACATAGTATACTCTAGAGATAACACTATCACCAACAACATAATCACCATAACCCATAATTGCACCGAAATGATCATTACGAATCTAACTGTCGATGAATTTGCTCACGAAGTTCATGAGCCGCGACGGTCTCCAGTCATATGCTTGGAACAGCCTGAGTCCAGGTACCACAGAGCGATTTGAACGATCTGCAGTTGAACACAGACAAGAATGGATAACTGGATAATTGGGATCCCCATGCAAGAATGGGTTCCACTTGGTTAGTAACAGTAATTGGAACACCCACATCAGAAATAGAAACATCCATATCAGAAGTAGAAGCAATGGAATCATTGGGAATAGATGCAATCCTGGTGTCTGTATTTGACCTATTCAAAGTATGTTCACTTCTTAAGGGAATAGTTCTACCAGTAGGCATCCATTTTCTAGTGGGCATAATCTTAGCAGTTTGAGAGCAAAACTGATTATTCTTATGGCCAAAAGGTATCCAATAATAACCTATCTTTATAAAAGTTCTTCCTGTGGGTTTCCCCTGTTTTCTAACAATCTTTCGTTTTGCCTTTTGCCTTCTTTGCAAGATTATTAGCGTTAACAATTTTAACTGGGCATTTGACAGCATTAGACAAAGCATTCACACCACATTCATGATTAGCAACAGAATTCAAGCAGACATCATTACAAGGTTTGCAAATAGTATCAAAATTGAATTAATTACATGTACGCCTAAGGCTAATACTAGAATCACCACGATTCGTTTTATTCAACTCAAGCTTAAAGATCCTAGGTTGGTCTTCTACTCTCTTCCAATGCACATTTTTAGCTTGCGAGGTCCTATCATTCCTTGTATTGTCTTGAGACTTTGACCGGCTCGCTTTAATGTCATTGATTACTCCTGTAGAGGGAATTATGGGAACATTAGTTGGTTGATCTACTTTTGCATTCCTGAACTAGACGTGAAAGGATCTGTATTACTAGATGACACATTGATGTATACTTTCTTAAAACTGGGCCTAGAATGGTTTGAAGGCTCGGCACTAGGCATAGAACAAGGCATCACAAGTTTGCCTTTTGCACCTAAGGTTAAGGATTTGGGACATGTTGCAATTACACATTCTAGCAGCTCTTGAGATCGTTTGGCCTGAGTGCAAGCAAACCTAATTTCACTATCAAGAGGTTTGTTAATGAAATCCTCTTCGACAATCTCACGGAGACATTCTAGACTATCCTTAAGGTGAGCACAGTAGTCATGAAAAGCATGTTCATTATTCCTAAGATGAGGAGGAATATATTTAACTGTCACAGTGTATTTGCAATCTAAGGGTGACTTTGAGACAACATTCTTATTGAAAACAAGTGGTAGTTTCCCATTTCCTGACTTCTCAGATTCTCAATTTCCTTTTGTAAAGACGTTATTTTTTCGTTGTTTTGGTCACGGGTGACTTTTATTGAATCATATAACTCTTTAAAATGTCGTTTAACTTTTCATTTTCTTCTAGAAAACTCTCGTTTTCCTTTTGTAAGGCATTAACTAAGTTTTGAAGATGAAAAGTTTGAGAATTCTGAGAATCTAAAGGAGGAGGCATTTGGGAGCCTGTCATATTGTTCTTTTGACCCTTTAATTGAGAGATTTGGGCTTTCAACTTTCTGATCGTGTTGCAATGAGCTTGAATCTGTTCATCACGTTTGTTAATTTGAAAAACTGCATCAAACTCTGGAGCATCTGAGGATGTCTTGATATTTGAAGTTTTGACATTTTATTTAAGATGTTGATATTTTAGTTGTAAATTAAAATGCTCAGCCTCTAGTTTAGAAAATGTTTAACCAAATTGTCGTGATCATCCAGTTCAATTTTCTCAGTTAATTTAGAATTAGTTTTTCAAGCTCAATGACACGATCATGGGAGACTTTCAGGGCAACAGATAATTCATGAAATTGAGAAGCATTAATAGAACAAGTTGTAGCAGTGAAAACACATCTTGAGCAATACATTCAGAAATCATATTCTCATTCAGTGTATGCAAGTTCTTCCTTTCAATCTCATTATATTTTAATGCTCGCTCATAGTCACTAACCTCAACTATCATAGCATCAAATTCCTTTTCCATTTCTTTAATGTCTGAATTCATTCCCTTTTAAGACTCTCAAAGTGATCTTTTAGTTGTTTAAAGAAAGGCATGACTTCATTTAAATAACATTCTTTAGTTTGCTCAAAACCTCTTTCTCCTTCAGTTATACAGTGGGTGTGATCCTTTTCTTGCAAGTTTTCTCAAAATCAACAAATAGTTGATAACATATTGACTTATTAAGGTCTTGCTTTTAGTGGCAATTGTTCTAGGAACTAGATGCATTGGTGTATTTGGAGGATACACATCGCTCTAGGCATTTTCCAAAGGGGGGTTTGGTTTCAACAATATTTTCAGCTTTACCTTATCTAAATCCATTTTCCAGAACACTTGTTCGGGAGTTACCAATGTCTGAGGCTTAAACTTGTTTAAGGCAATCCAATTCTCCTTTTTGTAATCATGGGGTGTGATGATTACTTTCTTTTCTTTACATTTTGGATCAGCTAGTTTCTTGTTTAACTTTTCCTAGTGATTTCATCTGATTTCTTATCTTCCTCTGTGCACTCAGCGCAACTAGGTTTCTGTCTAGGTTTAAGGATTTCCTTGCCATCATAAAGAACCTTATGAGCATTTCTAGCCTTTTTAATGACCTCTGGATTTGGTTCCTCAACAAGGGGAATGCTATGCTTATCGCTTAGGACTCTATGCTTAGTGATCATGTGAGCAGTCTGAATGGTGTTTCCTTGTACGTACAACTTATTTTCAAGCTTGTTTTCAAGGTTTTTAGATTAGAAAAATCATTCAAAAGTTTTGATTCCTTAGCACTGAATTATTGCTTAAGCATTTTAACATTTTCTTGAAGTTCTTGTTTTTGCTTAGCAGTTTTTGAAAGTTTTTCTTGTAAGGAGTTTAACTCTTGTTTTAATACTTCTTCTCTAAACCTACTTTTTCTAATAGTTGTACGCATTTGGTCATCCATTTCCTGCTCACGGGTGGTCAACTCAAATTTTGCACGTTGTTCATAAATAGCAACACGTTTTTTATAGGCATTCAGTTCAGAGATAACAAAATCATTAGGGGCACATGCGGTGTATTCATCAAAAACATAGTCATCGTTGACTGCAGAAGATGCATCACTTGGTACAACTTCACTTTCACTTTGTTTCACATATTGATCATATGGGACAACATTGATATTACCCATATTTTCAATATTTGATTCAATAGTTTCAGTTGATTGTACTTTGTCATGCATCTTTTGCACATCAGCATCATCGTATAGTTTTAATACCTCGGAGATGAGTTTGTCTTTGGATGGGCCAGCTTGTGGTGAAGAAGAGACCTTGGGAGAAACCATTGGAGAAATGCTAGCCATAAAAATTGTGTGTGCAGTAGGTCCATCATCCACATCAAGTCGTATGCATCACAATCAGCTACTTGAAAGGCATTCGATGATTGTGACCTATCTCGAATTGGCTGCTCATCCACATACGCATCATAGGTCTTGGCATTGCCCTCAGCGAGAAACAACAACTCCTCTTCATCCAAAGCAGCACCATTATCACGAGCACTACAAGTCTTATCTCTGAAGTATCGCATTTTGTGGACGTTTGGAGATGTGGTTTCTTGCAATGTGTCCTCACCACCAGTTATAACATTTGATCGGCTTAACTTGACCTTGATTTCCATTTCTTCCTCGATTCTGATTACCACATAACCTCTACCGACTCCACCTCTTCCTTGTTATCGCTTTTTTCTTGGTTGTTGCATCATTCTTTCCATCTCTGCTAGAGCTTGATTGTGTGGGTTAGAAGCGTTCGTTCTGTTGGTGTGAGGTTGGTATGTGGAGAGAATCATGTTTTGACTTCAATAGAGCCAGTTGATTAATGAAGTTCCCACGTGTGCATCGCAATCGGCTTGTTTGAACTTGGATCGGGAATGAGTTTGTGATTCCATCACCCATGGGTATAACTTGTGAAGCTTTAGTGGTAACCCTAATGTTTGAGTAGAAGGCAGTTGAATCATTTGATGAGCTTGTCTCTCCTGGATTTGTTTTGAATTGTTCAAGAATCCTCTTTTCAAACATGGCATGTCTCTCATTCTGAAGAAGGAAGGCATAGAGCTGCTCATAGTTAGTATTCTTCAATCCTTTAGTGAGCTTCACAGAAGTAACAAATTTGTGCCATTCGGGATTCATGTTGTTTACAAATTTTGAGTTCAGCTGAATGTTAGGCATAGTCATTCGGATGTTCCTCATGTCATTCACCAACTTATGAAATCTCACATAGTACTCATAGACACTTTCATCTGGTTTCATCTTGAAGTGCTCAAATTCATCATACAGTTGTGATTCTCGGTCTTCAACAGTTAGCTCAGAACCAGAAAGAAGCATCTTGACATTATCCCATACAGCTTTTGCCTCGGTGTTGTGATTGATAAGCTTGTAGATGTCCTTTGGTAGACCGTGCAGTATAATGTTGGAAGCTCGGATATCTGCATCGAATCTCTTTTTCTCCTTATCGTCAAGCTCATCATACATCTTTGGTCTGTCCATTCCGTAAATCAAGGTTCCATCTTCAGCAGTATCAAGTATATCTCTAGTAGTTTCAACTCGGTAAGGTCCTTCATCAATGGATTTGAGAATGTTGACCCATTTTCCTTTCCAAGACAGTACAATCTGATTCGTTGAGCCCAAGAGTCATAGTCAGTTCTGTCAAGCATGGGTGGACGAGTGTCTGAACCAGCTGCTTGAACATCCTCGGCAACAGTGGAGATGATTGTAGGAACGTTGGTAGACATGATGACAAGTTAAACGAGATTTTATAACTCTATGATTAAACCGGGAAATAGATTCTTTCACGGAATTTTACTGAATCAAGAGAAAACCGTATTTAAAGGAAATCACTCAAGTCGCTAGGAAAATTTGAACCAAGTCGCTAAGTGCCAAGTCGCTATAGTCCCAAGTAAGCTATATAACAATCGCTACAATCAAGTCGCTAGCAAAATTTAGGCAGACAATTCGCTTATCACCAAGTTATTTGATTTCAGTAAGTCGCTAAATAACAACTCGCTAGGTACCAACTCGCTAACACCAAGTCGCTAACAAAATAAAGTACAAGTCGCTAACTTACACCAAGTCGCTACGTGTAGTGGAGAATCCACTACTTGTACTTTTTGTCGGCTTGTCTCACTAGACAAGTTAACTAGCAACTCGCTAAGACTTGCAACTACAACTCGCTACCAAATTGTAAAGCAAGTCGCTACCAAGAAAACTTTTCCGTGGCTCAAGTCGCTAGCATGAAAAACACATAAACACCACTTTTCAATCCAAAAAAAACCCAACCACTATGATTCAAACCTTCTAAATGAAAACCTAAACACTTGTGATGATTCTAAACACAAAAGTACTACCAAAATCCCAACTTTAACACTAGAAATCAACCAAATGATGCAAAAACCACTAGACTTTTTCAAACTCAAAAACCACCTAAAAACCACTAGAAATCCAAAGATATGTAAGATATATGATCTAACTATGGCTCTTGATACCAATTGTAGGATATTGGATTTCACATACACATCAAACCACAACACAAAGTAGGCGTATAAGTGGAATTCTAGAGAGAGAAAGTTAGAGGTTTAGGGAACTTTAGTGAGAGAAAGAAAATTCTTATTATGAGCTCCAACTCTCTACCTTGGAAGGTAGAGAGTATTTATAGTCTTACAATAAAACACCACACAACGGGCTGTGGATCAGGCATACAGTGGGTAAAGATCCGTCCGTCCTCCACGGTGTTACTAAACTAAATACTACTTAACATAGAGGTACTATGACTACGAGCTTTCTAACGATTACATATACTTGAGGTGACCGACTCTTTAATACCTGGAATTTCTAATTCCTAACAGATAAAGTGAGAATTCCCATCTTGCAAATCCTATGGGGTATTGTCAATGGAGTGAATGTGAATGTCTCAGAACGTATTTGGGAAGAATTTTCGTTGTCAATGAACACATTCATATCCGATAGAACAAACTTTCAGAATAAAGCTCAAGGTCGAAAGAAACTGAACAAGCTTGTGATTCCGCCATCGATTTTCAAAACTTGTTATCCAAGACTGCAACAGACTCACAACTTCAACCCCAGGATTGACTCAACTCACATAAAGCGAAGATGAATTCGTTCTCCGGTAACCTTAAATATGTTCCTAGAGGTATGGAAAAGAAATCTTTGGATCGCCAATTCACGATACTCTACTCACGGACAATATCAAGTAGAAGGACTACTTCAAACAATACAAGAAAAGAGCTACGGATCCTCATGATGTCACACCCACTCCTCCATAACCCAATGCTCCCAAGTCCACTTCAGTCTCACAAGCATCCTATGCCACTCTTCCTAAAAAGAGACGTGAAAGGTCACAACATTCAGACACCGCATCCAAGAAGGAAAGAAAGAAAGAAGGTGGAAAAGGAAATTGGTGAAGATCTTGAGGTTTCAAGGGATAATACAAGGTTAGCGATGAAGATGATCTTTGCTCTCTGCAACTTGGAATCCGACAAAGCCTAGAAAGTCATAATGTGAGAGCACCAGTAGGTGGAGTAGTGTTAAGAGAGCCTGATCAAGTGCCTCAACAAAGAACACTAATTACACAAGACAAGGGAAAAGAATTGTTGGTAGAACAAGTGCTCATGCGCGCTCCTTACCTTTTCTTCCTCACCATCAAAACTACCACTCAATTTGGCCCGAAGAAAGAAGTCTGAATCGTCATCAGTTCAAGAACCATCTGGATTGGAAAAGGAAGCATCTGTAGCACCAGAAGAGAATCTTGCTACAAGTGATATCCAGTATGAACAAAATATTGAAGATAAGTTACATCAAGTCTCACAGGAGAATCCGGAGTCAAGATCGGATGAGACCATGCCCTTGGAAGAACCAAATCTTTCTACCGGTTCTCTATCGTCATTTAAGAGCCTAGACCACGGAATTCACTTTCGTGATCAATTCTTAAATGACAAACCCTTTGATTCTGAGTCTTCCAAGCAAGATAATGACAAGGAGGATGCACAATCCATGTTTAATGTCAAAATTCGACAAGACACATCATCTGTTTCACCTATGTCGCATCTTTACTCTTAACTGCACTTCCACCTCCCAACACGATCAAGTAACCACACATTCACCACTGAATCTGCAAAGACTCTATCCCTTGAACCGTGGTTACTGATTCTGATGTAGATTCTCCACACCTTCACCACCTCAAATTCTTACTTGGATCAAGCTGCTTGACAAAGCGGTGAAAAGAATGAAGCTCTTGAAAGACAACTACGAAATCCGTAGAGTCCGCGTGGATTGTGTCTATAGGTGGAGCACCTCAACTTTGATGAAAGGGTGGCGGCCGCCATTGAAGCGGTTAAGGATGCTATGGAATGGGCAATGGGGCTCCTACTTAGATGGTTCAAGGATCTTCCTATCACTGATATGAGAGCTGTACTTTCAGATAAGATGTTTGAAGCTGGCGAAGATAAGCATGAGGTCCATAAGAAGCTTTGAGGCTCGAAGAATCAATCAAATGCGACAATCATGTACAGTTCTTGATAGACGCTGGAGAAAGAAAAGCTAAGAAGAGGACCGTAGTGTTGGAAACATTGCGTAAGGTCATAAAGATCCTCCTCCACCTCCCCTCCAAGCTGGGGGTCTGGAACATCTGGAGTCGGTGGATATTCTAAGACAACCTCCACACCTCCACCACAACCACCATCATCACCACCAAAGCCTGCCAATCAACCCAGTTCATCTCGAAAATCAAGGAGGCATAAAAGAAATCTACGGCTTGGACCACGGTTGACTCAAGGTTCACGTCTGATCTCCTCATCCGAAGATCAAGTTGTTAATGAGGATAAACTTGTCATAGCGAATCGAATCGGATGAAGATGATTACCGGTTTGTTCCCATGCTATCTGAAGATGATTGGTTTGATACTTATATGTCAGGTGAACCATCTAATCCATCCAGAGCTGCACCCTCAAAAGACACCATTCGAGTTGGCTCTCACGAAGAAAGACCTCAAACTCCACGAGCCTTCATGGTCTATTCCCGAGTCCGAGTCAACAAATCCGACAAACAATTGGGCTTCAACTATCATTTCCAACTATGAAGCTCCGACAGAAGACTCTCTTCTTCACTTCACAGGGGACATGGGGAGCTTTATAAAGTGGTTTTGTGAGAAGAAGGAAATTACATCTATCACCCCTAAAGATCTTGAAGGTCCATGGAAATAGTTAAAGTCTTCCACTTGGATGCTAATCAGCTTCAATATCAAATGGAGGAATGCTATAGAATTCTGAATGATCAAGTTGGTGAACAGATCAATAGATTTGATGTGAACAACCCTCTTCCCTCGGTGAACTGGATTTATGACCATTCAGTTAGAATTCTTCTTTAACCATGATCTGGACTATCTATGTGGACACACCTCTGAAAGAAGACACGCTCTATCAATTTCAAAGATGAAGGAAGCTACCTACAGCGATCCGGTCTCGAGGATGGTTCCAAATCAATTCGAGGCAGACGAAGAGCAACAATATGACATTTCCGCTTCATATGGGATCTCACATTGGTGGTTCAAGAAGAAGGAATTCTACATCGAAAGACATAGTGCCAAGAAGAGACGCAGAGCGGTTCAATCCGGACGGCGTATTCTTAGTGTTATTGGTATAGAGATCTTCCCTATCTATGGGTATGATTACCTGAAGAAGATTGTTCTTCGAACGACTTGAAAAAGCACATCATAGAAGAAAACGACTTCAAACATCTGATGCCTAATGACTTTGAAGATCTCTATCTTCGAACCTCAAGGACACCTTGACCATCTTCCTTTCGTGAGAAGAAGGCTCTCTCTCTTGGCTGTAATCAATGGATCAGAGGTTTGGTCATTCGACTAAGAGTTGGAGATTTTCAATTGGGAATAGAAAGCTACCAGAATCGAGTCAATCTTACAAGACCAAATTGGGAAGCCAGTGGACATGAATTTCATCATGAATATAAAGTGATTGACACCCCGGAAGCGGTCATCTTCTTGTGAGATATGGTTCAAGGATGTTCATGAGATTATGTGAGTTATACAAATTCAGTGATGGAACACTCAAAATGGTCGAAGAAGAATTAAACTCTAGAGTGAAGGACATCAAAATTAAAATGAAGCCGGGGGACAAAACGAAATTCTAGTCGATGAAGATGCTGAGGTGTGAAGAGTTCATTCTTTGTAATCAAATGAAGATTGAAGACCAGAATGATCTATCGCAACCTTGAAAGCTTTGTGGGTGGAAGACTTCGTGCAGGTCATTACAAGCTACTTCAAAGGATTGAATGAAGATATTTTCCGGATGTTGGCTATGTTTTGTATTATTTATGTGTAAAATGTGGTGTACAAACTATGAATAACTATGAAGTATGTAATAGTGTTAGGTTATGTTCTGTGGCTTCCCTTTGTGTCTAAAGGGGAACCTCAATATTGTCCACTTCTAATCATATAAAATTGGCCACATTTTTCTCCAACAAATGTTTTGTCTCATACATATTTAAATCACTTGAGATCCAAAATCTCAAAGGATTTGAAATTTTTGATCGAGGGAGAAAATGTGATATAAATATAAAAGATGTTAAAAGATGACCATTTTAAGTGCATACTGCTCTCTTATATATGCTAAACAATTTTAGGTATCTCGAGGCATATATTGAGGGGAGCATTTCAAAACAAATTCAAACCTTGAGGGTACAAAGTGTTCCATGCTTTTATATAAGGTACCTTGATTGTATGATTAAATGGTTTCTAAATACAAAGTGATCATGGTTGTACTTCAAAGAACTTCCCTCTTGTATGTGCAAAAACTCCTTCAAACTTCAAGGCATATTGAGGGGGCAAAATTTCGAAAACCTCATCCTTCCTCAAAATGATGTATTTAATCAAATTGATTGGGAAGAGATGATGATATCTTTTAGAAATTAGAAATCAAAGAAGTTGATCCTTTCTCTTGCCTCCGTGTGCTAAACGATTTCAAACACATGATGCACATGTTGAGGGGGAGCTCTCTTTCTAAACATATCAAAAACAATTCAGGTGCAAAAGTCTTTGATAAAATATCACAAGCATCTGGATTAATTTTTCAAATGGTTTTCAATTGGTTCCAATGGCAGACGAACAATACCAAATAGATCGACCAACTTTACTTTATGTATGGTGATATAAGGATGATAAGGTTAGGTATTTGTTCCCATGATCCGCCAGAACCTGAGGGATCTACCCAGGGACTATCCACTAGTTAGTGTAGAGTTCTTAGGTATGATGATAAAAGGAGAAAAATGAGATATTGGAAGAGTCGGTGAGACTAAGCTAGTCTGGAATAAACCCAACAAGGTTCTAGTTATGAAGTCTCGGTAAGCCTGAAGGGTTGAAAGAATGAAAGAATTGAATGTGAAAAGGGTGAAAAGAAATAGCCATCATTTATTCAACCTTAGGGCAGAACCGGGTTCAATACATATACTCTGGTGGTTACTAAGGTAACATCGATATTGAAGACAAGACGTCATGGACCCAGTGACGCACTGCACTTCAACTTTCCAAACCACTCAAGTTCCTCTTAAAAGGGCTTGTTTCATTCTCACGGGAACCTACATAATCTATCGACTTTCTCTTAGAGATTGTTGATATTGAAGAAGGAGACCCTCTCCCTAGTCTCCGCATAGGAACCAAATGTGCACAAATTGAGTCTAGAGCCACGAGATCATCAATAAATCTCCTTAGGACACGTTCAATGAAGACTCTCATTTCACACATGTGGAAGAGATTATATCTTGAGTCCTTCGCAGTATCCTTGTGGTATTGCGAACATCGAGTGATATGCAAAACATATTCACAATGAAGATGGAAAGCCTTCTGGAGCCAACATCAAACAAGCTCCTGGTGGGTGGCATGTGAGATCTATTCTATAGATCAACCATGTGACAACTGAACAGAAACAATGGGGCGATTCAATCTTTTGAATCAATCCTGGTTCAGGTTATGGATTGGCGGATACCTTTGAAAAACCGGTCATTATGCTCAAAAACTCTTTTCTCTAGCACATCGACCGTGTACGAATATTTCAAATCAAAAGGTGTTTATGATTGATAATTGATTTTCATTAAAACCTTCGTTGTATTGCAAAAACAATTTCTATTAGCGATACATGATTGTTTTTCAAATCTCTTTTCATCAATGAGTGAATCTCAATTATTTGGTTCACTCACTCCGTGTTGTCTTATTTGAGGCGTTCGGTTTGAGAACGACTAGGCAGTACTGCAAAACCACTGTCAAGGAAATTCTTGAATTATACACGATCCGCGGCGTACTTGTCGCGATCAACGGGGAACCGTGGGCGTATACCTCAATTCAACGAAGTGGTCAAAGACACTCTCGTCTCGTTTATTGCTAGCGTGCATACTTAGGCGTTCTGGTGATCGAGGTGGGCGGTGAATCCATTGCCGCATGCTCACACATCACATTCATTTCTAAAGAAATCATGATTAGTGCATCAATGACTCACGATATTATCACTCCATGCTTATTTCTGGCTGCGCCAATATCATGAATCAACAAAAGCTTCCGCTACTGATAAGAATGAATCATGATCCGGAATGTGAGCATGTCGGTCCAATGTCACAACATCATATCTGGCAACACAATAATGGTTGATCTTTGAGATTTACCGTGGCTGATGATCTCTTGTAATGCTCAAAAGGTCATAATGGCGGATCAGCTCAACAACCTCCACGAAACATACAACTTAGTTGAACAATGATGAAATCACCACATAAGCACATAGTTTGAATACTTTGATGAAGAAAAGTCTGCGAGCTCATGACTGAAGATTTAATAGAATGCTAGGATTCAAAATGTAAAACTTGGGGTGACCTCCCTTAGGGGGAGACTGTTAGGAATTATAAAATTCCATAGTAAAGTATCGGTCACCCCAAATGTAATCTAGCATAAGTTAGCTCGTAGACAATACGTTATTTACTAGTTACTTAGTTAGCTTTTTAGTTTAGTGCTTCACAGTGGAGGAAGGACGGGTCTTTACCCACGTATACCGATCCACAGTGAGGCGTCAGGAGGTCATTTAGTTTGTAACCTATAAATACCCTCTACCTTACAAGGTAGAGGGTTGGATGTTCTTTGGTAATCTAACCTTACATGAGTTTCTCTTTCTAGAATATCCCACTTTCTCTCTCTCTTAAATCATCTATACGCCTAAAGTGTTAATGTTAAGATGTGTATGTGAAATCCAATATGTTACAAGAAAGTTCACAATTAAGCACAGAAAACCCTAACAAACAATCATTAAGAACCCCACAAATCAAAATCCGAGAATAATAACTATTTAACTATCAATAATGACGAAACCCTAAAACCGCTATAATGAAACCCTAAATTGTTTCAAACCCTAATGAAATCTAATAAATAAACATGCATATGGGTTCAGTAAATCTTAAACACAAACATGAACATTTAACAAGTGATTAAGATTCGAAGAACGATTATGATTTAGCAAGCTGATCGCAGGTTAGGGTTAGGGTTTTTTATGTCGTCGTTCCCTAAAGGGAGAGAGAAAAATATATTAGATACTTGATAACATCAAATGTTTACTACATTTACCTATCATTTATCCCACAAATGTTGTTCATTCGTTATATGTTTATAACTCAATTGATACTTAATTAATTACTTGGTCATTTTCAGTATTAATGGAGGAATTTCGGTAAGACACGAAAAAAAAACAAGATTTGGAGCATTAATGAAGAATCTGCATGCAAGCTGTGAAAAGCATACGACATATCCACTATTGGACATATGCCATATCAACATCTGGAAGAATTCACTATGTATTGGTGAAATAGAAGACATACAACATATTAAAATCTGGCAATACATCGTATCTGAAGCTCTGCAGTCAAAGCCCAAGTCAACCGTTGAAGGCATACGGTGTATGAAACTCTTTCCATATGCCGTATTGAAGATCTTATCCCCAATCCAAGCTGTCAAGTATTATAAAGAATACGAAATATCACACTTCAGCAATAAGCCATATTAAAGATACGCACGTACATGCTAGGAATATTCTTTCTTATTCCTTACTCAAGAAATCTATGATATGCCGTATCACAACTCGATACATTGTATCAGTGCCCTGGACAAAACACTATAATTAGAACCCTAACATACGGGTTTGATATACAAGTTTCACCACTCAATTTTCAGTCCCAAAAACAAGAAGATCAAGAGGAGAAGATCCCAAATCATCATACTTAGGATAATCATTCGGTTTACATATCGAATTCAATATGATTTCCATTTTTTTATCGTTTATTATCACTTTGTCTATCTTTACTAAAATTATGGGCTAACACCTTTAGGTGTTAGCCATGTTATGACTATTACATTTACGATATTCCATTTTATGAAGATTTGATGAATTGTTTTGGATAGTTTACATGTTTATCATTCAAATAGTATATTCATTTATTTGTTAAGAATTTGAAGTCTATTGTCTAGATCATCATAGTGTAGCTCTTTAGCCATGTAGGTGGTCTGTATCAACATGGATGCAGGCATGTGAAGGTGATGAAGTGGATCACGAATATCCTTACTTAGGACTCAAGGAGTAGGAACCCGAGGTTAAATAGATAATGCAAAAATACTTATGTTAGTATAGTGCTCTTCAATAAACTGATCGCGTAGAAGAGTAGGTGTTACCAGGTTCAGTGAGGTACCGTAGATAAATCACATAGATTAGTTAACACCACTTAATGTATGCTTGTAACTGAGTAGACCGATAAATTTCTTCAGGCATATAAGTTGCATGTATAGGACTAGGTAACTGAGAAATCTGGATAGGTAACTTTGATAAAAATTCTTCTCTGTGCATTTCTAATATCACCAATGCATTACATTAAATCATTGAATGAATAAACAAATAAATAATAATGCAGAAGAAGTGACATGGTTAGCACTCCTTTCTCCAATTAATCACAACTTTAGCATACTTAGTTTAATTTACTTTTCTTGTTTAGTAGAATAATTAATCTCGATATCAAAACCCACTTTAAAAGGTGTAAAATTCACTAGGTTAGTCTATATGTTAGTTTGGAAAAATATAAATTTAAAACTTGGTAAAATAAATAGACTATAATGGACACATCAAGTTTTTGGCAGCACTGCCGGAGAGTAGTTTAGTTTTTGTTAATTTAGTGAGGTTTGTATTTTTATTAGTTTAATTGCATTTTGTTTGTTTTTTTTTCTACATTGTTTGTTTCTGTTAACAGTTTTTTGTCTCAGGACGCTTATACGACGTGTTCACTTCCATCAGATACGGCGTATTGCTTCATACATAGATACGACGTATTAAATATCTGCATATGACGTATTACTTTCTGAGGCCCAAATTAGTTTTTTTTTTTTTTTTTTTTTTTTCAGTTGTTGTTATTTTTATCTTTAATTTAAAATTATTCTAAAAAAACCATAAAAACTTAAAAATCGTTATTATCTATAGGACGTATTAATTTATTTTGATACGACATATCATTTTAATTTCTGTATACGTATTTTGAATAATTGGGATACCGCGTATTGTGTTAAAATTGAATACGACGTATACAGTTTTGTATATACGACGTATTGGGTGACTAGTAACACCAAAAGATTTTATTTTTCGTATTTAGGTTTGATTCTTTGTTTCGTAATCAATTAACTAATAGTTTCAGTTTCATTTCAGATTAAGTATGAAAGTTAGTGCACATTAGAGCGGACTAAGGGGAATTGACATCATGACTATCGATGTTGACATATTCTCTTACGAGACACCTGTGGAAAATGCATTTGATGAATTCATAATATTGTGCTTAATTGATGTTGATTTGTTTACTCATGAGATTGTTGTTAACAAGACTCATGAGGAATAGGCATTTGAATGGTAACAAATGCAAGTGGATGGAAAGCCATGGGTAGATGATTGTGAAACGGAGAATGAAAGCAACCACTATTGGGGAGAATGGCCTACTGATTTGTAATGCTAGAGGATTAAGCAAAAGGTCAAGGAGGTAAGCGAATAGGAAAATGGTTTTAATGAATGGATGAAAGAGAGGTATGAAAACCACCAAGAGATCGATGAAAAGACCAAGAAGAATTTTCATGACAAATGGTATTGACAAAATTGGAAAGAGGAAAGTAAGTGGTATGTAAAACCTGAGGGGCAACATTTGAAGGGTGGTTATATGTCAACTTTCCTTAAAAGGATGGTATGACTGAAGAAACTAAGTCAAAACTTTGGCTTGTTTGGAATGATATATATAAGGATGATGAGGAGGTTATGGCGAGAGATGAAGATCAGAATGTGGCATTTGATCCTTATAAAGCCACATTTGACGAATGGTTCGAATTCATTTATGGGCACAATCAAATCATGCATACGAGGACTAAGGTAAGAATTTGGTTTTAATAGAATGACTTGTATCGAGGTGGAGAACTGGGAACGGATGAAGATCTTGATAATTTGAAAGAATACTTTGAGCCAAAATCTGAAGCTTATTATGTTGATCTAGAGGAGGAAGTCTACAAGCAAAAAAATATTAATTACTTGGAATGCGATACAAGACACTCCCTTTTGTGACCCACTTTTTTATTTTCTTTTCCAATTATTTAAACAAACTTAATATTGAATAAAAATACAAATTACATTAGAAATAAACAATGCATTTTTAGTAACACTAAGAAATAAATAAAAAATAAAAATGTAATTTACTTTTAATTAAAAGACAACAAAAGAATACTACTAGGACCAAACTACAAAATATTAATATGTATCAAAATATCATCTTTACTACCCCACACACACTCTCTGCATACACATTGCGCATACGCACTCACACACTGAAAAACACACACACACTCAAGCATAAACAATCAACACATACACACTAAAAACCTATTTAAAACACTAAAAAATAAATAAATAAATCACGTTACAATGTGCATTGGTGGAATAACTTGGGCACTAACACCATTGCAACTTGCGTCAGGCCGGTTTTGTAACGCCTCATAACGTCGAGTCACGTCAGCATAACACCCGAGCCAGCGTTGCGATACCTTATATGCTCTAATGGGTTTTTGGACTCTATTTGTTGTTTCGCATGCATAGGATTAATCTAGGTGCTATATTTTAAAAAGTTAATATGTGATGCTTTAGTGCCACTTTTTTCTTTTTTTCTTTTTTAATTTATTACTTTTTTTCTTTTTTTTATTGTGTTGAATTTCTAGCTGCTTGCTAATTATCGATGAATTTTTATGGACAGAAAAATACGTCTCCGTATCACAAAAGTGTGTGATCAAGTGAAACATCGCATATTAACATTGTCATTTGAACGACACATGCAAAAAATGTGTTTTCATCTTACTAGCACCGAGTTCATAATATATTTCATATAATACTCTTTTTATTTATCATTATCTAAAAATTAGTAATACACAAGTAACTACAAAATAATTGAAGCATGTAAAGATGAGCAGGAAGTGAGAAGTTAAAACAAAACCATTTATCAAAACTAATATAATACAATAGTGCATAACAAGATAACAACCAAGGCATCATAATTATGTTTTCCAACTTCAAACTATCTGGTGACTCCAACAAGTATAACATTGCACCTCCTTCTTCAAGTCTTCAACTAAGAATACACTAATGAAACCACGTTTTTGATAAGAGATAGTTGGTTTTCCTAATAACATATATCCAACGCCTCTTTAACTACCAACTTCAAGCTATCTGGTGACTCCAACAATTATAACACCTTAGTCGTGTTCAATTTCAGAATCATTTCGGTCACCTTATCTGCATGTGTGTGCTCCATCTGATCCACCAACGGGTATAGATTCTCTGCCAACATCTGCAACATGCATTATAAGCATCATCTATAATGAGCATTATAGCAATTGAGAAAAAAGTTTAAAGGACACTTGGGATCTTCTTTTTTTCTTATATACTTATTTGGAGGTAAAATAAGTTGGGATTACTTGTTTGAAAGTGCTAATTAGGGATGAGATTCAAATGAATATGTTTCCCTCATATCGAACTTAAATCCTTTTATCAAAATGAATTCAGTTAAGTAGTTAACACATTCTAACAAGGGTCTCTATACAATTTTTAGCGATAAAAGATCTTTTTGAAGAAATTAATTTCATATTGTTTCTTATGCTCAGAAGCATAACAATCCAAATAGCGTCTAAACCGGTAAAAAGATAAGAAAGATAAGGTTGGGATACGCATACCATTTTATGTCTTTAAGGGGGGTGCAGTAACAAGTACGGAAACAAAACAATTCCTTAGAACATCCATTGCCTCAGCAACCGTCAACTTTAACTCATTTTGTGACTCCAACAAGTATAACACCTCGGCTGTATCCAACTCTAAAATCATCTGGGTCACTTTATCTGCATGCTTGTGTTCGAGCTTATTTACCAATGGGTACAAATTCTCACCTAATATCTAAAATCGTACAAAATAACCATCATTAATAATCTAACAAATATTTCAGTATAGGTTTGAAGACTATTTGGGATTGCTATTTTTTTTGCTTATATGCTTATTTTCGGGCAAAATCCGCTTGTAAGCATGTTTGAAGACCTGCTTATTTCGAAATGGCTATTTGTGATAAAAAGATGAAATATAACTTTTTATAAGCGCATATTTAACCTACAAGGCTTGACTCGACACTTTCTAACTATAATCACTTTCATGTTAAAAAACATTTTTTTATAACATATGCAAATATGAACACTATTTGAAGAGCTTATTTTTAAGTTATTTAATTGCGTCTATTCAAAGTAGAAAAATTAAGCCACTAAAAAATGAGTACAAAGTAAGAACTGGATGGTTGTTGATATACATACCATTCTTTGTCGATAAGTTGGGGTATTAACAAGGGCAGATGCCAATTCTTTAATAGGCATTGGCTCTCTCCCAGCATGTTTTAAAACATCCCTAATTTAAGAACATCCATAGTCTCCGCAACCATCAACTTCAACACAATTGGTGATTCAAGCAAGTGCAACACCTCTGTGGTGTCCATCTCTAGATTCATCCCGGTCACCTTAGCTGCATGCTCATGCTCCAGCTGATCCACTAATGGGTACAAAACCTCACCCAATATCTGAAGCACAAAAAAGAACGATTACTTGCTAGTGAACATAATTAGTTAACCATTAGAACGTTAACAAGCAAGAAATGAAAAATTCAAGATATAATTACCTTCTTATGTTGCTCAAGTGGTGCATTACAAAGTTCAGACACCAACCCTTGAATAGGTATGTCACACCTCTTGTATACATTTGGAACAAAACTTGGATAATAATACATTCTTCCTCTTGGAACAGTCTGAAAAAATAAAAAGTAGCATGTCAACTATCACTTGATCCAATATAGTAACAAAAAGTTTTAGTTTCTCGCGGCACCTTGACTCACGTTAAAACATTAATCGCATCAAATAACCGTAGATAAATTATTTTTAACAGAACGATTATAATCGAATCTATATAATAATGTGATTGGGGAGGAGAAAAAAATACGTCCTCTAATTTGATTTTAGTTTAACTTTACAATCTACCAGGTTTACGATTCCACCTTAATAATACTGATCACAATAATGTACGGAGTACATATTATAAATTCTTATAAGATAAATTTTACAAGTACTCTAGTTAGTCATAAATTAAATCTGATTCTTAATATGTTGCTTATGAATATTTGGCAATAATATATGATGTCTTTGATTTTTTTTTCCAGGTGTATGAGAAGTGACACTAGTTAGCTAGTTGCTTCTTTTGTTTTCTTTTTGGTGTTTGGTGCTTTCTTCTTCTTGAGTTATTAGCTCTTTGGTTTTGCTTTGGGCAAATAACCTATTAAAGCATCATACTTGTCACAAAAAGCAGTTCGACGTAGCGAATAAAAAAAATGGCCCTTTTGGCTACTAAACCCGACTAGTTTGTCCTTTATTGGGTATTTTACCACTTTCTCAACCGGTATCCGGTTTAATATATTTTCATAACATCCAAGTCAGCAGCGACGCTGGAAACCTCGCACCTCAAACCAAGAATACCACATGCTTGCCTTATCCATCCTCGTTCTTTGCATATGTGGAAGTGTTAGTATGAGGTTTATAATAAACACGAAAACCATGGTTTTTGTGCTCATGATGGAGATGCGGTGAAACAGGAGGCACATAAACACGAAAACCATGGTTGTTGTGCTCATGATGGAAATAAGGTGAAACAAGAGGCACATAAACAAGAAAAGCATGGCTGTTGTGCTCATGATGAAAATAAGGAGAAACAGGAGGCACATAAACACGAAAACCATGGTTGTTGTGGTCATGATGGTGATGAGGTCAATGAGGCCAAACACGAGGCACATGAACACAAAAACCATGGCTGTTGTGCTCATGATGATGCTCAAGCTGATGAAGAAAAGGTGTGTCTGGTAGAGCACATTGTACAAGTGAAAGATAAGAAACATGGCTGATGTGATCAAGCCACTAACGAGACAAACAAAGATGCAACTATGGAATCACAAAAAGCAGTAACTAATTTAAGGTCAATTGAAATGGAATACAAGTTTGAGTAACTAATTTAAGGTCAATTGAAAGGGGGGTTTTTTTAGGGTTCTTATTATTGGGGAGGATTTGGGATATAAGTGGAAGAGGTAAAGGGTTAGGTATAGTGAGGTGGAAGGAGGAAAAAAAAAAAAAACTTTAATATTTTTAATAGGTGGAAATCAGACGTGGTAACTGGGTATGTGGCAGATACCGGTTGAGCAAGTGGTAAAATGTCCAATAAAGGACAAACCAGTCGGGTTTAGTAGCCAAAAGGGCTATTTTTTTTATTCGCTATGTCGAACTGCTTTTTGTGACAAGTATGATGCTTTAATAGGTTATTTGCCCTTTTGCTTTTCTGGGAAAAAAACCTTCAATATTTTATAGGAGCATACGAGCATAGGAAACCTTAACATTCACATAGATTAATGAATATTACACTTGACTCTTGATAACGTTAACTATTAATAAACAGGCATTGTTTTGAGGCTGGTATACCAAAGATTAATCCACAGAGACTTATGAAACATACGAAAACTTAAATCCGAAATCTTTTTATTCGACACTAACCTCTTGATCACTTCTAAAATCCACATTATTTTGATATAAGTTTAGTGGTTTACCGGTTTACCAAAGATTATTTAACGTGACAATTTAACTTGGTTTATGCAATTTTATGAAGACAATGTAAAACAACTCGTTTGATGTTCATCATAGTATGAAACTATGAGTAATGGTAACTATGTAAAAGCCAATAAATGGACTGCAAATTATCCTGATGGAAGATGCATGTGTATGTTAACATATTAAGTTTTAAAGAAGCTGCCCAAACTTACCCGCGAATATAATCGTCTCATCTTGAAAACTCAAAATCTTCAAACTCTCTCTTGTTCGATTTAGGTTTTAATAAACTTATTGGTTCTTTTATATATAGGCTACGTCTTAGATAAACTCGAATTAGAATAGAACTCGGTTACAACAAACGACTAATTATGCATACGTATGGATTACGTAAATGCATGGCAATCCATCTTTTGATTTTCGCAAGTTAGGCCCCATAATTTACTAAGATTTTCACTTGAATCACTTTTCATTATAAAGCACATACTAATATAAAAAAATGTGATTATTTAGAACAAAATATGAGAAACTATTAATTAATGAAATCCACGTGTTACCAATATTCTCTCATATGTATGTTATGGTTGTAATGAATTATTGTTAGCTTTTGTTCAGAAAGAATTATTGTTAGCTAATATGTGTATACATTGATAAATTTTTTGGTAAAGAAGAGTTTTAACTCGGTGAATAGATTATTTCAATAAAACACATAAAGTATAATGGATGTGGGTGAATCTCACGTCTCAACGCGTTACATAGACGATAAAGCATACAAAGCAAGAAAATTACTCCTATCAAAGAAATCACCACTAAACACTAGATTACATTTTACTTATAAAGACACAAAATATAAATTATCGTCTAAATTGACCTCGTAAATTAATGTCTAAAGCGTCACAGAATGTCAGTTAGATCTTCATTCTGGTAACCATCATAATCTTCATCCTCAAGTAACCAAGCATCATTTGCACCTCCACCAGCTCGCTTTAATGAGGAAGCCATAACATTAGCAGTCTCGTTGTATACATCCTCAACACCACTATCACTCTAAACTACAACCATTGTCGCGTCCTTACATGTCTTACCCTCACTTCCAGCCTCTGTTGTAAAAATCGGTCCAGGCGGCCGATTAATCCCCGCATAATAGCTGATCGCTCACTAAGCGCGTTGATTTATCATAGTCGGCCTATTTAATCGGTTTGGTCAAAGATCGCATAAAAATAGGTCAACAAACCGATTAATCTGACAGAATCGAAAAAAATTAGTCTAATTGAATTAATCGAAAAAAATTGCTTAAAAATCGGTAAACAAAATTGCTTAAAAATCAGACAAAATTGCTTAAAAATCGGTCAACAAACCGATTAATCGATCAAAGATCGCTTAAAAATGGTTAACAAACCGGGTAATAGCTATGTTTGACTTTGAACTTTGAAGAATTATGTATTATATTTATATTAAAACACTTGAAATATTTGAACTTTGATGCACTATGCTTATCTCATACATATAATATAATATAATATAATATCTGAAATTAAAATTTTGTGCATAAAAATTCTAATTTGATTAATCCCCGCCTAACCGATTAATCGCTAGGCCCTACCCGACCGCCTCACTAGCGCCTAGCGATTTTACAACCTTGCTTCCAGCCATGGAAACAATCATATTCTCAAAACTTTGTTATGTTCATTTAAAGTTGGAAATGAATTTCTTAGAGAATCAAGATTTATAGCATCTGAATTCCCAAGTCCCTTACTGCTAGAAGTTGTGGCCATATTAGTGGTTTTAGAGGTGGAGGTCCCATTATTCGCCACACTTCCTTTTTTCTTGGTCCCAGAACCACTAGAAATAGATACAGAACAATACACAAATGTGGTTATAGGCTTAAGACCCATTGCCTTATTGTGATGCCTATTGTTATGTCTACGGTTTTTAACAACCTCAAATCCATTATTTTGAGCAGTAGCATTCTTCATAGGACTTGGACTACTTTGCTTCATCAAATCAGCTCCTAGGTTCATTCTATTTATTTTAGGGCATTGACTGACGTCCTGCTCAAATACTGAACAACTGCCACATCTTGGTTGTTTCGGCTCATACTCTACCTTAATTGTATGAAAATAAGAACTTGAACCCTCCACAAACGGAATAGCAATCACTGTAGTATCTTGGGGTGGACGATCAACCCTTATGTCAGTCAAAGTGCGTGTAAATCCGGTCAAACCCATGAGTCTATACACATTGTGCTGATATATAAATCAAGCATTATTGGTGTACCCAATCTATTAGCTATAACACTCAATCTATTCTCAGTAAACGATTTAACCGGACATCATGCAATTTTACCCACACCAGAACAGATATAAACTCTTCTTTTAATAAACACTCATTTGGAGACCATTTCTTAAGAATAATTGGAGCATTACAGATCAACCTATGTCCGTTTTCCAATACCACATCCCTACATGCTTCTGTGCAAATTTGAAGAAGAAAAATCCTTTTGAATTCATCATTGTTTAAACAACACCACAATTCTTCCACACATTATTTACAGATTGTTCCACAACCGGAAATGCAATTATTCTCCCAAGAAAATACCCATATAACGAATTTCCATACCTAGAAGTCATCTCCAAAACCAATAACAATGGAATTTGGAATTATGCATTTTCACAAGTTTGTAAGCCCGCTTCTAAAGTGCGAAAATTTAACACATTTTTGCTTGTTTCACGACAAATAAATTTCGCAAACGAGATAGCGACATTTTGATTACTTTGTTCCTCTCACCCTAATCCCACCTGCTTGGCCTCAACCTGTATCAAACATGGGTCATTACCGACCATTGGAACTTATTGTACAATGATTGGAACCTGTTCCACAACCTGGTCTTTGCTAATCATGACTGGTTCAACCATTGATTCAGTTGGTATAGCCCCTCCAGGACATGAGTTCGGAACCTCAAAGTGAGGATCCATACCAGCAGCTTCTTGCGACTTTAGACCATAATGAAGAAGACATGTCGAGTCATTCTTGTCAAATAACGCATTATGGTTTTTCCATCCAGGTTTAAATGGTTTCCCGTCATCTCCTAATAACACAAGTTTACCTACAATCATTTTTCGTTTAATTTAATAATCTTTGTAGTTAAAGAACTCGTGTCCTCCAAATTCTTAGTACGAGGCACTTTGATGAGGAACCAACAACTGTTGAAACATTTGTCTCCTTAATCATATTCTTCTTACGTCAACCATATCTCCCTCCAGAATCCAAAAAACCATGCTATATTATAATGTCATACACATAACCTAAGTATACTTGTAACCCTAATATCACCGAACCGGATCAGAAAAAAGCAACGTGCAGCCAAATAGAATCAGCAAGGAGAAATTTCATGATTAAGCACAGAAAACCCTAACAAACAATCATTAGGAATCCCACAAATCAGAATCCGAGAATAATATGTAGTAACTAATTAACGATTAGTAATGAAGAAACCCTAAAACCACTATAATGAAACCCTAAAATGTTTTAACAAACTATAATGAAATCTGATAAACAAATATGCATATGGGCTCAAATAGCTTGATCAAATACATGATCGTTTAAGAAACGATTAAGATTCAAAGAACGACTAGGATTTTAGCAATCTGATAGCAAGTTAGGGTTAGGGTTTTCTACGCCGTCGTTCGCTAAAGGGAGAGAGATTAACAAATGATTAAGATTCAAAGAACGACTAGGAATTTAGGAAAGAACGAATAGGATTTTAACAAACAATTAGTTATATATTTCATTTCTAAATCAACAACTTGTTTTTGTTCTTCTTAACTCTGCTATGCATTTGTGTCTGATTCCTCATTCTCGTTTGTCTTTTATGCTCTATGTTTGGCTGATTCTCATCTCGATCTTGTTATGAATCTCGTTTCGTCTTATTTATTATAGTTTTATTTTAAGTCTTGTTATCATACTCTTATTGTATCTTGATCTAGAATGATGAGTTTCGAGAGGATGTGAGTTCAATAAAGCCCAAAGCATATTTTGCTTAGGATAGTTGGTTTAGTCCATTTACGAGTTAAAGTTTCGTTTGTTTATCTTATATTTATTCTCTTGTCATTTTGATAGTTCAATGAAATTGATAATACAATTTTTTAGTTCCCTATTGTTACATCCCTCAAATGTCAACAATGATTATCCTTATATCTTTTTTGGATTAATTGAAAACCGGTCTTCGATGTCATTTTAAAATGATAATTGTTCAAAAGATTGACTAATGTTATTTCAACCAAGTGCTTAAAAAATATTCAAATATGGTAAGGAAAAAGAGTATCTTACACTAACATTCCAACACCAATAAACTAGTCATCTCCAATCATATATTTTACATAATTTTGCCAGTACACGCACCGAGTTTTGACAGAAAATATTAAATATGTATTAATACTAAATATAGTAAGTTGAAAGGTGCATATTATTATATTGAACATAATTATGGTATGTTTTTAAGTGTAATTGTTCTAGCAAATGTGCTAAAAGGTTAATTTTAGATGATTTACACTAACTGAACTAATATTAGTTATCAATGGACCTCCTACTAGTAAAGTGTTTCTAATTCACAAAAATAAGACTACCATTTTGAACTAAACAAAATTCATATTAGAGGTCATATGGTAGTTTTATTATATCATAATTTTGTTATCTAATAACAAACGACGTAACTTAGCCAAAATGATAGTACTTGGACTAAGAAACAATCTCTTTGTACACAATTAGCCACATTTAATTCATAATATAAGTTATGAATTAAACTATTATGTTTATTATGAGTTTTTAAAAATAAAGACTAGAAAAAGAAGATATTATCCATATATGTATTTAGTTTTTTAGTTCTTTTTAGATAATGATTATGTATATTCTGAATGCGACTTACTAATATAATTACTTCTATTGAAAAGATTTAGTTTTTGTCAAAAAATTATTTTCTCAATTAGCTTTAAAATGACATTTTAGATTATCATACAAGAGATTAAAGTCATTTAATTTAACTTAAATGCAAGTATGTAAAAAATTTAATAATATCTAAAATGTTTATTTACACTCCATTACACTTAATTTTGGAGGGATAAAAATACAATTACAAATAAAAAAACATTGTGTGCAAAAAATTATTCGTCAAGCGTCTAACCAAGAATTTTTTTTTACCAAATAAATTTTATTATATCTATGCCGCCAATTACCCTAATAGTAAATAAAAATAATGGTAAGAACTAAAAATGCATATGAAAATTGCTATAAGAAATTCGGAACGTGCAATAAAAATAATTTGTTACTATAAACTAAAGTATATATAGAGAAATGTTGTGCTTATAGACTATTAAATTATCAATATACTGTATACAAATGGCTGACACACATAGAGTTAATTTAATCTTCAATTTTATTCACTTGAGTTACTACATTAGTTTTATATCATTTCAGCTCTTTATCGTTTATTATCCGATGTACTACTTGGTATAATACTCATATTTAAAGACTAAAGTCAGATGATGCAAGAAAATAAGAACCCATCATCTCTCTCTCCAAAAACCTTAAATCGTCCTCTTTTGATCTTTAATTTTTGTTCTTGCATTCGTTCTAATTCTAAATGGTGATCCTACATTCGTGTTATCATTCTTGGGATCAGATTCGAGTGTTCATCCAATAAATTAGGATTGATGGGTTCATTTTGTTTGTCGGGGTTTCTTTTGGTTGTGTTGAGGGTTCCATTTTATCACTGTTGTTCTCGATTGTGCTTTCATTTAACAACCCTGGCCTTAATCCGTGATATAGCGGTTTTTAGGTTTCTTTGGGTTTTATTCACTGATTGAAGCTAGGGTTTCTTATGCTTCTTGTGTATTGCTACTGTGGTACGTACATGGTTTAGTATGGAAAAGGTTTTTTTGACAGTGAAAAGGAGAGGGAGTGGAAATTCTGTGAAGGAGAATGATCCGTCCATTGATGATGGTCCTGCTGTGGGTAATGGTGGTAATGTGTTGTCATCTTAAAATGAGAATGATGTTAGCATTAGTACTCATGAGGTTTTCTTGGATAGTGCTCCTTTAAAGACCACCGCAGATGGTATGTTTTCGAATGGTAAAGAGGGTGAAGCTGCTACTTCGACTGGTTTTGGAAACAAAGTCTCATTTGCTTCCATGTTTAAGGTGAACGCACCAAAGAAGTCAATTCAAATTATGGAGTTGAGGAATGATGAGCGTGTTGATTGTGGTGATGTTGCTATCGCATGGTAAGCGGTAGAGGAGGTTAGTACACATTTTGCTAATACCATATATGGGTACTTTATTGGTAAGTGTCTTGCGTTTTCCATTGGTGATTATTATGTTAAAAATACTTGGGCTAAGTTCGGTTCGGAACGTGTTCTGCTTAGAAATGGTTTTTTCTTTTTCTAATTCGTTAATAACTCGGGTATGGAACAAATTCTAGAAAATGGTATGTGGCTTATTAGGTCAGTTCCTATCGTCTTAAATTTTTAGACACCTAATACGGTTTTAAAAAAAGAGGAAATTACCACGGCTCCGGTTTGGGTCAAACCACATAACGTGCCTATTGTTGCGTTTTTAGAAGTTGGTCTTAGTTTTGTTACTACTAATTTAGGATGCCGCATAATGTTAGATGCCTACACTAGTTCAATGTACCTTAACTCTTGGGGTCGTAATACTTATGCTCGTGCTCTTATTGAGGTTTCATCCAAATCAGCTCTATTGGACACTTGGTTGTGGCTATACCATTGCCTAACGGGTTGGGAGACTCTATGGAAACTATTGAAGTAGAATATGAATGGAAACCTCCTAGATGTGATACATGTAAGTGTTTGATCATTGAGATGAGCAATGTCCTATTCGGGTTAAGGATTCTATTCCTTCTTAGGTTATAGAGGATGGTTTGGTCAAGGTTACTCATAAGAATGAGAAAAGGAAGCAACCATCTAAGCCACGACATATAAATGGGGTTCATTTGAATAAACCTAAAACAAATTACTTCTATCGTACTATTGGTAAAATGAATAATAACCGAGAGAAACCTAATACATCGACTCCTGTGGATACTAATGAGGCTTCTTCAACTTAGTCTAAGGATGCAAATCAGGCATCTACATCGAATGGTAAATAGGCTACCATGAGTAATGTTGGTTTAAGTGTTCAAGCTACTAATAATATATCCTCTAAGAACCCTTTGATGTTTTAAAGGACCAAGATGATGTGGTTGAATTCGATACCACAATTGTGAAAAAAAAAATTAAACCAAATTTTATTGGGATCCTAGGGGTGACATAGGAAGTTTAAAAGTGGATACTAGAAGTGACACAGATGAAGTTTAAAACTTAATCGATGATACAAGGAAAAAGGTGAGGGCGCCTCCTAGGGAGACCGGTATTTGGTCGAGTAAGAATGAGGACTTTGACCTCCTCATGAAGGAAGATGGGAAGAGTATTTTGCATGATATATACGAGATTGATGATGATGCTGATATTGAGAATTTTTATGACGAAATGACTACTTCTAATGTAGCAGTTGGATAGTTTTGGTGTTCTAGTTTGTGTATATAGTTAGTGTGGTTGTTTTGTGGAATGTCATATATGATCTAGTTGTTGTTCAAGAGGTTGCTTGATGTTAATGTGGTATTTCAGCCACATTCCATTGTACTTAACTATTGTTTGGTGTAATATATTTTACCGAGAAACCCTATACCAAAAAAAAGTCAGATTATGTGGCTAAAATGTATTTATGTGGCAAGGTATATGATAAATTAGAAGTTAAACCTCCATTAATCATCATATAATTATGCTATTATATTCTTGTGTAATTGTTCAATACAACCCTATAATGAATTTATCCTGCTTGATTCTTTTTTGGATCGTCTAGGGTTTATCTGGTTTTTAGGGTTTGTGTTTTCGTTTATGTAATTGTTGTTGGTTTGTGTGGAATGTTTTCACTGAGATTATTTGATCATCAAAGTATTTAAGCAATCCTTAATCGTTTCTCTTTCGTATTTGTTGGTCATTAGCGTAATTAACGATTTTTAGGGTTTGTGCCAATTGTTTTTTTATTCTTCTACTTTTTATGATGTGATTTTGGTATTGCATATGTGTTGGTCATTAAGTGCAACTATTTGAATGTATGTATGCAAAAAGGGTTTTTTGGTTCCCGTGGGAGAAGAGGAAATCATAAGAAAAACGATGGTAAATATGTTGAAACTGATTCGAATGTTAATTTTATAGATTTAAGCGACAACATATCTTTTCCAAAGCTGAGTGACTTGACTGCAACTATGAGCAATGCTCATGGTAGGATACGTGGGGCTGATGGACAATTGTTACAACCACAACGAATGACCAAACTGGATTCACCTTTGGCTACGGCTATTGTAGATGATCCTAGTATGAAGGATGGTACTGATAATGTGGGGATGACTTCTGGAACAAGTCTTGATGGTGCTAGAACATCTAATGTTACTGCTGATGTTATTGCTGATCAAACAAATAGTTCTCCAAAGGATTCTAGAAGTGAGAATGTCCCTAATACACATAGAAATGTAACTAATAGTGATGTACCCATGAGGAAAGGTGGGGCTAATGGGGGACCAGAGTGTACCAAACGTGAAGGTGAACGGTGAACACTATTGAAATTTTGCGAAATAAGGTAATATTAGATATTTGGACTCGGATAAACCTGTTAATGCAAAGGCTGAATTTAAAATTCCTAAGGTTTCTATTTTGGATGTCAATTCGATGTTTGGGTTTAGCTTGTATGGTTACTTCATTGGTAAAACAGTAGAATTTCTGGTTGTTGAGTACTATGTTAAGAATGCATGGAAGAAGTTTGGCGTAGTTCGAGTAAAGATTAACTAAAATGGCTTTTTTTATTCAAGTTTGCTTCAATTGAGGGTATGAACAGGGTATTGAAATTTGATAAACAAATATGCATGTGGGCTCAACAAAGCTTAATCAAATACATTAACATTTAACAAACGATTAAGATTCAAAGAACGATTAGGATTTTAGCAATCTGATAGCAAGTAAGGTTAGGGTTTTCTACGCCATCGTTCGCTAAAGGGAGAGAGAAAAATAAATTTGATACTTTTAGTTATATATTTCATTTCGAAATCAACAACTTGTTTTTGTTCTTCTTAAATCTGCTCTGCATGTGTTTCTGATTCCTCAATCTAGTTTGTCTTTTATGCTCTACGTTTGGCTGTTTCTCATCTGGATCTTGTTATGAATCTCGTTTCGTCTTATTTATTTTAGTTTAATTTTAAGTCTTGTTATCATACTCTTATTGTATCTTGATCTAGAATGATGAGTTTCGAGAGGATGTTAGTTGAATAAAGCCCAAAGCATATTTTGCTTAGGCTAGTTAGTTTAGTCCATTTACGAGTTAAAGTTTCGTCTGTTTATCTTATATTTATTCTCTTGTCATTTTGATAGTTTAATGAAACTGATAATACATTTTTTTAGTTCCCTATTGTTACATCCCTCAAATGTCAACAATGATTATCCTTATATCTTTTTTGGATTAATTGAAAACCAGTCTTCGATGTCATTTTAAAATGATAGTTGTTCAAAAGATTGACTAATGTTATTTAAACCATGTGCTTAAAAAATATTCAAATATGGTATGGAAAAAGAGTATCTTACACTAACATTCCAACACCAATAAAATTGTCATCTCCAATCATATATTGTATATAATTTTGCCGGTACATGCACCGAGTTTTGACAGAAAACATTAAATATGTATTAATACTAAATATAGTAAGTTGAAAGGTGCATATTATTATATTGAACATAATTATGGTAAGTTTTTTAAGTGTAATTGTTCTAGCAAATGTGCTAAAAGGTTAATTTTAGATGATTTACACTAACTGAACTAATATTAGTTATCAATGGACCTCCTAGTAAAGTGTTTCTAATTCACAAAAATAAGACTACCATTTTGAAGTAAACAAAATTCATATTAGAGGTCATATGGTAGTTTTATTATATCATAATTTTGTTATCTAATAACAAACGACGTAACTTAGCCAAAATGATAGTACTTGGACTAAGAAACAATCTCTTCGTACACAATTAGCCACATTTAATTCATAATATTTGTTATGAATTAAACTATTATGCTTATTATTAGTTTTTAAAAATAAAGACTATAAAAAGAAGATATTATCTATATATGTATATAGTTTTTTAGTTCTTTTTAGATAATGATTATGTATAGTCTGAATGCGACTTACTAATATAATTACTTCTATTAGAAAGATTTAGTTTTTGTCAAAAAATTATTTTCCCAATTAGCTCTAAAATGACATTTTAGTTTATCATTAAAGAGATTAAAGTCATTTAATTTAACTTAAATGTAAGTATGTAAAAAAATTTAATAATATCTAAAAGGTTTATTCACACTCCATTACACTTAATTTTGGAGGGATAAAAATACAATTACAACTAAAAAACATTTTGCGCAAAAAATTGTTCGTCAAGCGTATAACAAAGAAATTGTTTTTACCAAATAAATTTTATTATATCTATGCCGCCAATTACGCTAATAGTTAATAAAAAGAATGGTAAGAGCTAAAAATGCATATGAAAATTGTTATAAGAAATTCGTAACGTGAAATAAAAATTATTTGTTACTATAAACTAAAGTATACATGGAGAACTGTTGTGCTTAAAGATTATTAAATTATGAATATACTGTATACAAATGGCTGACACACATAGAGTTAATTTAATCTTCAATTTTATTCACTTGAGTTACTACATTAGTTTTATATCATTTCAGCTCTTTATCGTTTATTATCCGATGTGTACTACTGAAGCTGTATAATACTCATATTTAAAGACTAAAGTCAGATGATGCAAGAAAATAAGAACCCATCATCTCTCTCTCCAAAAACCTTAAATCGTCCTCTTTTGATCTTTAATTTTTGTTCTTGCATTCGTTCTAATTCTAAATGGTGATCCTACATTCGTGTTATCATTCTTGGGATCAGATTCGAGTGTTCATCCAATAAATTAGGATTGATGGGTTCATTTTGTTTGTCGGGGTTTCTTTTGGTTGTGTTGAGGGTTCCATTTTATCACTGCTGTTCTCGATTGTGCTTTCATTTAACAAGTATGGTCTTAATCCGTGATATAGCGGTTTTTAGATTTCTTTGGGTTTTATTCACCGATTGAAGCTAGGGTTTCTTATGCTTCTTGTGTATTGCTACTGTGGTACGTACATGATTTAGTATGGAAAAGGTTTTTTTGACAGTGAAAAGGAGAGGGAGTGGAAATTCTGTGAAGGAGAATGATCCGTCCATTGATGATGGTCCTGCTATGGGTAACGGTGGTAATGCGTTGTCGTCTTCACATGAGAATGATGTTAGCTTTAGTACTCATGAGGTTGTCTTGGATAGTGCTCCTTCAAAGACCACCACAAATGGTATGTTGCCGAATGGTAAAGAGGGTGACGCTGCTACATCGACTAGTTTTGGAAACAAAGTCTCATTTGCCTCCATGTTTAAGGTGAACGCACCAAAGAAGTCAATTCAAATTATGGAGTTGAGGAATGATGAGCGTGTGGATTGTGATGAGTTGCTATTGCATGGTAAGCGGTAGAGAAGGTTAGTACACGTTTTGCTAATACCATATATGGGTACTTTATTGGTAATCGTCTTGCGTTTTCCATTGGTGAAAATTATGTTAAAAAAACTTGGGCTAAGTTCGTTTCGGAACGTGTTCTGCTTAGAAATGGTTTTTTCTTTTTCTAATTCGCTAGTAAGTCGGGTATGGAACAAATTCTAGAAAATGGTATGTGGCTTATTAGGTCAGTTCCTATTTTCTTAAATTTTTGGACACCTAATATAGTTTAAAAAAAAAGGAAATTACCATGGCTCCGGTTTGGGTTAAACCACATAACGTGCCTATTGTTGCGTTTTCAGAAGTTGGTCTTAGTTTGATTACTACTAATTTGGGACGCCGCATAATGTTAGATGCCTACACTAGTTCAATGTACTTTAACTCTTGGGGTTGTAATACTTATGCTCTTGCTCTTATTGAGGTTTCATCCAAATCAGCTCTATTGGACACTTTGTTGTGGCTATACCATTGCCTAACGGGTTGGGACACTCTATGGAAACTATTGAAGTAGAATATGAATGGAAACCTCCTCGATGTGATACATGTAAGATGTTCGATCATAGAGATGAGCAATGTCCTATTCGGGTTAAGGTTTCTACTCTTTCTCAGGTTATGGATGATGGTTTTGTCAAGGTTACTCATAAGAATGAGAAAGGGAAGCAACCATCTAAGCCACGACATATAAATGGGATTCATTTGAATAAACCTAAAACAAATTACTTCCATCGTACTATTGGTAAAACGAACAATATTCAAGAGAAACCTAATACATCAATTTCTGTGGACACTAATGAGGCTTCTTCAACTCAGTCTAAGGATGCAAATCATGCATCTACATCATATGGTAAACAGGCTACCATGAGAAATGTTGGTTTAAGTGTTCAAGCTACTAATAATATATCCTCTAAGAACCCTTTGATGTTTTAAAGGACCAAGATGATGTGGTTGAATTCGATACCTTAATTGTGAAAAAAATGAAACAAACTTGTATTGAGACCCTAGGGGTGACATAGGAAGTTTAAAAGTGGATACTAGAAGTGACACGTATGAAGTTTAAAACTTAATCAATGATACAAGGAAAAAGGTGAGGGTACATCCTAGGAAGACCGGTATTTGGTCGAGTAAGAATGAGGACTTTGACCTCCTCACGAAAGAAGATGGGATGAGTATTTTGCATGATATACACGAGATTGATGATGATGCTGATATTGAGAATGTTTATGATGCAATGACTACTTCTAATGTAGCAGTTGGATAGTTTTGGTGTTCTAGTTTGTGTATATAGTTAGTGTGGTTCTTTTGTGGAATGTCATAAATGATATAGTTGTTGTTCAAGAGGTTGCTTGAAGTTAATGTGATATTTCAGCCACATTCCATTGTACTTAACTATTTTTTGGTGTAATATATTTTACCGAGAAACCCTATACCAAAAAAAGAGTCAGATGATGTGGCTAAAATGTATTTATGTGGCAAGGTATAAGATAAATTAGAAGTTAAACCTCCATTAATCATCATATAATTACGCTATTGTATTCTTGTATAATTGTTCAATACAATTGTTTGGATTTAGAAAATCGGGTTGTTAAAGAGTCGGTTACCTCAAGTATATGTATTCATTAGAAAGCTCGTAGTCGTAGTTATGTAATTTCAATAAGTAGTTTGAAAAGTAACACCGTGGAGGACGGACCCACTGTATGCCTGATCCACAGCCCGTAGGAGGCGTGTCTTGTAAGAAACTATAAGTACCCTCTACCTCCCAAGGTAGAGGGTTGGAGATTTCAATATCATTTTTCTCTTTGTCTCACTAAGTTCCCAAAACTCTCTACTCTCTCTCTCTCTAAACCTCATTCTATACGCCCCTTATTATTGATGTGTTATGTGTTTATGAAATCCAATATGTTACAAATGGTATCAAGAGCCATGGTTTGATCATTCATCTTTCATGTTCTTGGATTCCTAGTGGTTTTCATAAGGTTTTTGGGTTTGAATGAGTTTAGAGTAGTTTGCATTATTTGGATCATTTCTAGTGTTAAAGTTTGGATTTGGATAGTACTTTTGTGTTTAGAATCCGTATATGTGTTTAGGTTTTGATTTGGAAGGCTTGAATCATCGTGGTTGGATTGTTTTTGGATTGAAAAGTGGTGTTTTATAAAGTTTCATTAGCGATTTGTTTCGGATATGTTTTCTTGTATGCGATTTGTCCCAGTTTATCGATTTGTCTCTCAAGAGATTGCTTATTGAAGCGATTTGTCTGGCGATTTGTATACTATGCGATTTGTCTATTGAGACAAAGCGACAAAAGGACAAATAGTGGGTGTACTTGTTATGCTGGCGATTTGTGCATTTGAGCGATTTATGTTTGGCGATTTGTGCTGTTTGAATGATTTATGCCGCTTGGCGATTTGTGCATTTGTGCGATTTGTCAAGGGTGCGACTTGTCAAGTGTACGATTTGTCTGTTGAGACTTATTGTTTCTTAGTGGTACGGTTTACGGTTTTCTCTTGATTTAGTAAAATCCCGTGAAAGAATCTATTTCCTGGTTTAATCAAAGAGTTGTGAAATCCCATTGAATCTGTAATCGTGTCTACAATCACCTCTTCCGTTGCTGATGTCTACACTCGTCCTCCCAAGCTGGATAGAATCGACTATGACTTTTGGGCTCAAAGAATCAGACTGTATTTCTTAAGAAAAGGAAATAGGGTTAACATACTTAAGTAAATTGATGAAGGACCTTATCAAGTTGAGACTACCAGAGATATTCTTGAAACTGCTGCTGATGGTTCAGTGATACTAGGATTGGATAGACCAAAGACGTATGATGAACTTACTAATAAGGAGAAAAAGAGATACGATGCTGACATCAGGGCTTCAAACATCATACTTATGGGTTTACCTAAGGACATTTACAAGCTGATCAATCACAACAGAAGCTAAGGCGTATGGGACAATGTTAATATGCTTCTCTCTGGTTCTAAATTGACTAAAGAAGATAGGGAGTCTCAGTTGTATGATGACTTTGAGAACTTTAAGATGAATCCAGGGGAAAGTGTCACTAAATATCATGTAAGATTCCACAAGCTTGTGAATGATATGAGGAATATCAAAATGACAATGCCAAATATTCAGCTCAATTCAAAGTTTGTGAACAACATGAATCCCGAATGGCACAAATTTGTCACTGCATTCAAGCTAAACAAAGGTTTGAGGAACACCAATTATGAACAATTGTATGCATATTTGCTCCAAAATGAGAAACATGTTGTGTTTGAACGGATGATCCTTGAAAAGTTCAACAACAATGCTAGAAATGCAAGCTCCTCAAATGATTCAACTGCATTCTACACTAATGTAGGAATAACTACCAAAGCATCTCAAGTAATTCCTACTGGAAATGGTAATCACAAACTCATTCCAGATCCAGGGATTAAGCCTCCAGATTCAGACACTTTCATGGAACAACTTGTCAATCAATTGGCTCTAATGGTGAAGCAGAACTTGAACTTCACCCCACACACCATCACCTCAGAACTGCATCCAATCTTCAAAATCATGCTACAGTTAAAGACGGAAAGGTAGTGGTGCAAAATGTGCAAGGAAGACAGAATGCATACCTTCCACATAATGAGCAAGGAAATGTTGGTGCTGGATATG
>OU343222.1:281687930-281982769 GCA_910596185.1 Chrysanthemum makinoi
GAGCATGTTGAAGAATGACGTAGAGACACTGTAGCAGCGAAGCAGACCTGAGGCAGAATTTATGCAGACAACAACAACATACTATCACTTTCATCACAAAGAACAAAGATCAAAGAACAAAGTTAAAGATGACGTCAAAGCATAACTGTTCAAAGAAAACTATCTCTCTACACTGGGGAGATTGTTCGAATCAAGGCAATTCTTCTCACAAGAAAGAAGAATGTCAGAAGACGTCAAAGCTACTATTACATCTACGCCTTCACCGTTTTTCATCACCAACACTTGAGGGGGAGATTGTTGGAATCACTCCTAAACCTTAATCCAAGTGTTAGTTTCTCATATGTAATAGGTAGCTTATTATGGCCTTTATGTTTGTTTTAGGTCAAGCTTATGTAGAAGGTCCATAAGCTTAGGCCCATGTCCAATAAGGAAAAGGGAAGGAGTAGGAGTGTTGCCCTAGCTCCTTGCCTATAAATACTATGTAATAACCCTCACTTGAGGGTTGGTTGTTCAAGTTATTTCTTTCACATACATCTACGCGTAACCGTCCTTATTATCGTGTGTGTGTGTTTGTTTACTTGTTCAATCGCCTCTCTATCTTTCTATTAAGCTTGTGTGGTAAATCTAGTGACCTATCAAGAAGAATTGCTATTCCTTGCTGAGAGAAATGCCAGAAATTATGATGTTGATGTGGATGAACAGCCAGTGCAGGGTATGGGTCAGAACAATCCCAATGCATTTCAAGTTGCAGACTATGATGCATTTGATTCAGATGTTGATGATGAACCAACTGCCCATACCATCTTAATGGCTTATATCTCACCAATGGTCTCTCCAAAGGCTCCTTCATCACAAAAGGCCAATCCCTCCAAGGTGTCAATCATATCAGAGGTATTAAAAATATACGATGATGTTGATGTGCAAAAGATACACAACAAGGTACTATCAACTAAAATTATTGAATCAGATATTGAAAATATGGGTAATATCAATGTTGTCCCATATGATCAATATGTGAAACAAAATGAAAGTGAAATTGTACCAAGTGTTGCATCTTCTACAGTCAATGATGACTATATTTTTTATGAATACACTGCATGTGCCCCTGATGATTCTATAACATCTGAACTAAATGCCTATAAGGAACAAGTTGCTATATATGAACAATGTGCTAAGTTTGAATTAACTACCAGTGAGCAGGAGATGGATAACCAGATGCGTACAACTATCAGAAAAAGTAACTTTAGGGAAGAAATGTTAAAACAAGAGTTGGATTCCTTACTAGAAAAGCCTAACAAAACTGTTAAACAGAAACAAGAACTTCAAGAAAATGTAAAAGTGCTTAAACAGAAATTCAATGCTAAGGAATCAAAACTTTTAACTAAATTTTCCAACCTAAAAACTTTAAAGAACAAACTTGAAAATAAGTTGTACGTATAAGAGAACACCATTCAGACTGCTTACATGATCACTAAGCATAGAGTTCTAAGTGATAAGCACAGTGTTGCACTTGTAGATGAACCAAATCCTAAGGCTTGTATTAAAGCTAAAGCAGCTCAAAAGGTAATCTATGATGGAAATGGGATTCTTAAGCCTAGATAGAAACCTACTTGTGCTGAGTGCACTGAGGAAGATAAAAAATTAGAATAAGTCTCTAGAAAAAAATGGATGATAAACTTAAGAATCCCTTGTGCATAAAAGAAAATATCACCTTGAAAACACCAAATTATTATAAGGAAAACTGGATTGCTTTTAATAAGTTTAGACCTCAGACCCAACTGACCCCTAAACAAGTTTTCTGGAAGAAAGATATAGATAAGCAAAAAGCAGATAACTTTGTTGAAAAGAATTCCCCTTGTTGGAAATTGCCTCCTGCCACTGTGTATCCTCCAAATACACCAATGCATTTAGTACAAGTACTCTTGCTTTAGTACTAGGTTTACAAACAACCTTGAAGCTATAAACTCTTAAACCGATACACATTTTTCTCTATACCCTAAGGCCTCCTTTTACAAATTTAAGGAGTCCTTTACAAGATAACCATGAATATTCTAAATATGCACAATATACGTATAAGTCTAACCATATAAGATATCTTCTAAATATCTTTTATACTTATCATATTACACATTTTCTTATCAAAGCAGTACAAATACTTCACTTCCAGACACAGCAGTATGAACATCTTCAGCAACTTTAACTGGCAGTACAAATATTGCTCTGGCAGTACTAACGCCAGTTAGTACTGCTAGTGTAAACTGAAAGTGCTTGAGCACTACCAAGTGTTCATACTCTTAATACCCAACTGTTAATACAAATATCGTCATTAAACGTTATTTATATTTTATGATCTTTACCTAAGTTTTGTTAACGACAAAAGTAAATTTATTTTTATAAAGCTCAAAGCTTGTCAAGTTTAATAGATATTAAAACAAGCTTTTCAAATAATATCGTCATCACTCAAGCATTTGCATTGTGATTAATCATATTTTGATATGAATCTAAACCATAATGTATGTTAGTATTTTTAGTTCAATAATGTTTTGGTTTCTTAAAACAAAACATTACATATGTATATACATTTTAACATATTTCTAAAAATAGAAAAACAAACACATGACATCATGTAGTGCATCATTGAAATCCTTAGAAGATTTCACTAGATACTTTGTGTAGATTTAGACTCTACATATCTTACACAATCTTGGATAGATATGGTTCACTTTGGTAAGATTTTGGTGATCTTGCTGTCAGACCCCGGCGACACCAAAAATTAACACGGGTGGAACCCTTTTGAGGGGTCCGTGGTCCGTGGTGCCTGCTGAGCATTTTGGCTATAAATAGCAAAGCCAAACCAAGTTGTTTTTCATCCCTTTCCATTATATTCTCATACATTCCTTCTCTCTAACATTTCTAACTCAGTTTCATATCATATTAGTGATCTCTTTTGTAGCAAAGAAGATCAAGGCACATTCAAGCTTCAACAAGAAGTTGGAAGTCTTGTTTGTTTGTTGTTGTATGATCTTGTGTTGATTCATACATCATTGTTGTACCAAACCATCATAATCTTATGAGTGTGAGTGGTTAGTGTTTTAGTCCTTAAAATACATTGTGTGTGGGAGTGGTTGTACCCTTGAAAAGAACTCGACATCTAGCTTAATGTCGGAAATAGTGTGTAAGCGAAGTGTAAAGGTTTCTCCGCCGGTGAAAGGAGCTTCTTGACTAGTGAAGTTAAACTCTCGAGTGTGAGACTCGGGGAGTGGAGTAGGGCAAGGAAAAAGAGTCCTTGTAGACCGAACCACTATAAACAACTTATCTAAGATCAATATCAATATCAATTGTTGATTACTATTCACTAACATATTTAAGATCAATATCAATTGATCTTTCAATAAGTTTCAACACAAAGTTTTTAATCGGTAAACTATTCAACCCTCCTTCTAGTTTTCCACACCAACAATTGTTCATCAGGTGAAACAGTGTAAACATATTCAAAACCTTTCGGCCTTTATGGCTTGATTAGCTAAATGACTCTATCTGTGCTTGTAAAACTTGTTTGTAATATGTTTCTTCTTCTAGCTTCTTGCTAGTTCAGTAAAAGCTCCCTTAAAAAAATAGGGATGTGAATTAGAAAAGTATGAGTTATATATTTGTCAAGTTTAGTACCAAAGTTAATGGCAAGAAGCTTAAAAGGCCTATAATTATGATTATCAAAATTCTTATTTCATGCTTGCATCATCAAAAAGCCAAAGCTAACCTTGTTACATTGCCTTAAACTTCTTTTTATTGCGTATTTTTTTGTACAAGTTATCAAGTTAATGGGATAAAGTTTAATGTATCTAGATTCATGCTTATATCAGCCGACTCATGTGTGCGTCTCTGGGACATAAGACCTCCAAGTAGTCAGCCTATGCAGGTTTCATTTTCTTTCCATATAGTAACATAGAAATAATCAGAATTTTAAATTGGCATGTGCTGAAATTTATAATTGATTTGCAGATCTTTGACACCTTAAGGACCGTGTCACGTCTGTATATCTAAGAGGAACAAAAATTTGCGCAGGAAGTCTCAACGAAACTGTACAAACATTTGACCTTCGAAATAAGAGCACTAGGTGTTACGACAAGCCTTAGGCTCTTTGTCGTGCCACCTCAGCGCCACATCAGCATCCCATTTTCCACAACTAACCACAACAAACCCCCTCCTCACTCATAACAAACCTCAACCTCTTCATTTGGGGCCCATCACTACATTTTATTTTTTTTATTCAATTTTCATTTCCAAATAATAAACTAAATTCATTTCATTCAAATTAAAAATACAATACATAACACAATAAGTATGTAAGAATGATCTACATCATCAATATATTCTCCCTTTCCCAATTAATACTCTTTATAAAGATAGACTTTTATAACGGATTACAATAAGATGGCAGTTGGGGTCACCTGTGAAGTGTATCTCTATGGGAAATAAGGATACATGTGTATTAGCAAGTCTGGGTTATACTTTTCAGCTTTTGCACGTGTAAAACCCCTTATTTTTACCCTCTTTTATCTAGTTAACTATAAATATAACTGTGTACTGATTTTCCTTTTACTTTGCAGGAAAATTGAGTTTATTAGAGCAATAGCAACATACTCAGGTCATACGTGTGAGGTAAGAACAGGGTGTTGATATGGAATTGGTTCTTTCGGTAGAAGTGAAAAAATAGGCGGGTAGGATCACGAGTCGAAATAGGTATTTTTTATGGAACATGTTGGTATTTTTTATGGAACATGTTGAACCATGTTAAGTTGGGTTGACACGCGAGACTCCATATTGTTTTTGTACAGATAATCAAGTTTTCAAGTATAATTAGAAAACTAATACCACAAAGTATCTTAGTAATAATCTAATTTCTTATATCTAAAAAAGTTAGAGTTTTTTTTTACATGAAGATACAAATCGGGTAACCATGAGCCTGTTTGCCTCTATTGAAACTAATGATAATTCATATCACTATTGGCAAGATCATTTTATGTGATCTAAAACTAATTTGTTTACTTTTTGAGATTCTTGATTGTAACTACCTTTTGGTTTTTGTTGACCAGTCATATAAGTTAGGTTGCTGTTTTACAAACAATACTACCCATGTAGTTGAGGGTTCAGAAGATGGTCGTATTCTCATCTGGCATTTGGTGACCGAAGACGTGGTTTGACACCTTGATGCTCATTCCGCAAAGGTAAGCTTCTCTTGTCTTCTACTTATGCCATATTGCACGCAATTCATTAAAACATAGTTTTTGATGTATAGAATGGTTTGCTAATGACCAAACTATATGCAATCTCCCATCTTTTATGAGAGTGTTTTGTGAGTTGAGGGATTTAGCTGTTGAGTTTGGCAAGTGTGTTGTCTGCGTGTTCTCAGGTGGGTGCTCTTGGTTTGGGTCGTTGGATTCATGAGTATATTGGTTCCAATGGCTTAGATGTGAATAGTACGGTCGCTACTTCGTTGATTAACTTTGTTTTGGAGCTATTATAGTGGTTAGATGATCTATACACTAGTTGTATCGATAAGCTGTTAAAATGTGTAAATTGAGTTATTTCGCATGTGCGTTATGTTGCTAGCATGTTCTTCCTAATTCAAGATTTATATAAGGCACTAATACACCAATTTTTTATTTTATTTTATTTTTTTTTTTTTGTAAATGCATGTTACAGAGACATAAATGGTCTTTCCTAGTTCCAGTTACATAGACCAATTTTTCCAATTACAAAGTCCAATTTTCTAGTTGTAAATGCAGGTTACATAGACCAATTTTTTTTTGTAAATGCTAGGCTTGGGTAACTGTATAGAGTTCTTTTCAGTTACCATATTTCGTACATTTGAGATTTGAGATTGTTTTGGGATTCAGATTGTTTTAGAGATTAATGTGTTTGAATTTAACTTGAAAAATGTAGTTTTTATTTATGTAATAAATTTTTTGTTTTGTTGAGAAATGCAGTCTACACATTTGAGAATGCAATTTGTATTTCTGTCAGAAATGCAATATGTATCTGTAATTGCAAAGTCAGCTTTTGCTGACTGAAATTGGCAATAAATTTGTGTTATTTTAGTGATTTTGTAGAATGGTGGTGTACCTTTTAGTGACTAATAAATTTCAGACACTAAATTTTTTGAACTTTTGCTTTATTAAAATTTTAGTGAAAAAAAAACTTTTAGTGATCCTTTTGTTACTTACTCTTTTTTCGATAGTGCGAGTTGAGAAATTAACATTTATTAGATTGTTTTCTTATCTTTTGCCCACACTTTTTTTCGTGAGCAAATATCATTTATTTTGTAGTGTTGGTTCAAGTAAAACATTGCCGAAGAAGAAATTGAAGCGAAAGTTATGACTTGGAAACTAAAAAATGGTGACAAAGATTTCCTGATGCAGCAACAAGATGAGGGTGATGGTGACAATCATGTTGAATCCATCCCATAAGGCTGATGCTAATGGTGACCGTAAGTATTATGGTCACCTCATGATGTTGGGATATGAAAGTACTGAAGATTGATAAAGTACTGTAAGCTGCAAAGTACTGGAAAAAGTCAAAGAGTCAAAGTACTGCTAAAGATAAAGTCAAAGTACTGCACAACAAAGTCAAAGTACTGCAAGAACAAAGAGCTGTTATATTCGTTTATGGAAAGTATTGTAACTCTAGAATATTCTGTATTAGATTACTTGTCGTACAAGGATACAATTTGTAAACCGACTAGGATATCCTTGAGCCTATAAAAGGACTCCTAGATTGGCATTAGACGTACGAGTCTATGAGTTTTAGAGTTTACAAATTCACAAGTTATTTAGAGTTTTAGAGAGAAGTTTGATAATCTTAGAGTTGTTTAGAGTATCTGCATAATAAGCAGATTTAGAGTTAATAATAAAAGTTATTCTTCTTAGCATTGTTAAGTAAATTCCACGTACTTGATAAAGATTGCTCAGTGTTTCTTTGTTAATAACTTAGGATTTATCCGAGGTTGTTAAACCTTAACAAGCTAGTTAAGTTAGTTTGATTAAAGTATATCGATCCAACAAGTGGTATCAGAGCTTGTGTGGAAACTCTGACTAGGAAGAAACCCTACTACAACAATATTCAAGATGTCGATTGAAGCTGTTCCACCACCCTCAATCACCTCACTCAGAATTCCAATTATCAAGAAGGGAGAATATGATCTCTGGTGCATGAAGATGAGGCAGTATATTGCCATTACAGACCATGCTCTACAAAATGTAATTGTTAATGGCAATGAAGTAGTTCCAGAACCCATTGATGTTCCTGGACAACCCAAAGCACCTAAACCAGTCTTACCAGCAGCAACCTTAAGGAATCAAGAGAAGGCACTAAACATTCTATTATCTGCCATTCCAGATGGTCATCTTCTCAAATTTCATGATGCTAAAGATGCTAAGCAGCTCTGGGCTGCTCTCAAGACCAGATTTGGAGGGAATGAAGCTTCTAAGAAGATGCACAGAAAATTGCTGAAGCAACAGTTTGAAACTTTCACAGTTGGTGAAAGAGAGAGTCTTGATGCTGCATATGATAGGTTTCAAAATCTCCTCAACATGTTGGAGTTATACAAGGCAGAAGTATTAGTTGAGGATGCTAATTTGAAGTTTCTAAGGAGTCTGCCATCTACATGGCATGTGATTGCTACAATGATCAGAGGACAACAAGGTTTGGATGTCATTGACTTTGATGATCTCTATCATCAACTGAAGGTGTATGAGCATGAGATGAGTGGTCAAACAAATTCCAAGTCTCACAGTATTGCTTTTCTATCATCTGAAAAGAAGGGCAGTACTTCCATCAAAAGTACTGCTTCTCCTCAAAGTACTGTTTCTCAAAGTACTGCTGTTTACACCCCCCCTGATATGCTCAGCTGGCCCCACCAACTACCACTATGCACTCAGATGAAGTTGTGTGCTCATTCTTTGCACAGCAAGCTAGTTTACCTGTCACTTATGAAGAAGATCTAGCACAGATTGAAGAAGATGCACTTGAAGAAATTGATATCAGGTGGCAAGTTGCTATGATCACTGCAAGGATCAAAAAGTATATGAAGAAGACAGGCAAAAGCATTGATTTCAAACCAAAACAGGGAATAACTTTTGACAAATCCAAAATTGAATGCTTCAATTGTCAAAAGACTGGTCACTTTGCAAGGGAGTGCAGGTTTGCTAAGTATCAAGCAAACAGGACATCTGAGAAGCCAAAACTTGAGCTCAAAGAAATTCCAATTACTGAAACAAAGGCTTTGGTTGCTCAAGAGAAGTTATCAGAAGTTGACTGGAGTGAAGAGTTTGATGATGAACCAGTGACTTACTGTATGGTAGTAGTGGAAGAAGTAGTTGAAGAATCAGTGGAAGCATGGACTGGAGCACCTTTGTTTGATGAGGAACCTGAACATGCTGCTTTGGAATCTGATGATGGCTTTGGAGGATTTGATTGGAGCAAGGAAAGTGAAGATGATCCTGTTCTTCTTGCAATGGTGGCTACTTCACCAAGTCAGTCTCCTATCTCTGAGGTATGCTCAAACTGTTATGATTTTTATCAAAAATTACTTAGCAGTTATGTGATTGAAAGAGATAATTGTGTTAGGGCTAGGTCTGAGGTAGCTGGTTATCAAATAACCTTAGAATCTATAGAAGCCAAAATCTTAGCACATGAAACTAATGAAGTAGCTTGGGCTGAAAAATATGAACAACATGATTACCAGTTAAAACTAAGTGAATGGAAATTAAACTGTAAAATTGCTGAAATTGAGAAACTGACTAAGGAAAGAGATGATTTGTTAGCTAAGTTTGCTGCTTGGGGTGAAGCTGGTCTGTCACATGTTACTTATGTTCAAAAACAGAAAAGAGCCTACCTTAAAACATGATTAGGTTTTGGAATGGATTTTAGTAACATAGATGAAAACCAACCTAGTGATCAGGATGAAGGTGATTTTGAGGATATAACCACTAGTGATGATGAATTCAATAATTATGTAGATACATCTAGTAATGAGGGTTCAATAAGTGACTCACCTCCTGAATATAAGAAAGACAATGGTTATCATGCTGTTCCCCATCCCACTGGCATTCATCAACCCCCTAGGCCTGATGTTTCTCGTTTTGGAGTAGACAGTCTAGAGTTTAGGAAAAAGCTTGTAGCTCAATCTAGGTCTAAAAAACCCAAAGAAGCTGTTGAAAACATTGTTCAAAGTCAAGCAGTACCTTCAAATCAAAGTACTGCTCCCCAAGCAGTACCTTCTGCAAAACCTTTTCAAAACAGTACTGCTAAACCTTTTTGGGATAACTTTGGTCAAAACAGGTTTAATCATTCACCAAGAAGGCAAAATAATTTTGGGCATAGACATAGAAGAAGTCACTTTGGAAGTATGGGTCAAAAACTGTGTTTTGTGTGCTTTAGTCCTACTCATTTAATCAAGGATTGTGAACATCACTCAGAATACATTGGCAAATTTCCAAAGAACAGGTCTGTCAACCAAAAACCTAGAGAGCACAAACCAGTTTTGAATAATTCAAATAGGGTCAATCACAGAAATTTCTCACCAGATCATAGATACCCACACCAGAGAAGACCTTTTTCAAAACCTTCAGTATCTCACAGTACTTTCCAAAGTACTGTTAATTCTGGACCAGTACTTTCTCAAAGTACTGCTCAGCCAAAACAAGGTACTGATCACACTATTTGGAATAGGAGTCCTAGGAGATCTCACTATCAACCTAGAAGGTATTACAATTCACATAGGGGATCTAGATCGCAGGAACCAAGTGTTAAAACAGAATGGGTTAAGAGGGAAAGTACTGTAGACGGACAAACAGTACTTTCAACCAAAAGTGAATCTGATGTTTTTGTGATACAAGAAAAAGCAAATGATCTTGTAAAAGAGAGTTGTGTTGAAAAACCAGAAAGTTTTGAAAATCCACATGCTAAAAATCAAAAGATAATTCTGGATCATGTTTTGAAAGATAGTAGAAATTCCATACTTGAAGAATTTAAGTATGTAACTCCACAAGGGGAACACAAGTCAGTAATGGCTTGGGTTGCTAAAAATCACTAACTCTTTTCTTTGTGTGCAGGGCAACCCAGAAGAGGAGCTTAAAGATCATCTAATTATGGATAGTGGTTGCTCTGGAAGTATGACAGGATACAAAGAGATCCTGTCTGATTTTTGAAATATTAGTGGAGGAAGAGTTGCATTTGGAAATGATCCCAATGGAGGAAAGATTACTGGAAAAGGAACTATCAAAGCAGGGCTTATAGATTTTGAGAATGTTAGATATGTGAAGGAGCTTAAGTTCAACCTATTATCAGTCTCTCAAATCTGTGATAAAAAGCATCCTGTATTATTCACTGACACAGAATGTCTCATCATTTCCTCTGACTTTAAGCCTGTTGATGATGACTTGGTAGTACTTAGAGTACCAAGAACAAATGATGTGTATAGTTTAGACATGAAGAGTCTACATTCTTATAGAAGAGCCACATGTTTGGTGGCTAAAGCAACATCTGAAGAGGCACATCAATGGCCTATAAGATTGTGCCATGTTAATTTCAAGAATATCAACAAACTGGTCAAAGGCAATCTAGTTAGAGGTTTACCTTCAAAGACTTACAAGAATGATCAATCATGCTTGGCATGCAAGAAGGGTAAACAACACAAAGCTTCCTGCAAGAAGCTTGAGGAGAGAACTATTAGAGAACCGTTGGAGCTGTTACATATGGATTTGTTTGGACCTGTTTCTGTGGCAAGTTTAAACAAGAAAAAGTACTGCTTAGTTGTAACAGATGATTGTAGTAGATTCAGTTGGGTATTTTTCTTGGGTTTTAAAGATGATACTTTTGATGCTATTCAGACTCTCATAATAGCCCTTGAAAACCAATTGAGACTCAAGGTTAGAGGTATTAGATGTGATAATGGGACTGAATTCAAGAACAAGCTTTTGGATGAATTTTGTGCAAACAAAGGCATAAAGAGGGAATTTAGTATTGCAAGAACACCACAGCAGAATGGTGTTGCAGAGAGGAAGAATAGGACTTTGATTGAAGCAGCAAGAACATTGCTAGCAGATTCCCATCTACCTATTCAATTCTGGGCAGAAGCTGTAAGTACTGCTTGCTATGTACTTAACATAGTCTCAGTCACCAAACCACAGATGAAGAAAACCTATGAATTGCTGATGGGCAATAAACCCAACATTCGTTTTATGAAGCCTTTTGGATGCCCTCTCACTATTTTAAGTACAATTGATAATCTGGGGAAGTTTGATGGCAAGTCAGAAGAAGGATACTTATTGGGTTATTGCACTAACAGTAAGGGCTTTAGAGTGTACAACAGAGTTACTAAGAAGGTTCAAGATTGTCTTCATGTTGAGTTTTTAGAAGATCAAGACAATGAGAAAGGTAAAGGACCTGATTGGATGTTTGATCTTGAGGTTTTAACTCCTTCCATGAACTATGTACCTGTTAGAGAAGAAAATCAACCTGTGCACAATGGAGAAGATTTACAATATGTTGTTCATGAAGTTCATATTAGACCTGATGCTGTCCCTGATGAAGATCCTGTTAGTCCAAAACAAAGTACTGATGTTCCAAAGAAAAGTACTATTGCTCCACAGCAAAGTACTGTTGCATCACAATCCTCATTGTCTGCTGAGGATCAATCTATTCAAGAAGAACTTAATCAGATGCTTCTTCAAGATGTTTTAGCACATTCTTACACTGATGAACAAAGGAGAGCTTATGAAGAGGCAAAGAAGAAGAACAAGACTGCCGAGTACTCTCACAGTACTTTGGACACTACTTTCGAACAAAGTACTGCTGCACCAGATGACAGTACTTTAGATGATTTGGATGATCCTACCATACCTGGATTAGAAGATATTGATTATGAACTTGAAGATGAAGGTATTTTCACAGATTCGAATGAAGATGTTGATGTTACTAATTTGGAGGATACTCATGGAGTTCCACAGTCTCCAAGCTTAAGAATTCATAAGAATCATCCTTCTGATCAAATCATTGGTCCTTCTACTTCTGGAGTGATGATTAGACACAGAGCTAAGACTTTTTCTACACCTCACAATGCTTTACTTAGCTTTGTGTATAAACAAAACAGGCTAAATCATAAGGACCATCAAACCTGCCTATTTACTTGTTTTATCTCTCAAGAGGAACCTAAGAATATTGCTCAAGCTTTGACTAAAGAAAGCTGGGTTGAAGCTATGCAGTAAGAACTTCTTCAATTTAAACTTCAAAAAGTTTAGGTTTTATGTGATCTTCCAGATGGGAAGAGAGTTATTGGAACCAGATGGGTTTTTAGAGTCAAAAGAGATGAAAGAGGTAATGTTATCAAGAATAAGGCAAGGTTAGTTGCACAAGGCTACAGACAAGAAGAAGGAGTAGATTATGATGAAGTGTTTGCTCCTGTAGCAAGGATTGAAGCTATTAGAATATTTCTTGCTTTTGCTTCTTATATGGGATTTCAGGTGTATCAGATGGATGCCAAGAGTGCCTTTTTATATGGCAAGATTATAGAGGAAGTTTATGTCAAACAACCTCCTAGTTTTGAAGATCCTAAACACCCAAACAAAGTCTACAAGGTGGTTAAGGCTCTTTATGGCCTTCATCAGGCACCAAGAGCTTGGTATGAGAGACTCTCTACATTCTTATTGCAACATGGATACAAAAGGGGAACTATTGACAAGAATTTGTTTATCAAGAGAGACAAGAAAGATATCATGTTAGTTCAAGTCTATGTTGATGATATCATCTTTGGGGCTACCAAACAGTCCATGGTTAAGGAGTTTGAGCAGCTGATGCAGAAGGAATTTCAAATGAGTTCAATGGGAGAGTTAACTTTCTTTTTGGGACTTCAAGTTAAGCAGTCAAAGGAAGGTATTTTTATCAGTCAAGACAAGTATGTTACAGACATAATTAAGAAATTCAATTTTGATGATATGAAGACTGTTACTACACCTATTAAATCTATCAATTCATTGGGCAAAGATGAAGATGGACAACCTGTTGAAGTCAAGTTATACATATCAATGATTGGCTCTCTTATGTATCTTACTGCATCAAGGCCTGATATCATGTTTGAAGTTTGTTTATGTGCAAGATATAAAGTCTCACCAAAGATTTCTCACATGAATGCAGTGAAGAGAATCTTCTGTTATTTGAAGCAACAACCAAAGTTGGGGTTGTGGTATCCAAAAGAGTCACCTTTTCACTTGAAAGCTTTTTTAGATAGTGATTATGCAGGTGATAACTATGATAGAAGATCAACCACTAGAGGATGCCAATATCTTGGAAGAAGGTTAGTCTCCTGGCAATGTAAGAAACAAACAATTGCAACAACATCCTCTACTAAAGCTGAATATGTAGCTGCTGCAAGCTGTTGTGGACAAGTTTTATGGATGCAGAATCAACTCTTGGACTATGGATTCAATTTCAAGAATACTCCTATCAACATTGATAATGAGAGTACCATTTGTATTGTGAAGAATCCAGTTTATCATTCCAAGACCAAGCACATACAGATTAGGCATCACTTTATCAGAGATTGCTATGAGCACAGGCTCATTAATGTGGTTAAGGTTCACACAGATGATAATGTAGCTGACTTACTCACCAAAGGCTTTGATGTTTCAAGATTCAATCACTTGGTGGTGAGCATTGGCATTATTAACTACTGAGCTACATTTAAGGGGAGGACTATTTAATATTAGTATAGTCCTGTGCATTGCTTGAGGGGAGGATATTTATGTATACTTGGTTTATCCTAAAGAATTTGGAAAAGTAATGTTTTTGATGAAAGTACTGCTTGGAAAGTACTGCTTGGGAAAGTACTGCATACGTGGAAAGTACTGTTTGTCTTATTAAAGTACCGTTCCAACGGTTATATTGAGGGATAATTAATGCTAACGGTAACTTTGTTATTTTGGGCTGTGATTTTTTAAATCTCACCTATAAATAACTACTTTCCGATTTTCCCTCTTATATTGATACTTTAGAATCTTTTCCATATTTCTCTCATCATCTCTATATTATTCGATTACAACTCTTATTGTGCTTACATAATCAACAATGGCAAATCGTCCTACTGTTTCAAAGCATAATATGGTAGCTAATTTGGAAAAGACTGAGGCGAATGTGGTTTTTCATGATATGATTGATTATCTTACTGGGTCGCCAATCAGTTATGCTCTTTTAGTGGAGCCGAATATAATTGCACCTTGGATTCAAGAATTTTGGGCTAATGCTAGGGATAACATGGAGAATGATGAATATTATGTTCGATCAACAGTTGCTGGAAGAATTGTGGCGAATACAGAAGCCTATATTCGAGATGATTTATTATTTGGTGATGAAGAAGGGGCTATTCGTTTCGACAACCAACTGATTTGGGATACATTTAGGGATCTTGGTTATGAAGGGTCCTTAACAGAACAAACATTCAAGAAACCCTTATTTTGTCCTCATTGGAAATTTTTGGTTCATGTGTTGCTCCATTGCATAAGTGCTAAGAGTACCTCTTGGGAGCAGTTTGGGTCAAATATAGCATCTACTATAGTTGGGTTAGCTACAAATCGGGTTTTTAACTTCTCACAGCTAATACTGGATGGAATGCTCTCATATATCTCACATGGATCTAGATGGCTAATGTACCCACGGTTTATAAAGGTTTTCTTGAACAAGAACCTTGCTGATGTGCCAAAGCCTATAGACTTACTGCCTGTTATTGTCCAACAATCAAAGATTTTTACCTTTATGCAAGAAGGAGTGCTTTATTCAGAGGTCAAGATACTCCATTAACTCCTTCTATGATGGAAATTGTTGAAGCTGTTCGAGCTGATGCTGGAGAAGATGACGATAGTGGAGGTACTGCACCTACAAGTACTGCATCTGCAAGTACTGCTTCTCAACATACTGCATCTCAAAGTGCTGCTTCACACAGTACTGCTTCACAAAGTACTGATCATGAACATATTGAAGTTCCACCACCTCCATCTCCACAAGCATCTCCACAACCATCTCCACAGGTATCTCCACATGCAGAACCTTTGTCATCTGGAGGAGATGAACCAACTATGGAGCCTGATGGTCAAATTCTCAACAATTATGCTTTAACAAGGGAATTGACACGGTTGAAGAAATCATTTGAAGATAAGGCTACAGAAATTAAGAGGTTGAAGGTCAAGTATAGAAGGTTAAAGAATTATGTTGCACCTTTTATTACACGATATCGCTTATGGGTTAAGGAAGAAAACAAGCGCCGAAGGAAATTTAAGAAGACAAAAAAAGGCAAACAGGTTCATAAACCATCTTCTGTCAACTTGGGGAGGAATTTAGAAGAAGAGAATTTGAAAGAAGATGTTGATAAGGAGAATGAACCTGAAAGTACTGAAGCACATGAAAAGACTGAAGAACAGAATATTCAAGATACTGAAGAGCAAGTTCAAGTTCCAGTTCAAAGTACTGAAAATCAAGGTACTAAAGATCAAAGTACTGCTTTTCAACAACAAGGATCCTACAGGCAAGCATTGTTAACACCAAGGTTGTTGGACTTTGAAGAGGAAGCTGGTCCTTCAACAACTGTACATGAAGAAGTTGTTGGTCCCTCAACTGTTTTACAAGAGGAGGAATCTACACTCAAACCCATCCATTCTGCAAGTAATGATGAGTTCATTGCTGTAATTTTGCAAGATTTATCACAACCAAGGGGTGGTGTTACTATTTCTGAAGTTCAAGAGGAACAACCAAGAGCTTCTCAACCTACAATTGATCCTAAAGATAAAGGAAAGGGTGTTCTGGTTGAAACTAAGAAGAAAAAGCTAACTTTAGCAGAACTTAGAGCAATTGAAGTTGCTAGGAATGAAGCTGCAGCTAGAAAGCTTCAAGAGGAGTTAAATGCTAAAGATAGAGAAGCTCAGGAAGCTGAAGAAGCTCAGAGTAGAGAAACAGCTAAGAAGTTACAAGATGAATTAGATGCTGAAGCTGCTGAACCATTACAGTCACCTACTCCTATTAGATATATGCCAAGAAGACCTAATTTAGCTAAAGACAGGAATGCTATGATGGCTTATTTGAAAGGTCGAGGATATAAAGGATTGCAGAAGCTGAACTATGTTGATATAAAAAGACTATATGATGCTGAAACAGAGGCTTATAAGAAGGATGTTGCAGGCATCAAAGACTTTAGAGAAGAAGCTAATTGGACTGAAGCAGAAAGGAAGAAGAGTTTAAAAAGAAAAAGGAAAACTGAAGTTACAGATGTTCAGTTCTCAAAGAAAGAAAAAGTTGAGTTAAGATCTGAGACTAGAGATGAACTAAGGAATTATCTCAGAGTAGTAGATTTTGAATATTCCAAAGAAGATGCTGACATGAAGATGAACAGATCTCAGATTAGTGCTTTTGAAGTTGTGAAATCCAAAGAAGGAAGTTATATGATGTTTCATAAAGAAGATGAAAGTTTCATAGTGTTTAATAGGCTATGGGATTTATTGCACATTATAGATAGAGTGGATCTATTTTATTTATATCATGTGGTTAAAGCTTACTTTGAACATAATCCATTAGAAGGGATTGGTTAAGTTTTACTTGGAGATCTCACAACTGCATGGGAAACTGAAGAAGAGAGCACTGATGATATTTGGAAGAATCAAGAGAATTGGCAAATTGTCTGCTGGAGATTCTTTGAAGAGTCTGGTGTTCTGTTTTAGAGCTGGAAAATGGTACAATGATACACATGTTTATAAATAGAAGATACCCTCTTACTGTTGAGCTTATGAGAAGAATGCTAGAGCACGGAATGGAAGTAGAAGAGGATAATGAAACTGCTTGCATGGTTATCAATCTATTTATCAACTGGAATACTATTGCTGATGAGGATGAATAACTGGTATGAATCTTATTTGAATAAATTATTTTTGATAAATCAGTACTTTATTCAAAGTACTGCTGATTAAACAGTACTTTCATCAAAGTACTGCTTGCAGCTTTTAAACCACTTAAGTGATTTTTGAAAGAAACCTTTTGTTAATTAACAAATATTTTGAAGCAAAGGTTAAATGAAATAAATGGATTTTAAGATGGAAGCATCAATAGGTCATCAATCCACCATGGCTACAAAAGGATTGGCTAATCCATGAGCAAACGGCTCTGGTAAAGATATTTCAAATCCGTTTTTAGTTGACAACTTGCTAATAAGTTGTATGGTAATCAACTCACCATATCAGTTAATGTGAAGAGTTGGCTAGCCCACAAGAAAATGGCTTGTGGTAAAGGCTGTGGAAAAACCATTATTGGTAATTAGTTCACCATTAGATAGAAGAACTAACTAGTCCAGAAGGGTACAGCTTTTGGTAAAGACAACTCAAATCTGTTGATAGCTGATGATTTGCTAAAACTCATATGGTTATCAATGTACCATGGTCTTACACACCAAAACATTTGGCTACTCCAGAGTTAATGGCTTTGGTAAAGAGATCTAAATCCATTAAATTTTCAATGATTCACCTCTCACAGGAGTTAACACACCTGGAAGTGATGAGAATAGTATGCAACTTAAACTGAATTAATGTACAAATTGTCATATGTTGTTGTGTTGCTAAAAAGATGGAGCTTGCTGGATGCTGCTGTGAAAGAATAATTCTAGAGATACTTTGACAAGCACAGACACTACAGAGATACAATCCAAAGACTAAGAAACAATCTGTCCTTAAAGATGTAGTTGTTAAAGATAAATTCACAAAGGAACTTGAAGTCAAGCAAGTAGAATTCAAGTTAGGGTAGGATTGTTGGGATATGAAAGTACTGAAGATTGATAAAGTACTGTAAGCTGCAAAGTACTGGAAAAAGTCAAAGAGTCAAAGTACTGCTAAAGATAAAGTCAAAGTACTGCACAACAAAGTCAAATTACTACAAGAACAAAGAACTGTTATATTCGTTTATGGAAAGTATTGTAACTCTAGAATATTCTGTATTAGATTACTTGTCGTACAAGGATACAATTTGTAAACCGACTAGGATATCCTTGAGCCTATAAAAGGACTCCTAGATTGGCATTAGACGTACGAGTCTATGAGTTTTAGAGTTTACAAATTCATAAGTTATTTAGAGTTTTAGAGAGAAGTTCGATAATCTTAGAGTTGTTTAGAGTATCTGCATAATAAGCAGATTTAGAGTTAATAATAAAAGTTATTTTTCTTAGCTTTGTTAAGTAAATTTTGCGTACTTGATAAAGATTGCTCAGTGTTTCTTTGTTAATAACTTAGGATTTATCCGAGGTTGTTAAACCTTAACAAGCTAGTTAAGTTAGTTTGATTAAAGTATATCGATCCAACACATGTCACATCAGCTTTCTCTCCCCAAAACTACAAACAACCACAATTTGCTGATAAGGCGACCACAACCACGACCACAACCAAAAATATATTTCATAAAAACAAATAAAACAAAAAACTACCAAAAAAAACAATTGAAACTTATGGTTGAGTGACAAACCATAACTTTAAAAAGTTGAGAATGACTGGTGACTAATTCGGTTGAGCTAGTGGTAAAAACTATGTCCCCAATTTGGTTGGAGGGTCAATCAACCAAGCCATTAGCATTGGCCTGAGTGAAGGTAATAGAGAATAAATCACCGATAATAGTCCAATAAATTGTGTGAACGGAGTAGTTTGAACTCTCACAAATTCGTTTGTGGTTATGATTTGGATCTACTGTAAATATTAAAGGAAGTTGATCATAGGTTTATTTACTTCTTTTATAGTGGTTTCGAGATGCTTTTTGATGTCTCATTGAGGTAATGAATTTTTGGATTCTATTTGCTGTTTAGCATGCATGGAATTAATCTAGGTGTTAGATTTTAAAAAGTCACTATGTGATGCTTTAGTACCACTATTTTTTTTCTAAATGCTAGTTTATCGATAAATTATTGTCGATAGAGAAACTACGTCCGCGTGTCACACAAGTGTGATCAGGTGAAACATCGCATATTAACATTGTTATTTGCACGACACATGCTAAAAATGTTTTTTCATCTTACTTAGCGATGCAGAGTTCATAATATATTTCATATAATACTCTTATTTTTACATATCATAATCTAAAAATTAGTAATACACAAGTACAAATTAATTGGAACATGTAAAGATGAGCAGGAAGTGAGAAATTAAAACAAAACCATATATCAAAACCAATATGCATAAGTGCATAACAACCAAGGCATCGTAATTATGTTTTCCAACTTCAGAGGCAATACAAAAAAAAGTGAAAGCTAAACTCATCGGCTATGCATTGTACCAAGCTCCTTCTCCAATCTAGCAGCCAACATATCTTCAAGTCTTCAACTAAGAACACGCTAATGAAACAACTTTTTCGATAAGAGATATTTGGTTTTCCTCATAACATATATCCATCGCCTCTTCAACTACCAACTTCAAGCTATCTGGTGACTCCAACAAGTATAACACCTCAGTCATGTCCAATTCTAGAATCATTTCGGTCACCTTATCTGCATGTGTATGCTCCATCTGATCTACCAAAGGGTATAGATTCTCTGCCAACATCTGCAGCATGCAATATAAGTATCATCTTTAATAAGCATTATATCAATTTAGAAAAAAAGTTTAAAGGACACTTGGGATTTTCTTTTTTTACTTATATGCTTATTTGGAGGTAAAATAAGTTGGGATTACTTGTTTGAAAGTGTTAATTAGAGATGAAATTCAAATAAATATGTTTCCCTCATACCGAACTTAAAACCTTTTATCAAAATGAATTCAGTTTAGTTAACACATTCTAACAAGGGTCTCTATACATTTTCTAGCGATAAAAAGATCATTTTGAAGTAATTAATTTCATATTGTTTCTTATGCTTAGAAGCATAACAATCCAAATAGCTTCTAAACCGGTAAAAAGATAAGAAACACAAGGTTGGGGAATACATACCATTCTATGTCTGTAAGGGGGTGCAGTGACAAGTGCGGAAACAAAACCATTCCTTAGAACATACATTGCCTCAGCAACAGTCAACTTTAACTCATTTGGTGACTCCAACAAGTATAACACTTCGGCTGTGTCCAACTCTAAAATCATCTCGGTCACTTTATGTGCATGCTTGTGTTCGAGATTACTTACCAATGGGTACAAATTCTCACCCAATATCTAAATCGTACAAAATAACCGTCATTAATAATCTAACAAATATTTAAGCAAAGGTTTGAAGACTATTTGGGATTGCTAGTTTTTTGCTTATATGCTTATTTTAGGACAAAATGAGCTTGTAAGCATGTTTTAAGACCTGTTAATTCAAAATGGCTATATGTGATAAAAAGATGAAACATAACTTTTATAAGCGCATATTTAACCTACAGGCTTGACTCGAAACTTTCTAACTATAATCACCTTCGTGTTAAAAAATATATTTTTTATAACATATGCAAATCTTGAACACTATTTGAAGAGCTTATTTTTAAGTTACTTAATTGCGTCTGTTCTTTAATAGGCATTGGCTCGGTAAGTTGATAAAATATATTTTTTATAATCACCTTTATATGAGTAAAAAGTAAGAAACTAAGAACTGGATGGTCGTTGATATACGTACCATTCTGCGTCGGTAAGTTGGGGTATTAACAAGGGCAGATGCCAATTCTTTAATAGGCATTGGCTCTCTCGCAACATCTTTTGAAACATCCCTAAGAACATCCATAGTCTCCGCAACCATCAACTTCAACTCAGTTGGTGACTCAAGCAAGTGCAACACCTCTGTGGTGTCCATCTCTAGAATCATCCTGGTCACCTTAGCCGCATGCTCATGCTCTAGCTGATCCACTAATGGGTACAAAACCTCACCCAATATCTGAAGCACACAAAAGAAGGATTATTTGCTAGTGAATATAATTAATTAACCGTTAGAACTTTAACAAGCAAGAAATGAACAATTCAATATATAATTACCTTCTTAGGTTGGTCAAGTAGTGCATTACAAAGTGCAGAAACCAACCCTTGAATAGGTATGTCATATCTCTTGTATACATTTGGAATAAAACTTTGGATAATAGTACATTCTTCCTCTTGGAACAATCTGAAAAAATAAATAATAACATGTCATACTATATATCTATATTCCCTTGATCCAATATAGTAACAAAACGTTTTAGTTTCTGGCGGCACCTTGACTCACGTTAAAACATTCATCATATCAAATAATCGTAGATAAATTATCTTTAACTAAAAGATTATAATTGAATCTATATAACAATGTGATTGGGGAGGAGAAAAAAATACGTCCTTCATTTTGATTTTAGTTTCTAACTTTACAATCTACCAGGTTTACGATTTCACCTTAATAACACTGATCACAATATTGTACGGAGTACATAAATTCTTATCAGATTACACTCACGTTAGTAATAAATCTGATTCTTAATATGTTGCTTCTGGACATTTCACAATAATCCATGATGTCTTTGATTAGTTTCTAGGTGTATGAGAAGTGACACTAGTTAGCTAGTTGCTTTTTTTGTTTTCTTTTTGGTGTTTGGTGCTTTTTTCTTCTTGTGTTGTTAGCTCTCTGGTTTTACTTTTCTTGGAAACAAAACCTTCAATATTTCATAGGAGCATACGAGCATAGGAAACCTTAACATTCACATAGATTAATGAATATTACACTTGAGTCTTGATAACGTTAACTATTAATAAACAGACATTGTTTTGATGCTGGTATACCAAAGATTAATCCACAGAGACATATGAAACGTATGAAAACTTAAATCTGGAATCTTTTTATTCGACACTATACCTCTTGATTACTTCTAAAACCCACATTGTTTTGATACATGTTTAGTGGTTTACCTGTTTACCAAAGATTAGTTAACGTGACAATTTAACTTGGTTTATGCAATTTTATCATGCTGAATATATATGAAGACAATGTAAAACAACTCGTTTGATGTTCATCATAGTATGAAACTATGAGTAATGGAAACTATGTAAAAGCCAATAAATGGACTGCAAATTATCCTGATGCAAGATGCATGCATATGTTAACATATTAAGTTTTAAAGAAGCTGCCCAAACTTACCCGCGAATATAATCGTCTCGTCTTGAAAACTCAAAATCTTCAAACTCTCACTTGCTCGATTTAGGTTTTATTACTAAAACTTATTGGTTCTTGTATATATAGGCTACGTCTTAGATAAACTCGAATTAAAATAGAACTTGGTTACAACAAAAGACTAAATATGAATACGTACGGATTACGTAAATGCATGGCAATCAATTTTTTGATTTTCGCAAGTTAGGCCCCTTAATTTACTAAAATTTTCACTTGAATCACTTTTCATTATAAAGTACATACTAAGATAACAAATGTGATTATTTAGAACAAAATATGAGAAACTATTAATTAACGAAATCCACGTGTTACTGGTATTCTCTCATCTATATATTATGGCTGTAATGAATTATTGTTAGCTAATATGTGTATGCATTGATGATGGTGGTAATGATGTACGGTCTTGAAAAAATTGATTAAGTGTTGAGTAGTTATATATTTCATTTTTTGGTAAAGAGTTTTAACTCGGTGAATAGATTACTCCAATAAAACACTTAAAGTACAATGGATATGGGTGAATTCCATATCTCTACCCGTTACATAGACAGTAAAGCATACATAACAAGAAACTTAATCCTATCAAAGAAATCACCACTAAACACTATATTGCATTTTACTCATTAAGACACCAAATATAAATTATCGACTTAATTGACCTCAAAAATTAATGTGTAGCGCGTCACAGAATGTCAGTTAGATCTTCATTCTCGTAACCATCATAATCTTCATCCTTAAGTAACCATGCATCATTTGCACCTCCACCAACTCGTTTTAATGAGGAAGCCATAAAATATAGTCTCGTAACCATCATAATCTTCATCCTTAAGTAACCATCGAGCTAATCATTCGAAAGCTGAACCTCGCGAGCCTAAACGAGCCCTAGAATTATATACTCGTTTTTAAGGAAGCCATAAAATTAGTAGTCTCGTTGTATACATCCTCAACATCACTATCACTCTTAACTACAGCCATTGTCGCGTCCTTACATGTCTTACCCTCACTTCCAGCCATGGAAACAATCATATTCTCAAAACCTTGTTATGTTCATTTAAAGCTGCAAATGAATTTCTTAGAGAATCAAGATTTATATCATCTGAATTCCCAAGTCCCTTACTGCTACAAGTCGTGGTCGTATTAGTGGTTTTGGAGGTGGAGGTCCCATTATTCGCCACACTTCCTTGTTTCTTGGTCCTAGAACCACTACGAATAGATACAGGACAATACGAATGTGGTTATAGGCTTAAGACCCATTGCCTTATTGTGATGCTTATTGTTATGTCTACGGTTTTTAACAACCTGGAACCTATTATTTTGAGCAGTAGCATTCTTCATAGGACTTGGACTATTTTGCTTCATCAAATCAGCTCATACGTTCATTTTTTTTATTTTAGGGGATTGACTGACGTCCTGCCCAAATACTGAACAACTGCCACATCTTGGCGGTTTCCGCTCATACTCCACCTTAATTGTATCTTGGGGTGGACGATCAACCGTTATGTCAATCAAAGCACAAGTAAAATCCAGTCAACCCCATGAGTCTATACACATTGTGCTCGTATATAAATCAAGCATTATTGGTGTACCCAATCTATTAGCAATATCACTCAACCAATTCTCAATAAATGCTTTAACTAGAACATCATGCAATTTTACCCACATCAGAACAAATATCAACTCTTCTTTTAATAAACACTTATTTGGAGACCATTTCTTAAGAACAATTGGAGCATTACAGATCAACCAAGGTCCGTTTTCCAATACCACATCCCTACATGCTTCTGTGCAAATTTGAAGAAGAAAAAATCCTTTTGAATTCATCATTGTTTAAACAACACGACAATTCTCCCACGCATTATTTACGTATTTTTCCACAACCGGAAATGCAATTACTCTCCCAAGAAAGTACCCATATAACAAATTTTCATACCTAGAAGTCATCTCCAAAACCGACAACAAAGGAATTTGGAATTAAGCATTTTCACAAGTTTGTAAGCCCACCTCTAAAGTACGAAAATTTACCACATTTTTGCTTGTTTCACGACAAATCAATTTCGCAAACGAGATAGCGACATTTTGATTACTTTGTTCCTCTGCCCCTAATCCCACCTGCTTGGCCTCAACCTATATCAAACATGGGTCATTACCGACCTTTGAAACCTCTTGTACAATGATTGGAACCTGATCCACAACCTGGTCTCTGTTAATCATGACTGGTTCAGCCCTTGATTCAATTGGTATAGCCACTTTAGCACATGAGCTAGGAACCTCAAAGTGAGGATTCCTACCAACAACTTCTTGCGACTTTAAACCATAATCAAAAAACACATGGCGAGTCATTCTTGTCAAATAATGCATTCTGATGTTTCCATCTAGGTTTTAATGGTTTCTCGTCATCTCCTAATAACACAAGTTTATCTACAATCATTTTTGGTTCAATTTAATAATCTTTGCAGCTAAAGAACTCGTGTCCTCCACATTCTTAGTACGATGAACTTTGATGAGGAAGCAAAAATTGTTGAAACATTCGTCTCCTTAATCATATTCTTCTTACGTTAACCATATTTCCCTCCAGAATCCAAAAAACCATGATTCATTATAATGTCATACACATAACCTAAGTATACTTGTAACCCTAGTATCATCGAACCAGATCAGAAAAAAGCAACGTGCAGCCAAATAGAATCAGCAAGGAGAAATTTCATGATTAAGCACAGAAAACCGTAACAAAAAATTGTTAGGAATCCCACAAATCAAAATCCGAGAATAATAACTAATTAACGATCAGCAATGAAGAAACCCTAAAACCACTGTAATGAAACCCTAAAATGTTTTAACAAACAATAATGAAATCTGATAAACAAATATGCATATGGGCTCAACAAAGCTTAATCAAATACATGATCGTTTAACAAACGATTAAGATTCAAAGAACGACTAGGATTTTAGCAATCTGATAGCAAGTTAGGGTTAGGGTTTTCTACGCCGTCGTTCGCTAAAGGGAGAGACAAAAATAAATTAGATACTTTTATTTATATATTTTATTTCAAAATCAACAAATTGTTTTGTTCTTTTTAACTACGCTCTGCATTTGTGTCCGATTCCTCGATCTAGTTTGTCTTTTATGCTCTACGTTTTGGCTGATTCTCATATAGATCTTGTTATGAATCTCGTTTCGTCTTATTTATTTTTGTTATCATACTCTTATTGCATCTTGATCTAGAATGATGAGTTTCGAGAGGATGTTAGTTCAATAAACCTCAAAGTATATTTTGCTTAGGCTAGTTAGTTTAGTCCATTTACGAGTTAAAGTTTCGTCTGTTTATCTTATATTTATTCTCTTGTAATTTTGATAGTTCAATAAATCTAATAATACAGTTTTTAAGTTTCCTATTGTTACATCCCTCGAATGCCAACAATGATTCTCCTTATATCTTTTTTGGATTAATTGAAAACCAATCTTCGATGTCATTTTAAAATGACAGTTATTCAAAAGATCGACTAATGCTATTTCAACCAAGTGCTTCAAAAATCTTCAAATATGATAAGGAAAAAGAGTATCTTACACTAACATTCCTACACCAATAAACTTGTCATCTCCAATCATATATTGTACATAATTGTACAAGTACATGCACCGAGTTTTGATAGAAAACATTAAATATGTGTTAGTAATAATATAGTAAGTTGAAAGGTGCATATTATTATATTGAGCATAATTATGGTAACTTTTTTAAATGTAATTGCTCATAGCAAATGTACTAAAAGGTTAATTTTAGATGACGAACATTAACTCAACTAATATTAATTGTCAATGGACCTCCTTATAAAGTGTTTCTAATTCACAAAATAAGATTATCATTTTGAACTAAAGAAAACTTCATATTAGAGGTCATATGGTAGTTTTATTATATTATAAATTTGTTATCTAATAACAAACGACGTAACTTAGCCAAAATGATAGTATTTGGACTACAAAACAATATCTTTGGACACAATTAACTAGATGTAATTCATAATATAAGTTATGAATTAAACTAGTATGTTTATTATTAGTTTTTAAAAATAAAGACTAGAAAAATATGATATTATCTATATATGTATTTAGTTTGTAGTTCTTTTTAGATAATGATTATGTATAGTAATGTGACTTATTTTGTGAGGATATTACTAATATAATTACTTTTATTGAAAAGATTTAGTTTTTGTTAAAAAAATCTTTTCCCAATTAGCTCTAAAATGACATTTTAGTTTATCATACAAGAGATAAAAGTCATTTAATTTAACTTAAATGTAAGTATGTAAAATTTTTAATAATATCTAAAAAAATTATTTACACTCCATTACACTTAATTTTGGAGGGATAAAAATACAATTACAACTAGAAAACATTGTGCCCAAAAAATTATTCGTCAAGCGTATAACCAAGAAAAATTGTTTGCCAAATAATTTTTTATTATATCTTTGCCGCCAATTACTCTAATAGTAAATAATAATAACGTTAAGAACTAAAAATGCACATGAAGTCTTTTATAAGAAATTAGGAATGTGCCATAAAATATTTTGTTACTATAAATTTAAGTACATAGAGAAATGTTGTGCTTATAGATTATTAAATTATCAATATACTCTATACAAATGTTTGATACACAAAGAGTTAAATTTATCTTCAATTTGTATTCACTTGAGTTACTACATTAGTTTTATATCTTTTCAGCTCTTTATCGTTTATATATATATATATATATATATATATATATATATATATATATATATTTATATATATATATATCCGATGTGTACTACTAAAAGCTTTCTAATACTCTTACTTAAAGACTAAAGTCATTTGATGGAAGAAAATAAGAACCCATTATCTCTCTCTCCAAAAACCTTAAATCGTCCTCTTTTGATCTTTAATTTATGTTCTTGCATTCGTTCTGATTCTAAATAGTGATCCTACATTCGTGTTTCATTCTTGGGATCAGATTTGATTGTTCGTCCAATAAATTAGGATTGATGGGTTCGTTTTGTTTGTTGGGGTTTCTTTCGGTTTTGTTTAGGGTTCCATTATATCACTGCTATTCTCGATTGTGCTTTCATTTAACAACCCTGGTCTTAATCCGTGATATAGCGGTCTTTAGGTTTCTTTGGGTTTTTATTCATTGATTGAATTTAGGGTTCTTATGCTTCTTGTCTATTGCTACTGTGGTACGTACATGGTTTAGTATGGAAAAGGTGTTTTTTACAATGAAAAGGAGAGGGAGTGGAAATACTGTGAAGGAAAATGATCTGTCCATTGATGATGGTCCTGCTATAGGTAATGGTGGTAATGTGTTGTCTTCTTCACATGAGAATGATGTTAGCATTAGTCCTCATGAGGTTGTCTTGGATAGTGCTCCTTCAAAGACCACCACAGATGGTATGTTGTCAAATGGTAAAGAGGGTGAAGTTGCTACATCGACTGGTTTTGGAAACAAAATCTCATTTGCCTCTATGTTTAAGGTTAACACACCAAAGAAGTTGATTCAAACTACGAAGTTGAGGAATGATGAGCATGTGGATGGTGGTGATGTTTTATTGCATGGTAAGCAGTAGAGGAGGTTAGTACACATTTTTCTAATACCATATATGGGTACTTTATTGGTAAGCGTCTAGCGTTTCCCATTGTTGAAAATTATGTTAAAAATACTAGGGCTAAGTTCGGTTAGGAACGTGTTCTGCTTAGAAATGGTTTTTTCTTCTTCTAATTTGCTAATCATTCGAGTATGAAACAAATTCTATAAAATGGTATATTGCTTATTAGGTCAGTTCCTATTGTCTTAAATGTTTGGACACCTAATACGGTTTTAAAAAAGGTGGAAATTACCACGGCCCTGGTTTGGGTTAAACTACATAACGCGCCTATTATTGCGTATTCAAAATTTGGTCTTAGTTTGATTACTACTAATTTGGGACGCTGCATAATGTTAGATGCCTACACTATTTCAATGTGCCTTAACTCGTGGGGTCGTAATACTTATGCTTGTGCTCGTATTGAGGTTTCATCCAAATCAACTCTATTGGACACTTGGTTGTGGCTATACCATTGCCTAACGGGTTGTGACACTATATGGAAACTATCGAAGTAGAATATGAATGGAAACATCCTCGATGTGATACATGTAAGATGTTTGATCATGGAGATGAGAAATGTCCTAAAAGGGTTAAGGTGTCTACTCCTTCTCAGTTTATGGATGATGGTTTTTTCAAGGTGACTAGTAAGAATGGGAAAGGGAAGCAACCATCTAAGCCACAACATATAAATAGGATTCGTATGAATAAACCTAAACCAAATTACTTCGATCGGACTATTGGTAAAATGAATAATAATCAAGAGAAACCTAATACTTCGACTCCTATGGACACTAATGAGGCTTCTTCAACTCAGTCTAAGGATGCAAATCATGCATCTACATTGAATGTGTTAGGAATTAGAAAATTCAGTCATTAAAGTGTCGGTCACCTCAAGTATATGTAATCATTAGAAAGCTCGTAGTCGTAGTTATTTAATGTTAGTAAGTAGTTAGTTAAGTTACACCATGGAGGACGGACGGGTCTTTACCCACTGTATGCCTGATCTACAGCCCGTAGGTGGCGTTTATTGTAAGACACTATAAATACCCTCTAACTCCCAAGGTAGAGGCTTGGAGCTTCTATACCATTTTTCTTTGTTTCCCATATGTGAATACAAATAAGCCGCAAAAACGTTTATTTATATTTTACGATCTTCTAATGTTTTGTCGATAACAAACGTAAAATCATTTTAACGAAACAAATAGAATACGTAAATAGTTTGAGTTAATAGTTTTCTAATACACTTACGTTTTCACATAAAACACTAAAACAAACATAAGTGTTTTTATGATTTAGATATATATGTACAACAACTAATGTTTACATATTGGGTTAGCACATATTTAAACATGTAAATACTAAAAATGGGCAAAAACATGTTAATACTAAAATGGGTAAAAACTAGCAAATGGTATTGACCCATAACCCATGGTTTTATATATACCACTTAACCAAGTTCATTGTATCTAGATAGAAAACCATGGATCAACCCATAACCCATGACCCATGACCCATAACCAAAAATACCCATGGGCAAAGAGGAGCGTTCCACGGATCCCTAGCTTTGTGCTAGCCGGATCCCTTGTGGAAGGGATCAGTGGGATCCAGGGAACAGTAGAGAATTTTCTCTATAAATAGTGAGCCATTTCTTTCCTTTTAGCTCACCACTTTACACACATACTTCCCCAAGTATTCTAACCCTCTAACCTCATATCTAAGTGATCTATGTAGTCTGTCTTTTGTTTTTGTGTGATCTTCTAGGTTCCTCTTAAAGGCAAGATCACCACTTCTTGAAGACGAGCAAGCTCAAGTCCATGAGTTTCCATGCTTCGTCATCATCAAGACAACTAAGGTTCTCTTGTTGATAGTTCTTCCTTTCTACATAGATGTTGGGTTGAAGGCATTAGTGAAGAATGCCGAAAGTGTCAAGATGAAAGCATTAGTAAAAGGTGCTCATCATCCGTGTCAAAGAATTAGTGAAGAATGCTAAAGGTGTCAAGACGAAGGCATTAGTGAAGGGTGCCAAGCGTTGTGTCAAAGGCATTAGTGAAGGATGCCGAAGAATCAAATCAAGTCGCATTTGGAAAGAATGCCTAGGTCGTATAATCGATGAGGTGCATCATTATATATATAAGTATTTGTTTATTTCCAAGGATGGTGATATCCTTGATGGTGTTGTAACAAGGAGAGGATCTCCTTGATATTAGGTGTTGTGTTGTGAAGGGTAGTAGTTCCTCCATAGTAATGGAACTAGGTGCTTAGCCTAGTACCTAATAAATGGTAGGCGACGTTGTGATAGGATTAGTTCTCCTTGGTGTGAAAGAACTCGGTGGTTAGCCTAGCACCGTATAAAGGGTAGGCGACGTTGTGTTAGGTGTGGTTCGCCTTGGTGTGAAGGAACTCGGTATTTAGCTTTGTACCGGAAAAAGGTTAAGCGACGTTGTGAAGGCTTCTCCGCCATAAGGAGTTGGTGTAGTGCTTACGAACTCTCGAGTAGGTGACTCGGGGAGTGGAGTAGGGCAAGAAAGGTGTCCTTGTAGCCGAACCACTATAAATAACTTGTGTCGTGGTGATGTGCCTCTTACTCTTTATCTTTCATTATATGTTTATATATCTATCTATCAACGTCCAACATAAACAACCAAATAGATTGACATAAGTCGATCTAAATAATTAAAAGGAAGTTTTTAATTGGTAAAACTATTCAACCCCCCCCTTCTAGTTTTCCACAATTGGCATCAGAGCTTCGTTACCAAGTTTCTTAGAGTATGTTGTACTTTAAAAACTTGATACGATCCATGTATGTTTGAAAACTACAAAGAAGGATTACTTTTGTCATATTTTAAAAATCATTATATTGTTTATTGTTGGACAATGATAGAATGCTCTAACATTTTTTTTCTTAAGCATTATCCGTACTTGGATTTGGAGTTACCAAGAAGAGCATAAAGAATTTATCTAAACATTTCTTTTCGCAAAAAGAATGTTTAGTATTCTTACAACATAAATCTGGAGATTCCAAGAAGATCACAAAACATCTAAATATTTCTTTTCTTAAAAAGAATATTTAGTCAAGGTATGATTACTAATCACTTACTTTTAATTTTACTATTGAAATCTTAGTTGCATGATTTATTAGTAATTGCTTTAGTAGTTATCTATATTAAAGTCATCATCAAAAATAGTATTCTTCGACTTATTTGTATAGACTACACTACGAATTCGTAATAATTATATTTTGGTTATTTGATAACCATTATCATTATTCATTACAAAGGATTTACTGACACTCCATCTACGTCAATAAAAATCTATGTGAAACTTCTTACATTATGATAAAATGGGATTTTATTATAATATTTGAAAAATAGTTCCCAAAGAATTATGACCAATTCTTTAAAAGGAAACTACGTCAAATAAGATTAGCTTAACATCGTCAAAACATCAACCACAAGTTTTAGAACCTAAAACATCAAAACTCTAGGCGCTTTAGAACTCCCAAACCAAAGGTATCAAGGAATGCTTGAGTTGATTTTTGCTATCATGCCGGATCCCTGGACTTACACTAGCCGGATCCTAAATGAGAGGGATACGTGGGATCCGCGCAATAGAAGACATCTTAAATGAAAGAATAATCACTGTGGATGTTCCACAAACTACTTTCCCCTTAAAGACTCATGAACAAAAACCTTACTACTGTTCACAGGAGCAACTTGATCATCTCTCTCAAGCATAACAATCACTTGTGTAAGTATAATCTTCACTACATTGTTGATTTCATTCTTTGATTACTAGGATTTCAAGTTCTTCATTTTAGAGGTTGGGTTCAAATGGGTTTGTCATAATTTGTTGCCACATTGTTTTCTAAGATAAACCAAATCAAAGAATTAACATTGTTAATACAAATTAAACTCATTTCTTGAATTCAATAAAAATGAATTGAGCAAAATTGTGATCAAACCCTCTAGATTACTATTCACAATTAACACCACATTGTGGTTGTATTGTTTAGGAACAATCATGCCAAGAAACAAGCAACAAGATTACCAAGACACCGCTCACTACATACCCATGTACCATAGGAAAGATGGTTTAAGTCCAGACGATAGGAAAGCCTTTAAGTTGCTTGAAAGGAGACTCTTTCATGAAGGTAGAGTTGTTGATCCATCATTTCTTGCAAATACCGACATGAGGGAAGTATTTGGAACTATTGGGTTTGATTGTTTATTAGATATAAACGAGCAAATTTGCCCGGTATTTGTGCGTGAGTTTTACAAGACAATGGGTATAATTAGAAATGATGATGGGTCCATCTCAATTGAATTCACCATAAATGAGCAAGAGTTCACCCTCTCACTTGAGGAGTTTGGAAGAATAATAGGGGTGCCACATGATGGTGTTTGCATGTACTCTAATGAGTGGTCGTTGCAGGAGCTACACTCTATGGTTGATCATCACGACATTTATCTCGCAACAATCCCGGAAGCAACCACGGTAAGGGATACCATGTTTATGCCAAGAGCATCCTCATCAAGAGATACTAGGAAGTCGAAAGTGATCTATAGAGATCCTTTCCAAATGGAGCTCTCGGAGATGTATGCGTTATATAGAAAATGGGAAGATGTGATAAGGGAGAATGTGGTGTGTCTAGTAGGAAACAAGGATCACCCCAATGCATGTCTAAGCTTCATGATCTATTGTCTTGTGACCGAAACTCGTTTCAACATTGGCTACTACATGGTCAAGAGAATGGCAAGTGTAAGAAGCATGGACAAGATGGTGCTTTCGTATGCAATGCTTCTAACCCGTCTTGCCAAATTCATCTTTGCATTAGACCCTTCCCCACAATCCTTGGATCATAGCTTCTGCAATAGGGTTATGGTACCATTAACCGAGGGTAGAACAACACGGTTTATGGTAGAAGGCAAGAGGCCACACCCACCCATGGATTCCTCGGACGAAAGGGAGAGGCAAGGAGAAGGTGAAGGGAGTAGTAGCAACCCACTCGAAAATATCGATCTTGATCCCTTTGACTAAATTAACCAATTGCCAAACATCCCTAATGAATCACCCGAATGGCAACAAACCAAGGGAATCTTCAAATGCTTCGCCAACTTCTTGAAGAAGAAGAAGTGAAGATAGTTTGATAAAGAGTGGAAGACGGGTGAAGAAGTGAAGAAGGAGGAGAAAGGTAAGGTCTTAGAAATCAAACGTATGATGAACAATTTCAAACAATGGTTTGTAAAAACTTTAAACTGTGCTCGTAGTATGTAGGTATTGCCATATCATGGCACTAAAACAATCCTAACTTAGGTGTTTGGAAAATGAGATTTTACGACCCCTTGAGTGGTCGTCGTCACTCATTCTAGGAATTCTAGCTCTTCCTACTTTGCCATACATCATAGTAGTTGTGTTCTTGCATTTAGTCCCCATAGAAACAACTAGGAGAAGCATTTACTAAGAAGTGCAAAATTGCACATTTGCTGAAAGCCTTCTGATCTGCAGTAGGCGGATCCCAGCATTTGTACTTAACGGATCCCTCCCAGAAGGGAACCGTGGGATCCGTGGTATCTGATATGCAATACAGATTTAGGTACATCAAAATAGTCTACTAGATCACCTCAAACAAGTCTAACATAAGATACTAGAGCCAACTAAGTCTTCCTCAAATAGTTGAAAACCTCACACTCATCCATGGCTTACCTAGGATATATTTTCGAAATATTTTTTATTTATCAACTAGTCAAAACTCACCATAATTCCGCTCCAACACTCACACATTATCTATCACGTTTGATAGCACTTAGTTAGGTCTATCTTTCAATTTTAGCAAATTGATCTCAATCATTTTTGACTCAAAATTAGGCTCAAAAATTAGTTTTTCATATCTTTTTATTTTTAAAGATTTTAATAAATTCCTCTTAGGACATCATTTGACTTCTAGGACTTGTTATCACCATTTCTCCACATCAAATTAAATGGAATCCTTGTCAAACATATAGTTAGACTACCCAAGGTCAATTTTCTTGGCCAAAACCATCATTAAGCACCATTACTTGTTATGGTTGAGGATTTGAGATATCCAACAGCCAAAGACTTCAAAATTAAGTCAAAACCTCGAAATCCATTAATAATAAACCTTACAAAAGCATAATGATTTCACCTAAACCCTGTCTGATAGTCGAATCCCTGGTCTTTAACCAGGTGGATCCCTGCTGAGAAGGATCCGCGGGATCCGTAGATGCAGAAAACATAAATCAGCTTCTATATTCAAATTCAAGACACCTTTTGGTTCTCTAACCACTTTTAGCATACATTAATTGTCTTCCTAGAGCTGATCAAAACCTCAAGAGCATGCTTAATCTTCTAAGTGGCCAAGAATTTAATTTCCTAATACAAATTATTCTTTATAAACCAAACAACCTTAGGTTTAAGGCACCATCCTCAATTCCCTTTCAAAAATCAGCAAATAGAAGCTCACATTAACATCTTCATCACCATGACTAAGGCTCTTAGCAACAACTCTTCAAACATAGGATCATCCAAAAGAAAGGGTCAAATGATCCATGAAATTTCATCCACCGAAACATCTCCCATTAGAGATAATGACACTAGAATCCCACCTCGTCAAACCCATCCAACAAAAGCTAAGAGAACCGCAAGGATTAGCATCAAACCCTTCGAACTAGAAAAAGGATCATCTAGTTCTAAACCAAACATGGCTAGTTCTAGCAAGCCATCAAAACCATCATTCATTTAGCAAGGACTACACTCTTTGAATGAGCCTCTCCCTTACCCTAACATCTATTCATTGTTCCATTCACCACCAAGAACCTCCCATTCACCAACTTTTTCATTGAATCGGGAACCACCTACAACACCAACTAGCCCATCATGGGAGACAAGGAACAACCTTGATCATATGGAAGAAGTTCCATTACCACCCTCATTTTTAGAACCTCTTCCTACTTCTCAAAATGAAGACCCGCAAACACACATTGAGCCCCCTCAAAATATCCATTTCCCTCCGGGTCCAAACCAAGACAATAATTGCCCAAATTGTCTAAAAACTCAAGGACTTGTTCAAGAAGTACAAAATGAGATACATTTCATGTTTAATCATCTTCTTGCAAAGTTGGATCAATTCAACAAGTCCACTCATCCCTAGACTCAAGCACATTGTCGCATTTTAAATCTAGTAATTAGTTAGCATTAGTAGTATTTGTATGGCTAAGTTCATTCTCTTAGTTTTAGATATTTGGTTGTTTATCTCTTGTTTTATTGAAAGAATACTTATATGCTATGATTATTTTGTGTGTTGTGCTTGTTACATTGCACATATATCTCAGTTCCTCATTAGCATTACTTGACACTTCTTTATTACTGAAGAAACTGTCAACAGACAGCCGGATCCCTCCATAATGCCTAGACGGATCCCTTCAAAAAGGGAACCGTGGGATCCGTGGATCAGAAGCACAAATTTCTACTAACTTGAGTTTTACTTGCAGGAAATTATGCATTATACTCTTGTTTTCTAACCTTTACTTTGTAGATTTTCAAATTAGCATATGAAGATTTTGACACCATAAAGCTAGGGGGAGCTTTTGTGTCAAATGACATTGCAAAATCATTTGCAACTTAATCCAATTTTGGATTACACTTCTTGACACCCCATTCCAACTTTGCAATATTCAAGGGGGAGAACGTTTTCGTCACTTAGACGAACCATTTGCAAACTTAATTGCAAACACAATTAGTTTATTTTACGCTATGTCCTTGACGCCCTTTCAAAGGGATGGACTCGTCAAGGGGGAGTTAAGATGAGTTCCATTCCCGTCACTTTCTCTCTTTACATTTTTACATACCTTTTCTTATAAAAATTGTGTTAGTTTCTTTTAACACTTTTTGTTTCGACAAAAAGGGGGAGAAAAAAGTAAAAACTACAAATTCAAACTTTTACGAATTTTAGATTTTCCTTAAAATAATTTTATGTTTTGTCATCAACAAAAAGGGGGAGATTGTTAATACAAATAAGCTGCAAAAATGTTTATTTATATTTTACGATCTTCTAATGTTTTGTCGATAACAAACGTAAAATCATTTTAACGAAACAAATATAATACGTAAATAGTTTGAGTTAATAGTTTTCTAACACACTTATGTTTTCACATAAAACACTAAAACAAGCATAAGTGTTTTTATGATTTTGATATATATGTACAACAACTAATGTTTACATATTGGGTTAGCACATACTTAAACATGTAAATACTAAAAATGGGCAAAAACATGTTAATACTAAAATGGGTAAAAACTAGCAAATGGTATTGACCCATAACCCATGGTTTTATATATACCACTTAACCAAGTTCATTATATATAGATAGAAAACTATGGATCAACCCATAACCCATGACCCACGACCCATAATCAAAAATACCCATGGGCAAAGAGGAGCGTTCCACGGATCCCTAGTTTTGTGCTAGCCGGATCCCTTGTGGAAGGGATCCGTGGGATCCGGGGAATAGTAGAGAATTTTCTCTATAAATAGTGAGCCATTTCTTTCCTTTTAGCTCACCACTTTACACACATACTTCCCCAAGTATTCTAACCCTCTAACCTCAGATCTAAGTGATCTATGTAGTTTGTCTTTTGTTTTTGTGTGATCTTCTAGGTTCCTCTTAAAGGCAAGATCACCACTTCTTGAAGATGAGCAAGCTCAAGTCCATGAGTTGCCATGCTTCGTCATCATCAAGACAACTAAGGTTCTCTTGTTGATAGTTCTTCCTTTCTACATAGATGTTGGGTTGAAGGCATTAGTGAAGAATGCCGAAAGTGTCAAGATGAAAGCATTAGTAAAAGGTGCTCATCATCCGTGTCAAAGCATTAGTGAAGAATGCTAAAGGTGTCAAGACGAAGGCATTAGTGAAGGGTGCCAAGCGTTGTGTCAAAGGCATTAGTGAAGGATGCCGAAGAATCAAATCAAGTCGCATTTGGAAACAATGCCTAGGTCATATAATCGATGAGGTGCATCGTTATATATATAAGTATTTGTTTATTTCCAAGGATGGTGATATCCTTGATGGTGTTGTAACAAGGAGAGGATCTCCTTGATATTAGGTGTTGTGTTGTGAAGGGTAGTAGTTCCTCCATAGTAATAGAACTAGGTGCTTAGCCTAGTACCTAATAAAGGGTAGGCGACGTTGTGATAGGATTAGTTCTCCTTGGTGTGAAAGAACTCGGTGGTTAGCCTAGCACCGTATAAAGGGTAGGCGACGTTGTGTTAGGTGTGGTTCGCCTTGGTGTGAAGGAACTCGGTATTTAGCTTTGTACCGGAAAAAGGTTAAGCGACGTTGTAAAGGCTTCTCCGCCATAAGGAGTTGGTGTAGTACTTACGAACTCTCGAGTAGGTGACTCGGGGAATGGAGTAAGGCAAGGAAGGTGTCCTTGTAGCCGAACCACTATAAATAACTTGTGTCGTGGTGATGTGCCTCTTACTCTTTATCTTTCATTATATGTTTATATATCTATCTATCAACGTCCAACATAAACAACCAAATAGATTGGCATAAGTCGATCTAAATAATTAAAAGGAAGTTTTTAATTGGTAAAACTATTCAACCCCCCCCCCCCTTCTAGTTTTCCACAACATAGTTCCCAACTCTCTTCCCTTTCTCTCTCTAGAACTTTCTCTCTCTAAAACATTGTATACGCCTCATATGGATTTGGTTTGATGTGTTTGTGAAATCCTATATCTTACAATTGGTATCAGAGAGCCAAGGTTTGATCACTCATCTTTCATGCTCTTTGTTTTAGTGGATTTCATAAGGTTTTTGCGGTTATAAGTGTTTAGGAGAGTTTTAATAATTTGGTCAATTTCTAGTGTTAAAGTTTGAATTTTGATTATACTTTTGTGTTTAGGATCATCATATGTTTTTAGGTTTTGAATTGGAAGGCTTGAATCATTGTGGTTTAGCTGTTTTTGATTGATAAAGTGGTTGTTTTCAAATATTGTACAAAGCGAGTTAAGCGAGTTGCTTTGTTATTGGAAGCAAGTTGGTTTAAGCGACTTGGCTATTAAGCGAGTTGTATTAGCAGCGAGTTGGTATATGCGACTTGGCTATTAAGCGAGTTGATTCTTTAAGCGACTTGAGTTTTAAAGTGACTTGGCTATTAAACGAGTTGTATTGTCAGCGAGTTGGTTTAAGCGACTTGGTGGTTAAGCGAGTTGTCTCTGTATGCGACTTGACTATTTAGCGAGTTGATTCTTTAAGCGACTTGTCTTTTAAGCGAGTTGAATGTTTAGCGAGTTGATACCAAAGCGAGTTGACTGTTTAGCTACTTTTCTATTGAGACTTGTCACTTCTTCGTGCTACATTTTTACGGTTGTTCTTTTGGTTTAGTAAAATCCCGTGAAAGAATCAATTTCCTGGTTTAATCAAAGAATAGTAAAATCCCCGTAGAACTTGTAATCATGTCTAACAACGTGCCTACTATCGTTTCTTCTGTAGCTGAGGACGTTCAAGTAGCTGGATCAGATACTCGTCCACCTATGTTTGACAGAACTGATTATGACTCATAGGCTCAACGAATCAGGTTGTACTGTGATGGATCTTGGACACTCTCCTTGTGTCAATGATATTTTGTACGATATTATCAAGCAAGCGGAATTTACTTAAGTAATACTTAGAAGACGAATTATATGATGTACGAGAATAAACACAAGTTAACACAAAACTCAAGCTCCAATATTATTAATGAATAATACGAGTGATCTTAACTTATCACTAGGGTTACACCTTGAAGCTTTCGTAGGTAATATTGTAATGTTATACGTACCTAAGACAATGACCTAGGATCTCCTTTTATACAACAAGGAGTCCTTTACAAGATAAGTATAAAGCTAACATAATAGAATATACACAAGATCTATTCTATACTTATCTAAACGCGTTTAACCTTATCATAAACTGATGGCAGTGGTCATGAAGAACTTGCAGTGGGAATACGTTTCCACTACTAGTGTTAAACCAAGCAGTGTAAACAACAACTATCCGTGGTAACGGATTATTCCCAACAATCCTACCCTAAACTTATGATTTCTCTGCAAATCAATAAGTTTCTTCAATATGCATTAACTTCAAGGATTTTGGGAATTCAATCAAACACTTCACTTCTTTTCTCTTAACTTTTGTATAGCTCTTGAACATTGATCTTGAAGCCTTTGTAACAATGCTCTGACCTTCTCATTGTCTTCATTGACTCTTATGTGTAAGCTTAACATTACTGTAAGAGCTCCAGCTCTGAGTGGATATTCTTTCTCAGCAAGCATGAAAAAGTCTTCTTCATTAGCTGTAGAGACATGATGAACTTCACATGAATCATAATAAAACCATTTAGTACCAAAACATGTGAATAAGGTTTTCCAGTAGTCATCATCAGCATTTGGTTCAAAAAGCCTTCTAAGATTTATCCATAACTGCATCTCCTTTGTATCTTTGAGATCTTGAGCATTAAACCTTTCTTGAACTAATTTTCATAGTGTATTAAGGTCATCTCTATCAAAAGCTTTAATAAGATCTTCAAATGTCATGAATGATGAAGTTTCACCTCCCAGCCTTGTGATCTTCCATGTTGGAGCAAAATTGCTAGCAGTGTAAACTTCCCAATCAATAATAGGATGTCGAATTTGCAGTGGTTTTGGATAAAAATCTCTGTCTTCAATCACAATCATTCCAGTCATCTATTCTTCAGTGAACTTCTCAGTAGGAATCTCCTTCTCAGTAGACTTTGTTTGATCTTTATCAACCTTAGTCTTCTTAACAGTTTGAGAATCACTCACTTTAGCCTTTCTCTTCAATCTAGGAATCCTTCTTTCTTCTTCTTCAGAACCCATTGGAATAAAAGATTTATCTTGTTTTACAGTTCTGTAGTAAGCCTTTTCAACTTGATCATCAGACATTCCTTTAAATTGATGCTTTTTCCAGTTACCAACATGACAACAATAAGTCTTCATATATGCAAGTATTTGTGCCTTGGTTGGTTGTCTTGGTTTCTTCTGAACCTTTTTGACTGAATTAATCACATCTTCAAGTGCTTGATTGTTCTTCATTTGAATAAAATCCTTTAACTGAGCAGTTCTTTGTTCCTCAGTTAAGGATGCATCAGCAACAAGGTCAATTGCCTTTTTCTTGATTTTTGGATTATTAGCCACCAGAGACTGAATATCTTCTTCAGTAGGAACATAACTAAACTCTAGAGCTTTTTCTTTCATAATTGTAGGTTGAACAGTGGAAATTGAATCTTCAGTATCTTCCATTCTATCCAATCTTTTAGCTTCCAAAAAGCTTGCAACTTCCATTTCCTTCAATCTTTTCTTCTCAGCAACTTTCTCAGCAATTTGATCTTCTACTATCTTCTTAGCAAGTTCTCTAACAAGATCAATCTGAACTTGTCTTTTCTTTGAAATCTTACTTTTAGGTTGCTGTACATCTTCCATAAATGCTTTACCCTTGTCTGTCTTCAATTTATCAAATTCTTCACTTGCAGTGGCAATATTTGGCTCTGCAGTGGGAATAAAATTAGTGGTAAAATCAGTTGCAGTTTGGAAAATGTCTTGATCTTCAAGTTGCTCTCCATGAGTTTCAGCTTCATCTTCTTCATCTTCAAAATCAATTGACCTCCCCTCAGTGTCAGAACCTGTTTTCCTCCCCTATTTGGAAGAATTTCCCAAATCATGATCAGCTGAATCACCATCAGAAGGTGAGGATGAAGATGAAATCACCATCTTTGCAGTCTGCTTGTGCAGTTTCAACCTCTGTATCTCTTCCTTTAAATTCTGAATCTCTGTCTTTAAAAGTTGAACATCCTTGGCATGCTGCTTCTTGACAGTAGCCAAGTCCTTTTGTAGAGACTCAACCTGCTTTTCTAATTTGGTACACAAAACCATCAATTCCAATTGGTTTCCACTGCCCTCAGCACTTCCAACTGTGTTACCTGTTGGGAGAGGTGAATCATGGGGCAAAGGTCCAGATTCCTCCATAGTAGGACTAGGTGGAACTCTAGAACCACCACTGCTTGTTCCTAGACCATAAGGTTCAGAAACTTGCTGTGTTGTCACGAGAGGAGTTGTCTGTTTAGACCTTCTCTCATAGGTTCTTGAAACTGGTGGGGTATAATCAATGTTGGGAACATTAATTATGGGTGTGTTTTGTTCAGATGAAATTTTAGCAAGCATTTGGGGTAGGAGAGGTGTAAAAATCATATTGCCATCTTTATTCAAATTTTGAAAAACTTTAGGCTTTAGACAACTGATTTGATAAACAGTAGTATGAGGTTGTAGTTGAAATTCATCTAGCACAGCTTGCACAAACCTTGGATACATTAAAAATCTCCATTGGGGACAAAAACCACTCTTTTTGAAAGTAGCCTTTTTTTCAGTGGTATCATACCCCATGGATGATAAAGTATCATGAATTTCAGACATAGGTAAGGTGATGAGACCATTGAGATCATCCAAGTGAAGTACTCTCCTCAGGGATGCCTCAGTAACATCAATAGTTACCCCATCTACAGTGGCTCTTAGAGCATCCACTGGTTCATGTGTATCTCCAATCTCAAGTGTTATGGACTGAGCAGAAGTCCAAAACTGATTGATTTGAGAGATATAGATTGTGGGTTTTAAAAGCAATGCATACCTTATATGAGTGGTATGAAGAAAGTCCACAATCTGATGAAAAACAGGGCCACTCTTCTCGTTAGACTTTTGTAGGTAGGCCACTAGGTTGTGCTCATCTGCAAATTTCAAAGATGCCATAGAAACTTTTGATGAAAAATATTAATATGTCAGTAAGAATTGAAGTAATGACTAGCCAATTGAGAGAAAAAGATATATAGGGTTAGGGTTTAGAATTGATGCGCAAGTAAAATTATCTTTAGAAAGTAGTTATAATATAGAAAGAAGATAATTTACTTAAAATTTTAACCCTATATATATAACTATCAGTGGTTACTCTCAACGGCTAGTAAAAAATAAACTACTGACATAATCAGTTGTAACGACTAGAACAACAATGGTAAAATAACACTGTCAGTGGAAACTGTGAACTAGCAGTGGTAATTTTTCACAAAAATCTCAAAGAGCAGTGGAAAATAAAATCATTAGAAAACAATAATGCTCCCATTATAGTTTTTAGCAAACTATCAGCTATCAACGGATTTGATATGTCTTTACCATGAGCCGTTTGCTATGGACTAGCCAACTCTTAATCATAAAGAATATGGTGAGTTAATAACCATATAGTTTTTGGTAAACTATCAACCATAAACGGATTTGTCAAGTCTTTACCAGTAGTCGTTTGCTCTGGACTAGTTGATTCTTATGTGTATTAGACATGGTGAATCAATAACCATTTGTTGTGTATCTCAGATATACACCTTTTAACTCCAACTCCTCATCAAAACTTGATATACGAACTCATACAACAATTGCATTACCCTACAGCCTCCCCTCAACACCAGAAAACATTTATGGATTTAGCATTCCAAGACTTGTTACCAAGTACTGAAATCTTCCCACATCAAGACCTTTTGTTAATAAATCAGCATAGTTGTCATCAGTATGAATTTTGACAACTTGAAATAGTCCATTTTCATAGCAATCTCGAATGAAATGGTGTCTAATTTCAATATGTTTGGTCTTTGTGTGTTGAACATGATTCTTTATTATGCAAATGGTACTGCTATTGTCAATATGTATGATGGTATTCATGAAATTGTACCCATAGTCCAAAAGTTGATTCTGAAGCCATAGAACTTGAGCACAGCAACTTGCAGCAGCTATATACTCTGCTTCAGTTGAAGAAATAGCCACCATTGTTTGTTTCTTGCACTGCCATGACACTAATCTGTTGCCAAGAAATTGACATCCACCAGTTGTAGATTTTCTATCCAAACTAGCTCCAGCGTAGTCACTATCTGAGTAAGTAACCAGATCTAAAGGAGAATCTCTGGAGTACCACAATCCCAGAGAAGGAAATGCTTTAAGATATCTGAAAATCTTCTTCACAGCAGTCAAGTGAGAGAACTTGGGAGTAACTTGAAACCTTGCACAAGCACACACAACAAACATAATATCTGGTCTAGATGATGTAAGATACATCAAAGAACCAATCATAGACCTATACATGTGCACATCAACAGCTTCACCACTATTTTCCTTAAGAAGTAGATGTGTAGTCTTGTCTGCAGGAGTGCTGGATGACTTTGCATCGAGTAAACTTGAACTTCCTTAGTATCTCAGTCACATATTTATCTTGATTAATGAAAATACCATCTGGCTTCTGGAGTACTTGAAGTCCCAAAAAGAATGTGAGTTCACCCATAGAACTCATTTGAAATTCTTCTTTCATTAGTTTCTCAAAATCTTTGCACATCTCTGTCTTTGTAGACCCAAAAATGATATCATCAACATATACTTGGACAAGCAAGATATCATTCTTGTCTTTCTTGATGAACAAAGTTTGATCCACTTTGCCTCTATGAAATCCATTTGCAAGAAGATAAGTAGTTAAGGTTTCATACCATTTCCTTGGTGCTTGATGCAAGCCATACAAAGCTTTAACTACCCTGTAGACTTTGTTAGGATATTCAGGGTCTTCAAAGCCTGGAGGTTGTAAGACATAAACTTCCTCATCTATCTGCCCATATAGAAAAGCACTCTTTACATCCATTTGATAGACTTTAAAGCCCATAAAAGATGCATAGGCTAAGAACATCATAATTGCTTCAATCCGTGCAACAGGGGCAAACACTTCTTCATCGTCAATACCCTCCTCTTGAGTATATCCTTGAGCCACAAGCCTAGCTTTGTTTTTGATAACAATTCCCCTTTCATCTTTCTTGTTTTTGAACACCCATTTAGTACCTATTACCTTCTTGCCAGAAGGCAAATCACAAAGCACCCATACCTTTTGAAGCTTAAATTGGAGCAGCTCTTCTTGCATTGCTTCCACCCAACTTTCATCTTCAAGTGCCTTGTAAACATTCTTTGGTTCCATTTATGACAGAAAGCACATAAATAGACATTCATTCTTGCCTTCATGAATTTTAGATTCATATATTTTACTTATAAATCCATGAACATCAGGCAACCTTGTTTGTCTTCTAGTCTTCACAGGTGAATAGACATCCCCAATCACATTTTCAAAAGGATGTGATTTATGAATAGAAGTCTGGGGAGTCTTAGGAACTGCAATCTCACTTGGCATATTAGAGATTTCAACATCATTGGTTTGAGCTTCCATAGTAACTGGAGTGGTGATTTCCACATCTGGTGTTGTAGTGGAAACACTTTGCCGAACAGAGGAATCTGAATTTCCACTGCTTTCAGAATTATCAGCATTCAAATTACTATTTCCTTCTTTTTCTAAATCACTAGAAGGATGAGTAACTCCAGTTTTCAGTATAACATTATTATCTGCATAGTCCCAAAGAGGTAGACTGGATTCATCTTGATCATCTGCATCTTCTTTGCTTGGTTCATCATCATCAAGAAACTCTTCTGAACCTGCAAAGTCAAAAGAAGATGTTCCTGTAGAAACAGGCACATAATTCATAGTATTTGTTAGAGTATCAAGATCAAACAGTCTTTCTGGACCAGTTCCTTTGACATTGACTTTGTTTTCCAGGAACTCAACATGCAAATTCTCTTCATTCTTTTGGGTTCTTAAGTTGAACACTCTGAAAGCTTTACTAACCATGGAATACCCAACAAAATACCCTTCATCAGCCTTTTCATCAAACTTGCCCAGATAATCTATGGTATTGAGAATTGATATATGACACCCAAATGGTCTCATGAAGTCAAGGGTAGGTGGTCTTCCCCTAAACAATTCATAAGGTGTCTTGTTCTTTGTCATTACCACTAAAACGCTGTTTTCCACATAACATGCAGTGTTAACTGCTTTAGCCCAAAAAGTAATTGGCAATTTAGAATTGGCCAACATGGTTCTAGCAGCTTCTATCAGTGTCCTGTTCCTCCTCTCAGCAACACCATTTTTTTGAGGAGTTCTAGCCACACTAAATTCCCTTTTAATACCTTTATCTCTACAAAACTCATCCATAACTCTATTCTTGAATTCGATTCCATTGTCACACCTAATGATTTTAACTTTCATATCATATTGGTTTTCTACTTATGTGATAAATATCTTGAGGATGCCAGTTGTTTCATCCTTAGTTCCAAGAAAGAAAACCCATGTAAATCTGCTAAAATCATCAGTCACCACTAGACAATATTTCTTAAGATTCAAAATTTGCTCACAGATGTGGGACCAAATAAGTCCATATGTAACATTTGAAGTGGGTGAGCAATAGAGTTAACCAACTTTGACCTGCAAGAAGCTCTGTGTTGTTTGCCTTTAAGACAAGCCACACAGGTTTGATCATTTTCAAATCTTTTTTGAGGTAAACCTCTCACTAAACCATCTTTGACAATCTTGTTAATGGTTTTGAAGTTAACATGACCAAGTATTCTATGCCATAACATGGATTCATCCACTGTGGCCTTTGCAAGCAAGCAAGCATAATCATCTTTAGCTACAATGTTGTTCATATCAAAGCTATAGAGATTGCCTTTTCTAGGAACTTAAAGAAGAATCTGACTTTCATCAGGCATCTTAAAATCCTTAGAAAGAACAAAGCACAAATCTTTGGTAAAAAGAACATTGTTCATCTTGTCACACATTTGTGACACACTAAAAAGATTGTACTTAAGCTCTTTTACATAGTACACAGGTTCAAAGTCCAAGTTACCAGTTTTAATAACACCTTTACCAGCAACTTTTCCATTTACTCCACCTCCAAAGCTCACAAATCGTCCATCATAATGCTCAAAATCAGAAAGATAGGACTTGTTGCCAGTCATATCCCTTGAACACCCACTATCTGTATATCCTTGATCGACCTTTTGTCCTTGGATGTTGCTGCACATATGAGTAAAGAGTTAGTTTCTTTTGGGGACCCAAGCCATGATTGACTTGGATCTGCCTCATGTATCAATATAGTTAAATCTATCAAAGGTCATTGATACACCATTGGGATTGGTTGTAGAGGTATTTCCTTTAGTTTTCCATTCCCAACGTCTTTGAGGCCTTCACAGCATTGCTCATGCCCCCCCTTTTCTTATTAAAAACCCTTGCAGTGGTAACTTTTGAATGAGCAGATGGTACTGCTTCTGGTTTCTTTTTAGGTACCCCTGTTGGTTATTATTAACCTTTTAGCTTGAAAGGTTCTTTTTCCTGTTTGTGCAAATTTTGTAAAACTTGTTTTGGTGTTTGCACTTTTAACAAGTGACTTAGGGTGAGCAGTGTTAACAGTTTTCGCAGTGGCAAGTGTTTTGAGGCCACTTCTAAGTTGAACTGCTCTTGAGACCATTTTGCAATTAGAATTAGGGTGTACATTATGTTGATACCTGTTAGATTCCACCCTTTTATACTCATAGACTTCCCTTCTCCCAATATGATAGTCATAATAAGCATGTAAATGATCAAAACTACCACAGATAAAGCATGCCTTATTGTTCATAACAAAATCACTACCTAGTTGTTGAGATTTAACATGATTCCAACTTCTCTGGTTACCCCTAGGAGCTGTAGGCTTGTTCCTATATATCTCAGCATACCTTATAGTTGGTCTAGGTTTATTACCTGGTTTCCTAGGTTCCTCTGTAATAGTATTAACAACTTTTGGGATAGTAGTCTCTACATTCTTTTTAATATTTTCATCAACAACTGATGAGTCACTAGCACTCTCAAAAAAATCATTATCAAGCTTACTCTCTTCCTCACTCTTCACCACTGTGTCCTTTAAAGGACCATATTCTCTTTCAAGTTCCTTAAAGTCTTCTAAACCTGTATGAGCTAAATCTATACCTGGAGGTGATGGAACACCTCTTAGTGGTGGTGGCACTGTATTGTAACCCATACTAGACTTAGCTTTATTAAATACTTGAGCATTCCAAATTTTATCAATTGACTTAGATTGATGATAACATGTGTCTAGAGTTAAATTGATATTTTCAGTTTTCTTTTGAAGCTTTTCACGCTCTATTTGGTATGCATCATTCACAGCTTTTGTATTTTGACTCATTTTCTTGAAAGTGCTTTATTTTTTTTTCTAAAACTGTCATGGCTCTCCTAAGATTAGACACAGTATAATTAGCAGTGTATAACTCTTGTCTTTCATTAGAATATAAATCATTAAGTCTTTCAACTTCTCTAGCAGCCCTACATGTTTTAGAGCAACATTCAGAGTTTTGTACCTCAGAGTCAGAGAAAGCCATAAGAGCAACTTCAGTGAAACAAGAGCGACATCACGAGTGTTCTTCTTCAGATCATCTGACCATGAAACTCCAATCATAGCTCACACCATCAATAGCCAACATTGCCTTTGGTTCTTCCACAGTTGGTCCCTTCTTTTGCTTGTACCATGTAGACATGTTGTCCTTGGTCTTTGGTCTTCTACATTCTCTAGCAAAATGTCCAAACTTGTGGCAATTAAAGCACTCCACTTTCTTCTTATCAAAGCCTGTAGTATCATCACCATTAATGTGGATAGGCTTGCCAGTCTTCTTGTAGAATTTCTTAGCCCTCATGCTAAGAAGAGCTATCTGCCATTTAATATCCATCTCCTCCAAGTCATCTTCATCGATTTGCTCTATGTCTTCATGAGTTAAGAGAGAACCATCAACTTGTGTGGAGATAAAAGCATAAAAGGTAGGATCTCCAATACTAGCAACCTTCTTCTTTGATCTTGCAGTGGCAATATTTACATTGCCGTGTGAAACTTTAGAACCTACAGTGGCAATATCATCATCACTTTCATCTTTAGAATCATCACTGTCAACAGAATTTGACAACAATGCCAAGCTACTAGAGCTTGTACCAAGTTTCCCTTCCTTCTTCAACCTTTGCTCAATAAGTTTGAAGTTGTTGTAAAGATCATTGAGTTTCATTGTTTCTATGTATGCGTTTTGTTTTCCCGACGGTAACATTGGTTTGAAACTCTAAAGCAAACTTCTTAAAACTTCAAATTGAGTCTTCCTTTTCTACCTCAATCGAAACTGAGTTAGGCATAGCTGTGTAACAATCTTTTGAAGTTTGGTGAAAATGCTATCAAGTGAGTCATTGCTTGAAGTAGAGAAGTTTTCATAACTTTGCTTTAACAATGTCTTCCGAGTCTTCTTTTTTGCATCATTACCACCAAAACCGAGCAAATCTCTTCAAACAGTTCTTCAGAAGTCTTGAATTTCTGAATGCAATAATCTGGTCTCTATGAAGAGTCATCAACAACAGACTTCTAGCTTTAAGATCATTCTTCTTTTGAGCTTTTTTAGCATTTGATTCAGGCACAGAAACTTTCACAACATCTGTGTCACCTACTTTGGAAGTAGTGGTCACAGACTTGAAAGAATCACCAAGTTGAATGATTTCCCATAGAGCATAGTCCCAGTATGAGGAAGTGTTTCTCAATCAGTATCCTCCACATCTCAAACTCATTAAGCTTAAGCTTAGGGAGTCTTGGTGTAGAAGAGGAGTTTGATTGGTTGTTTTCCATCTCCATTGAATTGAGTGAGTGAGTCAAGCTAATTCTTTGGATATTCTAAAACAAAATATCGAGAACCTCAAGCTCGATACCACTTGATGGATCTTGGACACTCTCCTTGTGTCAATGATATTTTGTATGATATTATCAAGCAAGCGGAATTTACTTAACTAATACTTAGAAGACGAATTATATGATGTACGAGAATAAACACAAGTTAACACAAAACTCAAGCTCCAATATTATTAATGAATAATACGAGTGATCTTAACTTATCACTACGGTTACACCTTGAAGCTTTCGTAGGTAATATTGTAATGTTATCATACCTCGAAGACAATGACCTAGGATCTCCTTTTATACAACAAGGAGTCCTTTACAAGATAAGTATAAAGCTAACATAATAGAATATACACAAGATCAATTCTATACTTATCTAAGCAGCGTTTAACCTTATCATATAAAGCGATAACAGTGGTAATGAAAAACTTGCAGTGGGAATACGTTTCCACTGCTAGTGTTAAACCAAGCAGTGTAAACAACAACTATCCGTGGTAACGGATTATTCCCAACATACTGTTTGGGAAAGGATAATGAGGTCAACATTCTCAAATCAATTGATGAAGGACCTTATCAGATTGAGACTACAAGAGACATAATTGATACTGCTGCAGATGGAACAATGATCTTTGGATTGGACAGACCAAGACATATGATGAGCTCAGTGATAAGGAGAAAAAGAGATTCGATCTCGATATCGGGCTTCAAACATTATACTACTGAGGTCTTCAAAAGATATCTACAAGCTAATCAATCACAACACTGAAGCCAAGGCGGTTTGGGATAATGTCAAGATGCTTCTCTCGGGTTATGAATTAACTAAGGAAGACAGAGAATCACAACTGTATGATGAATTTGAGAACTTTAAGATGAAACCGTAAGAAAGTGTCTAAGAATATTACGTGAGATTCCCTAAGCTTGTGAATGATATGAGGAATATCAAAATGACCATGCCCAATATTCAGCTGAACTCAAAGTTTGTGAACAACATGAATCCCGAATGGCACAAATTCGTCACCTCTGTGAAGCTAACCAATGGATTAAAGAACACCACCTATGAGCAACTGTATGCCTTCCTTCTTCAGAATTAGAGACATGCTATGTTTGAAAGAATGCCTTCCTCTTGCAGCAACTTTATTTGACAACTTGTTTTTAGAAATTTGTTATAACACTTCCTTAATAGCAACTTGTCTCATGAAATCCTACTATAGCAACTTTGTTCTTCACAATTTTGACTCAAAACAACTTGTATCTTGAAAAACTTTGTCAAAATGACTTGTTACTTTGAAATTTACTAAAGCTATTTAATCTATTTCCTAAGCCTGTCAATCTGCTTATTGGTAATCTGTCATGTTTGCTACTCGTTATGCTTGTGTCACGAGGTTGCATTAAAAGTTGTTCAGCTAACCTTGTCTAATCTATCATGCTCTCATTACACCCGTGGTTGTGTGTGCCTCTGAAATTTCCATGGCTAACACAACCTCATCCGAGAACCTTGCTACCTCTACTCCATCCATAATTCTCACAGACAATGAAAATCTTCCAAAAGATAAATGGGTAGAGATAGGAAAAAGCAACTGCTATGTGGACATGTAAAGACTACAACAAAATCCAATCTTCAAAGTGGCAATTGATATTCTTAAAAACACTAACTTCTTCAGTGCCATGACCAAGCAATGCACGATCCCTTCCATTTACCTACAACAATTTTGGAACACCATCACATGGGACAAGATCACTGCCACATATTCCTGCAAGCTTGATGATAAGGAATTTGAAATCACATATGACATTCTCAGTAAGGCCCTAGGAATCACACCATGTGACCTTACCATACAATATGTCCCTCCACCTAGTGCGGAAGAGCTAATAGTCTTTCTAATTGGCTTGGGTTATCAAGTTGGCATAACAAGGGCCTCAGATATCATCACCGGACACATGTATCAACCTTGGAGAGCCATGACAACTATTCTCAACCTATGCTTATCGAGCAAAACCTTAGGGTTCGATAAAGTAAGGATACCTATTCTGCAAATCCTATAGGGTCTCGTCAATGGGGTGAACATTAATGTCTCTGAACGTATTTGGGAAGAATATTCGTTGTCAATGCACATATTCATCACCGATAGAACAAATGTTCATAATCAAGCTCAAGGAAGAAAGAAAGTTAACAAAATTGTGATTCCTAGCATCAGATTCTCGAAGCTTGTCATCCAGTACTTCCAACAGACTCATAACTTCAATCCTAGGAGTGAATCAGTCCTCCATAATGCTAAGGATGAATTTGTTCTGGGTAACCTCAAATATGTTGCTAGAGGTGTCAATAAAGAGATCTTTGGATTGCCTATCCCTGATGTTCTTCTCACTGACGATATTAAGAAGACTGACCACTTCAAATTATACAAGAAAAGGGCATCCAGATCCAATTTTGATGACTCTCCCATTCCATCACAATCCAAAGCTACAAAGTCCACTTCCGGTACAAAGACCTCATATGCTGCCCTTCCTAAGAAGAGATGTGACAGATCACAACCTACTGCAATTTCTGCACAGAAGCAGAAAAGGAAGAAGAAAGATGTTGGAAAGGGGAACGTTGAAGGAACTGAGGTTTCAAGGGGTGATAAGAATTTGATTGATGAAGATATGGCTGCTTTGCAACTGGGAATTAAACAAAGCCTTGAAAGCCAGAACATGAGACCACCAGTGGGAGGAGTTACAATAAGAGAACCTGAGCCTGCGCCACGACAAACAACTCCTTCCACTCAAGACAAAGGAAAAGGGATTGCTGGATCGGAAGCTAAACAAGCTTCTCACATGCTTCTGATCATCTCTTCTCCACCATCTGGAACTACCACCCAATTTGAGCTAAAGAAAAGAACTGTTGAATCATCTTCACCAAGAACAAACCTGGATTGGAAAAGGAGGTATCAAACACAAGAAAAACTCCGCATCAAGTGATACCCAATCTGTCGAATGATGATGAAGAGTTGCAGAAAGACTCACAGGAGAACCTTGAGTCTAGATCTGATGAAAACAGGCATATGGAGGAACCTAACATGTCTACGGGTTCTCTCTCCTCACTTAAGAATCTGGATGCAGATTTCTCATTCGGTGATCAGTTTTTGAATGACAAACCTTCGTGATACCGAGACTCATAAGCCTAATGATGAGAAAGAGGAAGGTCCATGTACTGAGCGGCATCGACCAAGACACATCAACCATCCCACCGATGTCTGCACCGCTCTTACTAGAACATCCACCACGATCCTGCTAAAGATCTATCACTTGAACCAGTTGGTTACGATTCTTACACGGACACTCCACCGGCTTCACCACCTCAAATAATAACATCTGATCAATTGCTCGACAAAGCAGTGAAAAGAATTGAAGCTTTTGAAAGACAACTTCCTAAATCTGTCAATGTCCTTGAGGATCGTGTCTACAGGCTGGAACATCTTAACTTCGATGAAGGGGTAGCAGACGCCATTGAAGGCGAAGTTAAGGATGCTGTAGAATGGGCAATGCAAGCTCCTCTACTTCAACGGTTTAAAGACCTACCCATTTCAGATATGAGAGTTGTCCTTTCAGACAAGATGTATGAAGCTAACCAGCATAAGCTTGAGGTTCATAAGAAGTTATTCGATGCTCTCAAAGAATCGATTAAGCACGACAATCATCTACAGTTTTTAGAGGACATTGGACAAATAAAGGCTAAGAAGAAAAGGAGGACTGTGGTGCTAGAGACGTTGCGTAAAGGTCCTAAACCTCCTCCTCCCTCGCCTCCAACTAGAGGAGCTGGAACTTCTGGTGCTAGTTGATACAAAAGTTGGGCGTTCCTTGTTTGGACAACGATTCCGTATCAATTGGATTTTAATGCTTGAGACCTGCGCACTAAGAAAACAGAAAACACCGTTAGGCTTACCGTGGGATTGTCTCCCACGATTATCCTCCGGCGTGAGAGTAAGTAATCGATTTTAGGGTTTAGTTAAGAGTTAGGGTTTTGAGATCGTACCTTTAATGAGGGCAGAGATTCCATTTATATACACACGAAACCATTATTGGTTTCGTGTTCCCCAACCTTCGGCGTATCCCGCCTAAGTCGGGCAATCAATACATATCTCGTTTAATAAGAGATATCCGATATCCAAAACCATAAAGAACTTTGGGTTTGGGCCTTCGTGAGCCCAAACCGTTACCGGATTAGCCCATGCATACTGGGCTCAGTTGCTAGTAGGGTTATTGGTCGGGTTCATGACCCAACTGCGGACTATACGTCATCATGTCCCCCCAGTCTAGTATGCGCAGGGACTACCTGCGGATGCTAGACTAATAGATATATACCGTAAATTCGTTGAAGCATAGCGGAGAAGCTAAAACGTCTCCCGCCTTGATGAATACACGTTGAATCTAGTCAAAATATTTCAAATGTACACCTCGTAAATCGTGGGAATGTAACTGAAAATGTGGCATGTCAACACATCCTAGCCACACATTGAGGGATAGTGGGATCCACGTGTCAATCATCGGATGGATGTAAAAACTTATATAACCTTCCGCCTCCCATTACTGTGATTATCACAGTAAAAACATTTCCGCCATTGTTAAAAAAGCTCCAAACCGTCAACCAAGAAACCCTTAATATTCCAAAGGTAACCGCGCGTGCGTCGTAAAAAACTGTATAATTGATGAGTGCTTATTCACTCATCATTTTTACCCATCTAAGCCCACAAAAACGTCTAAAAACACGAAAATATTACCAATTATTCTGCAGATATCCTTGGAATGTGTTTTTATGTATTTCAGGTACTAAGGATCGAAAACAGGCAAAACGCGAAATGAGCTTGGAATGGAAAAACGTGCTTAGCGGACGGAGCCGGGAGTGGATTTTCTACATTTTTGAATCCCGAGACGCATATTTGGAGTGAGAGTGGGGAAAACAAAATCAAAACCGAACCCTAAACCCAATTAACCATTTTACCCCTAAACCCGAACCAAATTACCAATTTACACTTAAAACGTTTTTCATTAAAAACATTTATTTTTTTGTTTAAAACCAATTTTTAATTTTTTTTAACAATCATTTTTATTGAAAACATTTTCTAAAAAAAAAAAAGTTTTAAAACAAAAATAAAACACAAAATACATCTTTTTACCAAAATCCTTTTAAAACAAAATCAACCCCTTAAACCCTTAACCCTTTTTGAACCCCCCTTTTATATACCACTTGAACCAACCCAAACACATAAAACGTTTTTACCCATTCCCAGTTCTTACCCAATTTACCCAAACCCAGAAAACCAAATAAAAGCTTGGCACCAAAAAAAAATTGTTCCACCCCTTTCCCTCTCATCCCTGTCACTCTCACAGATACAAACAAGAGTAACTCACATGCTTCCCATGCCAAGCTGGCAATCCTCCTTTTTTTTCATTGGCAGAAGTTAGAATACATAATATTGATGGCTAGGATCGCATCCTTGGAGCCCAAGATGATCTAACGGCTCTTGTTGATTCGAGAAAGCACAAAGTCTCAAGCACTCACGGAACAAGCACAAGACAGAAGAATACCAGTTTTACTTTTTAGTATAAATAGGTAGATAGGCACATTGTAAAAACTTGTCTAGAAATTTATGTTCTAGTTCCATTTTACTTTTATTGTCATTTAATTTAATTGTAATTTCTATTTTCAGTTTTAATGCAAATTCAGTTTAATTCCATTTTTTTATATGTTGTCTTAATTTTTCATGTTTCTATCACAGTCTTGTTAGAAAAGGTGTTTTACAAATTGTTTAAACTCATTTTGAAGTTTTTGTTATTGTTTCAAACAAGTTTTTAAACTTTCAAACTCTTTCCTACTTCAAAAGCTTGGTTTACTTCCCTTTACAGGGGTGTTTGGTTTTGCAAGGTTTATGGGTCAAAACCATGTTTTGACCCACTTTGAGTTTCTCACTAGTTTCTAGATAATGTTTTAAGTGAATTTTGTATATCTCTTTGGTGAGCATTAGTCTATTTAGAATTTTGTAAGTTTTTTTTTCTTTATGTCCAATCATCAACGATCGAATAGTACCTAAACTAGTTTAGTTGCAGCACTTTTCAAGCTTGTAATAAGCTCATTATTAGCTCATAATCAGCCTGTAGAACCCTTGGTGTATGCACTTTAGATGGGTAAGCCGTTTTAGGAATTTTAAGCTAGTTAGAAAGCTTATTTTCAAGCTTAGAAATCCCCCCTATGGACTGTTTTGAGCCACTATTGCGACTTTCCTTTCGACTTGTTAAAAGCCTTTCGTTAGAATATAATTGTTTTTTTTTAGATCTTAGTTACATGAATTTTAGATAGGTTAGCTTATTTTAGGATTTTAAGGTTGTTATGTAGCTTATTTTTAAGCTCGAACATGCCCAATATGGATTTTAGCACATCTGGCTGCCTTGAATGGCTTTTGAATAGCTTATTAGTCTTACTTGTTTCTTATTAGTGATCCTTTAGTTATCTTAGGTTAGGAATTTCAGGTTCTTAGTTTAGTTTATACTTTTCCTTAGCTTTTTATAGGCTTATTGATAGCTTAAACTGTTGTGGAAAATGAAATAAAAATAAGTGGCAAAAAGTGACAGAAGCAGGATTCGAACATGGGTTACCGCAACATACTTGACCCACACGACACACCCACTACCACAATGCCCTTGGGACTTGTCATGTTTAAATTTGCACAATATATTCTTATATACACGTGCTTACTTATTAAGCTTAATAAGGTATTTTAGCTTATTATTGCTTATTCTTAACAGCTTATTCTTAGTTCTTATTTTTATTAGGTTTAGATTATTAAAAAGTAATTTCCTGCCAAATTTTATAATTTTCCAATTAGTTTTGATATTTTTAATCATTTAATTCCTTTATATTAGTTTTTAATTCGTAATAAATAAAATAAAAGTCAAAAAAATACCCGGCTTTTTCCAAAAATTATTTTTTGTCATTTAGAATGTAAGAAAATTAATTTTGAGTTTTTAGGGTTAATATTTTTACATTTTCACTTTTTAAAGCGCGTGCGAGACGTGCCCGATTTTATGTTAATTACGTTTTTAATTAGCTTTAAGTTTCCCGTAGTTTCCCTTAGTATTTTAGATTAATTTTAGGACTCCCGTAGATTTCCTTAGTGTAGTTTTATTGCTTTCCTTTAAATTCCCGTTTTACGTTTTATTGCACTTTAGTTAATTTTAAGTTTCCCTTTACGTTTATTGTTGCCTTAGATTAGTTTTTAATTTCCCGTAGTAGCTTTAGCTTAGTTTACTTTCTTTATTTAAATTCCCGTCATTTAGTTTAAAATTCCAAAATCGTAAATTCCCGATCCATTCAAGCATCCAATTCCAAACCTCAAACGTCACCGTCAATTCACACCTCGTTGGGAAACGACCCGGGTAATCACTTGCCAGGTATCACTTATCGAGTATTTGCGGTTTTTGCATGTCGACCTTTTTCCTAAAACGGTTGATTCGTAATTCTCTCGCTTATTTCGTATTTGACATTTTTGTATAATAATTGACTAATCAATTTTTGGCGCCGCTGCCGGGGAGGTTGTGTTGCGACAATATCGTTACGGTTTGACGATTAGTGACTTGAAGATCCTTCCTCGAGAAGTTATTTTCTTTCAAAACCCAAAACCCAAAAATATTTTCCTTTTTCAAAATTTATTTTCCCTTTTATATTTTCTATTTATCAAAACCCCAAAAATATTCTTCTCATTCCTCTTATTCGTTGATTCTATTTCTCTTACCCTCTTTGACCGTTTGATTCTATTCTTCGTATCCTCTCGATCACTTAATTCTATTTCTTTAACCCTCTACAAGTTTAATTCTCATGGCGACGATCGATTATCGTCGTTGTTTTCACTGTACAAGCCGTATGGAAGAGGATCAACTTTATTGTCAAAATCAGGATTGTTTATGTAAGCGATGTGGAAGGATGGGTGCAAGCAAATATTGCTATTGGTGCGAATTATCCGATAAAAGCTCTCTCGATGATTCTCCAAGTTTTTCCGACCATCCGCCACAACCCGATGTTTGTTCTATTTTTTCTGAGCCCAAACCATCTAGAATTGATCAAAATCTTTCGCGATTTACGGTTAAGGTTAAGAGAAAGAGGAAGAACCGGAGACCAAAACGGAAGTGATGGAAACGCTAGCTCAGAGAGCACACCACTTGTCCCACCTCCGGAATCTTCAAGACGTTTTCAGAAGATTTCCTTAGGGACGGAATGAACATGATTGATAACTACCTTAATGAACTTGCAGTTAACTTCGAACTGCTACAAATACCAATTGTGATGTTGTTGAGCCCTCGATTCCTACTCCCATACCGAGATATCTTCGCTTCGATCACGATTATTGCTACGGTTGTGGAGACGTATTACCAAATGGATTTCGTTGCTACAAATGTATGTGCGAGTGGTGTGGAAACTATCTTCTTGATGGATTATGTTCGATTTGTGCCGAGAATTCATTCGCTTATGATTCTAATCCAAATTCCTTCAATTTTCCTCAAAACGATTTCAACTACCCTCCACAAAATTCATATGAACCACAACCGTACTATCAAGATTTCAATGATCCTTCATTTGAAATTTCTCTCCTCTAATTCCTTATTGTGCAAAGCTGTGGGGTACTCATTATGATTACCAATGTCAATCATGGAATCAAAATTACTATGGACCTAATCCTTGTTATAACACTCCTTGTTTTGACAAATTCCAACCCCCACAATTTTCCGTCATTGAACAATTTCCCGTCATTAATCAACATCCTCGTGAGAAAAGTATGCTAGAAGAACTTGCCAGAAGACCAAGCGTCTACGCGAAAAATCTATGCTAGAATTACTTGAAGAAGAGGAACGAGCCGCTAAGATTCAAAAATGTCTTGAAGAAATACGAATCGAAGAACGAGCACTTGCAAGACGTGCTCGATGGCTCGCGACTTACATTGACGACGAAGATGATGAGGATTCCATTCAAATGAAGGATTATTATGAAAGTTTGTCGGCGAAATCACGAAGAGCCGTAAAATCTCTAAGTATGGGGGATGAGCATCTTAGCACTATTCAGGAAACGGAACCGTCTTGTGCTGAGAACCTTTTCCCAACCCCAAGTGAGTGTGAGGGTGTCTCCGATATGATGTGTGATGAGCCTATTGATGATGATTCTTCTCTCCCCTAATGATTCTGTTGAGATGATCTCTGAATCTGAAAATGATTATACGTCGTTTGATGATTCTTTATCGTGTGGAGACATCGAGTATGTTGAGGAAAATCCTTCTGAGCTCGTCAGCTTAGAAGAAGTGAGATTTTGAGCCCGAAGATCGAGAAATTACGATTTTGATACGGACGATGAAGATATTCTTGTTGTGTCCGAGGAACCTTTCACTATGGCATTCACTAATCCTCTTTTTGACTTAGATTCTGATTTACCCTAGTTTGAGATAACCCAATCTTTGACATTCAGAATGAGGATAGTGACCTTTACTTGGAAAACCCCATTACCTCTTTACCCGAGCTTGAGGATTCTACTTCGAAGAAAGAAAAGTGGCAATCCCACTTCGACTTTAGACCTTCTCGAGGAGTTCTCCGATGAACTCGCTCTTATCGATCATTCTCCACCGGGAGATGATGACGTGCACTTCGACTTTGAAGCCGACCTTACTGAATTGGAAAATCTTTTATACAATTCGCCTTCTGATTCGTCAAGTGACACTCTTATAGAAGATGTCGACTTTCTTTCTACGGATGACTCGATACCTCTGGGTTTTGAGAGTGACGAGTATGGCTTAGATCCATCATCCACTCGTCCGCCTGCTAAACCGCCGAATGATGGAACCTCTTCTAAGCCCGATACGGATATTCTCACTGCTTCAGTGGTGGATAAGATTGTTGAACATTCACTCAAGGTTCCTCAATCTAATCTTTTGCCCACCCATCCCACCCGTTGTCAATCCATTGACACTCTTCTTTCTTATCCCATTTCTTCTCCAGATCTTATCTCCTACGGGAGTGAAGATACCATCTTTGACCCCGGCATTTCTCTTTCTTCTAAGCCGGTAATATCTCATCGGAGTGGAACTTTCAGCACATTCAATGTTTATCCAAACTATTTGAATGAAAGTCCGATTGAGATTTTCTCTTCCACTTGCTCCCCCATGGACCAATGAATTCGGGTCGAGTCAAGCTAGTGACTCGGTTAACAAAACATAGCATTTCATGGGTGACCACCCATGTTTCTGACTTCTTTCTCTTTTCTAACACTAAGTGTGGGGGAATTCCCCACTGTTGTTTGCTTGTTGTGTGTTTTCTCTCTGTTTTCAGGAATCCGTAGATCGTGATGATTGATGCGCTGCTTTCAATCCACCCAATATCCAATCTTTTTGCTAACGTTTATCTAGGGATATCTTTATAAAATCTTTTTTTTGTGAAAAAAGATTTCGCTTCCACACTTGGCTAGTAGTATTACCTTTTTCCGTTCTATAGTTTCGGCTATGGCCGGTACTTAGAATATTGAGGGCAATATTCAATTCTAAGTGTGGGGGGGAATTCTAGCGAATTTTGATCACTTGTGTACCTTCTAGTACCCTAGCACCCCGTTTTGACCAAAAATTTTAAAAAATTTATCGTTTTAAGTCAAGTATTTACATTTAAAAGAAGTGCTTCGCACAAAAATAAAGCATTGATGCTTCGGCATTAATGGTAGTTTAGTCTTGATTCGGCTAGAACAAGGGGAATCCCGACTCTGCTAGAGTGTTGATCTAGCTGCTCTCTTAACATTAGGCTAAGGTTTTACGCGTTGTGCAAATGAAAATGCTAAGCGTGGAGTAGTTGGTTCTCTTTAGAGCTTATATAAGTAATTTATGGCTTTTTCTCCCGACTAACTAATTGGACTAAAATACGTGTTCGTTGTCAAACTTTTGAACATTCAAATTGTCTTGTTACAATAAAAAGTTTTTAAGCAAAATTGATTTAGAGTCTGAGTTCAACTTTTTATTTAAATTTCCGAGAAAGCATACTTTCTAAAAATCTGAATAAAGTTGCAAAATGAAAGTATCGTAAAGTTGCTTGAATGATGCAAAAGTTGAAAGTTTAAAGTTTAAAGTTTAAAGTCAAAAAGTGAAAAAAAAGTTGAAAAGTGAAAAATATGAGTTGCGTGAATAAAAGCATTATGTTGCTTATGAATAAATGTGCGAAACTTGCTTTTTCTTAAATTTAAATCGGAAGTTGAACTCGTCAAAGTTGTCTAAAAGTTTGTGGTAATTTGGAAATCCTTGATTTCAAAGAAGCTCCAGATACTATTCTCGAGGGTGAAAACCTAGCCTCCTTAAAAGGACAAGCTGAGAAGAAAGTCGCTACATGGAGTGATCTCACCTTTGAATCTCGAATTTTTAAATTATCGTCGGTTGTAATCCATTTAGGTTTAGTTTTAACTTAACGGTAGCTTCGTAAATCTTTGGAATCGAATTCCGCTAATTCCGGTACTATTCTCTGTGAGGTGTCAAAAGCCCGGTCACTTAAAACTAATGTTTTGGGATGTGCCGAGAAGAAAGCCGCTACATGGAAGAGGCTCTTTCGATCCTTAGACTTTCATCGTTTCCGGTGAGTTAGTACTTTAGTTAAGTGGATAACATCCATAACAAATGTTGATTTCAATGGTCAAACTTTTGAAAATGAGCACAATCACTTAAATTGTATGTGCGGAGTAAAAGTTAAGTCTCGACTTACATAGATTATTGATATAAGTAGTGTTAGCATTTTACAAAAACGTTTGCACAATAAGTTTAAGCTTGGTTTGAGAGTATCAAAAAGAGGATGACGATTACAATTCCCCGGAGACACCCATTTTGTGTGAATCCCGTTCCGTGATGCCATTTTTTGATAATCAAGCACGTTATTTATTTACGTTCAAGTTTAAATTCCTAGTATTGAATAAAAAGTCGAAACGGGGTATTCTTGGTATTTTTGATCCTTTCATTACTTCATATGATCGGATTGCTAGGGACTAGCAATTGATAGTGTGGGGATTTGATGAGTGCTTATTCACTCATAATTTTTACCCATCTAAGCCCACAAAAACGTCTAAAAACACGGAAATATTACCAATTATTGCAGAATATCCTTGGAATGTGTTTTTATGTATTTAGTACAAAGGATCAAAACAGGGCAAAAACGTGCAGAAATGAGCTTGGAATGGAAAAACGTGCTTAGCGGACGGAGCCGGGAGTGGATTTTCTACATTTTTGAATCCCGAGACGCATATTTGGAGTGAGAGTGGGGAAAACAAAATCAAAACCGAACCCTTAACCCAATTAACCATTTTACCCCTAAACCCGAACCAAATTACCAATTTACACTTAAAACGTTTTTCATTGAAAACATTTATTTTTGTTTAAAACCAATTTTTAATTTTTTTTTAACAATCATTTTTATTGAAAACATTTTCTAAAAAAAAAAAGAAAAAAAAAAGTTTTAAAACAAAAATAAAACACAAAATACATCTTTTTACCAAAATCCTTTTAAAACAAAATCAACCCCTTAAACCCTTAACCCTTTTTGAACCCCCCTTTTATATACCACTTGAACCAACCCAAACAAAATAAACATTTTTACCCATTCCCAGTTCTTACCCAATTTACCCAAACCCAGAAAACCTAATAAAAGCTTGGCGCCAAAAAAAAATTGTTCCACCCCTTTCCCTCTCATCCCTGTCACTCTCACAGATACAAACAAGAGTAACTCACATGCTTCCCATGCCAAGCTGGCAATCCTCCTTTTTTTTCATTGGCAGAAGTTAGAATACATAATATTGATGGCTAGGATCGCATCCTTGGAGCCCAAGATGATCTAACGGCTCTTGTTGATTCGAGAAAGCACAAAGTCTCAAGCACTCACGGAACAAGCACAAGACAGAAGAATACCAGTTTTACTTTTTAGTATAAATAGGTAGATAGGCACATTGTAAAAAACTTGTCTAGAAATTTATGTTCTAGTTCCTTTTTACTTTTATTGTCATTTAATTTAATTGTAATTTCTATTTTCAGTTTTAATGCAAATTCAGTTTAATTCCATTTTTTTATATGCTGTCTTAATTTTTCATGTTTCTATCACAGTCTTGTTAGAAAAGGTGTTTTACAAATTGTTTAAACTCATTTTGAAGTTTTTGTTATTGTTTCAAACAAGTTTTTAAACTTTCAAACTCTTTCCTACTTCAAAAGCTTGGTTTACTTCCCTTTACAGGGGTGTTTGGTTTTGCAAGGTTTATGGGTCAAAACCATGTTTTGACCCACTTTGAGTTTCTCACTAGTTTCTAGATAATGTTTTAAGTGAATTTTGTATATCTCTTTGGTGAGCATTAGTCTATTTAGAATTTTGTAAGTTTTTTTTTTCTTTATGTCCAATCTGTCAACAGTCCAGAATAGTACCTAAACTAGTTTAGTTGCAGCACTTTTCAAGCTTGTAATAAGCTCATTATTAGCTCATAATCAGCCTGTAGAACCCTTGGTGTATGCACTTTAGATGGGTAAGCCGTTTTAGGAATTCTAAGCTAGTTAGAAAGCTTATTTTCAAGCTTAGAAATCCCCCCTATGGACTGTTCTGAGCCACTATTGCAGCTTTCCTTTCAGCTTGTTAAAAGCCTTTCGTTAGAATATAGAAGCCGAAATCCCAGGGAAAAAACGCCTGCTCAACCCAGCTTGTTAAAAGCCTTTCGTTAGAATATACTTTGGTAGTCCTGATGAGGTGCCAACCTTCATAGACGCGGATGGCCAGGGTGGGTGCTCATCCTTTGCACTCCTTAGCTTTTATTAATGTGAGCTTTTCTTTTCGTCTTTGTTCTTTATATAACTTGCTTGTTTTTTTGTTTTGTGTTGCACAGAGATGGATCTATTCAGCGTGGTTAACTTGGCAAAGCCGCGCTAGGTAACTGTAGGGGTGCGCCCGGTGAGAGAGGGGGAGGTCCCTATTTTGGATGCGGTTGCAGGGTGTACCATGGAGATGAACCTAGAGGAGGTTGGGAGTAGTGGTCTTGGTGTGCTGGAAGCTACCCCTGTACAAAGCGTACCCAGCCCCCGTGTACCTTCACCTCTGGTGGAGCCGTCATAGGTATATGTGGGGGAAAGCATGGAAGAGGAGGAGGAGGCAAGCCACGGATTGAAGCGCAAGAGAGCGCTTGGTGGCGATGGTGCAAGCGCATCCAGGAAGAAGCGTCTTGTCATTCCTGACGTGGAGTCGTCATCAAGTTATGTTGCGTCCTCTGGCTCCAAGGAGACTGTTCCACGAAGTAAGTATTTAACGCCAAATCACTTATTGGTTACGTTATTAATTGACATCTCTTTGCGTGCAATATTGGAGAAATTGGGTTATCTTCTGAGCAGTCTAGAGACTCACTGCGTAAGGAAAGTCCCGCGCATGCTGACCCTCAGGATATAGAGGACAAAATTACTGAGTCGTTGGCATCTGGGGTGTGCTCGTGGATCAGCTAATGGAGGAGCTTGCTTCCGCTCGCTGGCACCAGGCCACATTGGTTGCGCAGCTAAAGACAAGATATGCTGGGGAGAGCAGCCATAGCGCACAAAAGGATGAAGAGATTGCTCAGCTGAAGGCACTATTGGCTAGTTCTCAAGCTGAGGTAGAGGCAGTGAATTCTTATTCCCAGAAGTTTGCGGAGGAAAAAATGTCATTACTGATCCAAATAGGCCAAGAGCGCGCTGCATCAGCGGATTACAAAGCTTCGTGTATTTGGGCCCTTAAGTATTTGGATAAGGGGAAAGAAGAGTTGTTCTCTCGATTGGGGGAGTTTGGTGCAACTGTGGGAAGTTCGCTGGAGGAGCACGAACTGAAACTGCGCAAGCTCAGCATTGAGTATGACGAGGAGTTGTATCCCCAGCTTGTTTCAACGATTGCTGAGTACATGTGGCTTATTAGCCATGGTTTCCGCCTTGCCGCCCTCAGTGTTTTGAAGTCTGGGGAGGTGGTAGACAAATTTGGGGTCGTTGTGCAGTGCGCGTTGGCGCGTGGGAAGGCGGAGGCCATAGAGGAGCTAGATGAGGGTAGCCTTTTGAAGGTGCCTGTCGCACAAGTGCCCGGGTACAACGAACATGCTTATGAGGATCTGGTTGCTGCGATGAAAGAGATGAAGCTGTTGGAGCTTCCTCATATTGCGCAATTAGAGCACGACCAAGATGACCCCATCAGTGTTATCATGGAGGGGTTAACCCTGGCTCACCACCGTGCTGACAGTGCCGAGACGCAGCCTGACTTCTTTTTTATGCCGGATGAGTCGCAGCTGCAAGTGCCTATCTTTGCCCGCTCCCGTGACATCCTGAATCCCTTCGCGCTTGAGAAGGAAATCCCTCTGAAAGAATCCTTAGAGGCCCATGCTATGAGGCTAGCCAAGAAGAAGGGCGTGAAGGGAAATGCCATTCTTTGTGGTGTTGGTGCAGCGCACCTTCCTAGGTCCGATGGGGTACATGTGAGTGTGGCAACGGTATCGCACTGTGACGCTGATTTGTTGAAGAAGCTAAGGATTTGTCGGGACGCTGCTAGCCACGTGGAGAGCTCATGTCTTAGGCGTAGCAATAGTATATAGGTTGTAGCTTCTTTTTAAATATCTTTTTGTAAGAACCTGTGATCCTTAATGAAATTTCCCTTTTACTGAATATGTGTTAATGTGAATGTTGTTGCGATTTGTAAAGTTTGTACTTAGTTATCTGTTTTTTCATGAAAAACGTGCTTGTTGTCTAAGAATCAAACGGTTGTACAAGCTCCAATAATGAATGAAGTCCATAATCATGTATGAAAGTCACATTTTAACATTCTAAGTTCTTGTATCATAATCATGTATGGTGTGATATGCAGCGTACCGTGAATATCATGTTAAGGAGGCAAGAATCTTGATTCCTGGTTTGTTAAACGCGCACAGTATGCATGGTTGCGCATCCGTCGTGGAATGCGCATCGAACTTATTTCAACGTCTTGAAGATAAGGTGTTTAACAAGGATGCGTGATCCGATGTTGATGGGTTTGCAACCCTCTTACTCAACGAGTTATTTAGTAGGTTTGCCATTTAGGCAAGAGATAATATAACAACAATGTTGAGATATGAGTAATATGTAAATAACAAATTAAAATATGTCGCGGAGTTAGCTAGAAACCACGACGTTTTATTAATACTTGCAAGTTTTTGTAAAAGAGAAGAAAAACATTTGCCTAAGTAAAACAAAATGTAAATACACGGATATTTATTGAGCACTGTACTAAAGTGCGGGAGTGTCCGTGCGCTGGGCCGTAGCCTTTCCTAGAGATAGCATCGTTTGAGATTGCAGATGTTCCATGTGCGTGGTAGCTCGCGGCCATCCATGTCATGCAGCTTGTACGCGCCTTTTCCTAATGCTTCAATGACCTCGTAAGGTCCTTCCCACTTCGGTCCAAGTTATCCTGTATCTTCTGCGTGAATTGCTTGCGCGCACTCTGGAGCCTGGCCACGTTTCTTCTATCGTACTGGAGAGTATCCTTGTCGAATTCTCAACTTGTGTTCTGTAATCGAGCGTGGTACGCCGGTCATGTGCTTTGGTTCCCATGCAAAGATATCCAGTTTCTTTTGCAAGAGTGCGCACACAGCTGCCCTGCCGTTATCAGATAGCGATCCCCCGATTGATACTTCTTGTTCTGGGTAATCAGGATGAATTGCAACTTTCAGGTTCGGTACTTTAGTTGCACGCTGTTCTGGAATGGGTGTCGTCTCACATGTAACCGTGTTACATTCTCCGGGTGGTATGGTGGTATTGTAAAGAGTAACAATGCCTCCCTCCACTGGGAACTTAAGCATTTCGTGTGCTGTAGACGGTATTGCGCATATAGCTGATATCCCAGGTCTTCCACTAATTCAATTGTATGGCGAAGGGGATTTGATTACCATGAAGGTCATCTAGGCTGTCGTCGAATGCTCCTTATTACCCACATTGACTATCAGGTGTATTTGCCGCATGGGCCATATTTTTTCGCCTGTGAAGCCAGTCAATGACGTCGTGGCCGGGATTAGTTAGCTGCGTATCTCAGGTCGCAGTCGCTTGAAACAATGTTCATACATTTTATCCACGGACACTTCTCCATCAACATACATGCGGTGGATATTGTGACCCCCTGCGTTGATTTCAACGGTGAGCGGTTCCACCACTGCGTTATTCGCAGCCAAGGTGGGGAAAGATATTTCGCTTCCACGGGAAAACTTCTGGCTGATCTTCTGCCTAGTCATCCGCTGCCATGATTGTATCATGTATATGGTATCAGCCTTATCCTTAGGTGTTTCTTTCTTGTTCCCAGTCTTTTGCTTATCTTTCCCTTCCTTGATGTTTTTAACCAAATGGTCCAATATGCCTTCTTTTACTAGTTTTTCAATTAGCTGACGCAATTGGACACATTCATTGGTGGTGTGGCCCTTATGTCCATGATAGTCGCAGTATCCACTCCCCACGCGCCGATCCTCTGGGGTGCGCATTGGTGGGGGTCTTGGGAAGTTCGCGCCTTCCATCGCGAATATCTCCTTTGGAGTCTTGGTCAACGGGGTATATCTATCATTATCTCGTCCACTTCCCTGGCCGCGGTAGTTCTTGTTGCGGTTGCTACTCTGGTCAGTGGATTGTCTCCGAGGTTGTTCCTGTGACCGATAGTTTGAGTAACCTTTCTACTGCCTCCGCTGCAGCCCTTCTCCTTGGATAAAAGACCCGCGGCGCTTCATGAGTTCATCGAAGGTTTGAGGGACTCGCCATTTAGTCTTTGATGAGTTCGGGTTATTGATCCCGCTCATGAACCCGAGATTTTTAGTATTTCAGGGCATGCCTTAACGTGTATGCACTCATCTTTGTAGCGCTCCACATAAGCGCTGGTAGATTCCCCCTGTCGCTATGTTACCCTTTCCAGTTCGACAGGGTTTTTAGCGCACTTTTTCCTTTGAGTGATGTTCAGGCGCAACGCCTTCCGCAACTCTTCAAAACCATCAATGCTTCGGCGTGGAAGCTTACTGAACCAGTTCCGCGCGTTTCCCACTAGTGTAGAATTGATCATCCGAATCACCTTTTCCATCACAGGTTTTCACATTGGCGGGCATGCGCCTCCTTTTATTTTCTGAGAAATCGCTGATGCGCTGAGTGAACGCATCTATCTTTTGGCGGCGCCATGGAAAAGATATGTCTTCCTCCTCCTGGTCGCGATATTTCTTCCTGGACTTCCAGTGCCCGGTTTCACTGTCCTCGTTGTCCGAGGAGTTACCAGAGGATGAATTTTCCTTTCTTCGCGCTATGCGCCGACCGCCCTCGTGAGTTCGCGACTTGAAGGGCTTTCACTTGAAAGTACCGTCGCCCAGTCTGTCATGGACCCTGCGGCTACCAAGCCTAACATGGACATTGGTACGCCGTCCATCTTCTTCGTGTTCCCCAAGGTATTGCATGTCCGCTGCTTCATCATTCTCAACTCTCCTCCCAATCCTGGTAAATATTGGGGGTTGGCGGTTATCCCTTCCGCGCTTTTCCTTCTGATGACGTGATGGAGATATCTCATACTCCGGGCCGAAATCGAGTCGGGCATGCAAGCTCCGACCTGACCTCTTTTTCGCTTCCTCTTGCATGAGAGCGGCCAAGGTTTCGTAGTTTTGAGACACGAAATCACTTGGCGCTAGTTCCGGCGCAACCCCTTCTAGAGCAAGGGTGTCTGTTTCTACCACTAAACCCTTGTTTCGGTCAGGTGCATCTGGTGCTTTTGTGAGGTCCGTCTCTAGCACCGATTAGAGTGGAGTGGTAAAAGGAGTGCGCAGTGGACCTTCTGCACCATTGGTGGTTGTGGTGGCTTGGCTTGTCCCCGGGCGTGGTTCCACCATCGGGAATACCAGATCTGGGCCTGATCCTTCGTTTCTAGTAGTACTGGTTGTCCCAGAGATCTGTTTAGAAATTGATCCACTTTGCTTCTTCTTCCCATGTATGTCACCATGCGATCGCTGGTTTTGGTTACCTTGCTTCGTCATTCTAGTTCTTAGTGATTGGTCCCACGGATGGCGCCACTTGTTGATACAAAATTTGGGCATTCCTTGTTTGGACAACGATTCCGTATCAATTGGATTTTAATGCTTGAGACCTACGCACTAAGAAAAAAGAAAACACCGTTAGGCTTACCGTGGGATTGTCTCCCACGATTATCCTCCGGCGTGAGAGTAAGTAATCGGTTTTAGGGTTTAGTTAAGAGTTAGGGTTTTGAGATCGTACCTTTAATGAGGGCAGGGATGCCCTCTATGTACACACGAAACCCTTATTGGTTTCGTGTTCCCCAACCTTCGGCGTATCCCGCCTAAGTCGGGCAATCAATACATATCTCGTTTAATAAGAGATATCTGATATCCAAAACCATGATTAACTTTGGGTTTGGGCCTTCGTGAGCCCAAACCATTACCGGGTTAGCCCATGCGTACTGGGCTCAGTTGCTAGTAGCGTTATTGGTCGGGTTCATGACCCAACTGCGGACAATACGTCATCAACCAACATCTCCTCCACAACCGACAAATCAATCCAGCTCATCCGGTGATCAGGGTACTCAAAAGAGGTCTGTAGCTTGGACCACCATTGATTCAAGGTTCACACCCACATTCTCTACTATTCCAGAAGATCGGGTGCTTCATGAAGAATCGTATGTCATGGCAGAATCAAAATCCGATGACGATGATGCATCCACCAAACATATCCCCAAGCCATTTGAAGATGATTGGTTTGATGCATACGTGTCAGGTGAACGCTCTAATACCTCTAGAGTTGCACCTTCAAAAGACACAATTCAAAGCTGGCTCACCGATGAGAGACCTCAAACTCCAGAACCTTCATGGTCCATTCCAGAGTCTGACATAATGATCCCTGACAACAACTGGGCTTCAACAATAGCTGCAAACTATGAAGCCCCAGCTGAAGATTCTCTTCTTCACATCACAGGAGATATGGGCAGCTTTATGAAGTGGTTTTGTGAATAGAAGGGAATCTCGTCCATCACTCCAAAGGAACTTGAAGGACCAGCATTTGAAATCGTCAAAGTCTTTCACTCAGATGCCAATCAGCTTCAATACCAGATGGAAGAATGTCATAAGATGCTGAGTGATCAATTCAGTGAGCAGATCAGCCGTTTCAATGTGAACAAGCCTCTTCTTCCTCTCGGTGGTGAACCCGACAAATGACCATTCAGTCTGAGTTCTTCTTCAACCATGACTTGGACTATCTATGTGCTAGTACTTCTGAAAGAAGACCAGCTCTATCGATTTCAAGATGAAAGCGCTACCTACTCGATCAAGGTCTTGAACAGATGGTTCCGATCAATTTGGGCAGATAAAGAACAAGAATATGACATCGCTGCCTCATATGGCATTTCTCATTGGTGGGTCAAGAAGAAGAAATTCTACATTGAACGACATGAAGCTGAAAAGAGACGCAAAGCTATTCGATCCAAGCTGCGGATTCTAAGTGTTGTCAGTATAGAAATCTTCCCAATCTATGGCTACAATTATCTGAAGAAGATTGCTCTTCGAAGAGCAGACTTGAAAGATCACGTGATAGAAGAAAACGACTTCAAACATCTGCTGCCAAATGACTTTGAAGGTCTCTATCTTCTGAACCTTCAAGGACACCTTGACCATCTACCTATTCGTGAGAAGAAAGCTCTCTCTGCTGCTGTCAATCACTGGATTAGAGGCTTGGTCATTCGAAAAAGAGTTGAGGATTTTCAGCTAGGAATGGAAAGCTACCAAACCCGCGTCAACCTTACAAGACCGCAATGGGAAGCCTTAGGACATGAATTTCATCACGAATATAAAGTGATTGATACTCCTAGAGCCATCATCTTTACCGACAAATACGGGTCAAGAATGCTAATAAGGCTATGCGAGCTATACAAGTTCAGTAATGGTACACTCAGGATGGTTGAACAAGAATTGAACTCAAGAGTGAAGGAAATCAAGATTGACATGAAGCCGTGGAACAAAACTAGATTCTGGTGTGAACAGGACTTGAAGATGTGTGAAGATTTCATTGCTGCAATTGGACAAAGATTAAATACTAGAATGATTTATCGCAGCCTTGAAAGTTTTGTGGGTGGTAGACTTCGTGAAGGTCATTACAAGCTACTTCAATGAACTGAATGAAGACATCTTCCGGAAGTAGTTTTTGTTTTGAATTTTTGATGTCCATAATGTGGTGTATGTAATATGAACAACTATAATGTATGTAGTAGTGATAGGTTATGTATTGTGGTTTCCCTTTTATCTAAAAGGGAACTTCAGTGTAGTCCACTTCAGATCATATAAAACCAGACACATTTTTCTCCTACAAAGTTTTATTTCATACATATTTAAATCACTTGAGATCCAAAATCTCAAAGGATTTGAAATTTTTGATCGGGGGAGAAAATGTGATATAAATATGAAAGATGATAAAAGGTGACCATTTCTGTCTCAAAGTGCATACTGCTCTCTAATATGTGCTAAACTTTTTTCGAATCTCGAAGCATATATTGAGGGGGAGCATTTCAAAACAATTAAAAACCTTTAAGGTACAAAGACTTCTATGTTTTAACATAATGTACCTTGATTGTATGTTAAATGGTTTCTAAATGTTGGTAATCATGGTTGTTGTACTTCAAAATATCTCTTACCTCTATGTGATAAAATGATTTCAAATCTCCTATGCACATATTCAGGGGGAGAACTTACCAAAGAAAATCAAAAGGCTTTTTCTAAGGAAATTGTGATCAAGAAATTATTTCAAAGAACTCTTGCCTCCATGTGCTAAACAATTTCAAGATCATATGCACATGTTGAGGGGGAGCATTTCTAAATGATCAAAACTATTAAGGTACAAAATGCTTTGATCTCGTATCAAAAGTACCTTGATTGATTTTCCAAATGATTTTTCAATTGGTTTCGAGAAAGAAAAAAACAATACCAAAAGACTGACCAATTTACTTTATGCATGGTGTTATAAGGATGGTTAGGTTAGGTATTCGTTCCCACTATCCGCCAGAACCGGAGGGATCTACCCAGGGACAATCCACAAGTTAGTGTAGAAGTCCTTAGGTATGATGAAAAAAGAAGAAAAGTGAGATATGGGAAGAGTGCGGACTGAGACAGAGCTAGAACTGGAATAAACCCAACAAGGTTCTAGTAATGAAGTTTCGGTAAGCACTGAAGGGGTTGAAGAATGAAAAATAATTGAATGTGAAAAGGGGTGAAAAGAAATAGCCCTCCATTTATTCAACCTTAGGGCAGTAACCGGGTTCAATACATATGCTACTGGTGGTTACCAAGGTAACACCGGTAGTGAAGACAAGATGTCATGGACCCATTGACGCACTGCACTACAACTTCCCAAGCTACTAAAGTTACTCTTAAAAGGGCTTGTGTCATTCATACGGGGAATCGACATAATCTATCGACTTTCTCTTAAAGATTGTTGATATTGAAGAAGGAGACCCTCTTCCTAGTCTCCGGCATAGGAACCAAATGTGCACTATTGAGTCTAGAGCCACGAGATCATCAAATAAATCTCTTTATGACACTGTCAATGAAGAGACTCTCGTTCACACAATGTGGAAAGAGAGATTATACCTTATGAGTCCTACGCATTATCCTTGTGGTATTGCTGTAACATATGAGTGATATGCAAACATATTCACAATGAAGATGGAAAGCCTTCTAGAGCCAACATCAAACAAGCTCTTGGTAGGTGGCATGTGAGATCTATCCAATAGATCAACCATGTGACAACTGAACAGAAATAATAGGGCGATTCAAAATATGAATCGTCCCGGTCAGGTTATGGATTGACTGATACCTTTGAAAAATCGGTCGTTGAGCTTAAAACTATTTTCTAGCACATCGACCGTGTATAAGATTTCAAAAATAAAAGGTGTTTATGATTGATAATTGATTTTTCTCAAAACCTTCGTTGTATTGCAAAAACACTTTATTGAGCAGTACTCGATTGTTTTTCTCAAATCTCTTTTCATCAATCAGAGAATCTCAAATTCGCTGGTTTACTCACTCCGTGTTGTCTTCTTTGAGACGTTCCGGTTTGAGAACAGCTAGAACAGCTGCGAAACCCTGTCAAGGAGATTCTTCGGAATCATACCTGATCACAGGCAGTACTTGTACTGATCAACGGGGAATGGTGGGCCGTGTATCTCAATTCAACGAAAGTGGTCAAAGATACTTTAGTGTGTTTTATTGCTAACTGTTGTATAAAGGTACACCTGACGTTTGCAGCTGATCAGAATGGAGAGGTCAATCCATAGCCGCTTGCTCACACTACACATTCATCTCTAAAGAAATCATGATAAGTGCATCATCGATTCTGATATTTTCACTCCATGCTTCTGCTATGCTGCTGCCAATATCATGAATCAAATTAAAGCTTCCGCTACTCTGATGAGAAGATATCATGATCCAGAATGTGAGCATGTTGGTCCAAATGTCACAACTTCATATGCGGGCAACACAACAATGGGTGATGCTGCAAGTATCTATGGCTGATGATCTCAAATAATGCTCGAAGGTCATCATAATGTGGATCAGCTCTGTAACCTCCACTCCATGTACATTAGTGTTGGATTATGATTACTTCACCATGAAAGCACAAAGTTTGAATATCTTGATGAAGTGAAGTCTACGAGCTCAAGACTGAAGATCAATTTAAATGCTAGTGTGCTAAACTGTTAATCATGGGGTGACCTCCCTTAGGGGGAGATTGTTAGGAATTGAAAAATCTATTGTGAATCACCCCAAATATAATCTATTGCGCAGTGGAAGCGTGGTGGGCCCATAACCCACAGGTCCCAGGATCGTAACCTGGCTCTGATACCAATTGTAGGACCTTAGATATATTTCAACCTTATCACTTTACCAAGCAAACCCAACACACGTAACCCAAGTTACGCGTATAAAACGTGAAACACAAACACAAACAAAGCTTAGAAATAAGATGAGAAAGATGGTGACTTGAATATGAATTCGTGTATGTGAGAGGATAAGATAAACACAATATGTTGTATTACTTCAAAGGAAAAACACACACACACACACTTTCGAGCACACCCCTCAAATGAGACTTTGAGGAGTTTATATAGTTCAAGTAACTAGATGCCCTAAAGGCTTTCTTATGGGCTTCGTGGGCTTGGACATGGGTTGGATTGGATAAAAGGCAAGCCTTACATAACTAGTACCCATTTAGCTTAGTCCAATCCACGAGCCCGTTGACTATTCTATCATGATATCTAACACACGTTATAAAGTTCCTAAATCGTAAATGACCATCACTTCTAATATAAACTATTAAGGCTAACAAGTTAGCTCGTAGACATATCGTTTATTATGTTATTTGTTAGTCAGTTATTAGCTTAGTTTAGTCTAGTGCAACACCGTGGAGGAAGGACGGGTCTTTACCCATTGTATGCCTGATCCACAGCCAGAAGGAGGGTGTATTACTTTGTATAAATAGCTCTCTCCCCACAAGGGAGAGGGTTAGATGTTCAATTTGGAATCTAACCTTCCATGAGTTTCTCTTACTAGAATATCCCAGTTTCTAAAACCAAATAATCTTACGCCCATATTTGTGATTGTTTGTGTGATTCTGAAATCCAATGTGTAACAGATGCAATGATAGTTGAGGTCAATGACTATGAGCGAGAATTAAAAGATAATGAGACTGAGAGGAAGAACTTTCATACCTTAAATTAAAATCTGATATCTGAATGTATCACTCAAGATGTGTTTTACACTGCCACGAATTATTCACTTAATGCATCTCAATTTCATGAATTATTTGTTGCTCTGAAAGTCTCCCATGATTGTGTCATTTAGCTTGAGAAAACTAACTCTAAATTGCATGAGAAAGTTGAAAGGGATGATCATGATAACCTGGTGAAACAGTTTTCTAAATTGGAAGTTGAGCATCTTGCTTTGCAATTAAAATATCAACATCTAAAAGAAAATGTTAAAACCTCAAATATCAAGACATCCTTGGATGTTCATGAATTTGATGCGCTTTTGAAATCAAGAAACGGATGAATGATTCGAGCTCATTGTAATACATCGAAATGAGAACCTAAATTTCACAATTTAAGGGTGAAAGAACAATGTGATGGCTCCCAAATGCCTCCTCCTTTAGATTTTCAGTGTTCTCAAACTTTTCATCTTCAAAACTTGGTTAATGTTTTACAAAAGGAAAATGAGAGTTTTCTAGAAGAAAATGAAAAGGTGAAACAACACTTTAAAGAGTTATATGATTCAATGAAAGTCACTCGTGACAAGAACAACAAAATAATAACGTCTTTACAAAAGGAAATTGAGAATCTGAGGAGTCATGTAAAAGGGAAAATGCCACTTGTCTTTAATGAGAACGTTGCGTCAAAGTCATCTGCATCAAATATTCTCGGACCTTAAATACATTCCTCCTCATCTTAGAAATAATGAACTGGCGTTTCACAACTATTTCGATCATCTTGATAGTCTAGAATGTCTCCGTGAAATTGTAGAGGAGGATTTCATAAATAAGCCCCTTGATGGTGAAGTTAGGTTTGCTTGCATTCAGGCCAAACGATCTCAAGAGCTGTTAGAATGCTTAAGAGCAACATGCCCTAAATCCGATGGTAAGAAGGATAAAATAGTTGTGCCTTGTTCTATGCCTGATTTTAAGAATGCCAATCTTGATATGCCACACTCGCCTAAAGTTAAGCATGTAAGCTTCAATGTGCCTTCAAGTAGTTCAGATCCCAGCACTTCTAAACCTAAAATGCAAAAGGTAGCAAAACCATCTAATGTTCCCATTCCCTCTACAGGAGTAAAAAGTGTTACCAAAGTAAGCAGGTCAAAGCCTCAAGGCAATACAGAGCAAGATAGGACCTCGCAAGCTAAGATTAATCAATGGATGAAAGTAGAAGACCACCATAGGAACTTTAAGTTGGAATTAAATAAAACGAATCGTGTTGATTCTAGTATTAGCTTTAAGCGTACTGTAATTAATTCAAATTCTACTACTACTTGCAAAACATGTAATGAATGTTTGATTTCTGGTGTTTATCATGAATGTGTTGTGAATGATGTGAGTAATGTTGTTAAATGCCCTGTTAAGATTGTTAATGCCAAAATCAAGCTAAGGTAAAGCAAAGCAATGGGAAGAAGGTTAGAAAACAAAGTGGAAACCTACAGAAGGAAATTTAGTAACATAGGTTATCTGGATACCTAATGGCCGTAAAATCAATCTTAATGAGATGTGCCCTAAATTATCTAGATCAATGCCCATTAGGAAATGGATGCCTACCGGTAGAATTATTCCCTTAAGAAGTGAACATACTTTGAATAGGTCGAATGCATATACTAGCATCGCATCAATCCCGGATGATTCCATTGTCTCTACTCGATGTGGGTGTTCCAATATTGTTACTAACCAAATGTAACCCATTCTTGCATGGGGATCCTAATTATCCGGTTATCCATTCTTGTCTGCGGTTCAACTGCAGATCGCTCAAATCGCTTCCGTGGTACTGCACTCAGCTGTTCTAAGCATATGACCGAGACCGGTCGCGCTCATGAACTTCGTGGAGTAAATTCATCGGACCTAGGTTCGAATGATCATTTCGGTGCAATTATGGGTTATGGAGACTATGTTGTTGGTGATAGTGTTATCTCCAAGGTATATTACGTTGAAGGTCTTGGTCATAAATTACTCACCGGTCAATTTCGTGACTCGATCTAGAAGTGGCCTTCAAAAAACATACTTGTTTCGTTAGAGAACTTGATGGTAGAGAACTTTTAAGAGGAACGCGGGTTCAAACCTATACACCATCTCTATCGAAGATATGATGAAGTCTTCTCCAATTTTCTTGTTGTCAAAGGCTTCGAAAACAAAGTCATGGTTATGGCATCGTCGTCTAAATCACCTAAACTTTGGCACCATAAATGATCTCTCTAGAAAGGACTTAGTAATAGGCTTACCTAGACTAAAGTATGAAAAAGATCATCTTTGTTCAAAGATGCCAATTAAAGCAGAAGTATGCCCACAAACCCAAACCTACAAACTCCGTTATGGAAGTTCTTCATACCATTCACATGGATTTATGTGGACCCATGAGAGTGCAGAATATTTACAAGAAGAAATATGTGTTATTTCTGGTTGATAATTACTCGATTTACTGGGTTAAGTTCTTAGGACAAAGGATGAAACTCCAGATATCATCATCAAACTTATCAAACAACTGCAAGTTCGACTTAACAAAATTGTCGAATCATCCAATGCACAATGGAACTGAAGTTTGTAATAAAGAACTTAGTGAGTTTTATGAAAGTGTTGGAATCAGTCATCAAAGAAGTGTTCCACGAACTCAACAGAACGGTGTAGTTGAAAGACGAAATCGAACTCTTGTGGAAGCCGCATGAACAATGCTGATTTACTCAAAGGTTCCAACTCTGGCTAAAGCCATTGCCACTGCATGTTATACTCAAAATCGATCCCTAATTCACACTTCTCATGGAAAAACTCCATATGAACTTATCCACAATCGAAAACCTAATCTTTCATTCCTTCGTGTGTTTGGTGCATTGTGTTATCCAACTAATGAGGGTCAAGACTTGGGCAAACTTAAAGCTAAAGTGGACATTGGAGTTATTATAGGATATGCACCAAGCGAAAGGATACCGATCTACAACAAAAGAACCCAAATATCATGGAAATAATTCACGTTACGCTCGATGAGTCGACCGGTCAAATGGCTCCAGGACAACCCAGCTCGACCCGCATCACAACCTTCATCAAGTAGTCCCATCAGTTCTACTCTTGTATACGATTCTTCGCCAAAGAACTCCTTATGTACCTCCCTCTAAGATGATTTGAAGAAATTTTTTGATCCAATGTTTGATGAACACTATGAGCTAATTGCTAATGATCTCTCAATTCCATCAACAGAGGCTGCTCATATCCCTATCAATGAAGTTAACCCTTCTGTTTCTATGTCATTAAGTCAAGAAGCGCCTGTTGCTGATCATTCTGTCTCATCAACAAATCATCAATCATAGAGTGTACATCATGGAATTGTGTTCAGCACCTTTGATGGAGATAATCCCTTTGCTACTCCTAAAGATGCCTCCTTTGAAAACATATTTGCTCCTGAATCATCATCAGAACCGTCTTCATCAGGAGAAATTGACTCGCCACGCCTCAACAACAACCACACGAACACCTTAGAAAATGGACACATGATCATACATTGGACAACATCATTGGAAATCCTCTCGCCCAAGATCCACTGCAAACAAGTTGCAACTGATGCCTTATGGTGCTTCTTCAACTCCGTACTATCCAAGGTCGAACCAAAAGATGTTAAAACTGCCATGAATAAAGACAACTGGTTCAATGCCATGCTAGAAGAAATTCATAAGTGTGATTGACTAGATGTATGGGAATTAGTACTTGCTCCTGACAGTGCTATGATCATTGCTCTAAAGTGGATCTTCAAAGTAAAACTTGATGAGCATGGTGATGTATTAAAGAACAAGGCTCGATTGGTTGCAAAAGGATACCGTCAAGAGGAAGGTATTGAATTTGAAGAATCATTTGCTCTAGTTGCTCGTATAGAGGCAATCAGAATCTTCTTGGCTAATGCTGCAAGTAAGAACATGGTAGTTCTATCGATGGATGTAAAGACGGATTTTCTTAACGGAGATCTTAAAGAAGTGGTATACGCCAACCCGGTTTTGTGAATCCAGAGCATCCTACTCATGTCTATCGCTTGAAGAAGGATCTTTACGGTTTGAAGCAAGCTCCAAGGGCATGGTATGATACGTTATCAAAGTTTCTTCTATCTAATGGATTCAAAGAAAGGAGCAGCTTGATCCGACATTGTTTACCGTAAATTCGTGCAAACATTTAATTCACGTTCAAATCTATGTTGATGATATTATTTTTGCCTCGACCGACCCCAATGAATGTGACCGATTTTCAAATGAGATGGGCTCCAAATTTCAAATGTCAATGATGGGACAAATGTCATTTTTCTTGGGATTACAAATTTCACAAAGTCCTGAGGCATTTTATTAGTCAATCTAAATATGCAAATGAAATTATAAAGAAATTTGGATTTGACACTTGTAACAAGCATAACTCCCATGGTGGAACGCACTAAACCGGATGAGGACCACTCAAGGATCATGGTAGATCAAACAAAATATCGGCGATTGATCCTCGATGTGCCTCACAGCGTGACCTCGATATTCTCGCTGGCTGTATGTACATGTGTGCTAGATATCGCTAAGCTTCACTGACTGCGCTAAAAACAAATTGCTACTACCTCACACAAGCCGCCACTTGTGAATGGCCGAACCGTAAGAAGCTTAAACCGCTTAAAACACAAATGCAATGAAGTCCCGAGAATATAATGAATTCCCGGGTCGTTATGTCCCACGGAGACTCAATGATGTGCAAAACACAAACTCAGATGATAGAGTGATCACTAAGGATAGTGATCAATAAAGGATTTGGATTGAATATTACACTACTGAAAAAGTTATAAATTAAAGCGACTTAAATACAAATTAAGAAAATTAAAAGATAAAGATATTAAATAAACGCTATCACTATATTTAAAGTGATGAACGTTTAAAACTGAAAACTTACGTTTAAATAAAAAAAAACTACGTAAACGTACAAAATAAAAAGTGAGAATAAAGAAGGAAAATACCTACGGATATGAAAAATACATTTTTACAATCCTAAATATAAAAGAAAATTATTAGAAAAATAAAATTATTTTTAAAACTATTTAATTAATTATTATTAATTAAAAACTAATTTAAACTATTTAATAATACTCTAAAATAAAAGAAAATATGAAATAAGACTAGAAAAATAAAATTAAGACTTAGAAAAATCTAAAATATGATAAAACTAATTTTAAAACTGAAAATATATTTTTTAGACTTTTTATATATTTATTACTAATTTAAAACTATTTAAAACTAATTAAAATGCTAGAAAATACTTTTTAAACTAAGAAAATTATGGAAAAATACTTTTTAGGCTTTTTATATTTATCTTAATCTAGGAAAATTGAAAACATATTTTTTAGAAGCTTTTCTTAATTTTTTATATTAAAAGCTAATTAAAAAGTGCTAAAAACTAATTTAAATTAAGAAAAATAGTAAACAAGCTTGGAAAAATCTGAAAATTTCAGGAAAAGTCTAAAATAATATAAGGAAGCTAGGAAAAATGGAAAACATGGGGTTGTGTGCAAGATATTGAAACTGATGAGCCAAGTGCTTATAAATAAGCACTTGATAAGTTAAAAGTGGCACAACAAGCACCCAACAGTAAAAACAGAACTAGGATAAGCTAAGAGAACCTAAATGCAACAGAAAACAATAAGCCATGACCTCTGATTAGCTGACATAATCGATTTGATGATATAAGCTTTTGGCTAAAAAGAGTAAAGGGTACCTTTGAGCTAAGAAATAAGCACATGAATAAGCTAGAAACTACAAACTAAAGATTGGAATCTAATCTAGACCTGGCCAAGAATGTGTAGACCAAGAATCGCACTCTAGAGGAGCTCAAGTGAGCCCCTCGCAAGCTCAAAGTTTCATAAACCCCGGCACTTGATGCCCTGCACAGGGATTGACATCCTATTGATAAGCTCTTTTGAGCTTTTAGAAAAAATTACAAAATTCCACTAAAATAGACATAAGAAACTAGGCCAGTAGCACTTTCTAAAACCACAAGTTTCATAGAAATGGCCAGAATCGAAGCTTGTGAAAATTCCTTCTTGTTGGCCAAAAACTGAGAATTTCACATTTGACTTTTAAGTAAAATGAATTGTTGACTTTCTTGAGTTTTGATCCGATTTAAGGACTGAGAATGATGTTTTAAGATAAATTAAACATAATGCAAACTATTTCTAAGTATTTTGAACACAAAACAAGGACTTGATCTTCAAAAGTCTCAACAAATTCATCAAGTACATGTAATGCATAATTTTGACTATGAGCTTTGCGTGCAAGTGTTTAAAATGAAATGAGCTCACTTTTAGCTAAACAAACATAACACCATAAGTTCTAACCATCGCTAGGTCTCTAAGACGTAATTAACAAATAATCCAAACACCCTCTTAAAACTCGAATTCAAACTTAAAATGACAAAAACATTGAACTAGACAGAAGCATGATCAAACTAAGTTACAATGACCTAATTACAACTATTTAAGCAAGTTTATACTAATGATGACCACAGTTACAATGTATAAGCAAGAAATGCAAAGTGGCTTGAAAAGTGAAAATGAGAATTAAACTCACATAAGTCCAAATTGCATAAAAGCTTAAAACCAATCCCAAAACTACCTAACCTACTCTAATACAACCCAAATCAACCTCTCCGCATCACCATTATCCATTTCAACCAAGAATAATCACCGTTGACTTTTGTTGACCAACAGAACTTTGAGTAAAATTTGATTAAGGGACTTTCGAAAGTGAATGATAAACATAAAGTAAACTTATTAAAGCTTAGATAAGACTTATACAAGCTTATAAGTCCAAGAAAACAACCAAAAATAACATTCAAATTTATAGAGATTTTTGAAAATTGCACAAACTGTAATTAAACCGGAAACTGAAACTGTTTTAATAAAGATTCACATACATTTAATTATGCTTAAACAAGAGCTTAGTTTTTAAAAGTACACTAGAAACGGAAATTATTAAACGACATAAAACTAAACTACACTACTCTACTTGGCTTCTTTTCTTCTCTTTCTTCACTTATTTATACTTCAAAAGCTTCCTACTAGACCTTTGATTGATTCCCACTTGGAATTGGGGCCGTTGGATGACTTTAGAGGATTTTGCCGCTTGATGCAATTTGCCAAAGTGATTTTAACATGGAGGGGTTGAGTGAAATGGGAGAATGAGCATTTAATGGTTTTTGTTTTGGGGTTGACGAGGGACAAGGAGGGTGATAAGGTGAGGAGGGGAATGGTTTGGAGGATTTCTGTGTGGATAAAGGTGAAGGTGATGACTTTGCCAACTTGCAGTTTGTTTGACCTGCCATTTGACCAAGCGTGATAATAATCAAGGGGTCAAAAGTGCAATTTGACAGGGTCCAAAATAGCTAAGGTCCAAAAAGGCTAAAGGCTTAAATTGATAAGGACCATAGTTGTAAATTCGTATCAAGGGACCTATGTCACAATATCTCAAAGTTGCTCCAAGGATTAAAAGTGACAAACTCAAAAAGTATAAGGACCAAACTTGACAATTTCCAATTTCCAAGGACCATTTATGACATTTTTCAAACTTGAGGGACCAAAGTTGTAATTTTGCAAATTTTAACTTTGAAAGGTTTGTTTTAACAACTTTTGAATCCCATGGACCTTAAATGACATTTTCCTTTATTTTGATATACCGTGGACCTGCTTTTGACAACTTTGAAACTTGGGACTAAAAATGCCAATTTTGCAAATTTGATAATGTTTTCATCCTCGATTTTGATATTTTGCATTTAAAACACATAAAACACTGATTTGTGATATTTTTATCATTTTGATGCTGAGTGTTTTCGGATGATTTCATAGCTTATATTGTACAAAAATGATGAGTATTTAGACACTCATCAATCCCCACACTAAGATATCTAGTATCCCTAGCAATGATTTAGATCTTTTAATGGATTTTAAAACTTTACCAAAAGCCATCACTCGAGTAAAAATGTTTCAGTTCAAGTAAGAACTATGGTACACCGATAACCATGTGATTTTGAGCAAACCACCAGCTTTCAACGGATTAGATTTTGTCTTTACCGTACGTAATTCTTCTCGACTAGCCAACTCTTAGATAAATTATCGAATTATCTTTGGTGAGTGAATACCAATTATGGTTTTTCCATCGCCTTTACCACAAGCCATAACCTTAAGGGCTAGCCAACTCTTCACTTTTAGGATATGGTGAGTTGAGAACCATACAATTTTGGGCAAATTGCAAGCCATATAAACGAATTTGAGAAATCTTTACCAAGAGCCGCTTGTTCTCGATTAGCCAATCCTTTTGTTTTTAGACAAGGCGGATACCGATAACCATATGAAAAGTGTAGAACACTTACTCCAAAAAAAAAATTTTGGCCAAAACGGGGGAATTGGTATAATTATATGATAAAATTCGTGAGAATTCCCCCACACTTAGAAATGAATATTGCCCTCAATATTCAAAGTACCGGGCGGTTATGCCGAAACAAAGAACGTAAAAGGGAAATACTACTACCATTATTATGAAAGAGATTTTTTAAACATAGCAACCCCCACACTAGGTGGTAGAAAATAGAAAGAAGTCGAAATATGGGTGAAACCCATATGGTGTGTGCTAATGTTTTTGATTCCGAAGTCGCTAGCTTGACTCACCCGATTAATTGGTTCATGGGGAAGCAAAGTGGAAGAAACAATCTCCATCGGACTTTCAATCAAAATGTTTGGACAAACATGAAGCACGGAAAGTTCCACACCGATTTAGATATATGAAAGAGAAAGACCCTCCAAAAAGATGATAAATAAAATGCCGATCAAAAATAGTGTTCTCATTCCCGAAGGAATTAAGACATGGAGTCAACCGTATGTGACTTAAAAGAAATAAAAACATGATAAAAATCATGACTAACTCTCATTATCGAAGGGAATTCATGATTTTGGATCATGAATCTCATCGAGGATGAATCGTCATCAATAATGATGGAAGAGATAAGTTAGAATACAGAAAGGACAAGTGGTGTGCTCAGAAGCTAGCAATTCCCACCACTTCCGTGATGGTCTCAGACGCCTCTTTACATTTCATCAAAAAGAGGATTTACTTTCCCAAAAGTGTAGTCATTATTAAATTCAAAAAGAAGATTTGAGAAAATCCTAAGTAACCCTTAAATGTCAAGAGAATCACAAAAGGCAAATCACAATCACTATCGATATCCCCACTCACTTGGGATTGGGACAAGATCCTCAACACTTGATGATTCTGCTTCCTAAATAGTGTCAGATGATCATCCTCCATTATGAGAGAGTCTTTAAAGCAATAGGTAAGATAGGTGTGATAGCAATAGACCGAGGGAGTTGAGAATAAGATCTTTCAATTGAATAATACTCTCCTCGCCCTCATAATATTCCTCATTTGAATACTATCCTCATCATCATCGCCATCAAATCCGATTCTTATGTTCATCCTACAGCTTACACACCATTCTTTCATTTGCGCTTTCATGCGTGATTTCTTCGTAACTTTGAGGAAGATTACACCTCGTAATCATTGGATGCCGTGAAGGCTCTAAGTCCGATGACTGATGGAATATCGCTGGGTTGAAATTGTCAAAACCGGGAGAATTGGAATTGTGAAAATTTGATTCATCTTGACATTCAAAAGTCGCATGAGACCCTCAAATTTCATAAATGTAGTAGATAATTGGAAAATAATTCACCAAAGTTCTGATTGTAACATGGTTCCTACTCAGACACAAGCGGAACTCGTGGTGGACAATCAAAACCGTAATGAGAATCATTCCACAAAACTCGCATGGTAGACCGACAAATGTGGAGGTAGGTAGGAAAAATCTGTGTTTCATTTGAAATGGACGGATTGTCGACAAATTTGTTCCTCAAACTCACATTGGTACATCACGACAATTTCCACCGCTAAATGGACCTCCACACAGAACATGTCGAAACCATGACATGAAGAATTAAACAGATAAGAGGGATAAGAGATGAAGAATTAAACGGTTAAAGAAGATAAGGAATGAAGAATTAAACAGACAGAGGGTAAGGGAATGTAGAATCAAAAAAGATGGAGGTAAAGATGGATATTTTGGATTTTTTGATAACTTTACAAAAAACGTTTTACAAAGGATGGGATATGTGCAAGAATGGGTCCAAAAGGTTTAACACACGCTAAAGCTCCTCCCCGAATGGCGCTAAAATTTGATCCAGGCTAAAAATACCAAGTTACTCCCATACGTACCACTCGTGAATGGCCTAATCGCAGTAAGCTTAAAACCGCTTAAAACACAAATGCAATGAAGTCCTCGAGAATATAATGAATTCCCGGTCGTTATGTCCCACCTGAGACTCAATGGTGTGCAAAACACAAACTCGATGATAGAGTGATCACTAAGGATAAAGGATCAATAAAGGATTTGATTGAATATTACACTCAATGAAAAAGTTATAAAATAAAGCGACTTAAATACAAATTAAGAAAATTAAAAGATAAAAGATATTAAATAAACGCTATCACTATATTTAAAGTGATGAACGCTTAAACCTAAAACTTACGCTTAAATAAAAACTAATGTGAAAACGTAAATAAAAAGTGAGAATAAAGAAGGAAAATACCTAAGGATATGAAAAATACATTTTTACAATCCTAAATATAAAAGAAAATTATTAGAAAAAATAAAATTATTTTTAAAACTATTTAATTAATTATTATTAATTAAAAACTAATTTAAACTATTTAATAATACTCTAAAATAAAAGAAAATATGAAATAAGACTAGAAAAATAAAATTAAGACTTAGAAAAATCTAAAATATGATAAAACTAATTTTAAAACTGAAAATATATTTTTATACTTTTATATATTTATTACTAATTTAAAACTATTTAAAACTAATTAAAATGCTAGAAAATACTTTTTAAACTAAGAAAATTATGGAAAAATACTTTTTAGGCTTTTTATATTTATCTTAAACTAGAAAAATTGAAAACATATTTTTTAGAAGCTTTTCTTAATTTTTTATATTAAAAGCTAATTAAAAAGTGCTAAAAACTAATTTAAATTAAGAAAAATAGTAAACAAGCTTGGAAAAATCTGAAAATTTCAGGGAAAGTCTAAAATAATATAAGGAAGCTAGAAAATGGAAAACATGGGTTGTAAAGATATTGAATCGATGAGCCAAGTGCTTATAAATAAGCACTGATAAGCTAAAAGTGGCACAACAAGCACCAAATGTAAAACAGGAACTAGGATAAGCTAAGAGAACCTAATGCAATGTAAAAACAACAAGCCATGACCTCTGATATAGTGATTACACCTGATTTGATGATATAAGCTTATGGCGTAAAACAGTTAAAGGGTACCGTGCTTGAGCTAAGAAATAAGCACATGAATAAGCTAGAAACTACAAACTAAAAGATTGAACCTAATCTAGACTCCAACAAGAATGTGTAGACCAAGAATCGACCTAGAGGAGCTCAAGTGAGCTCTGACAAGCTCTCAAAAGTTTGATAAAACCCCGTAAGTGCACTTGATGCCCTGCACAGGATTTGACATCCTATTGATAAGCTCTTTAAGCTTTTAGAAAAATTACAAAATTCCACTAAAATAGACATAAGAAATAGCCGTGAGCACTTAAAACCACAAGTTTCATAGAAAATGGCCTGTAACTGAGCTTGTGAAAATTCCTTCTTGTTGGCCAAAATGAGAATTTCAACATTTGACTTTTTTAAGTAAAATCAATTGTTGACTTTTCTTGAGTTTTGATCCTGATTTAAGGATCGAGAATGATGTTTTAAGATAAATTAAACATAATGCAAACTATTTCTAAGTATTTTGAACACAAAACAAGGACTTGATCTTCAAAAGTCTCAACAGATTCATCAAGTACATTGCACGCATAATTTTTGACTATGAGCTTTTGCAGTATTGTAAAAGTTTAAAATAAATGAGCTCACTTAAATTTTAAACAAATATAAATACCATAAGTTCTAAATCCACCGCTAGGTCTCTAAGATGTAATTACCAAATTGCCAACTACTTTACATACATGAAATAATAATTATCTATGACCTGATTAATTAGAATTATTAATGATTCTTGAGCTGGGACTAATTGGAGAACTTGAGTAAAATTTGATTAAGTGGACTTTCTCGAAAGTGAATGATAACATAAAGTAAACTTATTAAAGCTTAGATAAGACTTATACAAGCTTATAAGTCCAAGAAAACAACCAAAAATAACATTTAAATTTATAGAGATTTTTTGAAAACTCGCACAAATCAGAATTAAACTGAAACCGAACTGCTTTTAATAAAGATTCACATACACTTAATTATGCTTAAACAAGAGCTGAAGCTTAAAAGTACATTAGAAATCGGAAATTATTAAAACGCATAAAACAACTACACTACTCTTACTTGGCTTCTTTTTCTTCTCTTTCTTCACTTATTTATACTTCAAAAGCTTCCTACTAGACCTTTGACATCCCACTTGGAATTAAATGTTTGGATGACTTTAGAGGATTTTGGCCATTGATGCAATTCTACCAAAGTGGATTTAACAGTGGAGGGGTTGAGGAAATGAGAATGAGCATTTAATGGTTTTGTTTTGGGTCAGATGTGAGGGACAAGGAGGTGATAAATGAGGAGGAGATGGTGTTGGAGTGATTTCAGTGGATAAGAGGGAAGGTGATGACTTTTGGGTTTCAATCGGGTTTGTTTGACCGCCATTTGACCAAGGCAGATAATAATCAAGGGGTCAAAAGTGCAATTTGGACAGGGTCCAAAAGGCTTAAGGTCCAAAAGGTGCTTAAAGGCTTAAATTGATAAGGACCATAGTTGTAAATTCAGAAATTAAGGGACCTATGCCGCCATTATCTCAAAGTTGCTCCAAGGATTAAAAGTGACAAACTCAAAAAGTATAAGGACCAAACTTGACAATTCCAATTCCAAGGACCATTTATGACATTTTTCAAACTTGAGGGACCAAAGTTGTAATTTTGCAAATTTTAACTTTGAAAGGTTTGTTTTAACAACTTTTGAATCCCATGGACCTTAAATGACTTTTTTCTTTATTTTGATATACCAGGACTGCTTTTTTGACAACTTTTGAAACTTGGGGGACTAAAATTGCCAATTATGCAAACTTGATACGCTTTTCATCTGGATTTTGATATTTTTGCATTTAAAACACATAAAACACTGATTTGTGATATTTTTATCATTTTGATGCGTTTTTGAGTGTTTTCAGATGATTTCGCAGTTTATATTGTACAAAAATGATGAGTATTTAGACACTCATCACCTACCAAAAAGCACCTTGAAGAGGTTAAACGGGTCTTTCGGTATCTCCAAGGAACCATCAACATGGGACTTTGGTACCCGAAGGACACCGGTATGTCACTAACAGCCTATGCATATGTTGACCATGCAGGATGTTAAGATACACGTCGAAGTACCTCTGGAGGTGCTCAGTTTTTGGGTGATAAGCTTGTGAGCTGGTCTTCAAAGAAACAAATGAGTACTTCTATATCCTCTATAGAGGCTGAATACATAGCCATGTCATCTTGTTGTGCTCAAATCCTATGGATGAGATCCCAATTATGTGACTATGGCTTTGAATTCAACAAAATCCCTCTGTATTGTGATAACAAAAGTGCCATTGCTCTCTCTTGCAACAACGTTCAACATTCAAGAGCAAAGCACGTTGACATTCGACATCATTTCATTCGGGAACAAGTGGAAAAAGGTGTGGTAGAACTCTATTTTGTGAGGTATGACTACCAGTTAGCAGACATCTTCACCAAAGCTCTTCCTATAGAACGTTTTGAGTTTATCCTTCCACGACTTGGTCTAAAGAGCCTACAACCGGAAACACTCAAACGTCTTCAAGAGGAAGACGAGGAGTAAATGGTTTTTTTCTTTATCTATCTCTTGTATATATTTATTCAAAAAGCAAAATACAAAATTTCAAAACCCTCAAAAGAAAATAGAAAAATATAAAATTTTCAAAAATCCATAAAAATTAGAAAATCTTGAAAAAATACCCAAAAAAAAAATCGTTATTTTGTGAAACTCTCTTACACTCAATCAACAACTCATGTCATTGATTGAGGGGGAGAATGATTTCAATTCAATCAAAAAGAACAATGTTTTATATAATTGATTCAAGACCTTGACTAATGTTATGTTTTCAAAAGATTTTTTTTTTCATAATTTAATCCGTGGAGTTTAAAGTCTCAGATTTGATCCTTATCGGTTAAATGTTTTCATAAGAAAGTCACAATTCTTCTCAAAAGCTTTCAAAAACAATTTAAATCTATAAAGATCACAAATCTCAAATGATTTGAAAATTGTGACCAGGGGAGAATTTGTGATTTAAATTGGATTTAAACTAATAATTTGATAAATGGTTTTATACGTGATTAACAAGCTCTCCTCCATTCATGTGCCAAATGATTTCAAGATTTTCCATGCACATGTTAAGGGGGAGCATCTATTTTAAACCAAAAAGGATTGAAACGTGATTAATTGGTTCCAAAGTGTAGGTTTTCCCTAATATGTGCAAAACTCCTTCAAATCTCGATGCACATATTGAGGGGGAGAATTTTTTTTGAAAACCACATCCTTTCCTAAAGTATTTTTATCAAAGTATGAAAACTACTAATTTTGATCGGGAAAGTGATGTTGATATTTTTTAGAAATTGTTGATCAAAGAATCGAATCTTTCGTTCTTTTAATCTGAGATTTTCAAGTCCTCTTGCCTCCATGTGCCAAAACTATTTAAAATTATGATGCACATGTTGAGGGGGAGCTGTTTCTAAAAATATCAAAAACGATTTAGGTACAAAATGCTTTGATAATATATCTCAAGTACCTGGATTGATTTTCAAATGGTTTGCAATTGGTTCCAATGGCTGATGAACAATACGAAAAAGACCGACCAAATTTACTTTATGTATGGTGATATAAGGATAGTGAGGTTAGGTATTCGGTCCCACGATCCCGCCAGAGCCGGAGGGATCTACCCAGGGACAATCCACTAGATAGTTTAGAGTCCTTAGTGTTAATACAAATAAGCCGTAAAAACGTTTATTTATATTTTACGATCTTCTAATGTTTTGTCGATAACAAATGTAAAATCATTTTAACGAAACAAATAGAGTACGTAAATAGTTTGAGTTAATAGTTTCCTAACACACTTACGTTTTCACATAAAACACTAAAACAAGCGTAAGTGATTTTATGATTTAGATATATATGTACAACAACTAATGTTTACATATTGGGTTAGCACATACTGTTAGGTCACAAGGTTTACCACACAAGCTTATAAGAAAGATAGAGAGGCGATTGAACAAGTATCCAAACACACACACACGTATAGACTTAGACGGTTAGGCGTAGGTATGTGAAAGAGAGAATAACTTGAACAACCAACCTTCAAATGAAGGTTTACATAAGGTATTTATAGGCAAGGAGCTAGGGCAACACTCCTACTCCTTCCCTTTCTCCTATGGGCTTGGGCCTAAGCTCATGGGCCTTCTACATAAGCTTAAGGCTAATAACAAACATAAAGGCCATAATAAGCTCTGATACCACTGTTAGGTCACAAGGTTTACCACACAAGCTTATAAGAAAGATAGAGAGGCGATTGAACAAGTATCCAAACACACGCACACGTATAGACTTAGACGGTTAGGCGTAGGTATGTGAAAGAGAGAATAACTTGAACAACCAACCTTCAAATGAAGGTTTACATAAGGTATTTATAGGCAAGGAGCTAGGGCAACACTCCTACTCCTTCCCTTTCTCCTATGGGCTTGGGCCTAAGCTCATGGGCCTTCTACATAAGCTTAAGGCTAATAACAAACATAAAGGCCATAATAAGCTAACTATTAAATATGAGTAACTAACACTTGAATAAGGTTTAGGAGTGATTCCAACACATACTTAAACTAAGTATACTAAAATGGGTAAAAACATGTATATACTAAAATGGGTAAAAACTAGCAAATGGTATTGACCCATAACCCATGGTTTTATATATACCACTTAATCAAGTTCATTGTATCTAGAAAGAAAACCATGGATCAACCCATAACCCATGACCCATGACACATGACACATAACAAAAAATACCCATGGGCAAAGAGGAGCGTTCCACGGATCCCTGGCTTTGTGCTAGCCGGATCCCAAGTGGAAGGGATCCGTGGGATCCGGGGAACAGTAGAGAATTTTCTCTATAAATAGAGAGCCATTTATTCCTTTCTATTTATCACTTTACACACATACTTCCCCCAAGTATTCTAACCCTCTAACCTCATATCCAAGTGATCTATGTAGTTTGTTTTTTGTTTTTGTGTGATCTTCTAGGTTCCTCTTAAATGAGAGATCACCACTTCTTGAAGACGTGCAAGCTCAAGTCAATGAGTTGCCAAGCTTCGTCATCATCAAGACAACTAAGGTTCTCTTGTTGATAGTTCTTCCTTTCTCTATAGATGTTGAATTGAAGGCATTAGTGAAGAATGCCGAAAGTGTCAAGATCAAAGCATTAGTGAAAGATGTTCATCATCAGCGTCTAAGCATTATTGAAGAATGCTAAAGGTGTCAAGACGAAGGAATTAGTGAAGGATGCCGATGAATCAAACCATGTAGCATTTGTGAAGAATGCCTAGGTCGTATAATCGATGAGGTGCATCGTTATACATATAAGTATTTGTGTATTTACAAGGATGGAGATATCCTTGATGGTGTTGTAACAAGGAGTAGATTTCCTTGAGATTAGGTGTTATGTTGTGAAGGGTAGTAGTTCCTCCATAGTAATGGAACTAGGTGCTTAGCCTAGTACCTAATAAAGGGTAGGCGACGTTGTGATAGGATTAGTTCTCCGTGGTGTGAAAGAACTCGGTGGTTAGCCTAGCACCGTATAAAGGGTAGGCGACATTGTGTTAGGTGTGGTTCGCCTTGGTGTGAAGGAACTCGGTATTTAGCGTTGTACCGGAAAAATGTTAAGCGACGTTGTGAAGGCTTCTCCGCCATAAGGAGTTGGTGTAGTGCTTACTAACTCTCGAGTAGGTGACTCGGGAGTGGAGTAGGGCAAGGAAGGTGTCCTTGTAGCCGAACCACTATAAATAACTTGTGTCGTGGTGATGTGCTTCTTACTCTTTATATTTCATTACACGTTTATATATCTATCTATCAACGTCCAACAATAACAATCAAATAGATTGACGTAAGTCGATCTAAATATTTAAAGGGAAGTTTTTAAAATTGGTAAAACTATTCAACCCCCCCCCCTTCTAGTTTTCCACAATTGGTATCAGAGCTTCGTTACCAAGTTTCTTAAAGTATGATGTACTTTAAAGACTTGATACGATCCGTGTATGTTTGAAAACTACAAAGAAGGATTTTTTTTGGGTCATATTTTTTTAAATCATTTTGTTGGACATTGATAGATGATTCTAACAACTTTTGTTCCTAAGAAATCTTCATGCTAGAATCTCTCCAAAATCTTCATTTAAAGAATAATAAAGTCAACATTCAAGGAATGATCTAAAAAGTAATCACAACTTACGTACACCAAGTACAAAGGATTACTTTAAAAGCTCATGAAGTATCTTTGGTATTATGCCAAACCAAGAAGCATAGAGGTATGTTTTACTTTTCATTAGATATGTTACATGAGTTCCATTTATTTTCATAAGTTCTCTTTGTTTATTAATCACTAACATTGTTAGAAGTCTATTTCGTCACTTTTCCGTCGTTTTCATCATCAGGAATAATACTCCTTTTGATTCGTCAAACTAATGCCGTCATCACATATGAACCCTCGATATGTGATTCATCAAAAGCCGTCATTCAAAAACAATCTTCATCTAATACCTCCGAACTATTTTTTTTGCAAGCTAAATTATAACCCTACTACAAAAATAATGCCAAAGAACTTCTTTTCTGTCCACAGTAGCCGGATCCCAAAAACAAAGGATCCGGGGGAACCGTGGAACATAACTCAGTTATACGCTTTCAAAAATTAACCGTTAATCTTTTCTCTCTTCTCACATAACACAAAAATGAATACACCACTGATTTCATCCTCATTGAATTCCATTATCTCAAGTATTCCTTCCTAGAACACCATTGTAAGTAGTTACATTAACTTGTTCTAATTCTCATCATCCTAATTCTAGGGTTTATGGTTTCACAAATCTCTAATCAATTATTTTAATTAGGGTTTTTAAAATTAATCATGAAAAGGGGCTTTTAACATAACTAAGATCACATTGTGTTCACAACATTGTTAATACAAATCAAAACCATAAACCCACCACAACTAATTTTTCCTAGTTGAAAAATTTGTGTTTAGGACCAACCATGCCCAAAGCTACTCAACAAGATCATCATGATACCGTTCACTACCTTACTCATTATTATCGTAATGAGGAACTCTCAAAAATCGACCGCAAGGTCTTCAAAAAGCTCGAAAAATGACTTATCCATGAAGGTCGTGTAATCAAGGAATATTTCCTTGAAGATACCGACATTCGTCAAGTCTTCTTGGCAATCAATTTTGATTGTCTTCTTGACATTGATGAACAAATTTGTCCGGTCTTTATCTTTGAATTTTATAGAAGCATTAGGATCATTCGAAACGTCGATGATAGCATTTCAATCGCTTTCATCATCAATAAACAAAACTTCACTCTTCCTCTCAACACCTTTGCTCAAATTCTTCGCATTCCTTGTGAAGGAATTTGTATGTACTCTCAAGATTGGGCAATTAACACTCAAAACCTTGCACTCGATCCTAAACCAATGTCCATACTCCTCTTGATGAACCCGAAACCATCCGAGACACCATTTTCAAAATAAGAGCCCCAACTCCCTTTGACCTAAACAAGAAGCTCATTCACCGTAATCCCTTTCAAATGGAACTTTTCAAAATCCATCCCATGTTTAAAAAATGGGAAGAAATCCTTAGGGAAAACGTCATAAGTCTAGTTGGAAACAAAGATCATCCAAACGCATGTCTTGTGCAAATGATCTATTGTCTTATCCACCAAAAGCCATTTAATCTCACCTATTACATGGTAAGGAGAATGGCTGGGGTATTCAAAGCTTCCAGCATGGTACTTCCTTATGGTATGCTCCTAACACGACTTTGTAAGTATGTTAGTGCATTGCAACCATCCCCTATCAACAATGATCATTTCCTTGCCGATCATGTAATGGTACCTCTTACCAAAATACCCTCTAAACGCTTCAAGGTCAATGGAAAAAAACCTAAAGCTCTCTCGACTCCTCGCCGGTGAAGAAGAAGATGAAGATGAGGAAGATGTCGACCCCGTAGCCAACATCAAATTAGAAATCCTTGAATACTACGAACAACTTCCAACCATTCCAAACGAGATCGCAGAATTTAAACAATTGAGGGGCATGATTCAAAACCTCGCTTACAACCTCACTAAGCCGTCAAAAAGGAAAAGAAATGATTGACGAAAGAGACAATAGGATTGTGCTTATTTTCGTTTATTTTATGTTTGGATGATTACGTGTTAGTTCTTTTGGTTTATGGAAATTTGGATATTGTTACTTTATCGTACTTTTACAAGTGGTGTTTTGTGATGACATGCTTGTTCCTATTGCTTTACTTATAGATTTATTAGTGTGCAAAATCTGCACATCATTTCTGTGTAGATTCTGATCTCCAGATGCCGGATCCCAAGGATTAGCCTAGCCGGATCCCTTCCTTGAGGGAACCGTGGGATCCGTGACATCAGATCAGCAATTCAGCATTTCTTGCATCAAGATAACTTTCTAGATAACATCTCATTAGCTAAACATATGATTTTAGAACTCACTAAAGGCTTACTTAAAATCTTAGTCAAAATGCCTCTTGATTTATCAACACATCAAAGCTCACCATATTTCCGCCTCAATAACTCGCAAAATGTTTCTCATCTTTCAAAACACTTAAGTGGACAAATTAAACAATTTTAGGAAATTGTTTCCAACCATTTTTTATCTCAAAGTGATACAAAAATTATCTTTTTCAATTCTTGTGATTTTTAAGATTTTTTTAAATTTTACCTCAAGCTTAAATCTGATCATTAGGATCATTTATTATGACTTAACACCAAAAAACTCTTAGTGTTATCCTTGGACATTCATTGGTAGTCATCTTGTCCCATCTCCTTTCCATAAGAAACAATCATTTGCTATAACACTTATTATCTTTGATCATTCAAGTATCCTCTCATCCTAAAACACTTAGGAGAACTGAAACACTCAAAATAAGATAGGCTTTAGCTCCTAGAAACCTCATTTCAAACTCCGCTCATAACTGCTGAGAGCCGGATCCCTAGGAATAGCCTAGCCGGATCCCTCCAAGGAGGGAACCGTGGGATCCGGGTGACAGCTTGTGTCAAACATTGCTAAAACAATCATTTCAACTCAACTTCCTAACTCAAACACTCCATCTCATCTTAAATGAGTTCCTAGATCTGAAACTCAATCTCAACCTTGTGCATGTTAATCATCACATTTCCAAGAACATTAGTTGATTAAGTCTTAAATGCAATTGCCAAGTTCTTCCCTTTATAAGCCATGTGCTAAAAACACTTTAGTCATCAAACACAAACACAATCATCAAAAATTGCAAACCATTTCCCTTAGTCATTTCATCATGAGAAAGGCTCCTAGTGCTAACTCATCCACTCAAGAACCACCCAAGAAACTTGCTAGAATCATACATGAAGTTTCCTCAACCGAATCATCTCCGGTTAAGTCCACCAATGCTAGGATTTCTCCCACACCAAGGAAACCAATCAAACTAATTCCCAAGAAGAGTGTTCCCACTAGGATTTCATCACCTAATTCTACTATACCAAACATACCCTCCACAACTCAACCAACATCATTAGTGCCTAGAGCCACCTTGTTGGATCGATATACTTTAATCAAACTAACTTAACTAGCTTTTTTAAGGTTTAACAACCTCGGATAAATCCTAAGTTATTAACAAAGAAACACTGAGCAATCTTTATCAAGTACGCGGAATTTACTTAACAAAGCTAAGAAGAATAACTTTTATTATTAACTCTAAATCTGCTTATTATGCAGATACTCTAAACAACTCTAAGATTATCGAACTTCTCTCTAAAACTCTAAATAACTTGTGAATTTGTAAACTCTAAAACTCATTGACTCGTACGTCTAATGCCAATCTAGGAGTCCTTTTATAAGCTCAAGGATATCCTAGTCGGTTTACAAATTGTATCCTTGTACGACAAGTAATCTAATACAGAATATTCTAGAGTTACAATACTTTCCATAAACGAATATAGCAGTTCTTTGTTCTTGCAAGTACTTTGACTTCAGTAGCAAGTTCTTTGACTTTATCTTTAGCAGTACTTTGACTCTTTCACTTTTTCCAGTACTTTGCGTACTTACAGTACTTTATCAATCTTCAGTACTTTCATATCCCAACACACCTCACAATCATCTCCACACTCTCACAATGTAGAAGATTTACCTTCTTGGCCATCTCATCTTTCACCATTACCAACAAATTCACTTGAAAAGTTTGAGGAACAAAATCAAAGTGTTGAATCAACACTTGTTCCAAAAGTAAACTCTATCATTCCTCTCAATAGTCCATTTTGGATTATGAGAAGACATCAAAGGCAACCACCCGACCACATGGAAGTTGATGCTTCTTTACCTCCACCCTCAAACATTGTAGAGCCATCACGTAATGAGCCTCCACCAAATCCTCCTTCATTTGAAGATCCTCAACCCACTTCACTTGAACTTCCACTTCAAGAAACTCAAAACCATGACAATGATTGTTATCATTGTAAACATGCTAAAAGATTGATACATGAACTAGAAAGATTGATACATGAACTACAAGCTCAAATTTAGAATTTTTAGGAAAACTCATCTCATCATTTATCGTCATTAAGCTTTTAGTTAAATCTAAAGTTTGGATAACTCATTAGCATTAGTAGCGCTTGTATGAATAGTTCATTCTCTTAGTTTTAGAGATTTGGTTGATCATCTCTTGTTTTTATTGAATGAATTTTTTTTTGTCATAGTTGTTATGTGTTTTATGTGTTTGATATATCATATCTATCTCACATATTCATTAGCATTGATTAAAACACTCTCATTGCTGAAGAAACTGTCAATAGATAGCCGGATCCCTCCATAATGCCTAGACGGATCCCTTCAAGAAGGGAACCGTGGGATCCGTGGATCAGAAGCACAAATTTCTACTAACTTGAGTTTTACTTGCAGGAAATTATGCATTATACTCTTGTTTTCTAACCTTTACTTTGTAAATTTTCAAATTAGCATATGAAGATTTTGACACCATAAAGCTAGGGGAGCTTTGTGTCAAACGATATTGCAAAAACATTTGCAACATTAGACCGCTTTTTGATTATACTTCATGATACCCCATTGCATCTTTGCAATCTTCAAGGGGAGCACGTTTTGCCACTTAGATCGAACCATTTGCAAACTCAATTGCAAACACAATTAGTTTATTTTACGTCATGTCCTTGATGCCCTTTCAAAGGGATGGACTCTTCAAGGGGAGTTAAGACGAGTACCATTCCCATCACTTGCTCTCTTTACATTTTTACATAACTTTTCTTATAAAAATTGTGTTGGTTTCTTTTAACACTTTTGTTTCACAAAAGGCGAGAAGAAAGTAAAACTACAAATTCAAACTTTTACAATGAATTTTAGTTTTTCCTTAAAATAATTTTATGTTTTGTCATCAACAAAAGGGGAGATTGTTAATACAAATAAGCAGTAAAAACGTTTATTTATATTTTACATCTTCTAATGTTTTGTCGATAACAAACGTAAAAATCATTTTAACGAAACAAATAGAGTACGTAAATAGTTTGAGTTAATAGTTTCCTAACACACTTACGTTTTCACATAAAACACTAAAACAAGCTTAAGTGATTTTATGATTTAGACATATATATGTACAACAACTAATGTTTACATATTGGGTTAGCACATACTTAAACTAAGTATACTAAAATGGGTAAAAACATGTATATACTAAAATGGGTAAAAACATGTAAATACTAAAATGGGTAAAAACTAGCAAATGGTATTGACCCATAACCCATGGTTTTATATATACCACTTAATCAAGTTCATTGTATCTAGAAAGAAAACCATGGATCAACCCATAACCCATGACCCATGACCCATAACCAAAAATACCCATGGGCAAAGAGGAGCGTTCCACGGATCCCTGGCTTTGTGCTAGCTGGATCCCAAGTGGAAGGGATCCGTGGGATCCGGGGAACGGTAGAGAATTTTCTCTATAAATAGAGAGCAATTTCTTCCTTTCTATGTATCACTTTACACACATATGTTGGGTTTTAGGTTCTTTGCATCAAGAATTACTTTAAGTACTGGAACCACGGACAGGCTTGATAGAACCACGGATAGAAGAGTGTAACCACGGATGAAGATAACCGCGGCTAGTAGTAATGTGTAACCACGGATGATATATTGTAACTACTGCTAGTGTTTTGTATAGTCGGTTAGTTTATTGTTTTAGATAAATATGGAAAAGATATTTATCTTGTAGGTTACGTATTGTATAATGTATAGGACTCCTTGGATTATAAAAGGAGGTCCTAGGTTAGATTAGAAGGACGTAAGTCTTATATCTAAAGTCGATACACTTCAAGGTTGCAAAACCCTAATACTGTAAGAGTATTCGTATTAATAAATAATATTGAGGTGTTGAATGTTAACTGTTCTTCTTCTTAAGGTTAAGTGTTAAATTCCGCGTAATACTTAATAAGTTGTTATTCTAAAGTCAGTTTCTATATTAGATCGTTTGCTCAACTGGGATCAACAAGTGGTATCAGAGCTTATGATCTAGAAACTATAATCAAGAAGAGGTTAAGTTAAGTTTTGTTCAAAGAAGATAAGATGTCTGACGAAACTCACATGGTGACTGCTTCCAAGGTACCCATGCTCAAGCATGGTGAGTATCAAATCTAGAGAATGCGAATGAGGCAATACATTCGCATGATTGACTATGCTCTCTGGGATGTCGTTGAAAAGGGAGACACTCTTCCTAAGAAGGGTGAGGATGGCAAAGAAATTGCCATTGTTAGTGAAATTGATAAGGCTAAGAGAAAGCTGGAGATCAAGGCTCACAGTATTCTCTCCATGGGAATACCCAATGATTATGCTTTGGAATTTGAGCAATATGAATCGCTAAAGAGTTACCTGGATGCTCTTGAGACAAGGTTTGCTGGCAATGAAGCTACCAAGAAGTCCAGGATGAATATGCTCAAGCATCAATTTGAAACCTTCACTGCTCTCAGTGGAGAAAAGATTGATGGCACATACAATAGACTTCAAAAACTTATTAGCCAACTGAAGTCTGTAGATTATAAGGTTCTTCAAGAAGATATTAATTTGAAGTTCATTAGGAGTCTATCACCTGAATGGGCTATTCATACAATTGTGTGGAGGAATAAGGAGGACTTTCCTAAGATGACTCTGGATAATCTCTTCAACAACTTGAAGGTTTATGAGTCTGAGAATAACTTTGCTAGTGCATCTACTGCTAATCCAAACATTGCTTTTGTCTCCACTAATCACAAGAGCTCACAAGATGTATCCATTGCTGCCTATGGTATATCCACGGCTATTGCAAACAATACCACCTGTTAGTGATAATGTTAGTGATGGTGCAATTTGTGCTTTTCTGGCTGATTTAACTACTAGTGTTACTGTGTTGAATCAAGATCTGGATCAAATTGATCCCGATGATCTAGAAGAGATTAATCTTCAATGGCAAATGGCAATGTTAACTCTCCAAGCAAGGAAATTTTTGAGGAGGACCGAAGACAAGTTAAGTATGATGGTCAAAGAAGAGCTGGGTTCGACAAAAGCAAGATGGAGTGCTTTAACCGCAAGAAGAAGGGTCACTTTGCAAGGGAATGTCGAGCTCCTAAGAGGATTGAAGGTGTTAAGAAGATCACTGAAGAGTCTGCTCCTTCTTCAGCATTGGTTGCTCAAGATGGTCTTGGTGATTATGATTGGAGTGATCAGATTGAAGAAGGACCTAATGCAGCTTTTCTTGCTAGTGAAGCTTCAAAAGAGCATAACTTTGCTCTTATGGCTTATGCTTCATCTTCTCGTTCAGATTCTGAGGTATCTAATGAGTCTACTTGCTCTTTTAAATCATGTAATGATAACTTAGAATCTCAAAAAGCTATCACTGAAAGTATGAGGAAAGAAGTAGAAAGACTAACTATGGATAACTTAGGTTATAGGGTTGGTCTAGAGAGTGTGGAAGAGAAGCTTAGATAATGTATTAAATGTGAGTTTGAGTATGTAGATAAGATCAATATATTAGGTGGTGAAATTGATCTTTAAAAATAGAGAGATTAAAATGCTTAAAGAGAAACTTGAACTAGCAGAGAATGAAAAACAAAAGGCCCTAGATGAAAAAGAAAACATGTTGTTAGGGTAGCTAAAACACAATTTGCTTCTGATCTAGTTCATAAATCTATAGAGAGTCATCTAATGAAAAAGGGTTCTGGGATAGGATACAACAATATGCCACCACCTACTCTTACGCAACATGCACCACCGCTAAAGAACTGCATTTAGTAGTGAATTCAGTTTTAACAAACCTGTTGAAGAAATAAGTAAGACTGAGACACCTAAGATAAGTTCTGATATGTCCTCTCGATGCTTCCCATCATTGAAGATTGGGAATCGACTGAGGAAGATAGTAAAGTATCAACACAGCCTGAAAAGTTAGAATCTATTAAGAAAGTTGATACTAGACAAGCTAATTTTGTACCTAGATTTGGAGCTAAAGTTACCAAGAAAGTAGTAGAGTACAGGGAAATACCTAGGAACCAGATGCCACAATATAAACCTAGGGGTAATCAAAGAAGCTTAAATGGTTTAATTTCTAACAGATTAGGTGATGAGTTTCAATGTGTTAAAAAGGCTTGTTTTATATGTGGTAGTTTTGAGCATTTACAGAGAAATTGTAATAAAAACAGACCACAAGTTTGGAATCATTGGAGGAGGGTAAATCATCAAAACTTTTCAAAGAAAACAAACCCTCATCCTAACAGAAACATGATTCCTAAAGCAGTGTTAATGAGGAATGGGAATACAAAATCAATTGTCACTGCTTCTCCCAAATGGGTTCCAACCACTGCTAAGCAAAGTGTAAACACGGCTAAGCAAAATCAAACCACTGATAAGCCCAAAATCACCACAGATAACAAAGAAGTTTTAAAAATTCCAAAGGTGATAACCGATACAGTGGTTGGGAATCATTTTTATGCTGTTAAGGCCTCAGCTAGTTGGCAATGGAAACCTAAGACCAAGGTTTTACATCATGTCAACTGTGCATCAATGGACCTAACCAAATTTGATTATATTGATGCACAGGGCAGACCCAAGTCAGTATTGGCTTGGGTCCACAAAAGGAACTAACTTGTTTAATTTCATGTGCATGGCAATCTACAAGATGAGCTAAAAGACAAAGGAGTTTTTGATAGTGGTTGCTCTGGGCACATGACTTGGGATGGGAGCAAACTGGAAGATTTTGAAGCTTTTGATGGAGGATATGTGGCTTTTGGCAATGATCCAAAGGGAGGAAAGATACTTGTAAGAGGCACAATCAGAATAGAAATTTGGACTTTGAAAAAGTCTACTTGGTACAGGGACTTAAGTACAATTTATTCAGTGTTTCTCAAATGTGTGATAAGAAAAACTGGGTACTTTTTGGTGAAAATGAGTGTGTGGTGTTGTCTCCTGAGTTTAAGATGCCTGATGAGAAGTTTATACAACTTAGGGTACCTAGGAAGGAAAATATATATTGTTTTGATCTTAAAGATGTAATTCCTAATAGGTCCTTAACTTGTTTATTTGCTAAAGCATCTGTGGATGAGTCTAAGTTATGGCATAGAAGATTAGGTCACCTCAATTTCAAAACAATCAATAAACTGGTTAAAGGGAACTTAGTGAGAGGGTTACCTTCTAAGGTTTTGAGTGTAAGGAACTGTGTGTGGCTTGTCAGAAAGGAAAACAACATAGAACTTCTTGTAAGTCCAAAATTGTCAACACCATTTCACAACCACTGCTTATGCTTCATATGGACTTATTTGGACCTACTTTTGTCAAGAGTTTGAACCATAAGCAGGATTGCCTAGTTATCACTGATGATTATAGTAGATTTTCTTGGGTTTACTTTTTGGTTGCTAAGAGTGAAACTAGTGAAGTTCTCAAGAGTTTCATTATTAAGATAGAAAATCTAGTGAATCATAAAGTCAAGATAATCAGATGTGATAATGGAACTGAGTTTAAGAATGCAGTGATGAATCAGTTTTGTGTAGAAAAAGGTATAGAAAGACAGTTTAGTGTTGCTAGAACACCACAACAAAATGGTGTGGCTGAAAGGAAAAATAGAACACTAATTGAGGCTGCTAGGACTATGTTGTCTGAGTCTAAGTTACCAACTACCTTTTGGGCTGAAGTTGTAGGCACTGCATGTTATGTGTAGAATAGGAGTAAGGTAGTGAAGCCTCATAACAAGACCCCCTATGAGCTGTTACATGATAGGAAGCCAATGATTGCATTCCTAAAACCTTTTGGGTGTCCTGTTACTATCTTGAATACCATAGACTACCTAGGCAAGTTTCAAGAAAAAGCTGATGATGGATACTTTTTAGGCTATTCATCAAATAGTAAAGCCTTTAAAGTATACAATAGGAGGACTAGAATTGTTGAAGAAAATCTACATGTTCAATTCAGTGAAAAGACTCCTAGTGTTGAGACCAAAGGACCCGACTGGCTGTTTAACATTGATATGCTAACCAAATCTATGAATTATGAGCCTATCATTGCAGGAACTTCCACTAATGTTGATGCAGGTACTCAAAAGAATTCTCGTGAAGAAGCAATTTCTAAGGAAGCTGATTCTCCTCAAGAGTTCTATTTGTTTGAAAAGTGGAAAGCTAGTTCTGTCTCACCCATCATTGATAAGCAAGGTCCCACTGATGATGATGTCTTGAATAATGGAGGCAATAGTGCTCATCATCAAGATAAGGATGAGTTATTGAAAGATAATTCAGTGTTGGTAGAAGAAATTGAAAAGAAGGAAAAGCAGTCTGCAAGCACGGATAAGCCAAACATAAGCACGGATAGAGTTAATACAACCACTGCTAAGCCAACAACTTCTACCACTGTCTTTACAAGTGAAATCCCCTACCGTAAGTACTGATAGTAGTACTTTCTTTGGACCACATGCAAAGCCATTACATGGTGAAGAGGAGTATCCACATGATCCTGATATGCCCGCTTTGATTGAAATTGATACTCCTACCGATGATGAAGACATGGATGATTTCTTTAATGCTGATTTAACTAATTTGGAACATGTCATTCATGAAAGTCCTGTTACCTCAACAAGGATACACAAGATTCATCCCAAGGAACAAATACTTGGAAATTTGAATACTCCAGTTCAAACAAGAAGCAAGGTTAAGAACACCGAACCCTTTCCTGAACATGGGTTCTTTGCAAGATCTCTTCACAAAAGAAACAACCATAAAGATCTGCAAAATTGCTTGTTTGCTTGTTTTCTGTCTCAAAAGGAACCAAAGAGAGTTGAAGAAGCATTATCTGAAGAAGGTTGGGTAGAATCAATGCAAGAGGAGCTTCTTCAGTTCAAACTTCAAGAGGTTTGGACATTGGTAGAACTTCCAAATGGTAAGAGGGCCATTGGGACAAAATGGGTGTTCAGAAACAAAAGGGATGAAAGAGGTATTGTTGTGAGGAACAAGTCAAGGTTGGTTGCTCAAGGATACACACAACCTGAAGGCTTGGATTATGATGAAGTATTTGCTCCAGTTGCAAGAATTGAGGCTATTAGATTGTTTTTAGCTTATGCTTCATTTAAAAACTTTGTGGTGTATCAAATGGATGTTAAAAGTGCATTTTTGTATGGCACAATTGATGAGGAGGTTTATGTCTGTCAACCTCCTGGTTTTGAAGATCCTGATCATCCTGACAAGGTCTACAGGGTGAGGAAAGCTATGTATGGTTTGCATCAAGCTCCTAGGGCATGGTATGAGTGCCTGTCCACTTATTTGATGGACAATGGGTTTAAAAGAGGACTGATTGATAAAACTTTGTTCATAAGAAAGCACAAATATGATATTTTATCTGGTTCAGTTTATGTAGATGACATCATCTTTGGCTCAACCAATAAAGAGCTATGCAAAGATTTTGAGAAGCTTATGCATGATAAGTTTCAGATGAGTTCTATGGGAGAACTCACTTTCTTTTTGGGGCTACAGGTTCAACAAAGGACTGATGGTATCTTCATTAGTCAAGACAAGTATGTAGCAGATGTTTTGAAGAAGTTTGGGTTTCAGGATGTGAAAAGTGCTAGTACACCAATGGAGACTCAAAAACCCTTACTACCTGATGATGGAAGTACAAGAGTTGATCAGAGGTTGTACAGGTCCATGATTGGATCTTTGATGTATCTCATCTGCATCTAGGCCGATATAATGTTCTCAGTATGTGTGTGTGCAAGATTTCAAGTCACACCTAATTCATCACACATGAATGCTGTTAAGAGAATTTTTAGGTATCTTAAAGGTCATCCTAAATTGGGCCTTTGGTACTCAAAGGATTCTCCTTTTGACTTGGTGGCCTACACAGATAGTGACTATGCCGGTGCTAGTTTGGATAGGAAGTCTACAACCGAGGATGTCAGCTTGGGAAGCAGACTTATTTCATGGCAGGTAAAAGCAAACTATTGTGGCAAATTCTACAACCGGCTGAGTATGTGCTGCTCAGCCGCTAGTTGCTGTGGTCAAGTTCTATGGATTCTAATCAATTGATGGACTTTGGGTACAATTTTATGCATACTAAGATTTACATTGATAATAACAGTACAATATGCATCATTAAAAATCCCGTTTTACATTCTAGAACTAAACATATTGAGATAAGACATCATTTTATTAGAGATTGTAATGAGAAAAGGTTGATTCAAATGGTAAAAATCCATACTGATTTCAATGTTGCTGATCTTCTCACCAAAGCTTTTGATGTGGGAGGTTTCAGATCTTGTTGTTAGTATTGGCATGATTAATCTCTAAATTCTCAAATTGTTTTGTACTAGTTTGTATATGTACTGCACTATTATTATGTAATCTTAGTTTTGCTATTTTTGTTTCTATCCACTGATAGTTTGTTTCTAACCATTGATAGTTTGATTCAAACCACTGCTAGTTGTCCTGTTTTTCACTAACCATTTTGCAGTTACAAGAATGATCATTATAGAAATAAAAGAAGTAGTGATGCAAAGTGTTCATTCATTCATTAGAAAAACAGCTTACAGAGTACAATCAACATCAAATGCAACTACAAGAACAAAGCTATACATGGACTACTAATCTAGTTCATCTCATCTATTCCAACATCTAACTGGCTGTTGGATATGCATGATCGCTCACATCTTTCACACTAGATGCTGGATCTGCGTTCGTGAAGCCTTGCATAACCACCCATTCCTTCTATCTCAATGGCTGGAGATGCATGACTACTATGACGAGGATGCTAAGGATCAAAATGGAAAGGATGGATTGATGAAAACGTTGATGATGACGATGACCACATTAGATGAAGCACGAAGGACATAGTCATATCACCTAAAAGCATCATTCCATTTTCCTTTTTCCCTTCCCCTTTACGATGTGTGAAGAAGCACCATAATTTGGTACTTGAAGACCAAGAACCACCTCTCTGTCTTTTGGAAGTGGTGGGTTTCTTGCTCGTGGTCTTGTTTGGGGTTGAGATGCTGAAGGTTGGGAGTATGAAGATTTCTTCTTTGAGGAATCATCAGAGTCCTCAGATGCATTACTTGGATTCACCATACTATCATCTTCAGATGATGGAAGAAATGGAGATTTTACTGGTCTTGTTTCTTGTGGAGGGAGGTAAAACTGCCATGGGTTATCTTCTTCACTTGATGATGAAGATGATGATGAGGATGAGGAGGATGTTAGATTGACTACTTCTGGTTTATTCCAACTAGGGTTCCACATTGTGATTGCAGTTGATTGGAGACTTTGAAGAAATTAGGGTTTTGATATTGATTGGTGTGTGCGTTATGAAAGAATTGGGTTCTTTTTATAAGTGAGGTTTAGGGTTATGGAAGTAAATACGGGGCAGGTTTAATGTGGTTGAGGAGTTAATGAGATTTTTGGGAGTTGGACTAATATTAGTTCTAGAAGTTGACCATATTGACTTACCTGTTCAAACCACGGATAGGTCTTTTGGAACCACTTTTAGCTTTTCCTAACCACTGACAACAACTTTCTACTCTGTTGGTTTGTGTTTTTGTTTTACTGGTATGAAGGTTTTGGGTGCATAAGGAGCTGATTTACTTGCTATATCTCTTGGTCATTTGGAAGAATTGATCTCATGTATCTGTTGATGGTCTGTTGTAACCATGGATAGTAGTTCTGGAACCGCGGATAGCATGGAGTCTAGTTTTGATAGTACAGGGCTGTTTGGTAACATTGGCTAATCTATATCACTCTCCCCAAATCCGGACGGATCATTTTTTATTCTCAAACCACTTCCAATTGGTGCTCAACCTTAACCTAATCACTTTCTTTGCATAATTCATCAACTCACATCATTATTTTGATAAATCAAAATGGCTGAAAAGTATTCCACTTCTCATAACTTAGTTGCCATTCTCACCAAGAATGCTCGATCTGAAGGGTTTCATCAAATGATTGATTTCTTAGTTCACAGTCCCATTCATTATGCTTTAACTGTTACACCCACCATTCTTAAAGCCTACATACATCAATTCTGGAAGAATGCTACACTTGCAACGGTTGATGGTGTGGAGATGTTTCGTTCTGAAGTAGATGAGCATGTTATTTCTGTTACCGAGGATATCATTCGAGAAGTTTTGCAGTTTGATGATGCTGATGGGGTTGATAATCTTTCAGATGTTGAGATTGTTGCTGGTTTAGAGAGATTAGGGTATACACATAGAGGTGACAAGGTACAATTCTTTAAGAGTTTCTTTTCACAACAATGGAAGTTTTTGATTCACACCTTGTTGATGTATATGAGTAACAAGACCATGTGTTTTAATGACTTTCCTTCAAAAATTGCTACTGCTATTATTTGTTTATCTGAGGGAAGGAAGTTTAATTGGTCTAGGATGATTTATGAGGGGTTAGTACAAAACATTAGGAAGAAGGGTAAATACTATTTGTATCCTCGGTTTGTTCAATTGATTGTAGCACATCAAATTGTTAATCCTATTGAACATACTAGAGAGTATGAAGTACATCATATGCTTCCTAAGGTTTTTGCGCATATGAGGAATCAGCCACAGAATGTACAAATTAGAGATGTTCCTTTATTTCCTCACATGCTTATTGTGCCACGCTCCCTGATTTTGATGAAGGTCTTGACACTCAACTGTTTGTCACTGATACTACAACTCAAATCACTGACAGTACACCTCCAACCACTGATACTATAACTCAAGTCACTAAAAGTACACCTTCAATCACTGATACTACACCTATTGTATGGACTAGGAGAAAGAAGGGCACTAAGCTTCCTCAGGCTAGTGCTAGCGGTGTTGCTCATGAGGGCCACGGTGGTGCAGGTGACATGATTGAAGGGCTTCCACTACCTGATTCATGCTTAGATGCCGATCAGATAGTGGAAACATTAATAAGACCCAACCATTGGCAACTCCTAATGTGGAGAGTTCCTTGAAACTTAACACAGGTGGAGGAATCCCTAGCTACTTGGCTATAACAGGTGCATAGATGTTCGGCTCGGTCTGATGCTATGTTTTCTATATCCAAAGATTCACCTCTGAGCAGCTTAACACGTAGCTCGAAGTGATGAGGATAGGTTGGAACCTGAACATGAATTGACGGATTCTGAGTTTGTACATACCGACTTTTCCAATGAACCACCTCTCGACCAGCCACACAGTGTCGAAGTGGGGAGGATATTCTTGAAAGCTTAAATGAATTGACGGCCAAATGTACCAAGATGGAGGAGACGATCTCTAATCTCAAGGAATTGGCCGGGTTTCATGAAAAGGATATTAGGCGCTTGAAGCACAGGGTTTTGGTTTTGGAGAAGAAAAAAGGCCTGGGCTTGTCTGCTTTGAGGAAGCTAAGGAAAAGAAGTCTGAACTCCTTTCCAAACTGAATATGAAGGATGTATCCAAACAGGGGAGGAGTAAAGGCAAGAATTCAGGGGAGGATGTTAATATATCTATGGAAGAAGATGTTGATAGTGGAGATCAAACATTTGTGGTATCTGATAAAGATGGAAATGAGGCAGTTCTTGAAAATGTGAAGAAGGTTGTAGAAGATGTAGTACTGAACACAAACATGGATGGTATGTCTGAAACCACAGTTAGTACACTTCTAACCACCGATGTCAGAATGCATATAGCAACTATAAACACTACAACTATACCTTCAACAATCATACCCATCGCTATTATAACCACTTCCACTGTTGTAACAACTCTCTCTATATTACCATCTAAGCCTAAAGAAGTAGAGAAAGAAGCTGCAAGTACATTGATTAATCTGAGCAAAACATCATCTATTTCTACACCCATCATTGCACCGGCTTTATCTGTCCAAACTACTGCATCTAAACCCAAACCCAGAGAAAGAACTTTAGTTATTGGTGAACCACTGAAGAAGAAGGTGATTCAATCTGATGTTGGAAAGGGTAAAGGTATTGCAGTACCAGAGTTGAAGTTTAAAACTAGAGCAGAACAAGAAGCTTTTGATGATGAGTTTGTAAAGAATATGGTTGCTGAAGAACAAGCAGCTTTGGATAAAAGAAAGAAAGAAGAGGAGGAAGCTAATGAGAAATGGTTAGCTATATGGTATAATTCAGAAAACTATCTTCAAGCTTCTTTACAAATTCTTGATGAGTTTACTGCACAAGAATGGGCATTGCTGGATGATGAGGAGAAAGCTAGATTGATGAATGAATGGGCAAGGAAGGTTAGCAAAACAAAGAAACAGATTATAAGAAAGAAACCTCCTACTATGGCTCAGATGAGGAATGTATTGATGAAAATTATTAAGAATTCAGGCATTTATGTTTCTGATAATCTTAGTAAATGTTCATATGAAAGAATTTTGGAAATTTATGAGAGATGTATGAGGATTAATGTAGATGATTTCTGTCCAATGAATTCTGAGAAGGAAGAAGAGTGGATAAAGAAGCATGATGAGTGGATGCTAAGTAAAAGGAAGAGAAAATCTGAGGTTCAGGAGTCATTTGATTCTAAAAGATTGAAAGTTGTTGAAAATGAAAATCAAATCATTTCTTATGAGTTTAAGCTTAATGATGGAAGTGAAGGAGTTTGGAAAATTAAAAGACTCAACAATGAAGTTTCTGAGTATAATAAATTTTCACAAATGCTTCAATATTTTGATAGAGATGATTTGATGAATCTTTGGATACTTTACAAGAACAAGTTTGGTGAAGTACATCCAAATGATTATCATGAGAGGTTGGTTTATCATCATTTGAAGATTCTATTTGAACCTACTCATGATGAATCTGAATGGCAAGGACTCTACAATGGTCAAGTTACTAGATGGTTTTTATATCAAAATTGTGGAGTTCATGTTTTGACTGTTTCTGGAAAGGTTATTCATATGCTTGTAGAAGGTGATTATCCTCAACTGAATAAGCATCCAGGAATAATTGCTCAGATGTTGAATCCTGGTTGTATCAAGATGTTAGTACCTTATGATGGTCAAGCTTACGATTTGTTACTAAAGTATGAGAATATATTTAAGGAAAGTAAGTGTTTGGCTACATCCTCCATTTCAGATGTTTTGAGCTTAAAGGAAACTTGAGAATTCTGTTGGAATGTATCAAGTTTAGGGGAGGATTGTTGGGTTTTAGGTTCTTTGCATCAAGAATTACTTTAAGTACTGGAACCACGGACAGGCTTGATAGAACCACGGATAGAAGAGTGTAACCACGGATGAAGATAACCGCGGCTAGTAGTAATGTGTAACCACGGATGATATATTGTAACTACTGCTAGTGTTTTGTATAGTCGGTTAGTTTATTGTTTTAGATAAATATGGAAAAGATATTTATCTTGTAGGTTACGTATTGTATAATGTATAGGACTCCTTGGATTATAAAAGAAGGTCCTAGGTTAGATTAGAAGGACGTAAGTCTTATATCTAAAGTCGATACACTTCAAGGTTGCAAAACCCTAATACTGTAAGAGTATTCGTATTAATAAATAATATTGAGGTGTTGAATGTTAACTGTTCTTCTTCTTAAGGTTAAGTGTTAAATTCCGCGTAATACTTAATAAGTTGTTATTCTAAAGTCAGTTTCTATATTAGATCGTTTGCTCAACTTGGATCAACAACATACTTCCCCCAAGTATTCTAACCCTCTAAGCTCAGATCCAAGTGATTAATGTAGTTTGTCTTTTGTTTTTGTGTGATATTCTAGGTTCCTCTTAAAAGAGAGATCACCACTTCTTGAAGACGTGCAAGCTCAAGTCCATAAGTTGCCAAGCTTCATCATCATCAAGACAACTAAGGTTTTCTTGTTGATAGTTCTTCCTTTCTCTATAGATGTTGGATTGAAGGCATTAGTGAAGAATGCCGAAAGTGTCAAGATGAAAGCATTAGTGAAAGATGTTCATCATCCGTGTCTAAGCATTATTGAATAATGCTAAAGGTGTCAAGACGAAGGCATTAGTGAAGGATGCCGAAGAATCAAATCAAGTAGCATTTGTGAAGAATCTCTAGGTCGTATAATCGATGAGGTGCATCATTATACATATAAGTATTTTTGTATTTACAAGGATGGATATATCCTTGATGGTGTTGTAACAAGGAGTAGATCTCCTTGAGATTAGGTGTTGTGTTGTGAAGGGTAGTAGTTCCTCCATGGTAATGGAACTAGGTGCTTAGCCTAGTACCTAATAAAGGGTTGGCGACGTTGTGATAGGATTAGTTCTCCTTGGTGTGAAAGAACTCGGTGGTTAGCCTAGCATCGTATAAAGGGTAGGCGACGTTGTGTTAGGTGTGGTTCGCCTTGGTGTGAAGGAACTCGGTATTTAGCTTTGTACCGGAAAACGGTTAAGCGACGTTGTGAAGGATTCTCCGCCATAAGGAGTTGGTGTACTGCTTACGAACTCTCGAGTAGGTGACTCGGGGAGTAGAGTAGGGCAAGGAAGGTGTCCTTGTAGCTGAACCACTATAAATAACTTGTGTCGTGGTGATGTGCTTCTTACTCTTTATATTTCATTACACGTTTATATATCTATTTATCAACGTCTAACATAAACAATCAAATAGATTGACATAAGTGGATCTAAATATTTAAAGGGAAGTTTTTAAAATTGGTAAAACTATTCAACCCCCCTTCTAGTTTTCCACACTTAGGTATGATGTAAAAAGGAGAAAATGAGAATATGGGAAGAGTGAGGACTGAGATAGAGCTAGAACTGGAATAAACCCAACAAGTTTCTAGTCATGAAGTCTCGGTAAGCACTGAAGGGGTTGAAGAATGAAAAAGAAATGAATAAGATAAGGGTGAAAAGAAATAGCCCTCCATTATTTCAACCTTAGGGCAGAAACCAGGTTCAATTCGTATGCTACTTGTGTTTACCAAGGTAACACCGGTATTGAAGACAAGACGTTATAGACCCAGTGACGCACTGCACTACATCTTCCCAAGCCACTCAAGTTCCTCTTAAAAGGGCTTGTTTCATTCTCACAAGGGAACCTACATTATCTATCGACTTTCTCTTAGAGATGGTTGATATTTAAGAAGAGTCTCTCTCCCTAGTCTCCGGCATAGGAACCAAATGTGCACAATTGAGTCTAGAGCCACGAGATCATCAATAAATCTCATTAAGGACACAATCAATGAAGACTCTCTGTTTCACACAATGTGGAAAGAGAGAATATACTTTTAGAGTCCTACGCATTATCCTTGTGGTATTGCCAGAACATCTGAGTGATATGCAAACATATTCACAATGAAGATGGAAAGCCTTCTAGAGCCAACATCAAACAAGCTCTTAGTAGGTGGCATGTGAGATCTATCCAATAGATCAACCATGTGACAACTGAACAGAAATAATAGGGCGATTCAAATTTTGAATCAATCCTGGTTCAGGTTATGGATTGACGGATACCTTTGAAAAACCGGTCGTTGTGCTTAAAATTCTTTTCTCTAGCACATCGACTTTGTATTAATATTTCAAAAATAAAAGGTGTTTATGATTGATAATTGATTTTCTTTAAAACCTTCGTTGTATTGAAAAAACACTTTACTTTGAGAAGTACACGATTGTTTTTCAAATCTCTTTTCATCAATCAGTGAATCTCAAATTCGCGGGTTCACTCACTCCGTGTTGTCTTCTTTGAGACATTCCGGTTTGAGAACAGCTAGAGCTGCTAAGAAACCCTGTCAAGGAGATTCTTCGAATTATACCGATCACAAAAGTACTTGTACTAATCAACGGGGAACCGTGGGCCGTGTACCTCAATTCAACGAAAGTGATCAAAGACACTTTCGTGCACTTTATTGCTAACTGTTGTATGCAGGTACACCCGAGGTTTGCAGCTAATAAGAATGGAGAGGTCAATTCATAGCAGCATGCTCACACAACACATTCATTTCAAAAGAAATCATAATTAGTGCATCAATGACTCTGATATTCTCACTCCATGCTTCTCGCCACGCCGCGAAATATCATGAATCAACTAAAGCTTCCGCTACTCTGATAAGAAGAAATCATGATCCAGAATGTGAGCATGTCGGTCCACTGTCACAACGTCACATAATGTCAACGCCACAATGGAAGAGTCAGAGATTTATGAAAGCTGATGATCTCAAAGCTGGCTCGAAACTCATCATCACGTGGATTAGTTAAAGACCTCCACTTGAATTATCCAAACATGGATAACATGAAGAATCAAAGACTACGGGCTACAAAGCAATGAACTTAAACAAGAATCCAAGAACAATCTTAATGTAATATCTTTTTGTATTCTGTGTAATTTGAGGTGACCTCCCTTAGGGGGAGATTGTTAGGAATTCGAAAATTTAGTCATTAAAGTGTCGGTCACCTCAAGTATATGTAATCATTAGAAATCTCGTAGTCGTAGTTATTTAATGTTAGTAAGTAGTTAGTTAAGTTACACCGTGGAGGACGGACGGGTCTTTACCCACTGTATGCCTGATCCACAGCCCGTAGGTGGCGTTTATTGTAAGACACTATATATACCCTCTACCTCCCCAATACATTTTTGTTTCACATAGTTCCCAACTCTTCCCTCTCTAGAACTTCTCTCTAAAACATTGCTCCATATGGATTTGGTTTGAAGTGTTTGTGAAATCCTATATCTTACAGAAGGGTAAACAGGCTACCACGAGTAATGTTGGCTTAAATGTTCAAGCTGCTAATAATATATCCTTTAAGAACCCTTTGATGTTTTAAAGACCAAGATGATGTGGTTGAAGTCGATACCTCAATTGTGCAAAACAAATGAAACAAACTTGTCTTGGGATCCTAGGAGTGACATATGAAGTTTAAAAGTGGATACTAGAAGTAACACGAATGAAGTTTAAAACTTAATCGATGATACAAGGAAAAAGGTGGGGGCGCCTCCCGGGAAGACCGGTATTTGGTCAAGTATGAATGAACTTCACTCTACAAGGAAGATGGGAAGAGTATTTTGTATGATATACAGGAGACTGATGATGATGCTGGTATTTAGAATGTTTATGATGAAATTACTACTTCTAATGTAGCAGTTGGATAGTTTTGGTGTTCTAGTTTGTGTATATAGTTAGTGTAGTTGTTTTGTGGCATGTCATAAATGATCTAGTTGTTGTTCAAGACGTTGCTTGAGGTTAATGTGGTATTTCAGCCACATTCCATTGTACTTAACTACTTTTGGTGAAATATATTTTACCGGAAACCCTATACCAAAAAGAAAGTCAGATGATGTGGCTAAAATGTGTTTATGTGGCAAGGCATAAGATAAGTTAGAAGTTAAAACTGTTAGGAATTAGAAAATTAAGTCCTTAAAGTGTCGGTCACCTCAAGTATATGTAATCATTAGAAAGCTCGTAGTCTTAGTTATTTAATGTTTGTAAGAAGATAGTTAAGTAAAACTGTGGAGGACGGATGGGTCTTTACCCACTGTATGCCTGATCCACAGCCCGTAGGAGGCATTTATTGTAAAACACAATAAATACCCTCTACCTCCTAAAGTAATGGGTTGGAGCTTTCAATACCATTTTTCTTTGTTTCACATAGTTCCCAACTCTCTTCCCTTTCTCTCTCTAACTTTCTCTCTCAAAACATTGTGAACGCTTCCATATGGTTTATGGTTTGATGTGTTTGTGAAATTCTATAGTTACAATTGGTATCAAGAGCCATGGTTTGATCACTCATCTTTCATGCTCTTTGTTTTGGTGGATTTCATAAGGTTTTTAGGGTTATAAGTGTTTAGGAGAGTTTGAATCATTTGGACAATTTCTAGTATTAAAGTTTGAATTTTGATTGTACTTTTGTGTTTAGGATCATCATATGTGTTTAGGTTTTGAATTGGAAGGCTTAAATCATTGTGGTTTGGTTGTTTTTGATTGAAAAAGTGGTTGTTTTTGGAAAAAGTACGAAGCGAGTTGCGCCACGGTGTTGCATTTTCTTGGAAGCGTGTTGCTTTGTTATTGAAAGCGAGTTGGTATAAACGACTTGGCTATTAAGCGAGTTGTATTAGCAGCAATTTGCTATATGCTAATTTGGTTATTGGTTTAGTTGTTTCTTCAAGCGTTTAATTTGAGTTTTAAAGTTTAACTTAGCTATTAAGCGAGTTGTAGTGTCAGCGAGTTGGTTTAAGCGACTTGGTGGTTAAGCTTGAGTTGTCACCTGTATGTGACTTAGCTATTGTTTAAGCGAGTTGTTTTTGCTTAATTTGAGTTTTAAGCTTTTTGTCTTTTAAGCGATTAGTTGACTGCTTAACTACTTGTCTATTGAGACTTGTCACTTCTTCGTGCTACATTTTTACGGTTGTTCTTTGGTTTAGTAAAATCCCGTGAAAGAATCAATTTCCCGGTTTAATCAAAGAATAGTAAAATCCCGTGGAACTTGTAATCATGTCAAACAACGTGCCTACTATCGCTTTCTTCAGAGCTGAGGACGCTCAAGCAGCTGGATCAGATACTCGTCCACCTATGCTTGACATAACTGATTATGACTCATGGGCTCAAAGAATCAGGTTGTACTGTTTGGGAAAAGAAAATGGGGTCAACATTATCAAGTCAATTGATGAAGGACCTTATCAGATTGAGACTACAAGAGACATAATTGATATTGCTGCAGATGGAACAATGATCTTTGGATTGGACAAACCAAAGACTTATGATGAGCTCAGTGATAAGGAGAAAAAGAGATTCGATGCTGATATCAGAGCATCAAACATTATACTTCACGGTCTTCCAAAAGATATATACAAGCTTATCAATCACAACACTGAAGCTAAGGCAGTTTGGGATAATGTCAAGATGCTTCTCGTGTTCAATTAACTAAGGAAGACAGAGAATCACAGATGTATGATGAATTTGAGAACTTTAAGATGAAACCATAAGAAAGTATCTATGAATATTACGTGAGATTCCACAAGCTTGTGAATGATATGAGGAATATCAAAATGACCATGCCAAATATTCACCTAATCTCAAAGTTTGTGAACAACATGAATCCCGAATGGCACAAATTTGTCACCTCTGTGAAGCTAACCAAAGGATTAAATAACACCAACTATGAGCAATCAGAGATGCCTTCCCGCCAGTAATGAGAGACATGCCATGTTTGAGCGAATGATTATTGATCAGTTCAAATCTAAACAAGGGGAATCAAGCTCATCAAATGACTCAACAGCCTTTTACACCAATGTTGGAATTACCACCAAAGCTTCTCAAGTCATACCCACGGGTAATGGTAATTACAAGCTCATTCCTGATCCATCATATAAGCCTCCAGACTCAAACATACTCATGGAAAACTTCATCAATCAATTGTCTCTCATGGTTAGTCAAAATATGAATTCCCTCCCACACACCAACAATAACCTCAGAACATCATCCAATCCAACAATCAGAGATGGGAAGGTTATGGTGCAACCAGTTCAAGTAAGGCAGTATGAACAGGGAAGAGGTGGAGTAGGTGGAGGGTATGTGGCTAATCAGAATCGTGGGAGAAATGCCAATCAGGGACAAGTGAAGCCAGTCAAGTTCTACAACTTTGGTGGTGATGGACACATTGCAAGGAACTGCACATCTCCAAAATGCCCTCAAAATGCAGAGTACTTTAGGGACAAGATGTTGCTGGTGCAAGCTCGGGACAATGGAGAAGTTTTGGATGAAGAAGAGTTGTTGTTTCTCGAGGGTAATGCCAAAACCTATGATGCAGATGTGGATGAGCAACCAATTCAGGATATTGGTCACAATCATCAAGATGCTTTCAAGTTGCCGATCTGTGATGCATATGACTCGATGTCGATGATGAACCCACGCCTGCAGACAATCTTCATGGCTAGCATTTCTCCAATGGTCTCTCCAAAGTTCTCATCATCTAAGCAAGTTGGTCCATCCAAAGAATCAATCATCTCAGAGGTATTAAAATTATATGATGAAGTTGATGAGCAAAAGATACATGATAAAGTGCAATCACATGAAATTTGTGAAACAGATATTGTTAATATGGGTAATAGTAATATTGTCCCATATGATCAATATGTGGTCCAAAGTGAAAATGTGATTGAACCAAGTGATGCATCTTCTGCAGTCAATGATGACTATGTTTTTAATGAATTCACTCCATGTGCCCCTGATGATTCTGTTATCTCTGAACTTAATGCCTATGAAGAACAAGTTGCCATTTATGAACAGCGCGCTAAGTTTGAGTTAACCACTCGTGAGCAGGAAACGGATGACCAAATGCGTACAATTATTAGAAAAGTAACTTTAGGGAAGAAATACTAAAACAAGAGCTAGATTCCTTAAAAGAAAAGCTTAATAAAACGGTTAAGCAAAAACAAGAACTTCAAGAAAATGTGAAAGTGCTTAAGCAGGAATTTAATGCTAACGAATCAAAACTTTTAAATGAATTTTCCAACCTAAAAACTTTGAAAAACAAACTTGAAAACAAATTGTACGTACAAAGAAACACCATTCAGCCTGCTCACATGATCACTAAGCATAGAGTTCTAAGTGACAAACATAATGTTGCATTAGTTGATGAACCAAACCCTGAGGCATGTAAGAAAGCTAGAGAAGCACAGAAGGAAATTTATGATGGCAATGAAATCCTTAAGCCTAGACAGAAACCTAGTTGCTACGTGTGAGAATACTGAGGAAGATAGGAAGTTAGAAGAAGTCACTAGAAAGAAATTGAATGAAAAACTTAAGAGCCCTTCATGCGTAGAAAAGAAAATCAGTTATAAAACACCCAACTATGCTAAAGATAATTGGATTGCATTTAACAAGTTTAGACCTCAAACACAGTGACCACCGAACAAGTGTTCTGAAAAGGATATGGACATGAAAAAGCGATGAGTTTGTTAAACAATCCCCATGTAGGAGAATGCTTCCTGCCACTGTATATCCCCCCAATACACCAATGCATTTAGTCCCTAGATCTATTCCCACTAAGAGCAAGACCTTAATCAGTCAGTATATCATTTATCAATTATTTGTTGATTTTGAGAAGACGTGTAAGAAAAGGATCACACCTACTGGGATAACTGAAGGGGAGAGGGGTTTTGAGCAAACTAAATAATGCTATTTAATTGAGGTCATGCCTTTCTTTAAACAATTAAAAGGTCAATTTGAGAGTCTTAAAAAGGGGATGGATTCGGATATTAAGGAAATTGAAAAGGAATTTGATGCAATGATAGTTGAGGTCAATGACTATGAGCGAGAATTAAAATATAATGAGATTGAGAGGAAAAACTTGCATACCTTAAATGAGAATCTGATTTCTGAATGTATCACTCAAGATGTGTTTTACACTGCCACAAATTGTTCAATTAATGCATCTCAATTTCATGAATTATCTGTTGCTCTGAAAGTGTCCCATGATCATGTCATTGAGCTTGAGAAAACTAACTCTAAATTGCATGAAAAATTTGAACGGGATGATCATGATAACCTGGTGAAACAGTTTTCTAAATTGGAAGTTGAGCATCTTGCTTTGCAATTAAAATATCAACATCTAAAAGAAAATGTTAAAACCTCAAATATCAAGACATCCTTGGATGCTCATGAATTTGATGCAGTTTTTGAAATCAGCAAACGTGATGAACAGATTCGAGCTCATTGTAACACGATCAGAAATATGAGAACCCAAATTTCACAATTGAAGGGTGAAAAAAACAATGTGACAGGCTCCCAAATGCCTCCTCCTTTAGATTCTCAAAGTTCTCAGAGTTTCATCTTCAAAACTTGGTTAATGTTCTACAAAAGGAAAATGAGAGTTTTTTAGAAGAAAATGAAAAGGTGAAACAACACTTTAAAGAGTTATATGATTCAATGAAAGTCACTCGTGACAAAAACAATGAAATAATAACGTCTTTACAAAAAGAAATTGAGAATCTGAGGAGTCAGGTAAAATGGAAAATGCCACTTATCTTTAATGAGAATGTTGCATCAAAGTCATCTGCAGACTAAAAATATACTGTGACTGTTAAATACATCCCTACTCATCTTAGAAATAACGAACTTGCATTTCATAACTATCTCGCTCACCTTAAGGATAGTCTAGAATGTCTCCGTGAGATTGTAATAGAGGATTTCATAAATAAGCCACTTGATAGAGAAATTAGGTTTGCTTGCATTCAGGCCAAACGATCTCAGGAGCTACTAGAATGTTTAAGAGCCACTTGTCCTAAATCCTTAGGTGTGAAAGATAAAGCTGTGATGGCTTGTTCTATGCCTAGTGCCAAGTATGCAACCCATTCTATGCATAATATTAAGAAAGTGAACTCTAGAGTACCTTCAATTAGTTCAGATCCCTGTACGTCAAATTTAGGAATGCAAAAGGTAGCCCAACCAACTAATGTTCCCATAATTCCCTCTATAGGAGTAATCAGCGACACAAAATCAAGTGGGTCAAAGCCTCCAGGCAATACAATGCAAGATAGGACCTCGCAAGCTAAGAATGTGCAATGGAAGAAAGTAGAAGATCACCCTAGGAACATTAAGTTTGAGTTGAATAAAATGAATCGCTTGATTCTAGTATTAGCTACAAGCGTACTGTAATTAATTCGAATTCTGCTACTTTTGGCAAAACATGTAATGATAATTGTTTGGTTTCTGTTACTAATCATGAATGTGGTGTGAATGAGTTGATTAATACTGCTAAATGCCCTGTTAAGGTAGTGAATACAAAAAATCAAGCTAAGAAGGCTAGAAAGCAATGGCGAAAGAAGGTTAGAAAACATTGGAAACCCACGGGAAGGAAATTTAGTAACATAGGTTATCAGTGGATACCTACTGGCCGCAAATTCAATCTTAATGAGATGTGCCCTAAATTATATAGATCAATGCCCATTAGGAAATGGATGCCTACTGGTAGAACTATTCCTTTAAGAAGTGAACATACTTTGAGTAGGACAAATACGGACACTAGCATTGGATCTATCCCTGATGATTCCATTGTTTCTACTTCTGATGTGGGTGTTCCAATCACTGTTACTAACCAAATGGAACCCATTCTTGCATGGGGATCCCAATTATCAAGTTATCCATTCTTGTATGTGTTCAATTGCAGATCCTTCAAATCGTTCTGTGGTACCTGGATCCAGGCTGTTCCAAGCATATGACTGGAGACCGGTCGCGGCTCATGAACTTCGTGAGTAAATTTATCGGGACTGTTAGATTCGGGAATGATCATTTCGGTGCAATTATGGGTTATGGAGACTATGTTGTCGGTGATAGTGTTATCTCCAGAGTATATTACGTTGAAGGTCTTGGTCATAACTTATTCTCTGTCGGTCAATTCTGTGATTCTGATCTAGAAGTGGCCTTCAGAAAACATATTTGTTTCATTAGAGAACTTGATGGTAAAGAACTTTTAAGAGGAACACGTGGTTCAAATCTATACACCATCTCTATCGAAGATATGATGAAGTCTTCTCCAATTTGCTTGTTGTCAAAGGCTTCGAAAACAAAGTCATGGTTATGGCGTCGTCGTCTCCATCACTTGAACTTCGGCACCATAAATGATCTCACCAGAAAGGACTTAGTTGTAGGCTTACCTAGACTAAAGTATGAAAAGGATCATCTTTGTTCAGCATGCCAATTGGGAAAAAGCAAGAAGTATGCCCACAAACCCAAACCTACAAACTCAGTTACAGAAGTTCTTCATACCATTCACATGGATTTATGTAGACCCATGAGAGTGCAGAATATCTTTAGGAAGAAATATGTGTTAGTTGTGGTTGATGATTACTCTCGATTTACTTGGGTTAAGTTCTTAAGGACAAAGGATGCAACTCCAGATATCATCATCAAACTTATCAAACAGCTGCAGGTTCGACTTAACAAAACTGTCAAAATCATCCGAACAGACAATGGAACTGATTTTGTTAATAAACAACTTAGTGAGTTTTATGAAAGTGTTGGAATCAGTCATCAAAGAAGTGTTCCACGAACTCCTCAACAGAATGGTGTAGTTGAAAGACGAAATCGAACTCTTGTGGAAGCCGCTAAAACAATGCTGATTTACTCAAAGGTTCCAATGTTTCTCTAGGCTGAAGCCATTGCCACTGCATGCTATACTCAAAATCGATCCCTTATTCACACTTCTCATGGAAAAACTCCATATGAACTTGTCTACAATCGAAAACCTAATCTTTCATTCCTTTGTATGTTTGGTGCATTGTGTTATCCAACTAATAAGGGCCAAGACTTAGGCAAACTTAGAGATAAAGCGGACATTGGAGTATTTGTAGGATATGCACCAAGCAGAAAAGGATACCGAATCTACAACAAAAGAACCCGAAATATCATGGAAACAATTCACGTTATGTTCGATGAGCTGACCGGTCAAATGGGTCCAGGACAACCCGGTTCTGGACCCGCATCATCAAGTAGTCCCATCAGTTCTACTCTTGTATTCGATTCTTCCCCAGCAACTCCTTATGTACCTCCTTCAGAAGATGACTTGAAGAAACTGTTTGATCCAATGTTTGATGAACACTATGAGTCAACTGCTAATGATCTGTCAATTCCTTCAACATAGGCTGCTCCTATCTCTATCAATGAAGTTAATCCTTCAGTTTCTATATCGTTAAGTCAAGAAGCGCCTGCTGCTGATCACTCTGTCTCATCAACAAATCATCACTCATCGAGTGTACATCATGGAATTGTTTATGGCACCCTTGATGGAGAGAATCCCTTTGCTACTCCTGAAGATGCCCCATTTGAAAACATATTTGCTCCTGAATCATCATCAGAACCATCTTCATCAGAAGAAATTGACTCTGCTACTTCAGTTCCCCAATAACAACCACACGAACACCTTAGAAAATGGACACATGATCATCCATGGGACAACATCATTGGAAATCCCTCTAGTCCTGTATCCACTTGCAAACAACTTGCAACTGATGCCTTATGGTTCTTCTTCAACTCTGTACTATCCAAGGTCGAACCAAAAGATGCTAAAACTGCAATGAATGAAGACAGCTGGTTCAATGCCATGCAAGAAGAAATTCATGAGTTTGATCGACTAGATGTATGGGAATTAGTACCTGCCCCTGCTTGTGCTATGATCATTGCTCTAAAGTGGATCTTCAAAGTAAAACTTGATAAGCATGGTGATGTTTTAAAGAACAAGTCTCGATTGGTTGCAAAAGGATACCGTCAAGAGGAGGGTATTGACTTTGAAGAATATTTTGCTCCAGTGGCACGATCGAGGCAATCGAATCTTCGGCTAATGCCTGCAAGTAAGAATATGATTGTCTATCCGATGGATGTAAAGACGGCTTTTCTTAACGGAGATCTTAAAGAAGTCGTATCACGCCACCAACCCAAGGTTTTGTGAATCTAGAGCATCATACTCATGTCTATCGCTTGAAGAAGGCTCTTTACGGCTTGAAGCAAGCTCCAAGGGCATGGTATGATACACTATCAAATTTTCTTCTATCTCGATTCAAGAAAGGAGCAGCTTGATCCGACATTGTTCACCGTAAAGTCGCAAACATTTAATTCACGTTCAAATTTATGTTGATAATATTATCTTTGCCTCGACTGACCCCAATGAATGTGACCGTTTTTCAAAGGAGATGGGCTCCAAATTTCAAATGTCAATGATGGGAGAAATGTCATTTTTCTTGGGATTACAAATTTTACAAAGTCTCGGAGGCATTTTTATTAATCAATCTAAATATGCAAATGAAATTTTAAAGAAATTTGGATTTGACACTTGTGATACCGTTGACACTCTCATGGTGGAACGTACCAAACTGGATGAGGACCACTCAGGGATCATGGTAGATCAAATGAAATATCGAAGTATGATTGGATCCCTGATGTATCTCACAGCCAGTAGACCTGATATTCTGTTCGCTGTATGCATGTGTGCTAGATACCATGCTAAGCCTACCAAAAAGCACCTTGAAGTGGTTAAACGGGTCTTTTGGTATCTCCAAGGAACCATCAACATGGGTCTTTGGTACCCGAAGGACACCGGCTTGTAAGCTGGTCTTCAAAGGAACAAATGAGCACTTCCATATCCTATACAGAGGCTGAATACATAGCCATGTCATCTTATTGTGCTCAAATCCTATGGATGAGATCCCAATTATCTGACTATGGCTTTGAATTCAACAAGATTCCTCTGTATTGTGATAACAAAAGTGTCATTGCTCTCTCTTGCAACAACGTTCAACATTCAAGAGCAAAGCACATTTACATTCGTCATCGTTTCATTCGGGAAGAAGTGGAAAAAGGTGTGGTGGAACTCTATTTTGTAAGGACTGAATATCAGTTAGTAGACATCTTCACCAAAGCTCTTCCTAGAGATCGTTTTGAGTTCATTCTTCTACGACTTGGTCTAAAGAATCTACAACCTGAAACACTCAAACATCTTCAAGAAGAAGACGAGGAGTAAAGGTCTTTCTTCATCTATCTCTTGTATATACTTTTTCAAAAAGCAAAATACAAAATTTTAAAACCCTTAAAAAGAAAATAGAAAATTATAAAATTTTCAAAATCCATAAAAATTTAGAAAATCTTGAAAAATCCTAAAAATATTGTTATTTTGTCATGTTTTTCTTAATTCGATATCATCTACAGACTTTGTGTTGACATTCAAAGAAAGTCACGGGTTTTTAGATGTTCTTCGAATGTACATAACTTGCTTAAAAAAAAAATGAGGCAGAGAAAAATTGTGGTTTATTGTCATTTCAGGCAGTAACCCGTTTTTAAAAGAAAGAACAGAGCCATACTTAATCTTATTTTTTTCAAATCTCATGCTATGATTCTTAAAACAAATATTTGTCATCAAAAAGACAAATGTTTTCTTTTCAAATATTTTTCCGTCTAATGATTCTTCTGAAAAATATTTGTCGTCTAATGAAAACAAAATTGTTTTGAAAATAACTTGTACTCTATTATTCTTGTAAATCTACTGTGCTTACCATCTGTCAAAATCTATATCTCTCAATCAACAACTTGTGTCATTGATTGAGGGGGAGAATGATTTCAATCGAATTAAAAAGAGTATTTTTAAAAAATTGGCACGTAAACGAGCAAGGTCTACTTTTGGATAATAAAAATGAACAATGTTTTATACAAGTGGTTCAGGACCTTGGCTATTGTAATGTTTTCAAACGATATTTATGCAAGAATGGTCAATGGAGTTTAAAGTCTCAAAATCTAATCCTTATCAGTTAAAATGTCTTTCAAAAGCAAGTCACTATTCTCCTCAAAAGCTCTCAAAATTTAATTTTAATCAATAGAGATCACAACTCTCAAAGGATTTGAAAATTGTGATCAGGGGAGAATTTGTGATTTAAATTGGATTTAAACTGATAAATTAATAAATGGTTTTATATGAGATTAACAAGCTCTCCTCCCTGCATGTGCCAAACGATTTCAAATTTTCCTTGCACATGTTAAGGGGAGCATTTATATCAAACCAAAATGGATTAAAACGTGACTGATTTGTCTCTAAGTGCAGGTTTTCCCTAATATGTGCTAAACAATTTCAAAATCAGATGCTCATATTGAGGGGGAGCAAATTTTTTGAAAACCACATTCTTTCCCGAAAATATTTTCAACTGTATTGAATCACTGATTTTGATCGGGAAAGTAATGTCGAGATTTTTAGAAAATATTTATCAAAGAAGTGAATTCTTCCTCTTGCCTCCATGTGCCAAAATGATTTCGAACATATGATGCACATGTTGAGGGGGAGTCATTTTCTAAAATATCAAAAACAATTCAGGTACAAAACGTTTTGATCATGTATCACAAGTACTTGGATTGATTTTCAAATGGTTTTCAATTGGTTCCAATGGCTGATGAACAAAACCAAAAAGACCGACCAAATTTACTTTATGTATGGTGATAAAAGGATGGTTAGGTTAGGTATTCGTTCCCATGATCCCGCCAGAGCCGGAGGGATCTACCCAGGGACAAACCACTAGATAGTGTAGAGTTCTTAGGTATGATGAAAAAAGGAGAAAAGTGATATATGGGAAGAGTGCGGAATGAGATAGAGCTAGAACTGGAATAAACCCAATAAGGTTCTAGTTATGAAGTCTCGGTAAGCACTGAAAGGGGTTGAAGAATGAAAAAGAATTGAATGTGAAAAGGGTGAAAATAAATAGCCCTCTAATAATTCAACCTTAGGGCAGAAACCGGGTTCAATACATATGCTACTGGTGGTTACTAAGGTAACACTAGTATTGAAGACAAGACGTCATGGACCTAGTGACGCACTGCACTACATCTTCCCAAACAACTCAAGTTCCTCTTAAAAGGGTTTGTTTCATTCTCACGGGCAACCGACATAATCTATCGACTTTATCTTAGAGATTGTTGATATTGAAGAAGGAGACCCTCTCCCTAGTCTCCCGCATAGGAACCAAATGTGCACAATTGAGTCTAGAGCCATGGGATCATCAATAAATCTCATTAGGACACTGTCAATAAAGACTCTCTGTTTCACACAATGTGGAAAGACAGATTATATCTTATGAGTCCTACGCATTATCCTTGTGGTTTTTCCAGAACATCTGAGTGATATGCTAACGTATTCACAATGAAGATGGAAAGCCTTCTAGCGCCAACATCAAACAAGCTCTTGGTAGGTGGCATGTGAGATCTATCCAATAGATCAACCATGTGACAACTGAACATAAACAATGGGGCGATTCAAATTTTTGAATCAATCTTGGTTCAGGTTATGGATTGACGGATACCTTTGAAAAACCGGTCGTTGTGCTTAAAAACTCTTTTCTCTAGCACATCGACTGTGTATTAATATTTCAAAAATAAAAGGTGTTTATGATTGATAATTTATTTTCCTTAAAAACCTTCGTTGTATTGCAAAAACACTTTATTTTGAGCAGTACTCGATTGTTTTTCAAATCTCTTTTCATCAGTCAGTGAATCTCAAATTCGCTGGTTTACTCACTCTGTGTTGTCTTCTTTGAGACGTTCCGGTTTGAGAATGCTACAACTTGAAACCCTGTCAAGGAGATTCTTCGGAATTATACCTGATCACAGGCAGTACTTGTACTGATCAACGGGGAACTGTGGGCCGTGTACCTCAATTCAACGAAAGTGATCAAAGACACTTTCGTGCGCTTTATTGCTAACTGTTTATGCAGGTACACCCAACGTTTGCGGCTGATCAGAATGGAGAGATCAATCCATAGCCGCATGTTCACACAACACATTCATTTCCAAAGATATCATGATTAGTGCTTCAATGACTCTGATATTCTCACTCCATGCTTCTGCTACGCTGCTGCATATATCGTGAATCAACTAAAGCTTCCGCTACTCTGATAAGAAGAAATCATGATCCAGAATGTGAGCATGTCGGTCCACAGTCACAACATCACACAAAGTCAACACCACAATGGAAGAGTCAGAGATTTACACAAGCTGATGATCTCAAAGCTGGCTCAAAACTCATCATCACGTGGATCAGTTAAAGACCTCCACTTGAATTATCCAAACATGCGGAACATGAAGAATCAAAGACTACGAGCTACTGAGCTAAGAACTTAAACAAGAATTCAAGAACAATCTTAGTGTAATATCTGTTTGTATTATGTGTAAATTGAGGTGACCTCCCTTAGGGGGAGATTGTTAGGAATTAGAAAATTCAGTCATTAAAGTGTCAGTCACCTTAAGTATATGTAATCATTAGAAAGCTCGTGGTCGTAGTTATTTAATGTTTGTAAGAAGATAGTTAAGTAAAACCGTGGAGGTCGGATGAGTATTTACCCACTGTATACCTGATCCACAGCCCATAGGAGGCGTTGATTGTAAAACACTATAAATACCCTCTACCTCCCAAGGTAGAGGGTTGGAGCTTTCAATACCATTTTTTTTTGTTTCACATAGTTCCCAACTATCTTCCCTTTCTCTCTCTAACTTTCTCTCTCTAAACATTGTGAACGCCCCATATGGTTTATGGTTTTATGTGTTTGTGAAATTCTATAGCTTTCAAAAACTCCATTAATCATCATATAATTAGGCTATTATATTCTTGTATAATCGTTCAATACAACCCTATAATGAAATTATCCTACTTGATTCTATTTTGGATCGTCTAGGGTTTATCTGGTTTTTAAGGTTTGTGTTTTTGTTTATATAATTGTTGTTGGTTGATAAGGATTTAAAAGGTACCTTTTTGAGGGGTCATTTAAGCCCTTAATTGATCACTTTTGTATCCGTTATTACTTAATTTCATTCCTTTCACGTTTTAGGTCTCTTAAAGGAAAATTTCTGGAATGACACTTATTCGGACGAAAAGGCGCGAATATATGAAGAAAATGACCAAAGTCAAGAATTGAGACACTCAAGCTGCTGAAATTGAAAGGGGACGGCGTCAGGGCTTAACTGCAACGCCGTCACGACATGTTTTCTGACGACTCAGTACCAAAATTTCTTATTTACAAGTGACGGCATCAGGTTTAAAAGAGTAGGGCGTCGCAACTTAGACGGCCTAGATTTGGATCCAGACGGCGTCAGAAGATGAAGCCGACGGCGTCACAACCATAAGGTGACGCCGTCACAAGCTGCAACATGCGCGCGAAGTAGCTGATACTGTTTTGGCCATAACTTTTGCATACGAACTCGGATTTAGGTGATTCAAAATCCCACGCGACCAGAACGAGAAAATCTACAGTTTGGTGTAAAATTCGTTGTGACGCCATCACTATTTAGGTGTGACGCCGTCACTCTTTTCCAACAGAAAATTTTCCTATAAATAGAACATTATAACTTCACTTTTTGTAGGATCTAAACCCTAACTCTGATTCCAGGGCTTAGATAGGTGTTTTTCCAGCAACTTTAAAGGTTTCAATCACTCCAAAAACATCGTGTAATGATTTGTTGATTATATCTTAATCCATATATTTAAATTTATCATTATGTCTATCCTATGTTTGATTGATTGTGTGTATGCTTGCATGTTTACCATGTCCGGCTAAATTATTTGCGTGTTTGCTTAGATATATGAAACCTAGTTGTTAATTATTGTTAGGTTGTCTCTTATCTTAATTGTAATTGGTTTAGGAGTGCGACTAGGCTATCGTTGTATTTAATACTTGATAAATCTTTGACAGTTTATGAATGACTTAGTGGATTTCGTTTACTAAACCCAAAGATAACCTCAAAGTTAGTTTATGAATGACTTAGTATATTTCGTTTACTACACTTAAAGGTGACTTTAAAGAGTTAGGGAATGCACACCTTACGACCTTAGAAAACACAACGCGTTAAGAATAAGGACATGACAATTCAACCATCAATAGGAGATAACTAGGGAGTAGTAGCATCTAGGTAAACACATCTTTAACTATCATACGAGCACACAACAATAGACATAGACTATCATCACCTTAGGTTAGTTAATTAGAATAGATAATAGTGGAGTAATCGGTAGAAATACCAAACCCTTAAATCCATTACCCCGAGATTCGTACCTTTCAATTTTCTAAAAAATATAAAAAGATAAAAAATAATCTTCCTCAACCCCAACCTTAGCGTAGTAACTTCTCACTAGCATTACTATTCCCCTAGAGAACGATATCAATACCCGTGGCTTACCCTAATACTACACTACAACGATTATGTTCACTGCTTAGGGTGTTGAAAAACTTTCTCGAAGAAAAGGAAGTTCCTTTGACCCCGAACGCGCTGCGTTAACGTATCAAGTTTTTGGCGCCGCTGCCGGGGAATGGAATAGCTAGTTAAGAGTTCACCTCGTTTAGGTTTCCTTGCTTGATTCCTATCAAGTAAGCTTTTTTTCCCATTTTTAGCTTCCTCGTAGTCTATCCCCCTTCTTCGTGACCTTTGTTAGTAGCCCCATCACTTCTCATTATGGAAGGTGATAACTAACCACCACTCATTAACCCACCACCAAATGACCCACCAAGAGGCCGTACTCTTGGTGAATACTCAAGACCAAGCCACCTAGGCTATAGGAACACCATTGAGCTTCCCGACCAAGCCCAAACTACGGCCCTGCGATCCGACACCATCCGGTTGGTGCAAAACGGATGTGCATTCCATGGACTTCGTTCCGAAGATCCTTATCAGCATCTTAAGGATTTCCTTAAAATCATCGATTCCATCGACCTCGATGCCATCACTCGGGAGACCACGCGCTTGCGTCTCTTCCAATTCTCTCTACGGGACCAAGCTATTAATTGGCTTGACCGACTTCCCGCCGGATCCATCTCAAGCTGGGATGATCTCACCACTCGTTTCCTCGCCCAGTTTTTCCCACCGGAGAGAACTACCAAACTTAGGAATGGAATCTTGATGTTCCAACAACGTCAAGGCGAAACTCTGTACGAGGCGTGGACTCGATTTAAGGACTTGCTCCACAAAGTTCCTCCTCACGGCATCGATCTTTGGCTTCAAGTCCAAATCCTTTACGAGCGTGTCAACTTCTCAACTAAGAAATCCATCGACCAAGCGGCCGGTGGTAAACTTAGTAAACTCACCGTGGAAGAATCGTGGGGTACAATAGAGGACCTTTCCCTCTATGAAAACGAATGTTGGAATGACCCCCGTGAGTTGTCCACAACTGATAAGGCGGTCTCTTTGCCTCCCATTGACTCACAACCTTCCAATCGTAGGATGCTTGAACTTGAAGATCAAGTCAAATTCCTAATGAGCTCCTACGAGACTCCTAAGCTCGAGCCAAATAACTTAAGAAAATCCTACAACAACCCTCCAAACACCGAAACTTCCACTAGTCTTGAGGGAATGATGTCCAAATTCATGTCATCTCAAGAAGCTCGATTGACGCAACTTGAAGCCGATTTCAAGCAACGACAAAGCGAGATGACAACCAAGCTCGACACCCTCTTAAAAGCCTTCAATGGACAAAGGGATGAAATACAGGAAAAAATGGCGCAGATGATGGACTTAGTGAAAGAGTACACTAAGACGAAGATTCCCGAGAAGGTGCTAGTGAGGAACAATGAGCACGCCTCCCCCACTTTTTCTTTTATCGCCATTTCCATTGCTTCCGATGAGGATGGAGCAGTTGAGAAGAAGGAGCCTGAGAGCAGCAAGGATAGTAAGGATAAGAATGAGGCTCGGACTGATGATGAACCCAAATTCATCAAGCATTACCTTAAGCATGAGATCAATAAGAAAAGAATTGTTAACCAAGTGAAAAACTTTAGGTGCAATGATGTTCTTAGGAAAACCCTCTTAGGTGAAATAGGAGAGGAAGAGTATGACACCATGCCTATTGGACCTATGTACGAGTCAATTCTGAGAAAGCCAGTAACTAAGAAGCAAGAGATCTCTGGGAACTTTGTAATTCCATGTAGCATAGGTGACTTAGAGAACCTAAATGCCTTGGCCGACCAGGGACCCGATGTAAACATAATGCCGCTGTCAGTGTATAATAAGTTGACTAAGGAGGAACCGACCAAGACCAATCTTAGACTTTCCTTAGCAAATCATTCATATGTTTACCCCATAGGAATAGCGGGGGATGTCTTAATTGAGGTTGCCAATATTGTCTATACGGTGGACTTCGCAATTGTAGACATTGAGGAAGATAAAAACCTGCCATTAATCCTGGGAACACCTTTCCTGACCACCGCCAAGGAAACCATCAAATGCGGTGAAGGGATTATGATACTCAAAAGTGGAAAAGGACAAGTTAGGATACCTATTGTTCCGAGATATCCTTTGAAGATTATGGAGAAGGTAAAAGATAAGAATTTGCAAGTCTCCAATAATGCCGTTAAGAAGAAAATGGCTGAATGGCAAAAAGGGCTTAGAGAATTCATGGTTCAAGGGTTAAATGCGACATTGTGGAACGTGATAAAAAGTTAGGAAATAACTATACCACAATACCAAAAACTCAAAAGAACCCTAAGGAATTTTTGAATGGAGAAAAGGTGCTTTTGTATAAATCAAGAATAAAAGCATTATGCGGAAGGAATAAGCCAAGATGGTTTGGACCTTATACGGTGAAAGAAACTAATCTAAAAAATAAAACCGTTATCATAATAGACGATGTTGGAAGAGAATTAACGGTGAGCATACAACGTCTACAACCTTATGATGAAGGCTTAGTGGAAGAAAAGAAGGACGGAAATGAAGTCATGTAGGGGCACGACTTCGAGTCTAGCTACAAGACTCATAAATAAAGAAAAGCGCTTCGTGGGAGGCAACCCATTCTTAATTATTTGCTTGTTTGTGTGTCATATATCTTTTCATTGATTGTTTATTATCATGTTTGAATTTGTGAAAATGCTTTATTTTGTCTTTAACCTCATCTTAATCACATATAAAGGTATTTTACAAAAGGGATAAGTGTAGGGAGGATTACAAACGTTTTAAAAAGAACGTGAACATGAGAATTGCAATTCTTGAAAAAGATATATATGTGTGTTTGTTAGAGTCAAATGCTTGTATCGAGTCATAATGGATGTTTTGCAGGAATTTTTCGAGATTCTAAAGATATAAATTTTCCAGATAATCTCATACCAGTTTCTGTCAGGATAACCTGACGGCGTCAGGAGGAGTAGAAACATCTTATCTTACTTTCTCTCATTTTCTGTGCTACTTATAAATTTTTGGAATTTTCCAGGTCTTAATTTTCCTAAAAATATGCAAACATCCATTCCACAAGCATTATATCTTATTTAAGTCTGGAACTACATCTTGTTGTGATTTTTCTTTATTCGGTTTGATGCTTTAGGTTGTCTGTTTTCTTCAAGTGTGCAGGTTTTATTTATCAAGAAGAAGATACATAAGATTGGAAGGAGATTTTCACGCATACATTCTTCTTGAAGAAAGATTTAACCATTACTTCACACGGATCCTACCAAGCTAATCAGGGGAGTACTAGTTTCTTTCGTTTTTAATTACCTTTCATTATCATAACTTTGATACTTTCAGAGAACATTGGGGACAATGTTCAGTTTAAGTGTAGGGAGGGAAAATAAAACGGGAACTTTGAAACTATGCTTATCCTTGACTATTTGCCTTGTCCAATTTCCTTTGTGTAATAGACCATGAGAAATATCGGTTAGGGTAATTTTGGCATCAAATTTAAAATTTTTCATGACATGTAGGAGTGGGCCATTAGTCTTAATAAAGCGTCTCATTGATAGGAAGTTATATGACTAGCACAAAAAAACCCTTTACCACTTAAATTCCACCCAAAATGTGAGGATCGCCCTTAGATTAGTAGGAATTAAAACATTCATCTTTAATGCTTAGAGTGTGAACCGGTAGTATAATAGATTCTAGAACTTGTTTTGTGATGCATTCCGAGATCGCTAGTAAGACTACACTTTTGTAGTTAGGAGTAACTAAATGATAAGAGGCATTAGGATAACCCTTACTTGATACCCGTAATATAATTACTTCTTCCACATCGGTTGAGTAATTCTCCCACACCCTTGCGTTGTACTCATCTTTACTACACGATACCCCTAGTTAACCCCTCAGAGCCTATCCTTTTCGCGGTTCTAGTGATGTTTCGGTTTTCTAAAATATCAATGAAGAGCATTGTTTACAATCCACCCCCAAATGTACACCCAAATCGCCTTAGCCTACCTTGCATGCACTCACTTTTAGTGTATTATTGTTATCATACTAAACCACTAGTTCAATTATCTAGTTGCTTGCATAAGTTGCTAAGTCGAGTCATATCCTTTGTACACTGTTTTGGGACGATTGGGACTCATAGGAAAAGTTAAATTTTATGAAATGACGGGAAGGGAACATTAAATTCAAATTCCCTTTATTTGCATAATAATGTACTCCAAGTGTTTTGATCTTTTCGATTCGGGTCAAATTAGTGTTAGAGTAATAAAAACTCAAGTGTAGGGATGTGCCTATAAATCCCTATTATTTTGATGTTATCGTAGAGGATGGTAGATTAAAAGTGTATGGAAAAAAAATCGAAAAAAATAGAATAAAAGAGAAAAAAAATAGTGTGTTAAAAAAATGGAAAAAAAACATACGGGCTACCATCCTACATCTATCTTTAAATTTATGGTTGTTTGCTTTAGTTATCTAGAGTTTAGAGTGTCGAGTCTTGGCTTAGCAACGCTATTCTTCTCATGCTTGTAACATAAAGATTTTTGACTTGCCACCACTAAATCGCCTATCCCACCAAACCCTTTGTTTCCCTACCGTAAGCCTAATGTACAACCCTTTAAAAGACCTCTTGGATAGTTTTTTTTCCTAGGTGCTTACGCCAAAGCGATGGAGGTTTGATCTAGTCTCAAGCCTATGGTAATCTATGTACTAGGACTGGTTAATGAGTGTTTATCTTCCATTTCCAACTTGATATATTTCATATACACCCGAGAGATGTGAGTATCCAAACACCCCTTGTGAGGTGCTAGTGTTGGAATCACTCCTAAACCTTATTCAAGTGTTAGTTACTCATATGTAATAGTTAGCTTATTATGGCCTTTATGTTTGTTATTAGCCTTAAGCTTATGTAGAAGGCCCATGAGCTTAGGCCCAAGCCCATAGGAGAAAGGAATGGAACTAGGAGTGTTGCCCTAGCTTCCCTCCTATAAATACCTTATGTAAACCCTCACTTGAGGGTTGGTTGTTCAAGTTATTCCTTTCACATATCACCTACGCATAACCGGTCTTACTTATATCGTGTGTGTGTATTTGGTTCTTGTTCAATCGCCTCTCTATCTTTCTTATAAGCTTGTGTGGTAAACCTTGTGACCTAACAGTGGTATCAATCGCCATCTAGTTGGGTGAAACGGTTTGTTTTTTTATCTACTCGTAAGGTTCACGTTTTTTAACCTTTCTCACGCTTAAAAACTCATTTTTTACACTTTTCAATCCAAGATTCTTGTACTTTAAAGGTTATTGGGTGTTAAAGTTTAATTTTTTGGCGCAAAGTTTGAAACTTTATGTGTGTAGAATCGTTTTTAAGCTAGTTTTTGTACGAGGGTGTTTTCCTACGCGTAACTGTTTTAGAAGCTTTGGATCATCAAGTTTCACACTTTTGTGTTATTTTGGTGATATTGAAGCTATTTCATCACAAAAATCTGGTTTAGAAACATCTTTGGGCAAAAGTCATTTTACGAGTAGAACTACGCGTATCAAAACCCTAATTCTAAGCGTAACTTTATCCTTGGTTTGATCTTCAGTTTCGTGGTTTACTCCGTGTTTTCTTGCTTGGATAAGCCTGAAAATACGTCGACTTTGGATATCTTTTGCACTGTGATAGTGTAAAAGATCATTTGGGATAAAACCCTAAACTTACGCATAAGCATAAAGCTTACGCGTAGCAAATCCTACGCATAAGATTCATCCTACGCCTAAGCCCAGTCTTACGCATAAGATAATCCTACGCCTAAGTTTTCTACGCATAACTTACTGTTTACGCATAACTTTAGTCTTTTTTCCCTGCTTACGCGTAAGCTAAAACTACGCGTAACTCTCATTGTTACGCGTAACTTTGGTGTTTTTACGCTTAAGTGCTACTTGGTTATTGTGATTTCTACGCCTAAGGACACTTCATCAACAGCGTTTCATTCGACTACAAAGATCCACCAACACAAGTTATTAAAAAAAAAAAAATTGATTGCTACTTGGTTTTTGGCGGGAAAATTTGATTGCTACTTGATTTTTGGCGGGAAAAAAAAGATCCACCAACGCTTAAGTGCTACTTGGTTATTGTGATTGCTACTTGGTTTTTGGCGGGAAAATTTGAGTAAAATTTAATTTTTCGAGGAGACTAAACGTTCAATTTTTTACGCGAGATTCAAATTTTGGTTTAACCGTGAAAATTTTGGTCAAAAATTCAAATTTTTTGGCCCAAATTCAAATTTTTCGGGTAAAATTTGGCGTCAAAATTGTCATAACTCAATTTTTTTTTCAACCTTAGAATTGGATTTTATAGTGAATTTCAAATTTTGAGAGTCAAAATTTTTCATAATTATTTTTCATAATTATTTTTGGACGGAAATTGAGATTCACTATATCGACCTTCTGTGTGCTATATCGACTTTGCTCCTTTTCTTCTCTTTGATTCTTCTGCAGGGGAGTGAAATGGATTATGATCATAAAGATCCATTTGTGGCATTGGAAGAAGGATAAATGGCTCTGGCTCTGGCATTGAAGCGTCAGACATCATCAAATTCCCGATATCCCGCAGTCGTGCAAGGTGAAAGAGTTGATGTACATGAAAGGAATGCTCAAATGGACGTTGAGAATGTTGTGATTACTGCAATTGTCGGTAATGCGGACAATGAGGTTGTAGCATTGGAAAAGCAGGATGACAGCAGCAGATCTGGAGAAGATATCATACTTAACTACGACACCGAGCCCAACTGTGACAAAGAAATAGTTGAGGAAGATATCTTACCCACCTATGGCACTGACACAGAACAGATGGTCGAGGTACAATCTACTGTTGATCATATTCTACTGCAAATGCGACACAACATACTGAGCAACCTGAATTTAGTAATGAAGGAGAGGTTGACTAGTGTGTTGCACAATGTCCAGACAACTATCTCATGTCTGAGCCCTTACTTGTTAACAATTCAACTGAAACGTCAAATCAAACTCTTGAATCAGAAATCATTCTTCTCAAAAAGACCATTGCTCAGTTTCATAAAGATTTTTCAAAACTAGAGGCACATTGCATCTCTCTTGAACTTAAACTACAAAACAAATCTTTTTCTTCAGAACACAATGGTCAGTATTCAAATGAACAAAGTAATCGTGTGGATACATTAGTAAAAGAAAATGAGCATTTAAAGGCTCAAATTCAAGCAAAGGGGCTTGCACATGTTGCTTTACAAAACAAACTGAGAAGATTAACTGACAAGAGTGTGGATACTAATTTTGCAAAACCAACAATCTTGGGGAAATCGTCTCTAAAACCAATCAGAAACCAATCAGTTGCTAGACAACCAACTGCTTTTAAATCTAAACGTTCAAAATCTTCAAAATCACGGTTTGCCTCCCAAGTTGTTGCAAATAATCATTTGTCAAAACCAGTCACTCCACATTCCGGGCCAATGAATAATGCTTCTGTCTCTATTAATCCTGTTTCTGTTATATCTCAACAAGTGGCTGCTCCTGGCCAATCTAGGACTAGTTCAAACACTGTGTCTAAACTGAGCATTAAAAGTAAAGATTCATATGATTCAAATGACGCGTACAAGAACTGTGATCTAGAAAAAGCTAGGAAAAGGGCACTACTCCAAAAGGATGGAATCTTAGGTTCACGACCTAGTGTATCACCTTCGAGTGTATTACTGAACACTGCTTGTAGTGGCAAACCAAAAGGGCACTACTCAAACAGTTAGAAATAAACCCGTTCATCGAAACGTAAAATTTCAGAAACCTAATAGGTGGATCAATATAGGACGCAAATTCTTCCCAAAAGAAGTTTCAACATCCCTTAGATCTAACCTTAGATGGATACCAACGGGTAGAGTTTTCAACACTGTTGGTCTTAGGTGGATTCCTACAGGCAAGATACTAAGTAGTTGCACCATAACAAGTGTGAAACCCTCTACATCCATCCCTGAGGCAGGAAAGGAAATCATCAAAATAGCATGTTTAGGTGTCAAGAATATAATTGACACTACATCTTTATGCCTCTAACATCTGGAACCCAGTTACACTTGGGGATCCATGTTTCTTCTTTCTTGCCCCCCTTCTATTTTTCCATGCAGGTACAACAGCTATGGCTCCTACTGCAAAACAGCGTAGGACCCGTTTCTCACCGTTAAAAATATCATGATCCATCAGCTGTTCCACCATTGTACTTAATCGTCATGAATTGGAAACATTGCTTGCTCCTTTGGTTAAAGATTCTGCCAAAAGTCGTGCTTCAGATGTATCGAATGTTTCCGCTGCACAACCGATAATACTCTAATTTCAGATACACCTGAATCTACAACAACAACCGAATCTTCTATAATAGAAGATCAAACTGCTTCCAACAACAATGACACAGCTGATGATCAACATAATGAACAGAGATGTTTTATCAGCAGTTGAATCTCTCGAAATATTTTGGTACTTCACACTTGTTCGATCAATTGGACATACATGGTTTCGCTGTCTCCTTATACATGGTTTCCCTGTCTTCAATTCATCATCAACATACGTGGTGTATGATTCTGAATCATTGAAAACATCGAGGGGGAGAGAGTGTGTAGGTGGTCATTGCTTCCTTGTTCTTCTACTTGCTTCTTTGAGAAAACCCAATGCCTTCTTGAATTTCTTCAATTAGAGGGAAGAAATAAGACGATATGTGGCTCAAACGTCTCACTTTGTGTGAAGTTACTCAAATACGTGAGAAGATCTTGTTGATTTCTGGCATGTTAGCCTCGAACGGATCTTCCGCAATTAGTCAGATTTTCTTTGTATGGTTTACTGCTCATCTACAAATTCCACTGCATACTGAAACCTTCAAAAGTTAGAGGAAATGTAGACTTCATCAAAGTTTTAAATCTACTAAAGACAATTGTCAGTTTGGGGGGAAGCTGATTCTAAAACTTCTTTAAATGGCTTCTGAGTATACCAGCTTGGAACCCGGACACAACCGCTTAAACTTCCCCCAAACCCCATCATCAGCTGAACAAAGCCCCCGCCTTACTCGTCAACAAATGGAAAGGTTATTTGCTCCACTGTTCAGTGACGATATTGATGAACGTGCTCCAAGTGTATCCGCTGTTTCCGCATTTGCTCAAACCGATAATACTCTTATACCTGATACACCGCTACAACAACTACTGTTGAAGAAGCACCACCAGTTGACTCCAACACAACAGTTGAACACACCGCTTCCAACAATGATGAACCAGCTGATGATGTTCTCAATGAAGTACCCCACCTGCAGATTTTGATCCAAATGCGTTCTTTAACCCGTTTGCTAATGAGACTGCTGCACCAGATGTCGCGGAATCTTCAACAAGCCATTTGAATCCTCAAAATCTGCACAATGTATTCCAACATCAACCCTCCACACATAGATGGACAAAAGACCATCCTCTGTAAAATATTATTGGCAACCCGAATCAACCAGTCATTACAAGACAACGTCTTCACTCAGATGGTGAACATTGCATTTATGCTCTCACTGTCTGCCAATCTGAACCTTAAAACATCAAAGACGCAATGACAAAAGACAACTGGATTGAATCCATGCAAGAAGAACTCAACCAATTCAAACGTCTTGAAGTATGGGAACTGGTTGAAAGACCAACAAGGGTCTACGTCATTGGTCTCAAATGGATTTGGAAAAACAAATTGGATGCTGATGGAAATGTTATCAGAAATAAGTCACGTCTGGTGGCTAAGGGTTATCGTCAGGAAGAGGGTATTGACTTTGAAGAATCTTTTGCTCCGGTTGCTCGTCTTGAGGCTGTTCGGATATTTCTAGCGTTCGCGGCTCATATGAATATGACGGTCTATCAGATGGATGTCAAAACTGCGTTTCTCAATGGACAACTTAAAGAAACGGTTTATGTCAACCAACCAGATGGATTCGTTGATCCTGAGTTTTCGAATCACGTCTACAAACTGAACAAAGCTCAGTATGGTCTCAAACAAGCTCCTCGGGCATGGTACGATAAGCTATCATCTTTCCTCATTGCTAATAATTTCACCAAAGGTTCGGTTGACCCAACTCTTTTTATACAATATCACGGGCACATATCTTAATTGTTCAAATTTACGTGGATGACATCATTTTTGGGTCTACACATAAAAAGTTTTCAATCGCTTTTGCAAAACTAATGAAGAAAAATTTTGAAATGTCCATGATGGGTGAACTCACATTCTTTCTCGGACTGCAAGTTCATCAATCACCCCGTGGTATTTTCTTGAGTCAGTCCAAATATGCCCTTGAATTGTTAAACAAATTTGGAATGAAAAACTGTGACACCTATGTCACACCAATGGCTCATACCAAGAAGCTAGACGCTGATTTACATGGGAAATTGGTGGACCCTACAAAATACAGTAGTATTATTGGGTCTCTCATGTATCTAACAGCTAGCAGACCTGATATTGTCTTTGCCGTATATCTTTGCTCTCGTCGCGACCAACTGAAACCCACCTCTCCGAGGCTAAAAGAATCCTCCGATACATAAAGGGAACCATTAACTTGGGGATCCGGTATCCGAAGGATTCTGGTTTTGAACTAATCGCTTTTTCAGACGCTGACCACGCAGGATGCTTAGACTCACGGAAAAGTACTTCGGGAGCTTTACAATTTCTTGGTGATAAACTGGTGTCATGGCAATCGAAGAAGCAGGATTGTACATCGCTGTCCTCAACCGAAGCAGAATATGTAGCCATGTCGGCGTGTTGTGCTCAAGTCATCTGGATGAGAACACAGCTCAAAGACTATGGTTACGTATTTGACAGAATCCCGATGTACTGCGACAATCGGAGTGCCATTGCAATCTCATGCAACTCTGTTCAGCACTCGAAATCAAAGCACATCTATCTTTGATATCATTTCATCAAGGACCACGTGGAACAGGGTACTGTTGAATTATATTTTGTGGGTACAGAATACCAATTGGCAGATCTTCTCATCAAAGCCTTGCCTCTCGCTAGGTTTAATGAGTTGGTCCACCGGATTGGTATGAGGTGTTTGACTCAAGAGGATTTGGATGACCTCCTGAAACAGTCTTAAAAACCTGTCAAACACCAAAATCTCTTTTGTAAATAATTTTTCAAAAACAAATTACAAAAATATAAAACCTGATAAAAACAACAAAAATATTCTTCTAATCTAATTTTCTTTCAACATGGCAAGTACGTTTCTTCCGTCAACACTCTAATCTTTCAAAATTCAGTATTTTTTCGATAAAGTGTTGAGGGGGAGAAAATTTATACTTAAATGTTTCAAAACATCTGTGCACTTGCATGTTATCTTATCCTGGTTGTTTCTTTTATCAATGGTGGTAAACTTTTCTGGTTCAATGACACTCCTCGGACTAAAAATTATAACCTTTCATTATTCTTAAGTCTAGGGGGAGTGTAGTCAAATTTTCTTTCTTAAAATCTTTGTTTGGTAACCAAAATGGAAGTTAAATGGCGTTGTTTGAAAAAGGAAAAGGTGGAGGGACCAAAACTGTCAAAATGTTAAAGTTATTTTAATTAAAACATCCTCCACCTAACATTACCCTCACATTTATTACTTCTAACCTAAAAGATCCTACGCCTAATATTCATTCAAGAAATCCGTGCTTTAGATCATCATCTTCTAAGTGTTTTCATGATCTTAACAATAATACAAGCTAAGGTTTTGAATTTCAAGCAAATCCTACGGCTAAAACTTTTGTTACGCGTGATTATGTGTTCTACGCATAAGCGTATGAACACACAATCATTGGTTTGTGTTTGTGGTTAAAATAGTGTGGATAGTGTCAATAGTTGACAAAAGACAAAATGCATTCTAAAGTATTATATAACACAAACAAAATACTAAGTTGTACATAAATGATAACATTTTAACCATCAAAACCCACCCATAAACACGAATTGATGATTTTTGAAAACTAGGGTTTATGAGTCGAATTGGGTGTTTTCAAATGTGAAGGGTTTTGGTTATAAAGATTGTTGTGTTACGTTCATATGTTGATGAATTGATGATTTCAGGCCCTATAACTACCCGTAAAACACTAATTTAATCGAATTAGGAATTAGGGTTTAATGTTCTTGAGTTTGGGTATTTTTGATTCACCACGATTTAGATGTTATAACTTGGTTTATAGACTCTCACAACATCTTAGAACTACCAGAAATTGTTTGGTGCAAATCCCATGGCTAGAAAGTTTATGCGTAATTCATAACCCTTAGGGTTTTGACCTACGCGTATGACTTTCTACGCATAAATGTTTAACAAGCTTTCATGCCATGATGTGTGTATAATATGACTATACATGTTAAGATTGATGATATGATGGTTTTATTTCAGGCTTGTTACTCGTAAAATTCAGAATCAAGGTCGATTGTTACTCTACGCATAAGGATCACCTTACGCGTAGGCAGTTATGCGTAAGAGTAATCCTACGCGTAACTACTACGCATAAGGTTCTACAATGGGACTACGCGTATCCTGTGAAGGATATGCGTAAACAGTGACCTCTACGCATAAGGTCTACTCTTACGAGTAAGCCTTACGCGTAAGGTCTTTATACGCCTACGCGTAAGCCCTACGCATAAGGTCCCCTTTTCCTACGCGTAACATTTCTTACGCGTAAGTTAAGAACCTACGCATAAGCTTTCGTCTACGCGTATGTCATTACTGTTTACGCGTAACTTTGCCATATCTACGCCTAAGCCTTGATAGACCTTCATTATGAATTGTTACGTGCACAAACTTGTTAATAAACAATTCATATCGTCACGAATCCAATAATGTCACTAATAAACTTAATCGTTTGATATGTTGTGAACAATAAGTGATAACATAAACTTTAAAACTTAAAGTTAACTAACTCACGAAACATTTCACGACGTCATTGGACTATTGAACAAACAAGTGACTTAGGACTCGTAACAATCATTAACACTGTACATTCAATAACTAGACAATAAGACCTTCTGTTGACTAACACTATGTCTTTCGATATGTTGGTTCTTTTGGCTAATGTTATTTCAGATCACGACATGGCTGAACAAATGAATGTGGATGCATCCGAAGTTCTTACAATTGCTGATATCTTTCCAAAGGGTTATCCGAGAAAGATTGGAAAGAACAACCTTAGGGTTGACTTTGATACTCTCACATGCTCAGAATCTTCTTGTCTCATTGTAGTGGATATTCTCAGGAATCATCCCTACCAGAACATGCTCTCACACTCTGCCACAGTTCCAGAGGTCTACATTCAACAATTCTGGGATTCTATGCAGAGGATCACTGGTCAAAGTGCAGCGAATGTGACACTTAATCACAAACAAGTCACTATCACTCCTGCTGACTTACGGGCTGTTCTCATCATTCCAGACATTGTTCCAACCGACTTCTTTGCTACCCCTACTGAAGAGACAGTCCTGAAATTCTTGATAGATATTGGTTATGATGAAGCTTCAGAATCATTACTAAGCACTCTCACGTGGAGCTGAAGAATATTCCTCAACCATGGAGAACACTCTACATGATCATCACCAAATCGGTCTCTGGTCGTGACAGTGGCTATGAGCATCCCAAGCTCATGGAACTGCAAATTTTCTGGTCGTTGATCAACAAGAAAGACATTGAAATCGAAGCACTGATATGGGAGGACATGATGCTATTTCACAAGAAGCTTGGCTCCAAGATTCCCTATGTCAGATACACCAAACTGTTGATCCAGAGATCTCTTGGACTTCATCCTGATATACCCATAAGGCTCAATGACCCAGATAATCACGACATATTGATGAACCCATATTATCTGTCGAATCAAAGAATCGTCAACAAAGAAACAGTACGGTATTACCGATCACCTTCTAACTACCGAAATCAAAAAGCTTGAAACATATAAAAGGTATCGGTTAGCCGTAAAAGAAGGCAAAGTTGGTCATCTTGATGAAAAATCTTATGGTACACCTACTCGGAGGACCGAAGAGGCGTCTGGAAGTGTCACAAGTACAAATATTTATAGGAAACTTCCCAAAAGGAATCCTCCTCGTAAAAGGATTGTTCCCAGAAGGAAGCTGAACCTATTCCCACACCTGAACCGCAAAGAAAGCTTGTGGACGAAAGCTCTGAAGGTACTGACACAGATGAAGAGATTACCTACTCTGAAACTGCAAAGGATGACAATCCTTCAGTACCAAAACCTCCAAGTCCTCAAGATGAAACAGAAAAGGGAAGACTCCTGTACTTGTACCTTATGATGAAAGCTCGGAGAGTGATGAAGAACCACCGGAAAATGTATACAAGAAGACGATCAAATTCCTTAGACACCAACACAAAGCTGAAGAATTTGCTAAAGACCAAATGGGTGGTCTTGGAGGATCAAGTGGTGTCGCCCACTCAACCATCTCCTGATGCGGTTAATCAACCAGATAAGGGAGCTGGTGCGACCACTCTTGTGCAACAACAAAAGCTTGTGGAGGATACTATTGAATATGAGTTTGAGGAACTGGAAACTGAGAAATCCGAAAAAGATAAAGATGTTGATTATGATACGTTTCTTCTAGATAGTCCTGCACGATCAAAGGAAGAAACCTATGAACCTCCGAAGGATCCAGAGTCTCCTCATATCTCTTCATCATCAGATTCGTCTTCTCACTCTTCACCACCACCATCAAAAAGATCAACAAAATCATCATCCAGATCAGTGAAGAAGCCACCTTGATCTTGGATTTCTCAGACTCATAAAAGAATTGTAAACGCTGTCAAACAAGTCGAAAGAAAAGGCGTGCTCAACAAGAAGTTGAATTTCTTTGCTGATCACATACAACATATGTATGACGAGAATGAAAAGATGCAAGGAGAAAGGAAGTTTGTTCAGGAATTCATGAAAAATCACCGTCAAGAGGAATTGAACGAAATGATTGAAGGATACACGAAAAAGTACCTTCTCGAGTACGTTCCTAAAGTCACAAAGGAGTTGTTCACCAAACAACTTTATCCAAATCTTATGCAGATCGCCAAGCAAACTATTCGATCAACGCCCTTAACCTTCACAATCAATCCAACCGATCCGGTAGTTTTCTCGGATAATGAATTGGTGGCCAAGCTTGTCACACAAATGTCTGCGCGATCTGGGACATTTACTTCTGATGAAGGAAAGCTGTTTCAAGCATTGCTGGCCTACCAACTTCAAGAAGCTTGTAGATTCGAAGCTGAAAAGTCTAAACGTCCTAGAGACGATGAAGACAAGGATAAGGATAAAGACTCTCTGCACCTAAACGCCGAAGCCTGGTGAATCTTCTATGATGCAACCTCCTCCACAACGGCCTCCTGTTCAACAAAAATCTCCTCCTCATTCTTCTACTAAAAAACCTCAGGACGATTCCGAGTTACCACCCCCGACTCAGACAACCGATGATCACTTTGAGTATACGGGTGGTGACGATGAAGAGGTCCTTGAGCCCCTACAACAACCCACCTCTCCCAAACAAGTTCAGAAACCAGAATCATCATCTAGGCCTTCCAAAAAGAAGAAGAAGAAGACGCCTCAGACTGACGTCGTATCATGGCTAGATGACGATAAAACAGAGAAATTTGAATGGTTTGCTAATCTTGTTAACAACACTCCCTACCCCGAAGAAGGTCAGAACTTGGTAGACGGTTCTACATTGGAGCATGCTAAAATTCTGCAAGAAAAGTTCCATGTGAAGAAAATGATGAAATATGAGCTGAAGCGAATCAAGAATGAAGCGTTTCAACTTCTAAAAGACAGCTCCGAAAGTGCCCTCGAGGTCGAATATCACCTTGAAAACATTGCTCGAGCTATGTCTAACCAAATGGATTGGCTCAACCCTAAGCAAACATTGACTTCACACAAAGGGACAACCCTCCATACTACACCGATTGGACCAAACCTCTACCTACACTTGGCCAACCAGTGAACCAAGGATTCCTTTCAGATATTTCTTCAACAAAGACTTGGATTTTCTTCTACACGGTGGCGATGATTCAAGAAAATATGCTACATCGTTGACACTTCCATTCCCAGTAGCTGTCTACTCAAATTGCATAGCCATTGAGGAACGTGCCAATCACTTGTTCTCCAACACAGTGGAAGCATACGACCGAGATGCATTATATGGGATTCATCACGCCCGAACGCCGATGAATCTACTACGAAGCTGCCAGGTTCGAAGTCTCAACATGTTGTGTATAGTTCTAAGGATATCGTTGCCATCATACACGTTGACCTTTCGTCTAAGTGGGACTACACATTCCTAAAGAAGATCGTAGTCAAACGACAAGATGAACGGGACTATGCTTTCTCTGTGGCTGACTTTGAGAATTTGTCTCTCAATGACATCGAAGACATGTACCTTGCCAAGGTACAGGGTCATATGAGACAATTCTCAAGCTGCGTACAACGCGAATTTATCAAGTCACTACTCATCTTCATAAGACGCATTGTCATCAAGGAACGTGTAGAAGATCTCCATCTGGCTGTTGAATCTTATCAGACGCGTGTCAACTTCAATCCTCAAAGCTTGATCTTCCGATATCAACCAGCTATCTCAATATACACTCATCAGCAAACCTTTCGGCGTTGTTTACCGTAGTGAACTTCAAAGAAACTGGTTAATGGCGTGTAGCGAACTCCACAAGTTCGGGGATCATACTTTGAAGCTGGTTAGGGATGGAATGGCATACATGTTGAAGGATATACGCCAGAAAATTGGGTCTCCTAAGCGCTAGAATTCTCAGGAAAGGAGAGATGTGAGACGGATCATCACAATGATTGATGAACGGTTGTTTCGAAGGGATCAGTTCAGACGATTGGAGAGTTATGTCGGTGGTCGACCCAGGATTAACATAACCGGCTTTCAACGCCCTGTGCACACTCCTGGGAACATCACTGCACTTCCTGGTACCCTTTGACTTGCTTCCTTCATATAATTTTGGATGTTTGATTGATTATGTTAATGGCTTGTGCACACATAACAGTGTACAACCCGCTCTTGTAAATAAAGGACCTGTGGTACGCTTCAGTGCCACAATCCTTATAAAAGGAGCGAAAGCTTCTTAATTTTGAGTAAAACCTATCAAACCTTTCACTTTTCAAGGTTTTGCTCAAAAGAACAAGTACTTTCCCTTATGACTTTCAAAACCTCAACCGTTTATATCACTCGTTGAGGGGGAGTACTTGACTTAAAACTTTGTTCAAAAATTGTTCACAGTGGTCATTCTTCCCGCAACACTCGAAATGGTCATATTTATTCTCAACTTTTCAAAAATAACATTCTATATGCCATTTTTGAGGGGGAGAAAATACGTGATAAGAAATATGTTGTGTAAATGCAAATGAATCTTTGTGCTATAGACTTAACCCATGAATTGACGAGATCTTAACTGTTAGTAACTCGAAAAGACTTGTCCGGGACGGGTAATAATTTCAAGCTAGTTCACTAGTGATGTAAACGTGTCTCGCAAAGGACTTGTCCGAGTAGAATGTACCATTCGAGAAACTCTTGGTAGACATGAACTCTGACGGGTTTGACAACCTTTCGAGGATTGTCTACACCTTCAAGGTAGTTAATATAGCTAATTGTCACCTAAAAGCTGACAATGCAACTCTTTAACTATGCCACGTAACCGTGTCTCGCGGGGGATTGTCTATCTTGAGTGAATCAATTCAAAATGTGCGCGCTCTTTCCTCACTGTGCATTTTAACCGTTAAAACTCTTAAGCACATGTGGATGGGGAGTATTTATGCAAAATCTTATCTCAACAGTGGTACTAAAATGTTTTTCATTCACAAACACTTTGAGAGATTTTTCACAACTGTGGTTTTTATGGCAACATAGGTTAGTCATGGAGTTATAAGGTGACTAAGGTTAGGAATAACCGTCCTATGATCCGCTTGAGCCGGATGGATCTACCAAGGACACCACAAATAGTTAGTATTTAGAAGTCCTTAGGTATGATTATAAAAAGGAGAAAATGAGAATTGGAGAAAGAAGGAGTTGAAGAATTAAAAAGAAATGCAAAGAAAAGGGTGAAAAGAAATAGCCCTCCAGATTATTCAACTTAGGGCAGACACCGGGTTCAATTCATATGCTACTGGTTGTCACTTAGTGACGCCGGTATTGAAGATTAAAAGTCGTCATGGACCCAGTGACGCATGCACTAAACCTTCTTATCCACTCAAGTTTCTCTCAACAGAAGCTTGTTTCATTCTCACAGGGAACCCTAAGTAAACTATCGGCTTTCTCTTAGAGATTGCTGGTATTGAAGAAGGAGACCCTCTCCCTAGTCTCCGCTCAGGAAAACCAAAACGCACTATTGAGTCTAGAGCCACGAGATTCATCAAAAGATCTCTTAGGTACACTTGACATTTCATCACTTGATATTCAACAATAAGAATTTCAGTGGTACATTATCGAGTCCTTCACAGATCTTAGCAATCTGTCGAGAACATTTATGAGAGGTTCACATTTTTGATCCTCAGTGATTGAATGGAAACTCCTGCCAGGGTCAACATCAAACAGCCCGACAGGTCGCCGGCAACTCCCGTGGATTGCGCTTAGTGGTCTCAAACGGTCTACAGTCGTGAGGTGATGCTTCTATGTACCTCATCGACTCATCTGAATCGTAGGTGTACTTCGGTACATCGTGTTATCTCTCTTGTGGGACTCCGATTCAGGAACGGCCTTTGTAAGAATTAGAGTTCTGTTTTCACACTATGTTGTTAACACTCTCGAAGTTCAAACTTGTAAGTGCCGGAATCCGCTTATTACTAACCGTTTTGATGTTTTCTTCTTATGGAAGCTCTGGAGCGGAATGATCGTGCAGATTCTTCTCATGCTCACGCCAACAACATCACTAATGGAAGTTCTATCCAAAAGCAAAACAACAAAGAATGATTCTTCGTCGATACAGAGAATCTACAAAGTTAAAGACTTAAAGAACTCCATCAGTACTGAATTCCAACGTCAAAAGAGCGTATGAGCATGTTGAAGAATGACGTGGAGACACTATAGCAGCGAAGCAGACCTGAGGCAGATTTGATGCAAACAACAACATACTATCACTTTCATCACATAGAACAATGATCATAGAACAAAGTTAAAGATGACGTCAAAGCATAACCGCTCAAAGTAAACTATCTCTACACGGGAGATTGTTCAAATCAAGGCAATTCTTCTCACAAGAAAGAAGAATGTCAAGAGACGTCAAAGCTACTATTACATCAATGCCTTCACCGTTTTTCATCACCAACACTTGAGTGTTTGTTACTCATATGTAATAACACTTGCGGGGGAGATTGTTGGAATCACTCCTAAACCTTATTCAAGTGTTAGTTACTCACATGTAATAGTTAGCTTATTATGGCCTTTATGTTTGTTATTAGCCTTAAGCTTATGTAGAAGGCCCATGAGCTTAGGCCCAAGCCCATAGGAGAAAGGAATGGAACTAGGAGTGTTGCCCTAGCTTCCCTCCTATAAATACCTTATGTAAACCCTCACTTGAGGGTTGGTTGTTCAAGTTATTCCTTTCACATATCACCTACGCATAACCGGTCTTACTTATATCGTGTGTGTGTGTTTGGTTCTTGTTCAATCGCCTCTCTATCTTTCTTATAAGCTTGTGTGGTAAACCTTGTGACCTAACAGCTAGTATGTAATTTCCGTGCTTGTTATGACTTTTGCGGGGCTTATATGTGTTGTGAATCGTTTTAAACTAATGCCTCATGACCCCTAACATATAAATCAATTGGCTAAAAGCACATTTGCTTGAGGACAAGAAAATACCAAGTGTAGGGATATTTGATAAAGATTCAAAAGGTACCTTTTTTAGGGGTCATTTAAGCCCTTAATTGATCATTTTTTTATCCTTTATTACTTAATTTCGTTCCTTTTCACTTTTTAGGTCTATTGATGGCAAATTGCTGGAATGACACTTATTCGGACGAAAAGGCGCGAATATATGAAGAAAATGGCCAAAGTCAAGAATCGAGACACTCAAGCTGCTAGAATTGAAAGGGGACGGCGTTAGGGCTTAACTGCGACGCCGTCGCGACATGTTTTGTGACGACTCAGTAGCCAAATTGCTTATTTACAAGTGACGGCATCAGGTTTAAAAGAGTAGGGCGTCGCAACTCAGACGGCCTAGATTTGGATCCAGACGGCGTCAGAAGATGAAGCTGATGGCGTCACAACCGTAAGGTGACGCCGTCACAAGCTGCAACATGCGAGCAAAGTAGCTGATACTGTTTTGGCCATAACTTTTGTATACGAACTCGGATTTAGGTGATTCAAAAGCCCACGCGACCGGAACGAGAAAATCTACAGTTTGGTGAAAAATTCGTCATGAACTCATGAAGCCATCAATCTTTAGGTGTGACGCCGTCACTCTTTGCCGACAGAAAATATGCCTATAAATAGAACATTATAACTTCACTTTTTGTAGGCTCTAAACCCTAACTCCGATTCCAGGTCTTAGATAGGTGTTTTTCCAGAGAACTTTGAAGGTGTCAATCACTCCAAAAACATCTTGTAATGGTTTGTTGATTATATCTTAATCCATGTATTCAATTTATCATTATGTCTATCCTATGTTTGATTGATTGTGTGTATGCTTGCATGTTTACCATGTTCGGCTAAATTACTTGTGTGTTTGCTTAGATATATGAAACCTAGTTGTTAATTATTGTTAGGTTGTCTCTTATCTTAATTGTAATTGGCTTAGGAGTGTGACTAGGCTATCGTTGTGTTTAATACTTGATAAATCTTTGACAGTTTATGAATGACTTAGTGGATTTCGTTTACTAAACCCAAAGATAACCTCAAAGTTAGTTTATAAATGACTTAGTGGATTTCGTTTACTACACTTAAAGGTGACTTCAAAGAGTTAGGGAATGCACACCTTACGACCTTAGAAAACACAACGCGTTAAGAATAAGGACGTGGCAATTCAACCATCAATAGGAGATAACTAGGGAGTAGTAGCATCTAAGTAAACACATCTTTAACTATCATACGAGAACACAACAATAGACATAGACTATCCTCACCTTAGCTTAGTTAATTAGAATAGATAATAGTGGAGTAATCGGTAGAAATACCAAACCCCTAAATCCATTACCCCGAGATTCGTACTTTTCAATTTTCTAAAAAATATAAAAAGATAAAAAATAATCTTCCTCAACCCCAACCTTAGCGTAGTAACTTATCACTAGCATTCCTATTCCCCTAGAGAATGATATCAATACCCGTGTCTTACCCTAATACTACACTACAACGATTAGGTTCACTGCCTGGGGTGTTGAAAAACTTGCTCGAAGAAAAGGAAGTTCCTTTGACCCCGAACGCGCTGCGTAAGCGTATCATTGGTTTGTGTGGAATCTTTTCACTGAGCTTATTTGATCATCAAATGATCTAAGCAATCCTTAATCGTTTCTCTTTCGTATCTATTGGTCGTTAGGGTAATTTTTTATTTTTAGGGTTTTTGCCAATTTTTTTTATTCTTCTACTGTTTATGATGTGTTTTTTGTATTGCATTTGTGCTGGTCATTAAGTGAAACTATTTGAATGTAAGTATGCAAAAAGGGTTTTTGGGTTCGCGTGGGAGAAGAGGAAATCATAAGAAAAACAATGGTAAATATTTTGAAACTGATTCGAATGTTAATTTTATAGATTTAAGCGACAACATTTCTTTTCCAAAGCTGAGTGACTTGACTGCAATTATGTGCAATGCTCATGGTAGGCTACGTGGGGCTGATGGACAATTGTTACAACCACAACAAATGACTAAACTGGATTCACCTATGGCTACGGCTACAGTTGACGAACCTAGTATGAAAGATGGTACTGATAATGTGGGGACAACTTCGGGAACAGGTCTTGATGGTGCTGGAAAATCTAATCTTACTGCTGATGTTATTGCTAATCAAACAAATAGTTCTCTAAAGGATTCTAAAAGTGATAATGTCCCTAATACAGATAGAAATGTAAATTATAGTGATGTACCCACGAGGAAAGGTAGGGATGATGAGGGACCAGAGTGTACCAAACGTGAAGGTGAACACTATTGAAATTTTACGAGTTTAGTTACAAATCAGGCTGATACAAATAAGGTAATTTTAGATCTTTGGACTCGATAAACCTGTTAATGCAAAGGCTGAATTTAAAATTCCTAAGGTGTCTATTTTGGATGTTCATTCGAGGTTTGGTTTTAGCTAGTATGGCTATTTCATGGGCAAAAGAGTAGCATTCCCGGTTGTTGAGTACTATGTTAAGAATGCATGGAAGAAGTTTGGCGTAATTCGAGAAATTGATGAACTCAAAGGGATTTTTTTCTTCAAGTTTGATTCAATTGAGGGTATGAACGGGGTATTGGAGAGTGGTCCATGATTTATTTTATCTACACCTATCATCCTAAAGAAATGAACACCAAATGCTAATTAACTTAAGGAAGATATGATTTTAGTTCCCATTTGGGTAAAATTTCATTATATTCCTATTGTGGCGTTTACTGCAGATAAATTGAGTGTGATGGCTAGTAAGCTTGTAACCTGATTCTACTTGATTCATATACGAGTTCTATGTGTCTATAATCATGGGGTCGTATGGATTATGCTCTTGCATTGATTGCTATTAGGGCTGATAGGGAGTTAAATGAGGAGAAGGTAATTGCTATTCCTAATGTGGAAGATGATTGAGAGGTTCTTCACACGGTGAGGGTGGAATACGAATGGGAACCACCTAGATGTGGTGTGTGTATGATATTTTGGCATGATGATATGTTGTGTCAAAAATGGGTTGTTGAATAACCAAAGAATGATAGTTTCCAATAGCCTCCTAGACAGACTTCTCGTGGTGTTAATGTGGGATATAAGTTTCAGTTTAAGCCTAAAAAACAAGTTTACCAAGCCGTCTCTAAAAAAATGGTGCTAGTTCCAATGGTACAAAAAAGAAATTCAAAAGTACAGATAAGCTCAGCTAATCTTTTTGATGCGCTTAATACGATTGAGAAAGATGATGGGCTTGGATCAAATGTGGGGTTGTCAAATTCGGGTAAGGAATTTGTCCAAGGTGTAGATGGTTGGTTCGACATCAGGTAGTCCAAGTACAACACCTTTGGTTGCAAGGATTAATGAGCTATAAATTCACATGCTTGATGGGAAGCTTGTGCTAGTAGATGATGATGGGAAGCCGCTAAAACCTTGCAAATCAAAGCTTCCTAGTTCTTCTACTGTGGCTTCTAAAAAGGTTAATGATCTGGTTAATGAGGATAGTGATAGTGAAGTGTTTGAGGTTGATGGGTCATTTAGTATGGGTCTATTTGTAAATTATGGTTTTTAATATTTATACTTTGCCGACTTAACCTATAAAAAAACACTAACGAATAGTATACCCGATCAACGTAGCCTAGTTGGTAAGTAGAGTGTCGATCAATAAGAGTGGAATGTTAACACTTAAATATCTATCATATTTTAATCCTAGAGTTAGTCAAATTAAATCTAATCTAACAAAAGGGGGTTTTCAGCCTGTGAGACTGGCACAATATGAAGATTAAGTAAAACTAATAAAAGTAAAAGTGAAGATAACAAGATACGCACTTACACACATAGAAAATAGATAGCAATAAGAGGTCAGTTGATAGTAAGGAAGATATGCTCGTAATCGTTTAGTTATATATGATGAGTACTAAATAGGTACTTACTCTATGGCTGCTTGTTATGTAGTGTACTAAATCACCTAGTTCTCTTGTAAAAGTCCTGTCACGACTAACTATCCGTATTAATCTTTCCATAATGATACTTTGTTAAACTATTTATCCCGTTAGGGCTTACATTAACTATGCAAGGATGTTAATGAAGTAATTGTGTGAGCTGCGTCAACAAGGCACGATAATCAAGAGGCAACAATGCTTACACAACAAACATTAAAGCCAAATAAAATATGATATAATCATTAATGCATGTAGTATGTTTAATGCGAATCTAATGAAAGAAAGAGCACGCTAACCAAATAAAATAGTACTACTACAATGAAGCGAATCTCCCTGTGTAATTACGCACTTGCAAGGCCTTCTTACACTTCTAAATTTGTTCTTCTGGATGTGTCTTGTGGTGGTTGGTCTTCTGATTTCGTATGGTATATTGTGTGCCTTTTGCAAACAGTCGACCTGTATTTATAGTTTCTGGAAACGAAATTGATATGGGGTATCAGTTTACTCGATACGCCGTACCTAGGTAACTTCGCGTGGGGTCCAAGATTATTATATTTTAGAATATTCACACACCGTCATAGGATACGGCGGATCTTCAATGCTCATACGACGCATCTATCTTCTTAATCTTGGAATGTCTTGGTGAAGTTTTTAGGCTAATATGTCGCATCTCTTGGATGTCATGCGGCGTATCTGGAGTAGAATAAGTCAGATCTTCTATGTTGACTAAGCTTTCATATAAGGCATATGGGAAAACTCATACGGCGTATGCATCAAAGTCAGGCAGCGGTCTTCATATTCGTCTAAGTCTTTATGTACGGCGTATCTGTCTAGAATGATATGGCGTATCTACCTTCAGTTCAGTAGACTTTTCCAACTTGATCCATTTTTTTCCATTTTACGTCAAAAATAGCTAACTTTCACCAAATGCTTGTTTTCAACTGAGAAATACAAAATTAAACGATAAAGTACCAATTCTCATTCAAAATAATATAAAAAAAGAAATATTCATAGGATAAATTATGCTAATAATATGTTGTTATTTGATATCATCAAATATCCCCCCACTTGAACTTTACTTGTCCTCAAGTAAACTCTAGAATTAAACTTATGAAAATGTATCCTAAGACAATTGTCAAGGATATTTTTATAGATAAGCATTCATTCGTTTAATCTGAATTGCACAACCAAACACCTCACAAAGTAGGAAAATGAAATCACTCAAATCACTCAACTAATCTATGTGTTAACATTTAACTAATTCGCTCCATTGTTCGGTCGTGAAGAATATTCGATCATAAGCTTGGAAAGGATACACATCTCCACCACTAAAGCTAAGGAGTAACAAGTCTAAAGCGGTAAATAGGGTTAGTTGTGATAAGGCTATGCATAGCTTTTGTTCAAAAATCTCCTACACAAACTTAATAGATCGCTGACGCGAATCCTTGATTCCTTGAATAACGGATGGTCACTAGTGTGTATCTTAGATCGCCGACGCGTTATTTGCATAACGGATGGTCACCAATGTAACACCCCCAAAATACCGCAGCGGAAGATTGTGTCATTGGGGTGCTACTTCATAATACAAAGTACAAGTTATAGAAAATGACCTCTAAATGAGACGTTTTGAAAAGTTACCATTCGATTAATGAAATCAGAGTTACAAACAATGAGATTCCAAAGTATGATACATAAGTGTTTACAAAATGTTTCGAATGGTAAATACGAATGTATAATGTCTTCAAAACAAAACGTGCGACTCTAAGTTCCATGCAACAGCTATCGCCTTATTGACCTTAAAAGTGATATCACAACGTATAACGGAATCGATGGATAAGCTTGGAAGTCTCTACGTATAACCTTAATATAGAGTGCTTGAGTATTATGGAAAAATAAAATATTAGCGGAGCTTCGACGTAGAATTTGCAATCTTCGAAAACCCAAGGCTATTAGAAGATTATAACAACGCCTTCTTGAGAACCCGAAGAAGAAAATACGATTATAACAACGTCTTTTTAGAGACTTGAAGTTATTTGAAGATTATAACGAGTCTTTCTTGAAAACTTTCAAGAACGAAGATCAAACACTAGTTTTTCTTCAAGAACACATGAATGTTCTTACAAGATCTATAAGAAATGCCTTAGGTTTAGGACTTTAGATGTTAAGAAGGTGTGGTGCATTTTTTTCTATGTGTTTAAGTTAGTATTTATAGGCTAGGATTTGGAGTTAACTACATATCGGGTTAAAAACTAACTATAGTTAAGTTTACACATGTTTATATCCTAAGCAAGATGTTATGTCACCATGACATGTGTCATGGTGACTAATTGGAAATTCCACCTATGGTAAAATGAGGAGGTTAAGAGTTTTGAAATTTTATCTTTCCTTTACGGAGTGAGTTTTGGTCCCGGAAATCGCTAACGATAAGTATTTAATTCATGAAACGTAAAACCGGGTGTCGTAAAAATATGAAACTTATAGGAATGATTAAAATCATCAATATACTCATTATTATCTTATAAAAATGAGTGATAAGTTTAATGGGTCGCGTAAACGCTGTTAAAACTGGAAACATAGGCTAAATACGTGAAAAATGAAATTTATCAAAAAAGAACGAGATTTCAGGGAAATGACCGTGAATTTATTTAAAGTAGACTAAAATTAGTGTAACATATTGGATTTCACAAACACATCAAACCATAATCAAAAGAGGCGTATAAGATGAGGTTTTAGAGAGAGAAAGAATTAGAGGTTTAGGAACTTAGTGAGAGAAAGTAAAAGTATTATTATGAGCTCCAACTGTCTACCTTGGGAGGAAGAGAGTATTTATAGTCTTACACAAATCACCACCTACGAGCTGTGGATCAGGCATACAGTGGGTAAAGACCCGTCCGTCCTCCACAGTGTTACTTAACTAAATACTACTTAACATTAAATAATCTACGACTACGAGCTTTCTAACGATTACATATACTTGAGGTGACCGACTCTTTAATGACTGGATTTACTAAATCCTAAAAATCTCCCCCTAAGGGAGGTCACCTCAAAATACATTGAATACAAACAGATATTACATTAAAATTGTTCTTGGATTCTTGTTAAAGTTCTTTGCTCTGTAGCTCGTAGTCATTGATTCATCATTGTTGCATGTTTGGTTAATCCAAGTGGAGGTCTTTAACTGATCCACGTGATAATGAGTTTTGAGCCAGAATTGAGATCATCAGCTAACATAAATCTCTGACTCATTCCTTGCAGTGTTGGTATTATGTGATGTTGTGACTTTTGGACCGACATGCTCACATTCTAGAGCAGGATTTCTTCTCATCAGAGTAGCGGAAGCTTTCGTTGATTCATGATATTGGCAGCAGCGTAGCAGAAGCATGGAGTGAGAATATCATAGTCATTGATGCACTAATCATGATTTCTTTTGAAATGAATGTGATGTGTGAGCATGCGGCTATGGATTGACCGCTTCATTCTGATCAGCTGCAAACGTCGGGCGTACCTGCATACAACAGTTAGCAATAAAGCGCACGAAAGTGTCTTTGATCACTTTCGTTGAATTTAGGTACACGGCCCACGGTTCCCCATTGATCAGTACAAGTACTGCCTGTGATCAGGTATTATTCTGAAGAATTTCCTTGATAGGGTTTCGCAGCTGCTCTAGCTGTTCTCAAACCGGAACGTCTCAAAGAAGACAACACGGAGTGAGTGAACCAGCGAATTAAGATTCGCTGATTGATGAAAAGAGATTTGAAAAACAATCGTGTATCGCTCAATAGAAATTGTTTTTGCAATACAACGAAGGTTTTAATGAAAATCAATTATCAATCATAAACACCTTTTATTTTGAAATATGAGTACACAGTCGATGTGCTAAAGAAAAGAGTTTTAAAGCACAACGACCAGTATTTCTAAGGTATCCATCAATCCATAACCTGAACCAGGATTGAATCATAATTATGAATCACCCCATTATTTCTGTTCAGTTGTCACATGGTTGATCTATTGGATAGATCTCACATGCCACCCACCAGGAGCTTGTTTGATGTTGGCTTCAGAAGGCTTTCCATCTTCATTGTGAATATGTTTGCATATCACACAGATGTTCTGGCAATACCACAAGGATAATGCATAGGACTCATAAGATATAATCTCTCTTTCCACATTATGTGAAACAGAGAGTCTTCAATGACAGTGTCCTAAAGAGATTTATTTGATGATCTCATGGCTCTAGACTCAATAGTGCACATTTGGTTCCTATGCCGGAGACTAGGGAGAGGGTCTCCTTCTTCAATATCAACAATCTCTAAGAGAAAGTCGATAGATTATGTATGTTCCTCGTGAGAATGAAACAAGCCCTTTTAAGAGGAACTTGAGTAGCTTGAGAAGTTTAGTGCAGTGCGTCACTGGGTCCATGACGTCTTGTCTTCAATACCGGCGTTACCTTGGTAACCACCAGTAGCATATGTATTGAACCCGGTTTCTTCCCTATGGTTGAGTAAATGGAGGGCTATTTCTTTTCACCCTTTTCTCATTTCATTTCTTTTTCATTCTTCAACCCCTTCAGTGCTTACCGAGACTTCATAACTAGAACCTTGTTGGGTTCATTCCAGTTCTAGCTCTATCTCGGTCCACACTCTTCCCATATCTCACTTTTATCCTTTTTTCATCATACCTAAGGACTTCTACACTATCTAGTGGATTGTCCCTGGGTAGATCCCTCCGGTTCTGGCAGATCGTGGGAACTAATACCTAACCTTATCATCCTTATATCACCATACATAAAGTAAATTTGGTCGGTCTATTTGGTATTGTTCATCTGCCATTGGAACCACTTGAAAACCATTTGAAAATCAATTCAGATACTTGTGATATATTATCAAAGCATTTGTACCTGAATTATTTTTGATATTTTTAGAAACAGAGCTCCCCCTCAACATGTGCTTCATGTCTTTGGAATCGTTTTGGCACACGGAGGCAAAAGGAAGAATTAACTTCTTTGATTACCATTTTCTAAAAGATATAAACATCACTTCCCTGATCAAATCAAGTAGATAAAGCATATTGGGGAAGGATGAGATTTTCAAAAATTTGCTCCCCCTCAATATGTGCCTCGAGGTTTGAAAGAGTTTTGCACATATTAGAAGGAACCTGCACTTAGATACAAAACAATCACGTTTCAATTCTTTGTGGTTTAAAAAGATGCTCCCCCTCAACATGTGCATGGAAAATTTGAAATCGTTTGGCACATGTGGGGAGGAAAGCTTGCTAAACACTTGTGAACCCATTTATCGAATCATCAGTTAAAAACCAATTTAAATCACAAATTCTCCCCCGATCACAATTTTCAAATCTTTGAGATTTGTGATCTTTATAGATTTAAATTGTTTTTGAGAGCTTTTAAGGAGAATTGTGACTTGATTATGAAAACATTTAACCGATAAGGAACACTTATGAGACTTTAAACTCCAATAACATGCATGAATATCTTTTGAAAACATGACAAATAACCTTTTGAGTTAATTGAAATCATTCTCCCCCTCAATCAATGACATAAGTTGTTGATTGAGTGGTAGATATTTTTGACAAATGTTAAGTCCAGATGATTTTCAAAAATTTAGTCCGAGTTATTTTGTTTAACATTGTTTTCATTAGATAGCAAATATTTTTCAAACATACGATAAAGAATTTATAGAAGGAAAAATATTTGTGAAAGAATTTTTAGAATCAGAGCATGAGATTTGAAACATACGATAAAGCATGGCTCTGTTCTTTCTTTAAAAAAACGGGTTATAGACTGAAATGACTATAAACCAATGTTTCACTTTCTCCCTAAAATATATATACATTTTTATTTATTTTTTTTTAAGAACATTCGAACAATATCTAAAGTCCCGTGTCATTCTTTGAATGACATCACAAAGACCGTAGATATTTTCGAATCGAGAAAAGCATGACAAAATGACAATATTTTTTGAAATTTTTCAAGATTTTTCAAATTTTTATGGATTTTTTGAAAGTTTTATATTTTTCTATTCGCTTTTTGAAGGTTTTGAAATTTTGTATTTTGCTTTTCGAATAAATATTTACAGGAGATAGATGAAGAAAGACCTTTATTCCTCGTCTTCCTCTTGAAGACGTTTGAGTGTTTCCGGTTGTAGACTCTTTATACCAAGTCGTGGAAGGATAAACTCAAAACGTTCTCTAGGAAGAGCTTTGGTGAAGATGTCCACTAATTGATATTCTGTCCTCACAAAGTAGAGTTCCACCACACCGTTCTCTACATGTTCCCTGATGAAATGATGTAGAATATCAATGTGCTTTGCTCTTGAGTGTTGTACGTTGTTGCATGAGAGAGCAATGGAACTTTTATTATCACAAGATGAGAGGATTTTGTTGAATTCAAAGCCATAGTTCGATAATTGGGATCTCATCCATAGGATTTGAGCACAACAAGATGACATGGCTATGTATTCACCTCTGTAGAGGAAATAGAAGTACTCATTTGTTTCTTTGAAGACCAGCTCACAAGCTTATCACCCAAGAATTGAGCACCTCCAGGCGCATTTCGCGTGTATCTTGGCATCCTGCATGATCAGATTCGCATAGGCTGTTAGTGACATACCGGTGTCCTTCGGGTACCAAAGTCCCATATTAATGGTTCCTTGAAGATACCGAAAGACCCGTTTAACCGCTTCAAGGTGCTTCTTGGTAGGCTTAGCCTGATATCTAGCACACATGCAAACAACGAATAGAATGTCTGGTCTGTGAGGTACATCAGGGATCCAATCATACTACGATATTTCGTTTGGTCTACTATGATCCCTGAGTGGTCCTCATCCAGTTTGGTACGCTCTATCATGGGAGTGTCAACAGGGTCACAAGAATCAAATCCAAATTTCTTTAAAATCTCATTTGCATATTTAGATTGATTTATAAAAATGCCTCCGAGACTTTGTGAAATTTGTAATCCCAAGAAAAATGACATTTGTCCCATCATTGACATTTGGAATTTGGAACCCATTTCATTTGAAAAACGGTCACATTCACAGGGGTCAGTCGAGGCAAAAATAATATCATCAACATAGATTTGAACGTGAACTAAATGTTTGCCTGACTTTCTGGTGAACAATGTCGGATCAACTGCTCCTTTGCTGAAACCAATAGATAGAAGAAACTTTGTTAGTGTATCACACCATGCCCTTGGAGCTTGCTTCAAACCGTAAAGAGCTTTCTTCAAACGATAGACGTGAGTAGGATGCTCTGGATTCACAAAGCCTTCAGGCGTACGACTTCTTTTAGATCTCCGTTAATAAAAGCCGTCTTTACATCCATCTGATAGACTACCATGTTCTTACTTGCGGCATTAGCTAAAAGATTGATTGCCTCGATGCGAGCAACTGGAGCAAATGATTCCTCAAAGTCAATACCCTCTTCTTGACGGTATCCTTTTGTAACCAATCGAGCCTTGTTCTTTAAAACATCACCATGCTCATCAAGTTTTACTTTGAAGATCCACTTTAGAGCAATGATCATGGCACAGTCAGGAGCAGGTACTAATTCCCATACATCTAGTCGATCAAACTCATGAATTTCTTCTTGCATGGCACCGAACTAGCTGTCTTCATTCATAGCAGTTTTGACATCTTTTGGTTCGATCTTAGAGAGTACAGAGTTGAAGAAGCACCATAAGGCATCGGTTGCAAGTTGTCGACGAGTGGATACTGAATGAGAAGGGTTTCCAATGATGTTGTCCAATGGGTGATCATGTGTCCACTTTCTAAGGTGTTCATGTGGTTGTTGAGAAACAGAAGTAGCAGAGTCGATTTCTCCTGATGAAGATGGTTCTGATGATGATTCAGGAGCAAATATATTTTCAAAAGGTTCATCTTCTGAAGGAGTAAAAGGATTTTCATCATCTGTAATAGAAGAACATTTCCATTGTGTACACTTGATGATTGAGGCATTGATGATGATACCAGTGATCGCAGAAGGTGCTTCTTGACTTAGTGACATGGAAACTGAAGGGTTAACTTCATTGATAGAGATAGGAGCAGCCTCGATGATGGAATTGAGGTCATTAGCCCTTGGCTCATAGTGTTCATCAAACATAGGATCAAATAATTTCTTCACATCATCTTCTGAAGGAGGTACATAATGAGTTGCCTTTGGTGAGGATTTGAAACGAGAGTAGAACTGATAGGACTACTTGATGAAAGTTGAGATGCGGGTCTAGAACTGGATTGTCCTGGAGCCACTTGACCGGTTAGCTCATCGAACGTAACGTGAATTATTTCCACGATATTTCGGGTTCTCTTGTTGTAGATTCGGTAACCCTTCTTGTTTGGTGCATAACCAATAAAAACTCCAATATCTTCCTTTGCTCTTAATTTGCCTAAATCTTGACCGTCATTCGTTGGATAGCACAAAGCACCAAACACACGAAGGTAGGAGAGATCAGGTTTTCGTTTATGAATAAGTTCATATGGAGTTTTTCCATGAGAGATATGAATAAGGGAACGATTTTGGGTGTAGCAAGAAGTGGCAATGGCTTCAGCCCATAGAAACATTGGAACCTTTGAATAAATTAGCATTGTTCTTGCGGCTTCCACAAGAGTTCGATTTCATCTTTCAATTACACCGTTCTGTTGAGGAGTTCGTGGAACACTTCTTTGATGACCGATTCCAAAACTTTCATAAAACTGAATTAAGTCCTTGTTAACAAACTTTGTGCCATTGTGCTTCGAACAATTCTACAGTATTGTTGAGTCGAACTTGTAGCTGTTTGTAACCAATCGAGCCTTGTTCTTTAAAACATCACCATGCTCATCAAGTTTTACTTTGAAGATCCACTTTAGAGCAATGATCATGGCACAGTCAGGAGCAGGTACTAATTCCCATACATCTAGTCGATCAAACTCATGAATTTCTTCTTACATGGCACTGAACTAGCTGTCTTCATTCATAGCAGTTTTGACATCTTTTGGTTCGATCTTAGAGAGTACAGAGTTGAAGAAGCACCATAAGGCATCGGTTGCAAGTTGTCGACGAGTGGATACTGAATGAGAAGGGTTTCCAATGATGTTGTCCAATGGGTGATCATGTGTCCACTTTCTAAGGTGTTCATGTGGTTGTTTGATGAGGAACAGAAGTATAGCGAGTCGATTTCTCGATGAAGATGGTTGATGATGATTCAGAGCAAATATATTTTCAAAAGGTTCATCTTCGAAGGAGTAAAAGGATTTTCATCATCATGCAGAAAGCAACATTTCCATTGTGTACACTTGATGATTGATGCATTGATGATGATACCGAGTGATCAGCAGAAGGTGCTTCTTGACTTAGTGACATGGAAACTGAAGGGTTAACTTCATTGACAGGGATAGGAGCAGCCTCTGATGATGGAATTGACAGGTCATTAGCCCTTGGCTCATAGTGTTCATCAAACATAGGATCAAATAATTTCTTCACATCATCTTCTGAAGGAGGTACATAATGAGTTGCTGGTGAGGGATTTGAAACGAGTAGAACCTGATAGGACTACTTGATGAAAGTTGAGATGCGGGTCTAGAACTGGATTATCCTGGAGCCACTTGACCGGTCAGCTCATCAAACGTAACGTGAATTGTTTCCATGATATTTCGGGTTCTCTTGTTGAAGATTCGGTAACCCTTCTTGTTTGGTGCATAACCAACAAAAACTCCAATATCTGCCTTTGCTCTTAATTTGCCTAAATCTTGACCGTCATTCGTTGGATAGCACAAAGCACCAAACACACGAAGGTAGGAGAGATCAGGTTTTCGTTTATGAACAAGTTCATATGGAGTTTTTCCATGAGAGGTATGAATAAGGGAACGATTTTGGGTGTAGCAAGCAGTGGCAATGGCTTCAGCCCATAGAAACATTGGAACCTTTGAATAAATTAGCATTGTTCTTGCGGCTTCCACAAGAGTTCGATTTCTTTTTTCAACTACACCGTTGAGGAGTTCGTGGAACACTTCTTTGATGACTGATTCCAACACTTTCATAAAACTGAATTAAGTCCTTGTTAACAAACTTTGTGCCATTGTCTGTTCGAACAATTCTAACAGTATTGTTGAGTCGAACTTGTAGCTGTTTGTAACCAATCGAGCCTTGTTCTTTAAAACATCACCATGCTCATCAAGTTTTACTTTGAAGATCCACTTTAGAGCAATGATCATGGCACAGTCAGGAGCAGGTACTAATTCCCATACATCTAGTCGATCAAACTCATGAATTTCTTCTTGCATGGCACTGAACTAGTTGTCTTCATTCATAGCAGTTTTGACATCTTTTGGTTCGATCTTAGAGAGTACAGAGTTGAAGAAGCACCATAAGGCATCGGTTGCAAGTTGTCGACGAGTGGATACTGAATGAGAAGGGTTTCCAATGATGTTGTCCAATGGGTGATCATGTGTCCACTTTCTAAGGTGTTCATGTGGTTGTTGAGAAAGGCAGTATAGCAGTAGTTGATTTCTCCGATGAAGATGGTTACGATGATGATTCAGAGCAAATATATTTTCAAAAGGTTCATCTTCGAAGGAGTAAGGATTTTCATCATCTGTGACAGCAGCAACATTTCCATTGTGTACACTTGATGATTGAGGCATTGATGATGATACCGAGTGATCAGCAGAAGGTGCTTCTTGACTTAGTGACATGGAAACTGTAGGGTTAACTTCATTGGCGAGGGATAGGAGCAGCCTCGATGATGGAATTGATGGTCATTAGCCCTTGGCTCATAGTGTGCATCAAACATAGGATCAAATAATTTCTTCACATCATCTTCTGAAGGAGGTACATAATGAGTTGCTGGTGAGGGATTTGAAACGAGTAGAAACTGATAGGACTACTTGATGAAAGTTGAGATGGGTCTAGAAGCGGATTGTCTGGAGCCACTTGACAAGTCACTCATCGAACGTAACGTGAATTGTTTCCCGATATTTGGGTTCTCTTGTTGTAGATTCTGTAACCCTTCTTGTTTGGTGCATAACCAATAAAAACTCCAATATCTTCCTTTGCTCTTAATTTGCCTAAATCTTGACCGTCATTCGTTGGATAGCACAAAGCACCAAACACACGAAGGTAGGAGAGATCAGGTTTTCGTTTATGAATAAGTTCATATGGAGTTTTTCCATGAGAGATATGAATAAGGGAACGATTTTGGGTGTAGCAAGAAGTGGCAATGGCTTCAGCCCATAGAAACATTGGAACCTTTGAATAAATTAGCATTGTTCTTGCGGCTTCCACAAGAGTTCGATTTCATCTTTCAATTACACCGTTCTGTTGAGGAGTTCGTGGAACACTTCTTTGATGACCGATTCTAAAACTTTCATAAAACTGAATTAAGTCCTTGTTAACAAACTTTGTGCCATTGTCTGTTCGAACAATTCTAACAGTATTGTTGAGTCGAACTTGTAGCTGTTTGTAACCAATCGAGCCTTGTTCTTTAAAACATCACCATGCTCATCAAGTTTTACTTTGAAGATCCACTTTAGAGAAATGATCATGGCACAATCGAAGTACTAATTCCCATACATCTAGTCGATCAAACTCATGAATTTCTTCTTGCATAGCTTGAACTATGTCTTCATTCATAGCAGTTTGACATCTTTTGGTTCGATCTTAGAGAGTACAGAGTTGAAGAAGCACGATAAGGCATCGGTTGCAAGTTGTCGACAGTGGATACTTGAATGAGAAGGGTTTCCAATGATGTTGTCAATGGGTGATCATGTGTCCATTTTCTAAGGTGTTCATGTGGTTGTTGTTGTTGAGGAACAGTAGCAAGTCGATTTCTCTGATGAAGATGGTTCTGATGATGATTCAGGAGCAAATATATTTTCAAAAGGTTCATCTTCTGAAGGAGCAAAAGGATTTTCATCATCTGAACATTTCCATTGTGTACACTTGATGATTGAGGCATTGATGATGATACCGAGTGATCAGCAGAAGGTGCTTCTTGACTTAGTGACATGGAAACCGGAAGGGTTAACTTCATTGAGGGGATAGAGCAGCCTCGATGATGGAATTGACAGGTCATTAGCCCTTGGCTCATAGTGTTCATCAAACATAGGATCAAATAATTTCTTCACATCATCTTCTGAAGGAGGTACATAATGAGTTGCTTTGGTGAGGGATTTGAAACGAGAGTAGAACTGATAGGACTACTTGATGAAAGTTGAGATGCGGGTCTAGAACTGGATTATCCTGGAGCCACTTGACCGGTCAGCTCATCGAACGTAACGTGAATTGTTTCCATGATATTTCGGGTTCTCTTGTTGTAGATTCAGTAACCCTTCTTGTTTGGTGCATAACCAACAAAAACTCCAATATCTTCCTCTGCTCTTAATTTGCCTAAATCTTGACCGTCATTCGTTGGATAGCACAAAGCACCAAACACACGAAGGTAGGAGAGATCAGGTTTTCGTTTATGAACAAGTTCATATGGAGTTTTTCCATGAGAGATATGAATAAGGGAACGATTTTGGGTGTAGCAAGCAGTGGCAATGGCTTCAGCCCATAGAAACATTGGAACCTTTGAATAAATTAGCATTGTTCTTGCGGCTTCCACAAGAGTTCGATTTCATCTTTCAACTACACCGTTCTGTTGAGGAGTTCGTGGAACACTTCTTTGATGGTTGATTCCAACACTTTCATAAAATCAATTAAGTCCTTGTTAACAAACTTTGTGCCATTGTCTGTTCGAACAATTCTAACAGTATTGTTGAGTCGAACTTGTAGCTGTTTGTAACCAATCGAGCCTTGTTCTTTAAAACATCACCATGCTCATCAAGTTTTACTTTGAAGATCCACTTTAGAGCCATGATCATGGCACAGTAGGTACTAATTCCCATACATCTAGTCGATCAAACTCATGAATTTCTTCTTGCATGGCACTGAACTAGCTGTCTTCATTCATAGCAGTTTTGACATCTTTTGGTTCGATCTTAGAGAGTACAGAGTTGAAGAAGCACCATAAGGCATCGGTTGCAAGTTGTCGACGAGTGGATACTGAATGAGAAGGGTTTCCAATTATGTTGTCCAATGGGTGATCATGTGTCCACTTTCTAAGGTGTTCATGTGGTGTTGAGAAACGCATAGCAGAGTCGATTTCTCCTGATGAAGATGGTTCTGATGATGATTCAGGAGCAAATATATTTTCAAAAGGTTCATCTTCTGAAGGAGCAAAAGGATTTTCATCATCCGTAATGTACAGCAACATTTCCATTGTGTACACTTGATGATTGAGGCATTGATGATGATACCGAGTGATCAGCAGAAGGTGCTTCTTGACTTAGTGACATGGAAACTGAAGGGTTAACTTCATTGACAGAGATAGGAGCAGCCTCGATGATGGAATTGATGTCATTAGCCCTTGGCTCATAGTGTTCATCAAACATAGGATCAAATAATTTCTTCACATCATCTTCTGAAGGAGGTACATAATGAGTTGCCGTGAGGATTTGAAACGAGAGTAGAACTGATAGGACTACTTGATGAAAGTTGAGATGCTGGTCTAGAACTGGATTGTCTGGAGCCACTTGAGCTGGTCACTCATCGAACGTAACGTGAATTGTTTCCATGATATTTCGGGTTCTCTTGTTGTAGATTCAATAACCCTTCTTGTTTGGTGCATAACCAACAAAAACTCCAATATCTTCCTTTGCTCTTAATTTGCCTAAATCTTGACCGTCATTCGTTGGATAGCACAAAGCACCAAACACACGAAGGTAGGAGAGATCAGGTTTTCGTTTATAAACAAGTTCATATGGAGTTTTTCCATGAGAGATATGAATAAGGGAACGATTTTGGGTGTAGCAAGTAAAGGGCAATGGCTTCAGCCCATAGAAACATTGGAACCTTTGAATAAATTAGCATTGTTCTTGCGGCTTCCACAAGAGTTCGATTTCATCTTTCAACTACACCGCTTCGTTGAGGAGTTCGTGGAACACTTCTTTGATGACTGATTCCAACACTTTCATAAAACTGAATTAAGTCCTTGTTAACAAACTTTGTGCCATTGTCTGTTCGAACAATTCTAACAGTATTGTTGAGTCGAACTTGTAGTTGTTTGTAACCAATCGAGCCTTGTTCTTTAAAACATCACCATGCTCATCAAGTTTTACTTTGAAGATCCACTTTAGAGCAATGATCATGGCACAGTCAGGAGCAGGTACTAATTCCCATACATCTTGTCGATCAAACTCATGAATTTCTTCTTGCATGGCACTGAACTAGCTGTCTTCATTCATAGCAGTTTTGACATCTTTTGGTTCGATCTTAGAGAGTACAGAGTTGAAGAAGCACCATAAGGCATCGGTTGCAAGTTGTCGACGAGTGGATACTGAATGAGAAGGGTTTCCAATTATGTTGTCCAATGGGTGATCATGTGTCCACTTTCTAAGGTGTTCATGTGGTTGTTGAGAAACGTGAAGTAGCAGTCGATTTCTCCTGATGAAGATGGTTCTGATGATGATTCAGAGCAAATATATTTTCAAAAGGTTCATCTTCTGAAGGAGTAAAAGGATTTTCATCATCTGTATCAAAGCAGCGTAAACATTTCCATTGTGTACACTTGATGATTGAGGCATTGATGATGATACCGAGTGATCAGCAGAAGGTGCTTCTTGACTTAGTGACATGGAAACTGAAGGGTAACTTCATTGACAGGATAGAGCACCGATGATGGAATTGACAGGTCATTAGACCTTGGCTCATAGTGTTCATCAAACATAGGATCAAATAATTTCTTCACATCATCTTCTGAAGGAGGTACATAATGAGTTGCTGGTGAGGGATTTGAAACGAGAGTAGAACTGATAGGACAACTTGATGAAAGTTGAGATGCGGGTCTAGAACTGGATTGTCCGGAGCCACTTGACCGGTCACCATCGAACGTAACGTGAATTGTTTCCATGATATTTCGGGTTCTCTTGTTGTAGATTCAGTAACCCTTCTTGTTTGGTGCATAACCAACAAAAACTCCAATATCTTCCTTTGCTCTTAATTTGCCTAAATCTTGACCGTCATTCGTTGGATAGCACAAAGCACCAAACACACGAAGGTAGGAGAGCTCAGGTTTTCGTTTATGAACAAGTTCATATGGAGTTTTTCCATGAGAGATATGAATAAGGGAACGATTTTGGGTGTAGCAAGCAGTGGCAATGGCTTCAGCCCATAGAAACATTGGAACCTTTGAATAAATTAGCATTGTTCTTGCGGCTTCCACAAGAGTTCGATTTCATCTTTCAACTACACCGTTCTGTTGAGGAGTTCGTGGAACACTTCTTTGATGACTGATTCCAACACTTTCATAAAACTGAATTAAGTCCTTGTTAACAAACTTTGTGCCATTGTCTGTTCGAACAATTCTAACAGTATTGTTGAGTCGAACTTGTAGTTGTTTGTAACCAATCGAGCCTTGTTCTTTAAAACATCACCATGCTCATCAAGTTTTACTTTGAAGATCCAATTTAGAGCAATGATCATGGCACAGTCAGGAGCAGGTACTAATTCCCATACATCTAGTCGATCAAACTCATGAATTTCTTCTTGCATGGCATTGAACTAGCTGTCTTCATTCATAGCAGTTTTGACATCTTTTGGTTTGATCTTAGAGAGTACAGAGTTGAAGAAGCACCATAAGGCATCGGTTGCAAGTTGTCGACGAGTGGATACTGAATGAGAAGGGTTTCCAATTATGTTGTCCAATGGGTGATCATGTGTCCACTTTCTAAGGTGTTCATGTGGTTGTTGAGAAACAGAAGTAGCAGAGTCGATTTCTCCTGATGAAGATGGTTCTGATGATGATTCAGGAGCAAATATATTTTCAAAAGGTTCATCTTCTGAAGGAGTAAAAGGATTTTCATCATCTCAATAAAGAGCAACATTTCCATTGTGTACACTTGATGATTGAGGCATTGATGATGATACCAGTGATCGCAGAAGGTGCTTCTTGACTTAGTGACATGGAAACTGAAGGGTTAACTTCATTGACAGGGATAGGAGCAGCCTCTGATGATGGAATTGACAGGTCATTAGCCCTTGGCTTATAGTGTTCATCAAACATAGGATCAAATAATTTCTTCACATCATCTTCTGAAGGAGGTACATAATGAGTTGCTCGTGAGGGATTTGAAAGAGTAGAACTGATAGGACTACTTGATGAAAGTTGAGATGCGTCTAGAACTGGATTGTCCGAGCCACTTGACCGGTCACCATCGAACGTAACGGAATTGTTTCCATGATATTTCGGGTTCTCTTGTTGTAGATTCAATAACCCTTCTTGTTTGGTGCATAACCAACAAAAACTCCAATATCTTCCTTTGCTCTTAATTTGCCTAAATCTTGACCGTCATTCGTTGGATAGCACAAAGCACCAAACACACGAATGTAGGAGAGATCAAGTTTTCTTTTATGAACAAGTTCATATGGAGTTTTTCCATGAGAGATATGAATAAGGGAACGATTTTGGGTGTAGCAAGGGCAATGGCTTCCCATAGAAACATTGGAACCTTTGAATAAATTAGCATTGTTCTTGCGGCCTCCACAAGAGTTCGATTTCGTCTTTCAACTACACCGCTGAGGAGTTCGTGGAACACTTCTTTGATGACTGATTCAACATTTTCATAAAACTCAATTAAGTCCTTGTTAACAAACTTTGTGCCATTGTCTGTTCAACAATTTAACAGATTGTTGAGTCGAACTTGTAGTTTGTAACCAATCGAGCCTTGTTCTTTAACACAACATCATGCTCATCAAGTTTTACTTTGAAGATCCACTTTAGAGCAATGATCATGGCACAGTGAGCGGTACTAATTCCCATACATCTAGTCGATCAAACTCATGAATTTCTTCTTGCATGGCCAACTAGTTGTCTTCATTCATAGCATTTTGACATCTTTTGGTTCGATCTTAGAGAGTACAGAGTTGAAGAAGCACCATAAGGCATCGTTGCAAGTTGTCATTAAGGACGAGTGGATCTGAATGAGAAGGGTTTCCAATTATGTTGTCCAATGGGTGATCATGTGTCCACTTTCTAAGGTGTTCATGTGGTTGTTGAGAAAGTAGCAGAGTCGATTTCTCCCGATGAAGATGGTTCTGATGATTCAGAGCAAATATATTTCAAAAGGTTCATCTTCAAGGAGTAAAAGGATTTTCATCATATGTTAAAGAACATTTCCATTGTGTACACTTGATGATTGAGGCATTGATGATGATACCGAAGATCAGCAAGGTGCTTCTTGACTTAGTGACATGGAAACTGAAGGGTTAACTCATTGACATGGGATAGACCGATGATGGAATTGACAGGTCATTAGCCCTTGGCTCATAGTGTTCATCAAACATAGGATCAAATAATTTCTTCACATCATCTTCTGAAGGAGGTACATAATGAGTTGCTGGTGAGGGATTTGAAACGAGAGTAGAACTGATAGGACTACATGAAGAAAGTTGAGATGCGGTCTAGAACCGATTGTCCCGAGCCACTTGACCGGCCACCATCAACGTAACGAATTGTTTCCATGATATTTCGGTTCTCTTGTTGTAGATTGAACCCTTCTTGTTTGGTGCATAACCATCAAAAACTCCAATATCTTCCTTTGCTCTTAATTTGCCTAAATCTTGACCGTCATTCGCTGGATAGCACAAAGCACCAAACACACGAAGGTAGGAGAGATCGTTTTCGCTATGAACAAGTTCATATGGAGTTTTTCCATGAGATGTGTGAATAAGGGAACGATTTTGGGTGTAGCAAGTGGCAATGGCCCATAGAAACATTGGAACCTTTGAATAAATTAGCATTGTTCTTGCGGCTTCCACAAGAGTTCGATTTCATCTTTCAACTACACCGCTTCGTTGAGGAGTTCGTGGAACACTTCTTTGATGATGATTCCAACACTTTCATAAAATCAATTAAGTCCTTGTTAACAAACTTTGTGCCATTGTCTCTGCTTTCGAACACCTAACAGATTGTTGAGTCGAACTTGTAGCTGTTTGTAACCAATCGAGCCTTGTTCTTTAAAACATCACCATGCTCATCAAGTTTTACTTTGAAGATCCACTTTAGAACAATGATCATGGCACGTCAGAGCGTGTACTAATTCCCATACATCTAGTCGATCAAACTCATGAATTTCTTCTTGCATGGCACTGAACTAGCTGTCTTCATTCATAGCAGTTTTGACATCTTTTGGTTCGATCTTAGAGAGTACAGAGTTGAAGAAGCACCATAAGGCATCGGTTGCAAGTTGTCGACGAGTGGATACTGAATGAGAAGGGTTTCCAATTATGTTGTCCAATGGGTGATCATGTGTCCACTTTCTAAGGTGTTCATGTGGTTGTTGATGAGAAACAGAAGTAGCAAGAGTCGATTTCTCTTGATGAAGATGGTTCGATGATGATTGAGCAAATATATTTTCAAAAGGTTCATCTTCTGAAGGAGTAAAAGGATTTTCATCATCCGTAAGCAAAGAACATTTCCATTGTGTACACTTGATGATTGAGGCATTGATGATGATACCTATGATCGCAGAAGGTGCTTTGACTTAGTGACATGGACTGAACCGGGGTTAACTTCATGGTTGACAGGGATAGAATTTCCTCGATGATGGAATTGACAGGTCATTAGCCCTTGGCTCATAGTGTTCATCAAACATAGGATCAAATAATTTCTTCACATCATCTTCTGAAGGAGGTACATAATGAGTTGCTGGTGAGGGAATTGAAACGAGAGTAGAACTGATAGGACTACTTGATGAAAGTTGAGATGCGGGTCTAGAACTGGATTGTCCTGGAGCCACTTGACCGGTCAGCTCATCGAACGTAACGCGGAATTGTTTCCATGATATTTCGGTTCTCTTGTTTGTAGATTCATAACCCTTCTTGTTTGGTGCATAACCAACAAAAACTCCAATATCTTCCTTTGCTCTTAATTTGCCTAAATCTTGACCGTCATTCGTTGGATAGCACAAAGCACCAAACACACGAAGGTAGGAGAGATCAGTTTTCGTTTATGAACAAGTTCATATGGAGTTTTTCTATGAGAGGTATGAATAAGGGAACGATTTTGGGTGTAGCAGCAAGTGGCAATGGCTTCGCCCATAGAAACATTGGAACCTTTGAATAAATTAGCATTGTTCTTGCGGCTTCCACAAGAGTTCGATTTCGTCTTTCAACTACACCGTTCCGTTGAGGAGTTCGTGGAACACTTCTTTGATGACTGATTCCAATACTTTCATAAAACTGAATTAAGTCCTTGTTAACAAACTTTGTGCCATTGTCTGCTCAACAATTCTAAAAGTATTGTTGAGTCGAACTTGTAGCCGCTTTTGTAACCAATCGAGCCTTGTTCTTTAAAACATCACCATGCTCATCAAGTTTTACTTTGAAGATCCACTTTAGAACAATGATCATGGCACCAGAGCAGTACTAATTCCCACACATCTAGTCGATCAAACTCATGAATTTCTTCTTGCATGGCACTGAATTAGCTGTCTTCATTCATAGTAGTTTTGACATCTTTTGGTTGATCTTAGAGAGTATAGAGTTGAAGAAGCACCATAAGGCATCGGTTGCAAGTTGTCGACGAGTGGATACTGAATGAGAAGGGTTTCCAATGATGTTGTCCAATGGGTGATCATGTGTCCACTTTCTAAGGTGTTCATGTGGTTGTTGAGGAAACGTAGCAGAGTCATTTCTCGATGAAGATGGTTCGATGATGATTCAGAGCAAATATATTTTCAAAAGGTTCATCTTCAAGGAGTAAAAGGATTTTCATCATCTCAGAATACAGCAGAACATTTCCATTGTGTACACTTGATGATTGAGGCATTGATGATGATACCGAGTGATCAGCAGAAGGTGCTTCTTGAGTTAGTGACATGGAAACTGAAGGGTCAACTTCATTGACAGGATAGGAGCAGCTCGATGATGGAATTGGTCATTAGCCCTTGGCTCATAGTGTTCATCAAACATAGGATCAAATAATTTCTTCACATCATCTTCTGAAGGAGGTACATAATGAGTTCACTGGTGATGGATTTGAAACGAGAGTAGAACTGATAGGACTACTTGATGAAAGTTGAGATGCTGGTCTAGAACTGGATTGTCCTGGAGCCACTTGACCGGTCAGATCATCGAACGTAACGTGAATTGTTTCTATGATATTTCGGGTTCTCTTGTTGTAGATTCGGTAACCCTTCTTGTTTGGTGCATAACCAACAAAAACTCTAATATCTGCTTTTGCTTTTAATTTGCCTAAATCTTGACCGTCATTCGTTGGATAGCATAAAGCACCAAACACACGAAGGTAGGAGAGATCAGTTTTCGTTTATGAACAAGTTCATATGGAGTTTTTCCATGAGAGGTATGAATAAGGAACGATTTTGGGTGTAGCAGGCAGTGGCAATGGCTTCCACCCATAGAAACATTGGAACCTTTGAATAAATTAGCATTGTTCTTGCGGCTTCCACAAGAGTTCGATTTCGACTTTCAACTACACCGCTTCATAAGGAGTTCGTGGAACACTTCTTTGATGACTGATTCCAACACTTTCATAAAACTTAATTAAGTCCTTGTTAACAAACTTTGTGCCATTGTCTGTTCGAACAATTCTAACAGTATTGTTGAGTCGAACTTGTAGCTGTTTGATAAGTTTAATGATGACATCTGGAGTTTCATCCTTTGTCCTCAAACACTTTACCCAAGTAAATCGAGAGTATTCATCAATAATGACTAAAATGTATTTCTTCTCATTTATCGTTTGCACTCTCATTGGTCCGCACAAATCCATATGAAGTGTATGTCGAACTTCCATTACTGAGTTTGTGGGTTTTGGTTCGTGGGCATATTTCGTGCTTTTTCCCAATTGGTTTCTGAACAAAGATGATATTTTTCATACTTTAACTGGTAATCCTCTTACTAAGTCCTTTCTCTGGAAAGATTTTTATGGTACCAAAGTTCAAGTGATTGAGACGACTTGCCAACCATGACTTAGTTTTGGAAGCCTTTGACAACAAGCAGATGGGTGAAGATTTCATCATATCTTCGATAGAGATGGTGTATAGGTTTGAACCACGAGTTCCTCTGAGAAGTTCCACACCATCAAGTTATCTAACAAAGCAAGTATGTTTTCTGAAGGCCACTTCTAAATCTGAATCACAAAATTGTCCGACAGAGAATAGATTATGTCCAAGACTTTCAACATAATATACCCTGGAAATCACACTATTTCCAACCACGTAATCTCCATAACCCATAATAGCACCAAAATGATCGCTTCCAATCTCACAGCCCGATGAATTTACTCACGAAGTTCATGAGCGCGACCGATCTCCAGTCATATGCTTGGAATAACTGAGTCCAAGTACCACGTAACGATTTGAATGATCCTGCAGTTGAACACGCATAAGAATGGATAACTGGATAATTGGGATCCCCATGCAAGAATGGGTTCCATTTGGTTAGAAGCAATGGACTCATTAGAAATAGATGCAAAGGCTAGTGTCCGTATTTGACCTATTCAAAGTATGTTCGCTTCTTAAGGGAATAGTTCTACTAGTAGGCATCCATTTTCTAGTGGGCATTGACTTAGCAAATTTAGGGTACAGCTCATTAATCTTACCAAGAGGTATCCATTGATAACCTATATTACTAATTTTCCTTCCTTGGTTTCCATCTTTTCTAACTTTCTTTCGCCTTTGCCTTTTAGCCTTCTTAGCTTGAATTTTAACATTAACAGCTTTTATCTCGGGCATTTATAAGATTAGACAAATCATTCACACCACATTCAAGATTAGTAACAGAAACTACGCAATCATCGTTACATGTTTTGCCAAAGTAGCGAATCGCATTAATAAAGATGCTTAGAGCTAACACTAGAATCAACACGATTTGTTTTATTCAACTCAAACTTAATATTCCTAGGGTGATCTTCTACTCTCTTCCAATGCACATTCTTAGCTTGCGAGGTCCTATCTTGCTTGGTATTTTTTGGAGGCTTTGACCGCATGCTTTAATGTCACCATTACTCTGTGAGGGAATTATGGGAACATTAGTTGGTTGATCTACTTTTTGCATTCCTGAATTAGAAGTGCAGGGATCTGAACTACTTGAAGGCACATTAGTGTTTACTTTCTTAAACCTGGGCATAGAATGATTTGTATGCTTGGCACTAGGCATAGAACAAGGCGTCACAACTTTACCTTTCGCACCTGAGGATTTAGGACATGTTGCTATTAAACATTCTAGCAACTCTTGAGATCGTTTGGCCTGAATGCAAGAAAACCTAATTTCTCTATCAAGAGGCTTATTTATGAAATCCTCTTCCACAATCTCACGGAGACATTCTAGACTATCCTTAAGGTGAGCACAATAGTTATGAAATACGGGTTCATTATTCCTAAGATGAGGAGGAATGTATTTAACAAATACAAGATATTTTGCACACCTGAGGATGACTTTGATGCAACATTCTCATTAAAACAAGTGGCAGTTCCCTTTTTTTCACTCCTCACTGGATTCTCAATTTCTTTTTGTAAAGACGTTATTTTTTCGTTGTTTTTGTCACGAGTGACTTTCGTTGAATCATATAACTCTTTAAAGTGTCGTTTAACTTTTTCATTTTCTTCTAGAAAACTCTCGGTTTCCTTTTGTAAAGCATTAACTAAGTTTTGAAGATGAAAAGTTTGAGAATACTGAGAATCTAAAGGAGGAGGCATTTGGGAGCCAGTCACATTGTTCTTTTCACCCTTTACTTGAGAGATTTGGGCTTTCAACTTTTCGATCGTATACAATGAGCTTGAATGCTCGTCACGTTTGTTTATCTCGAAAAATCAGTATCAAACTCTAGAACATCTGAGGATGTCTTGATATTTGAGGTTTTGACATTTTCTTTAAGATGTTGATATTTTAGTTGTAAATTAAAATTTTCAACTTCTAGTTTAGAAAGATGTTTTACCAAATTATCCTGATCATCCTGATCAGTTTTCTCTTTTAGTTCTGAGTTTTTGTTTTCAAGCTCATTGACACGATCATGGGAAACTTTCAATGCAATAGATAATTCATGAAATCGAGAAGCAGTAATAGAGTGCTTAGTAACAATATAAAACACATCTTGAGCAACACAACTCGAAATCATATTCTCATTTAAGATGTGCAAGTTCTTCCTTTCAACTTCATTATATTTGAGTTCCTGCTCATAATCATTGACCTCAACTATCATTGCATCAAATTCCTTTTCCATTTCTTTAATATCCGGAATTTATCCTTTTTTGAAGACTCTCAAATTGACCTTTTAATTGTTTAAAGAAATGCATGACCTCGCTTAAATAACATTCTTAGTTTGCTCAAAACCCTTTCCCCTCAGCTTATCCCCTAGGTGTGATTCTCTTCTTACACGCTTTTCAAAATCAATAAACAAGATAAAACAACATACATGATTAAGGTCTTGTTATTAGTGGCAATAGATCTAGGAACTAAGTGCATTGGTGTGTTAGGAGGATACACAGTTGCATGAGGCAATTTCCTACTGGGGGATTCTTTTCAACAAGGTTTTCTTTTGCATGTCCATATCCTTTTCCAAGAACACTTGTTCAGGGGTTAATAGAGTCTGAGGCTTAAACTTGTTTAAGGATATCCAATTTTCCTTAGTGTAATCATGGGTTTTTATCGTTATCTTATTCATTTTACTCTCAGGATCTTCTAGCTTCTTATTCATTTTCTCCCTAGTGACTTCATCTTATTTCTTATCTTCCTTTCAGTGCACTCAAACAAGAACTAGGTTTGTTAGGAATTAGAAATTCCCGGTATTAAAGAGTCGGTCACCTCAAGTATATGTAATCGTTAGAATGCTCGTAGTCATAGTTATATTTAGTTAAGTAGTATTTTGATAAGTAACACCATGGAGGACGGACGGGTCTTTACCCACTGTATGCCTGATCCACAGCCCGCTGTGTGGCGTTTTATGTAAGACTATAAATACTCTCTACCTCCCAAGGTAGAGAGTTGGAGCTCATAATAATATCTTTCACTTTCTCTCACTAAGTTCCCTAAACCTCTAACTTTCTCTCTCTAGAATTCCACTTATACGCCCACTTGTGTTAATGGTTTGATGTGTTTGTGAAATCCAATATCCAACAATTGGTATCAAGAGCCATGGTTAGATCATATCTTGCACATCTTTGGATTTCTAGTGGTTTTTAGGTGGTTTTGAGTTTGAAAAAGTTTAGTGGTTTGTGCATCATTTGGTTGATTTCTTGTGTTAAAGCTTGGATTTTGTTAGTACTTTTATGTTTAGAATCATCACAAGTGTTTAGGTTTTCATTTGGTAAGCTTGAATCATCTTGGTTGGGTTGTTTTTGGATTGAAAAGTGATGTTTATGTGGTTTTTCTTCGTAGAGACTTGATATATGGATCTCTTTCTTCGTAGCGACTTGCTTCACAATTTTGTAGCGAGTTACAGTTTTGGAGCTAGAGACTTAGACCTAGCGATTAACAAGTACAAGTAGTGGACTCTCCACTACGGGTAGCGACTTGGTGGTAGCGACTTGGTCTTTAGCGAGTTGCTCTTTAGCGACTTGAAGTTTTAGCGACTTGAGTAGAAGCCAAAATTTTTGAGGCTTAGCGATTACTACTTAGTAGCTTGCATTTGAAAATTTTAGCTATGGCGACTTGGTTGATTTTTACGAAGAAGAGGTTTGACCAAAGTTGACTTTTTACGTCAAAACTTCAAACGGCCATAACTTTTTATCCGTAACTCCGTTTTGCGAAATACTGTCAAAAACGACCAGAACAGCCTGAATATTGTGAGGTTTCACCACGATGTCGTGAAACGAATTTTTCGAGGCCCAAATCCTCTCCGAAAAGGAAGTTATTGAGCTTTTAAGATTTTAGATCTAAATTTCTCCATAAAATCGTGCAACAACCAACCCAAATCACAACCAAACAACATCTCTGCTTATCCCACAAACAATCATAAGACCTAACACACAATTGTCTATCATTGTGTCGATCCATCAATCATCTTAACACATTCCATTGGTCATTGCTTAACGGTTTGGTCTTGATTTTAGTAAAATCCCGCGAAAGATTCTATTTCTCGGTTTAAATCATAGACTAGTAAAATCCCGTGCATTCTACCACATCATGTCTTACTCTCTTGACCCTGATTTCGAAGTGCTTAAATTGTATGATGCTGTGGACAATAATGTTAATGAATGCTACCCTGAACGATTAAAGATGTTTGAATTAAACAATGAGGATGTGAGATCTTCATGTTCTGAGTACAATGAGAATGAATTGCACCTGCTACAGAATGCCATGAAAATGGAATGCAGATTGAGCCCTATCACTACTTCATCTGCACCTCATACGGTTATCCATAGGATCGAACATGTAGTGCTCTTTTCCGCCAGGACTTACCTACATTGACAAGAAGCTTGTTGTTGAACTTAGAACATTTAAAGCTGCAACTTACCAATGAAAAGGTTCATAAGGATGGTTCCAAAGTGCTCTTCAAGTAATCTACAAACAATTTCAACCATTCATCAGTGGGGAATATTCAGCAGATTACGATCAACACTTGACTGGAATTTCCTTCAAAAACATACTGGAATGGAAATTCAAGAATTCATTGAAACATTTATCCAACTCATGGATAATGTGAAAAAGTACATTGAAGAATCTGCACAAAAGAATGAAGCCGTGAATGAGTGTCAAAAGTGCGAGTATGAAAGAATGTTGTGATAAGTTGGGTAATGTATCTGTTGAAGAATCGGGTGTTGTTGAATGCAGAATGTCAGTGACAACAAAAAATGATGAGTCGGATAATGCAAAAATGGAATCTTCGTGCTCAAATTCACAAGAGAGAGAGGTGCACCAGACACAACCTGTGCAAGTTAATGCAAAGGAACGCTCCATGGAAGCTTCGGATGTACCCAAGATAGAGATGCACCCGTCACAGCCTGTGCATGTCAATGCTGAGGTAAGTTGCATGGAAGTTTCTGTTGTACCTAGTTGTGCATCTTCTACTCAAAATGATGATTATAAACTGCATGAGTACGTACATTTGTGCCCTGATGATTTCATTACCACTCGAGCTTAACATATATAAGGATCAAGTTGCTATTTATGAACAGCGTGCTAAGTTTGAGTTGACCACCCGTGAGCAGGAAATGGATGTCCAAATACGCACAACTATTAGAAAAAGTAGGTTTAGAGAAGAAGTATTAAAACAAGAGTTAAATTCCTTACAAGAAAAGCTTTCTAAAACTGCTAAGCAAAAACAAGAACTTCAGGAAAATGTTAAAGTGCTTAAGCAAGAATTTAGTGCTAAGGAGTCAAAACTTTTGAATGATTTTTCTAATCTAAAGACTTTGAAAAACAAGCTTGAAAATAAGTTGTACGTACAAGGAAACACCATTCAGAATGCTCACATGATCACTAAGCATAGAGTTCTAAGTGACAAACATAGTGTTGCCTTAGTTGATGAACCAAACCCTGAGGCTTGTAAAAGGCTAGAGAAGCTCATAAGGTATTGTATGATGGTAATGAGATCCTTAAACCTAGACAGAAACCTAGTTGCTGAGTAACTGAGGAAGATAAGAAATCAGATGAAGTCACTAGGGAGAAAATGAATAAGAAGCTAGAAGATCCCGAGTGTAAAAAGAACAAGATAACGATAAAACCCCATGATTACACTAAGGAAAATTGGATATCCTTAAACATGTTTAAGCCTCAGACTCTATTGACCCTGAACAAGTGTTCTGGAAAAAGGATATGGACTTGCAAAAAGCTAAAAATCTTGTTGAAAAGAACTTCCCCTAAGGTAGGAAATTCCCTAAAGCGAGTGTGTATCCTCCAAATACACCAATGCATTTAGTTCCTAGAACTATTGCCACTAAGAGCAAGACCTTAATCAGTCAATATGTTATTCTTCAACTATTTGTCGATTTTGAGAAAACTTGTAAGAAAAGGATCACACCCACTGGGATAATGAAGGGGAAAGGGGTTTTGAGCAAACAAAAGAATGCTATCTAACCGAGGTCATGCCTTTCTTTAAACAACTAAAAGATCATTTTGAGAGTCTTAAAAGGGGATAAAATCAGATATTAAAGAAATGGAAAAGGAATTTGATGCAATGATAGTTGAGGTTAGTGACTATGAGCGAGAATTAAAATATAATGAGATTGAGAGGAAGAACTTGCATACCTTGAATGAGAATCTTATTTCTCAATGTATTACTCAAGATGTGTTTTACAACTCGCTACGAATTGTTCCATTAATGCTTCTCAATTTCATGAATTATCTGTTGCTCTGAAAGTCTCCCATGATCGTGTCATTGAGCTTGAAAAAACTAATTCCAACCTATCTGAGAAAATTGAATGGATGATCACGACAATTTGGTTAAACATTTGTCTAAACTAGAGGCTGAGCATTTTAATTTACAACTAAAATATCAACATCTTAAAGAAAATGTCAAAACTTCAAATATCAAGACATCCTCAAATGCTCCAGAGTTTGATGCAGTTTTTCAAATTAACAAACGTGATGAAGATTCAAGCTCATTGCAACACGATCCGAAAGTTGAAAGCCCAAATCTCTCAATTAAAGGGTCAAAAGAACAATATGACAGGCTCCCAAATGCCTCCTCCTTTAGATTCTCCGAATTCTCAAACTTTTCATCTTCAAAACTTAGTTAATGCCTTACAAAAGGAAAACAAGAGTTTTCTAGAAGAAAATGAAAAAGTTAAAAGACATTTTAAAGAGTTATATGATTCAACAAAAGTCACCCGTGACCAAAATAACGAAAAAGTAACGTCTTTACAAAAGGAAATTGAGAATCTGAGAAGTCAGGGAAATGGGAAACTACCACTTGTTTTCAATAAGAATGTTGTCTCAAAGTCACCCTTAGACTGCAAATACACTGTGATAATTAAATATATTCCTCCTCATCTTAGGAATAATGAACATGCTTTTCATGACTACTGTGCTCACCTTAAGGATAGTCTAGAATGTCTCCGTGAGATTGTCGAAGAGGATTTCATTAACAAACCTCTTGATAGTGAAATTAGGTTTGCTTGCCTCCAGGCCAAACGATCTCAAGAGCTGTTTGAATGTGTAATTGCAACATGTCCAAAACCCTTAGGTGAAAAAGGCAAAGCTGTGAAGCCTTGTTCTATGCCTAGTGCCAAACAGGAAATCCGTTCTATGCCTAAAGCCAAGCGTGTGACCCTTGATATCCCTTGTTCCATATCTAAATTCAAGCAAGCAACCTGTGATGTGCCTCCTAGAATTTCAGATCCCAGCACTTCTAGACCAGGAATGCACAAAGTAGTGAAGCCATGTAATGTTCCCATCGTTACTTCTACAGATGTTAAGATTGACACTAAAGTTAGCGGGTCAAAACCTAGAAGCTATGCAAAGAAGGATAGGATTACGCAAACTAAAAGTGATCATGATAAGGAAGTAAAAGAACACCATAGGGACAAGAAGTTTGATTTGAACAAAAAGAATCGTGTTAGTTCTAGTATTAGCTCTAATATTACTAAAATTAATTGAGGCCTTATCTTGTCTCAAAACATGTAAAAATGTTTAATTTCGGTAATCATGATAAATGTGATGTGTTATTTCTGAGGTCTAAGATTCATAACCCAGTTAAGAAAGTTTGGAGAGCGAAAGAGATTAAGCAATCCTGGAAACCTACAGGGAATGTGTTTACAAATGTAGGATTTCATTGGAAGCCCACAGGTCGAATATTAACGCATGGCAAACCTTACTCCTTAGCTAGATCCACTATGCCTAGAATAGTGCACATTAAGGTTTGGAAGCCAACTGGTAGAATAATCCCATTAAGCACAAAATGTCATTTGACTAAGTCTGATGCTTCTACTAGTTCAGCTCCTAAGGATAATGCCATTGCATCTAGGGTTTCTGCTGATTCAAAGATTTCTTGTGCTAACCAAAAGGAACCCATCAGCACGTGGGGATCCAATGTTTCCAATTCTCTATCTTCGTCATTTGTCCAAAGCAGGTCATTACAAATCGTCCCTTGGTTTTTGGATTCGGTGGCTCTAAACATATAACTGGGCTCTAAACAATGACGTCTGTTCACATCAATTCAGGCCTCGTACTTCATCATTATGGCGTCTGCAGATAACTCTTCAGGCCCCGTTCCTCAAAGAAAAGAAAAGTGTACGCTTCAGTGCGCTTTATCTTCTGAAGAAGAGAAATCTTCATGTTTATGACCATTCTCATCGACATTCTTCATCAACAAGCTTCATGTTTCTCCCATGCTCATTCAGTCATCAAGTGGATCTACATTCATTAATGTATATTCTTATTCACTTGCTAAATCAAAAATGGCAACTTCGGATGCAATTTTTGAGGGGAGAAGAGTGAATATACTAAATGATGATGGATGTTTGAATAATGGTTATACGACTTAAAGTTTGATGACTCTCACTCACTAAGGATAAATGGGATTTATTGTTTGGGATTCATTGGTTCAAGATATGTTTGATGAGTATTTAAAACCGCTAGCGAATATTTGATGATCATCAAAGAATATGTGATTCATGAGTTCAAGATATGTTTGATGATCATCAAAGAAGTACAACTCAGACTACTCAAAAAGCCCTATCTCCCGTTATTCCTCAAGGCGTTGATAATGATTATCATAATATTGCAGTTGCACTCATGAATAATGATCCGCTCTTTGGTATTCCTTTGCCAAATCTTCACGGATTATTGTTCATGAATAATGATCCACTCTTTGGTATTCCTTTGCCAAATCTTAATGGATTATTGTTCCTCACATCGTGCATGCTATAAATCAACCACATGAACTTCAAGGAAAATGTCTACCTCATCCGCTCGAAGTTATTGGTGTATCCTTCAGATCAGTCTCTACGTGAATACTTTTAGGAAGAATACATTGATGTTGAGGCATCATTTGTTCCGGTTCATTCAGTGGGTGAATGTACATCCGGTTGTATGTTTATTCACATGTTGGGCATTTGACACAAGTTGATTACTTCTGAGTTAATCATTTATCACTTATTTGAGATTGAAGTTGACCTTCACAAAGGCGTGTTCTTATTTGATAACTTGCTCGGGCTTAAGAATTTGAGTTGAAGGCTTGGTTTATCTAGTTACCAGCAGTCGGAGTGGATGGTTGAAGACCTGGTTAACTATCACTATTAGGAGTTACGTTGTCATACTCAGTGTCACATCAGGATGACGATGTGGATAATATTAAGAGGTGTTAATGTCTCATACCTTTTTTGAGTGTGAGTACTTAGAGATTTTCTTGAAGCATAGATTCTCGACACCGTTCTTCCATCTTTAAGTGCAAGCTTAAGACACAAATGCGGGGAATTCGACTTCAGTTTCAAGTTTGGTATATTGGGTTTTTCTTCAACATTGGTCACTTCAAATTGTCTACATATGGGTTGATAAAGATAGTCAGAGAGAGTTTATGTAGCAGTTGATTCTCACAGGATTCATTTGGGCTATTTGAGTTCTTCTCACAAGATTTCAAGTTTATAGATATATTATGTTTTATGATTGAGGTATCAAAACCATTTGGGGGAAGGATATATTATTCCAACTATTTGGGGAAGTGGTCTCTGGAGACCTTTGGTTTATGTTCTTCGGTGTTCATTGGAAGAAATGTGAGAAGAATATTTGGAACGTGAGATGATACTTTCTATCCACATCTTATATACGGTTTATGATAAAGTGCTTCCGGTTATATGCACAACATGTTCACTTGATCGAGCTAATTCAGTTATTTCAGAGTTGACATCCACAGAGATGATTAGTGACTCAACATGTTACATGGATGTCATCGTATCTACTCTTGTTGGGTACATGTGTACATTATTTGCTGATTGGTTATATGTTATATAACTGGAATGCACTTGGTAAAATGAAGATGTTGATATATTGTTCCCCTAAATAGACAACTGGTCAATCTCGAAGAGTAAGGTGTACATCGGGGATGCACAGCAAGTTCATGTGATCGGTCGTAATCAGTTAATCCGGATTTGATAACCACGGAGACGATCAATGTTTCAACTTGTTACTTCGGTGTTCTCGTGTTCTTCAGGGTGCTGAGCTTCAATCAATGAGACCGCTTTGTATTCAACTCTACTTCTTAGGGAAATGGTCTTTATTCGATGTTTGTCGGTTTGGGGGGAAGCTACCAAAGATTCAAATTGAGAAGGCTCATGTCCAGACGATTTTCTTAGAAGCCTCGAATGCTTTGGTGGCGAAAGTTTAAGAGATGTTGATTCCTTTCATCTACAAAGTGCTGAACGATATCTTTATCTCGGTACTCATTTCATCATTCTCTTAAACTAATTTATCTCTTGTAAATATTTATTCGAAAAACAAAATACAAAATTATAAAATCTTCAAAAAAATCAAATAGAAAAATATAAAACTTTCAAAATCCATAAAAATTTGAAAAATTCGAAAAATCTTCAAAAAAATATTGTCTTTTTGTCATGTTTCTCTCGATTCGATAATATCTACGGTCTTGATGTTGTCATTCAAAGAATGACACGGGACTTTAGATGTTGTTCGAATTTTTTTATTAAAAAAAGAAAAAAAAAATGGTTTATTGTCATTTCAGGCAGTAACCCGCTTTTTCAAGGAAAGAACAGAGCCATACTTTATCATGTTTTCAAAATTCCATGCTCCGATTCTTTAATCATTTATCTGCTGAAAACTAACTGCTTTGAAAAATAACTCACTCTCTATTTTTGATAATCATCTGGACTTATTTGTCAAAATATCAATCTCTCAATCAACAACCTATGTCATTGATTGAGGGGAGAATGATTTCAATTAAATTAAAAAGTTATTTGGCATTCAATTGTTTTCAAAAGATGTACATGCATGTTTTATCAATGGAGTTTAAAGTCTTAAAATCCGATCCATTATCAGTTAAAACGCTTTCATAATCAAGTCACAATTCTCCTTAAAAGCTTTCAAAATCAATTTAAATCTATAAGAGATCACAAATCTCAAATGATTTGATAATTGTGATCGGGGAGAATGTGTGATTTAAATTGGATTTAAACTGATAATTCGGTAAATGGTTTTATAAGGATGTACAAGCTCCCTTCCCACATATGACAAACGATTTCAAATTTTCCATGCACATGTTGAGGGGAGCATCTATCTTAAACCTATGATTTGAAACGTGATAACTTATCTCAAGGTGCAGGTTCCCTCTAGTATGTGCAAAACTCTTTTCAATCTCGAGGCACATATTGAGGGGAGCAAAATCATGAAAACCTCATCCTTCCCCAAAATGCTTTATCTACTTGATTCGATTAGGGAAGTGATGTTGATATTTTTAAAAATGGTAATCAAAGAAGTTAATTCTTTCTCTTGCCTCCGTGTGGAAAACTATTTCAAATACTTGATTCACATGTTGAGGGGAGTTCTTCTTCTAAAAATATCAAAAACAATTCAGGTACAAAATGCTTTGATAAAATATCATAAGTATCTGGATTGATTTTCAAATGGTTTTCAATTGGTTCCTATGGCAGATGAACAATACCAAAAAGACCGACCAACTTTACATTATGTATGGTGATATAAGGACGATAAGGTTAGGTATGTGTTCCCATGATCCGCCAGAACCGGAGGGATCTACCCATGGACTATCCACTAGTTAGTGTAGAGTTCTTAGGTATGATGATAAAAGGAGAAAAATGAGATATGGGAAGAGTGCGGACTGAGACTGAGCTAGTACTGGAATAAACCCAACAAGGTTCTAGCTATGAAGTCTCGGTAAGCACTGAAGTGGTTGAAGAATTAAAAAGAATTGAATGAGAAAAGGGTGAAAACAAATAGCCCTCCATTTATTCAACCTTAGGGCAGAAACCGAGTTCAATTCATATGCTACTGATGGTAACATCGGTATTGAAGACAAGACGTCATGGACCCAGTGGACGACTGCACTTCAACTTTCCAAACCACTCAAGTTCCTCTTAAAAGGACTTGTTTCATTCTCACGGGAACCGACATTATCTATCGACTTTCTCTTAGAGATTGTTGATATTGAAGAAGGAGACCCTCTCCCTAGTCTCCGGCACAGGAACCAAAATGCACAAATTGAGTCTAGAGCCACGAGATCATCAATAAATCTCATTAGGACACTTTCAATGAAGACTCTCTGTTTCACACAATGTGGAAAGAGAGATTATATCTTGAGTCCTACGCATTATCCTTGTGGTATTGCCAGAACATCTGAGTGATGTGTTTACATATTCACTGTGAAGATGGAAAGCCTTCTGGAGCCAACATCTAACAAGCTTCTGGTAGGTGGCATGTGAGATCTATTATATAGATCAACCATGTGACAACTGAACAGAAACAATGGGGCGATTCAATCTTTTGAATCAATCCTGGTTCAGGTTATGGATTGACGGATACCTTTGAAAAACCGGTCTTTGTGCTTTAAAACTCTTTTCATTAGCACGTCGACCGTGTACTAATTTTTCAAATCAAAAGGTGTTTTATGATTGATAATTGATTTTCATTAAAACCTTCGTTATATTGCAAAAACAATTTCTATTGAGCAATACACGATTGTTTTTCAAATTTTTTCATCAATCAGCTGGACGTAAATTTGCGGGTTCACTCACTTGTTGTCTTCTTTGAGACGTTCGGTTTGAGAACAGCTAGAGCAGCTGCGAAACCCTGTCAAGGAGATTCTTCTGAATTATACGCGATCACAGTGCACTTGTACGATCAACGGGGAACCGTGGGCCGTGTACCTCAATTCATCGAAAGTGATCAAAGACACTTTCGTGCGCTTTATTGCTAACTGTCTTATGCAGGTACACCCGACGTTTGCTGATCGAATGAAGCGGTCAATCCAAAGCCGCATGCTCACACAACACATTCATATCAAAAGATATCATGATTGGTGCATCAATGACTTGATATTCTAACTCCATGCTTCGCTACGCTGCGCCAATATCATGAATCAACGAATGCTTCCGCTACTCTGATGAGAAGATATCATGATCCATAATGTGAGCATGTCGGTCCGAAAGTCACATCATCACATAATACCAACACCACAATGGATGTATCAAAGATTTTCTATTAGCTGATGATCTCAAAAGCTGGCTCAACATTATTATCACGTGGATCAGGAAAAGACCTCCACTTGGATTAACCAAACATGCAATGAGTGGAATCAATGACTACGAGCTTCAGAGCAAAGTACTACATCAAGAATGCAAGATCAATTGTTAATGTAATATCTGATTGTATTCAATGTCATCTTAGTATATGGTTGAGGTGACCTCCCTTAGGGGGAGATTGTTAGGAATTAGAAATTCCCGGTATTAAAGAGTCGGTCACCTCAAGTATATGTAATCGTTAGAATGCTCGTAGTCATAGTTATATTTAGTTAAGTAGTATTTTGATAAGTAACACCGTGGAGGACGGACGGGTCTTTACCCACTGTATGCCGATCCACAGCCCGTTGTGTGGCGTTTTATGTAAGACTATAAATACTCTCTACCTCCCAAGGTAGAGAGTTGGAGCTCATAATAATATCTTTCACTTTCTCTCACTAAGTTCCCTAAACCTCTAACTTTCTCTCTCTAGAATTCCACTTATACGCCCACTTGTGTTAATGGTTTGATGTGTTTGTGAAATCCAATATCCAACAAGGTTTCTGCCTAGGCGTAAGGATTTCATTACCATCATAAAGTACCTTATTAGCATCTCTTGCCTTTTTAATGACCTCTGGATTTGGTTCTTCAACAATGGGAATGCTATGCTTATCGCTTAAGAATCTATGCTTAGTGATCAAGTGAGCAGTCTGAATGGTATTCCTTGCACGCACTTATTTTCAAGCTTGTTTTTCAAAGTTTTTAGATTAGAAAAATCATTCAAAAGTTTTGATTCCTTAGCATTGAATTCTTGCTTAAGCATTTTAACATTTTCTTGAAGTTCTTGTTTTTGCTTAGCAGTTTTAGAAAGCTTTTCTTGTAAGGAGTTTAACTCTTGTTTTAATACTTCTTCTCTAAAATTACTTTTTCTAATAATTGTACGCATTTGGTCATCCATTTCCTGCTCACGGGTGGTTACCTCAAACTTAGCACATTGTTCATAAATGGCAACTTGTTTTTTATAGGCATTCAATTCAGAGGTAACAGAATCATCAGGGGCACATGCAGTGTATTCATCAAAAACACAATCATCATTGACTGCAAAAGATGTATTACTTGGTACACTCTCACTTTCACTTTTCTTCACATATTGATCATATGGGACAATATTACTATTACCCTCATCATCAATATCTGATTCAAAACTTTCAAGAGACTGTACTTTATTATGCATCTTTTGCTCATCAACATCATCATATAGTTTTAATACCTCTGAAATGATTGAATCTTTGGATGGGCCAGCCTGTTGTGGTGAAGAGACCTTTGGAGAGACCATAGGTGAGATGCTAGCCATGAAGATTGTTTGGGAAGTAGGTTCATCATCGACATCAGAGTCATATGCATCACAGTCAGCTACTTGAAATGCATTTTGATGATTATGACCTATCTCCTGAATTGGCTGTTCATCAACATCAGCATCACAGGTTCGGGCATTTCCCTCAGCAAGAAACAACAACTCCACTTCATCCAAAGTTGCTCCATTATCCTGAGCTTGCACAAGCAACATCTTGTCTCTGAAGTATTCTGCATTATGTGGACATTTTGGAGATGTGCAGTTCCTAGCAATATGTCCCTCACCACCACAGTTGTAGCAATTAATTGGCTTTGCTTGACCTTGATTTCCATTCCTTCCCTATTTTGATTTACCACATATCCTCTACCAGCTCCTCCTCTTCCCTGTTCATACCGCCTTTCTTGAACTGGTTGCACCACAACCTTCCCATCTCTGACAGTAGCTTGTTTGTGTGGATTGGATGTCTGTTCGAGGTTATTGTTGGTGTGTGGAAGAGAGTTCATGTTTTGACTGACCATGAGAAATAGTTGATTGATGAAGTTTTCCATGAATGTGTTTGGGTTTGGAGGCTTATATGCTGGATCAAGGATGAGTTTGTAATTACCATTACCCATGGGTATGACTTGAGAAGCTTTGGTAGTGATACCAACATTTGTGTAAAACGCTGTTGAGTCATTTGAGGAACTTGTTTCTCCACGTTGGTTTTGAACTGTTCTATAATCCTTTTCTCAAACATAGCATGTCTCTCATTCTGGAGAAGGAAGGCATACAGTTGCTAATAGTTGGTGTTCTTCAATCTTTTGGTTAACTTCACAGAGGTGACAAACTTGTGCCATTCGGGATTCATGTTGTTCACAAACTTTGAATTCAGCTGAATGTTTGGCATGGTCATTTTGATATTTCTCATATCATTTACAAGCTTGTGGAATCTCACATAGTATTCATAGATACTCTCTTCTGGTTTCATCTTAAAGTGCTCAAATTCATCATACAGCTGTGATTCTCTGTCTTCCTTAGTTAATTCAGAACCTGAGAGAAGCATCTTGACATTATCCCAAATAGCCTTGGCTTCAGTGTTGTGATTGATAAGCTTGTAGATGTCTTTTGGAAGACCCTGAAGTATAATGTTAGAAGCCTTGATATCAGGATCGAATCTCTTTTTCTCCTTATCATTGAGCTCATCATACGTCTTTGGTATGTCTAATCCATATATCATTGTTCCATCTGTAGCTGTATCAATTAAGTCTCTTGTAGTCTCAATCTGATAAGGTCCTTCATCAATGGATTTGAGAATGTTGACCCCATTTTCCTTTCCAAGAAAGTACAATCTGATTCGTTGAGCCCAAGAGTCGTAGTCAGTTCTGTCAAGCTTGGGTGGACGAGTATCCTGAACCACTGCTTGAACATCCTCAACAAAGGTGGAGATGATTGTAGGTACGTTGGTAGACATGTTAACAGATTACACCGGATTTTATAACTCTATGATTAAACTGGGAAATAGATTCTTTCACGGGATTTTACTAAATCAAGAGAAAACCGTATTACAAACAAAAATCAACCAAGTCGCTAAGAATTCTTGAACCAAGTCGCTAAGACCAAGTCGCTAAGACCCAAGTCGCTGGACACAAGTCGCTAAAGCACCAAGTCGCTACACAGTCAAGTCGCTAAAGAGCAACTCGCTAAGGTCCAAGTCGCTAACACCAAGTCGCTAAGAATACTAAGTACAAGTCGCTAACAAAGTTGAAAGAAAATCGCTAACTTCACCAAGTAGCTAGCCGTAGTGGAGAATCCACTAAGTTGTACTGTTTGTCGGCTTGTCTCAATAGACAAGTCGCTAGGACCAAATCGCTAACAATTAACACTACAACTCACTACCTTTTACTGAAGCAAGTCGCTACGATGAAAAACACCACGAGAACCAAGTCGCTAGCAAGAAAAACTTCAAAAACACACTTTTCAATCCAAAACAAGCTCAACCACAGTGATTCAAGCTTACCAAATCAAAACCCAAGCACTTACAATGATTCTAAACACAAAAGTACACCCAAAATTCAAACTTTAACACTAGAAAAGATCCAAATGATGCAAAAACCACTAAACTTTTTCAAACTCAAAAACTATCTAAAACCACTAGAAATCCAAGGATATGTAAGAGAGATGATCAAACCATGGCTCTCGATACCATTTGTAACATATTGGATTTCATAAACACATCAAACCATAATCAAAAGAGGCGTATAAGATGAGGTTTTAGAGAGAGAAAGAGTTAGAGGTTTGGGAACTTAGTGAGAGAAAGTAAAAGTATTATTATGAGCTCCAACTCTCTACTTTGGGAGGTAGAGAGTATTTATAGACTAACACAAATCGCCACCTACGGGCTGTGGATCAGGCATACAGTTGGTAAAGACCCGTCCGTCCTCCACGGTGTTACTTAACTAAATACTACTTAACATTAAATAATCTACGACTACGAGCTTTCTAACGATTACATATACTTGAGGTGACCGACTCTTTGATGACTGGATTTACTAAAACCTAACAATTAGTCTATAAGTGATATGAGATGTCAAAATGTGGTTTTCGTTATACGTAGGATAAATTAACAGTTATACGTGAAGTCTAAAAGTTACGCGATTTAAGCAAAAATGTAGAACGTACAAGGTTAATTTCTTTATGGTCAAAGGAGGAGGGAAATATGTTTGACTTTTCTAAAAAATGTAAAAGTGTGTAAACATCTTAGGAAATACAGTGTAGGAATGGTTAAGTCTGGGTCTAAGTGATTCCACAATGCCAAACTGTCAAGTTATCTCACACAAGCTAGCCACTTGTGAATGACTAACCGTAAGAAACTTAAAACAGTTCAGAACCAATAATAGAAGAGAAGTGTAGTATACGGGTAACTCAAACGTGTTAGGTTTGAGCACCGAGATCGTTCCGAACGAGGGTTGAATGGAATTTCCAACTCACGTCGCGATTATCGGGATTTGAATAAGAGAAGGGAATAATATGAAGTTATCTAAACTACGGGGCAAGGGAAGCATAAAAGGGAAATTACACTACGGGAAATCCTAAATACGCGATTAAAACGAAACGTAAATAAAATGCAATTACGTCTAATCTAAATCCTAAAAATAACCTAAAATTACTTTTATACTAAAAATGATATTAGAAAACTATTTAAGAATTAAAACTAATTTTTTAGATTTTTCTGGTTTTATTAGAATTAAAAACTAAATTTTAACTATTAAAACTAAATTAAAATACTAGAAATTATTAAAATCAAAGGGAAAAATATGAAACTATTTTTATAAAATCTAAAATATCCTAAGAGAATTTTCAAAACTATTTTTTTATTTTTCTGATTATTTTTCTAATTTCTATGAATTTAAAAGTATTGAAAACTAATTTAAATTGTGAAAAATACCAAATAAAAGGAGAAAAATAGGGAAAATTATTTTTTATGCTTTTTATATTTTTTTTAAAACTGGGAAAATTGAAAAATTATTTTTTGGAACTTTTTCTGAATTAATTGCAATAAAAGCTATTTTAAAATGATTAAAAACTGTTTTTAATAATGAAAAATACTAAACAGTGACCAAAAATTATGAAAAACTCAGGAAAATTCTAAAATTATATTCTAAGTTGATGAAAAATATGAAAACTGAGGCTTATGTGTAAGAATCTATAGCTGCAATGTAAACTGTTATTGAATAAGCAAATGAAAATAAGCGAATAAGCTCTAAATGACACCAAACCAATACAGAAGCTAGATTATATTATAACTACTTTAAAGCAACTATTTGCAACTACTCCTAACACCTAAACAGCAGATTACAAAGTTTTAAGCTAATTGACCACTTAAGCAAAATAGCTTCCTGACCCCCTACTTTAAGCTGCTGCATCAGCTTATTAATAAGCTCAAAGGGAAAACCAAATCTTGGGGACTAAAGACTACCAGTCAGAGATCACTTGTACCAAATTTCAGCCAATTTGGACATAATTTGAGAAAATTAAAAGCATAAGAAGAATGGGATAAAGAGTGATCTGATGCAGGAATTGGAGCATAAAAGCAGTTACAGATCTGATCTAAACTCTAAGATAAAGCTCTAAAAACCAAAGAGAATGTAACTCAGCTAATCCTAGATGTATGGTGCACAAATAAAACTAATCTATCACAAACCTACAATCAATCTTAGTAAGATTTTAAGCAGCAAAGGTGATCTAAATCCTGAAAAGGCAGGACAGAATTGCAGCAAACTAAGGCCTAAAAAAAATAGATAGATAGCAACCAAGATACCTCTAATTGCAAACTGAACTAAAAACTTACCAACTAGCACATCTAAATATCATAAAGAAAACATTTGAGACTAACCTTGAAACTGTTTTTGACATAGAAACTTGATTGCAATTCAGACCTTCTTGGACAGAAATGACCAACTTAACAAATCATAAGCAACGCACAACTTGACTATAAAACTTGAACAATTGATTGCTAACCCTCTAATCACAACAACTGAAACTATAGCAATCAAATTCAAATGGACAGAATGATGAAATTACCGAAAACAAACATTAACCAAACACCCCTTAAAACATATCAAATGCATCTTAAATTCTGAAAATAAGGGAAACTTCAACTTAACTCAATCCAATACATCAAAATACTTGTAAACTCAACATTTAAGTAATCTCAAAACAGTATTTCAACATAAACTGATTTGACTCTCAAGTTTGACCCGTGTTGACTATTATCAAAAACTTGAAATTAAAGCACAATGAAGCTACAAACAGCTCACATAAGCTCTAATAAGCTTATGTGAACTAAATGCACAGGAATAAAGGCTTGAGAAACAGCATTTTAACAACAAAGTAACTAAAAATGAAATTGAGACAATTAATGAAAAGTTGGAAATTAAACTTGCATTATAAAAACTGAGATTACAGGTTACATGTAATTAACTATTTGAAAACATAAAAAGACATAAATTAAATGATCAAAATTCCTCTAAGACCTAAGGAATTGGATGAAACTCTATTGTCACTTGAATGGGCTATATATAGCAGATGCATGGAAGACTTGGGATCCTTTCAGAAGCTTCACGAACGTTTGATCTCTGCCATTGATTCATCTCTTGCATCACTACTCTTAATCACAGCCTTAGGATCATTAGGATGAGGTGTTAGGACCAATGAGAAGGCTCCCTTTGTCCAGCTTGAAATCCTATGACACACCCATGTGTCAGAAGTGGCAGTAGCTTCCAGAAGCTATTTTAAGTACGGGTAACAATTGGGGATGCAGGGTAAAAGGTGGATGTGGTGGTGAAATAGTAAAAGAGGAGTAGTTTGGGCGCGCTTGGGTGGGTTTGGGTTTTTTTATGTTTATTTGACCTGGTTGACCGGGTTTGTGGGTTTTACTCGAGTAAAAAGGTTGGGATACGGGTTGATTATAAAGGGGAACGGGTAAAGGGATTGGACTTGGACCGGGTATTGTGTTAATAATTGGGCCGTGGTTTAGTTAGTTTATTTTGGGCTTTGAATGAGGTGTTAATATTTGGCTCTTGGACTTGGTTTTATGTATAATCATAAGGACCATTTATGTAAAGTTGTAAAAACCAAGGACCAACAATGTGAATTGTGAAAGTGTAGGGGAGAAATGGGTAAGTGAAATTTATGAGAGGTGAGTTTGGTAAATTAGGGAAAGTTGAGGGGTAAATGTGTGAACTTGATAAAGTGAAGGACCAATAGTGAAAATTCTTCTATTATGCTCAGAAATCTTTATTTTGCACTTTGAAGGCTCAGAATCCCATAAACTGAATCCGGCATCGGCTTTTTGCACTCTTCTTTCTCTCGTTCTCGGTTTTCTTTGATTTTGGATTTCTTTTTGTCTGTTTCGTCATATCCGTATCTGCACATGCATAAACTCAAGAAACACGCAAATATTAACAATAAACGGCTCTTTCTTGGTTATTTTGGGTCTATTTTAATAATGAAAAGGTATGTGTTTTAGCACATACCAAAATACCCCAGATGAGACCATTGTCGTGTCCTCACGCAATGCAATCAACTCACGCTTCTAAAACCAAGGATTTCAATCTCTTTCTACTAAACCTATGAAGAAGTAGCAAAGATTCCTCAAAAGAGATTAAGAAAGCTTTAATTCTAAAAACGCCCCGTTTACCTTTTAATTCACATATATAGATATTACGATTAAGCACATTCCGGTTATGAATGACGGTTTGTTGAACTTTCATGTCGATCAATAACTCCAACATTTTTCAAACGACACGTTAGGATCACGGAGTAGGAAACACAACACAGCGTGAAGTGACCATACGGATAGAATACATCGTCCCTGATTTTTCACGAGTCCCAAACTAAGCGTAAAATCGAAATCATTGTTAAAAATGACTCTAGATGCTAACACTACCCATGGAAGTTACTTGTGTAATTACCTTTTGTTCCCATTTTCCTATTTTGCTCTAGATTTTTTTATTTTTGTGAGAATTGAATTTCTTCAAATTCTCGTTTCGATAAGAATTAATCTGATAAAGATACAAAGCTAAGTCGATAATTAGTTATCCATCTTCTCTCAAGAACCACTGTCTCAAAAATGAGGTCCACATCAAGGAATTTTTATTCACTTATACTTTTGACTTTTTTCAACATCATTTTTTTGCACTTATACTTTTTATTTATATGAGCTATGAACTACGGAGCTTCACGGGGTAATTCCAAGACTATAGGCTTCATGAAATGAGGATCCCGGCTGGCTAGGCTAAGACCTCACTCAATCCCGGCTAAAGATCCAAGGGTCCGATCTCGACACCGCAGTTCATAACTTTACTTACTACTATATCACTTATTACTTATTGCTCATTCATTACGGATCCTTGATGTGTACCCAATTTTTAAAACAAAGATTCTTTTAAGAAGGTAAAGAACTAACTATCGCCAAAAACTCAACATCTCTAATTATTTAATAGCAGATATGGGGTGAAACAATTTTGTGGGAACAAAAAGCCATAAGTACCTTCGATGGGATCTAAAGAGAACCAACTACTCCACGCTTAGCATCTAAACTCATAAACAACTCTATCATTTCTCGATCTCCGCAAATTTAAAATCCCAAATAATGAGATCCGCGGATGCTTAGCCGATAATTTTTAGATTATCTATGGTTAAGGGAACAAGCTAGGGCTCAACACGCCCGGTCAAGTCAGAATTCTATTCCTACTCTCACCAGCGGAAAGTCAACAAGGTGTCAAAACATATATTAACTTAGCAAATGCTTCGTCTAATGAAATCAAGTTATGCATATTTAAAGTCACTCAGGGAAACTTGCAAAATCTTGGCCTTGTGAGCTAGAATTCGCATTTTATAGCTTCTTGTCTAAGAGACTAGCAAAACTTTTCAATCAAAAAGACTTAACAAAAGCTTCAAAAATTTTTAAATTTTGCTCATTTTTGCACAATTTTTCATTTTCTAAGGAAAAACGGGGTTACGAGAGTACACGACAAAAATAAGCAAGTGCGGTCAAATCAAATCGAAGATTACCCTACCCCAGACTAGAACGAAACATTGTCCTCAATGTTTAAAAGCAAGGGTATCAACGAAAATCTAAAAGCCGTTTATTAAGTATGCTCAAAGATAAACGTTAGTCGATAAGATTTAGGATATCGGATTTCCATCAGCATCGATCATGAAACTCGAGTGGAGAAAATGACAAACTTCGAGCACGAGAGTCTTCATATCAGGAAAATCCTACACAACATCACAAACAACCAAACACGAGAAATCGAAGAGGCTAACCCCTTCACGTCACTTATTAGAAAATAGAAAGAAAATAGAGATAAGCATGGGGTGCCTCCCACGAAGCGCTACTGTTTTTCTTAAACGAGTCGCTAGCCTGACTCATCCCCGAATTCATTTGTCCTTGGGGAAAAAAGTGGTAGAGATACCAGGGTCAAAAACGGTGTCCTCATTCCCGAAAGAATGAGACTGGGTGGGTTGGGTGAAGAAGAAAATGGGTAGATAAGGCATATCATGTAAGAAGGATCCATCATCCGGTGGTTTTGCGGGCGGACGAAAGGATGACGGATCAAAGTGAGAAAACTCCAAGAAAGACGGGAGCTCATGGTAAGGAGGTGAAAGCTTAACAATGAAGGCATCCAAGAGAGGATCCTTATCTCGAATGACATTTTTAGCATAAAGCTCATCTATGTAGAATATCCCGGGGTTGAAAATCTTGTCTTCACATGTGGGCTCAACGGGATAAAGGATGGTCGACTCAATAGAGTGAGGAGATTCAAAAAGTCCATCAAGAAACATCATATCCCCCTCGGGATCATTCATAACAACATCCTCAATACCCGGTGGTATCAAGTCATCAAGAGCAAGAAATGAGTCGGCTTCCTCAATGATTAGGTCATTTGTCGGAGTATCGGAAATCTCGTTCAAAACCTTGCTCATATCAACATCAAAATAGAATCGCTCAAGAATCGAAGGATAAACATTAGCAATAGTGGGATTGCCACTAATCTCTTCATCAAATCGGAAAGTCTCAAGCTCGGGAGAGAAATCACTATCTTTAACGGAGATAGGAGGCGAACTCGAATTATCGTTTAAAGCTTCAATCTTTGAAATGAGAAGATGGACATTCGACAATGTTTCTCGTAATGCTTCATCCTCGATCTCTATATCAACGGGCTCAATCTCTTCAACTTCCGGCTCAAAATCGTTTTCTTCTTCAATAATGACGGGTTCAGACGGTAAATCGTCGACAAAATCGATGTCTCCATAAGAATCATCATCGGAATCGGAGAACATCTCAACATGATCGTTTGAAATATCAAGAGAAGGCTCATCACAAATATCAACAACCCCAGACTCTCTTGGGATTGGGATAAGGATCTCAACATTAGACGATTCCGTTTCCAAAATGGTACTAAGATGCTCATCCCCCATTATGAGAGAGTCAACGGGTTCAACAATATCCGTAGAAATATGATCATCGACCTCTTCCAAAACGACGTCACTTCTCTCAACCGGCGTGAGAGAAGGGGAAGGGTCGGAAATTAAAGGCTCAGAAACGGGAGTGGGATTGCCACTCGGAGGAGTATAATCGTCATCAGAATCAGAATCGTAATAATAGGTGGTTGAACGATGTTGGATCACTTTCGCGGCTTCTTCAGCTAATGATTCACGATAGGTCTTCTGATGAGGATCTTCTTTTCCGTGGGTAAATTTATCAAGAAGATTCTTAAGATCACTCATCAGTTCCAGAAATTTTTTATTAAAATCATCAGAACATGGTGAAGGTTGTGGTTGAACTTCTTGGTATTGTGGAGGTGGGTTATAAGAATAATCGTAATTGTCACAAGGAACTTGCTCGTAAACAATCGGATTCTGTATCTGACAATCGGAATTAACGTGTGGACCTCCACAATACTCACAACAGTATGATTGTTGTGACGAATAAGGGTAAGGTTCATAACCAAATGTTGAGTTGTTAAATTGAACTTGACATTGAAAACCTTGGTGAAGACCACCACAGTACTCACAAGAGTATGATTCCGGCTCATGGTACAGAGGTTGGTTAGGAAAATCGGTTGTCTCATAGTTAGGATTGTGGTGAAACTCGGTTCCAGATTTTCCATTGCTACAAGCGGAACAATTCCAACCATATTCGGGTCCTCTGCACCATATGCACAAAAGCTGATAAATCAAAGAATTATCTGGATAAGAGTTAGCTATTTCCACCGTTTCCGTGATAGGCTCGGGAGTCACTTCGGGCTCGGAAACATATTCCATTTCCCTCACCGGAGAGGGAGTAGGAATCGAGGTTTCTCCAATTAGAGTACTCTTTTGTTCTAGCCGTGCATAAAGACGAGCGAGATCTGGATTTGGATTAATAAAATTCTGGCATACATTACAAAATCCATCTCGACAATTATTTCCGCACCAGTCGCAAATACATTTCAAACATCGATATTGATTTTCTTCCATACGACTTTGGCAATGAAGGCAACGACGATAAGAACATATCTCGGGTTGTGGCGGATGGTCAGAAACATTTTTAGAGTCATCTCGAGATTGTTTGTCGGCTAAGTCGCACCAGTAGCAAGATTTTTTAGAACCGGGATATCCACATCGCTCACATACACATTCTGGATTCAAACAACAATACTGAGTTTCTTCCATACGGCCTTTGCAATGGAAACAATGACGATAATTGATTGTTTCCATGAGAATTAAACATATAGAGGGTTAAGGAGAAAGAATTATCGGGTTCAGAGGATAAAAGAAGAATATTTTTGGGTTTTTAAAACAAATTTTGAAAAGGAAAATCTTTTTGGGTTTTTATAAAAGGGATATTCACAAAAATCAACGATAACTTCTCGGGGAAGGATCTTCAAATGCACGCGATTCGAGACGAAATACGAAAACTCGCTACAAGCCCTCCCCGGCAGCGGCGCCAAAAATTGATTCCACAATGCCAAACTGTCAAGTTATCTCACACAAGCTAGCCACTTGTGAATGACTAACCGTAAGAAACTTAAAACAGTTCAGAACCAATAATAGAAGAGAAGTGTAGTATACGGGTAACTCAAACGTGTTAGGTTTGAGCACCGAGATCGTTCCGAACAAGGGTTGAATGGAATTTCCAACTCACGTCGCGATTATCGGGATTTGAATAAGAGAAGGGAATAATATGAAGTTATCTAAACTACGGGGCAAGGGAAGCATAAAAGGGAAATTACACTACGGGAAATCCTAAATACGCGATTAAAACGAAACGTAAATAAAATGCAAATACGTCTAATCTAAATCCTAAAAATAACCTAAAATTACTTTATACTAAAAATGATATTAGAAAACTATTTAAGAATTAAAACTAATTTTTTAGATTTTTCTGGATTTTATTAGAATTAAAAATTAAATTTTAACTATTAAAACTAAATTAAAATACTAGAAATTATTAAAATCAAAGGGAAAAATATGAAACTATTTTATAAAATCTAAAATATCCTAAGAGAATTTTCAAAACTATTTTTTTATTTTTCTGATTACTTTTCTAATTTCTATGAATTTAAAACTATTGAAAACTAATTTAAATTGTGAAAAATACCAAATAAAAGGGGAAAAATAGGGAAAATTATTTTTTATGCTTTTTATATTTTTTTTAAAACTGGGAAAATTGAAAAATTATTTTTTGGAACTTTTTCTGAATTAATTGCAATAAAAGCTATTTTAAAATGATTAAAAACTGTTTTTAATAATGAAAAATACTAAACATTGACCAAAAATTATGAAAAACTCAGGAAAATTCTAAAATTATATTCTAAGTTGATGAAAAATATGAAAACTGAGGCTTATGTGTAAGAATCTATAGCTGCAATGTAAACTGTTATTGAATAAGCAAATGAAAATAAGCAAATAAGCTCTAAATGACACCAAACCAATACAGAAGCTAGATTATATTATAACTACTTTAAAGCAACTATTTGCAACTACTCCTAACACCTAAACAGCAGATTACAAAGTTTTAAGCTAATTGACCACTTAAGCAAAATAGCTTCCTGACCCCCTACTTTAAGCTGCTGCATCAGCTTATTAATAAGCTCAAAAGGAAAACCAACTCTTGGAAACTAAAGACTACCAGTCAGAGATCACTTGTACCAAATTTCAGCCAATTTGGACATAATTTGAGAAAATTAAAAGCATAAGAAGAATGGGATAAAGAGTGATCTGATGCAGGAATTGGAGCATAAAAGCAGTTACAGATCTGATCTAAACTCTAAGAGAAAGCTCTAAAAACCAAAGAGAATGTAACTCAGCTAATCCTAGATGTATGGTGCACAAATAAAACTAATCTATCACAAACCTACAATCAATCTTAGTAAGATTTTAAGCAGCAAAGGTGATCTAAATCCTGAAAAGGCAGGACAGAATTGCAGCAAACTAAGGCCTAAAAAAACATATAGATAGCAACCAAGATACCTCTAATTGCAAACTGAACTAAAAACTTACCAACTAGCACATCTAAATATCATAAAGAAAACATTTGAGACTAACCTTGAAACTTTTTTTGACATAGAAACTTGATTGCAATTCAGACCTTCTTGGACAGAAATGACCAACTTAACAAATCATAAGCAACGCACAACTTGACTATAAAACTTGAACAATTGATTGCTAACCCTCTAATCACAACAACTGAAACTATAGCAATCAAATTCGAATGGACAGAATGATGAAATTACCGAAAATAAACATTAACCAAACACCCCTTAAAACATATCAAATGCATTTTAAATTCTGAAAATAAGGGAAAATTCAACTTAACTCAATCCAATACATCAAAATACTTGTAAACTCAACATTTAAGTAATCTCAAAACAGTATTTCAACATAAACTGATTTGACTCTCAAGTTTGACCCGTGTTGACTATTATCAAAAACTTGAAATTAAACCACAATGAAGCTACAAACAGCTCACATAAGCTCTATTAAGCTTATGTGAACTAAATGCATAGGAATAAAGGCTTGAGAAATAGCATTTTAACAACAAAGTAATTAAAAATGAAATTGAGACAATTAATGAAAAGTTGGAAATTAAACTTGCATTATAAAAACTGAGATTGCAGGTTACATGTAATTAACTATTTGAAAACATAAAAAGACAGAAATTAAATGATCAAAATTCCTCTAAGACCTAAGGAATTGGATGAAACTCTATTGTGACTTGAATGGGCTATATATAGCAGATGCTTGGAAGACTTGGGATCCTTTCAGAAGCTTCACGAACGTTTGATCTCTGCCATTGATTCATCTCTTGCATCACTACTCTTAATCACAGCCTTAGGATCATTAGGATGAGGTGTTAGGACCAATGAGAAGGCTCCCTTTGTCCAGCTTGCAATCCTGTGACACACCCATGTGTCAGACGTGGCAGTAGCTTCCAGAAGCTATTTTAAGTACGGGTAACAATTGGGGATGCAGGGTAAAAGGTGGATGTGGTGGTGAAACAGTAAAAGAGGAGTAGTTTGGGCGCGCTTGGGTGGGTTTGGGTTTTTTTATGTTTATTTGACCTGGTTGACCGGGTTTGTGGGTTTTACTCGGGTAAAAAGGTTGGGATACGGGTTGATTATAAAGGGGAACGGGTAAAGGGATTGGACTTGGACCGGGTATTGTGTTAATAATTGGGCCGTGGTTTAGTTAGTTTATTTTGGGCTTTGAATGAGGTATTAATATTTGGCTCTTGGATTTGGTTTTATGTATAATCATAAGGACCATTTATGTAAAGTTGTAAAAACCAAGGACCAACAATGTAAATTGTGAAAGTGTAGGGGAGAAATGGGTAAGTGAAATTTATGAGAGGTGAGTTTGGTAAATTAGGGAAAGTTGAGGGGTAAATGTGTGAATTTGATAAAGTGAAGGACCAATAGTGAAAATTCTTCTATTATGCTCAGAAATCTTTATTTTGCACTTTGAAGGCTCAGAATCCCATAAACTGAATCCGGCATCGGCTTTTGCACTCTTCTTTCTCTCGTGCTCGGTTTTCTTTGATTTTGGCTTTCTTTTTGTCTGTTTCGTCATATCCGTACCTGCACATGCAAAAACTCAAGAAACACGCAAATATTAGGCATTAACGGCTCTTTCTTGGTTATTTTGGGTCTATTTTGATATTGAAAAGGTATGTGTTTTAGCACATACCACTAAGTAGAATTGTTTAAAACGTAAGTTTAGTCTCGTACGACTCAGGGATTATTTGGTAATATTTAAATGAAATCTTAAAAAATTTCTAATTGATTATGAGTGATCTAAAAATAAATCTGATGAGGGGAAAATTTTCAGAGTTGGTTTTCATTAAGCGCGGGATGTTTAAATGGTGCTCCGACCAAAACGTAACTTTAAGACGATGTTTTCTTAATAACTTTTGCGAAGATGATCTAATGATTGTCAAACTCTCAGGTTATCACTAAAATAAATTAACTTACGAGAATGTGAAATAAAAATTTTGGTGATGAATAGTAAAAATGAATAGTAAAAGTGAATAGTAAAAATTCGAAAATGGATAGAAATCCTAAAAATGCGAATTGTTACAGTCTCTACCCCTTAAGGGAACTTCGTCCTGAAGTTCTGTTGATGTTAACTACTTATAGTGTGTCTAAGAAAAGTGTGGTCTCTAAAACAGTGGGTTCTATATTATTCAACAGGAATAGTGTATGGGTTACGTTGTAATACACCCATAATGTGGTTAGGGAATCGTATCAGATGCAAATAAGCCCACTTATTTATAATTCATTACTTACATAAAGAAGCGTCCAAATTTATGTAATTAATGGGTTATAAACCTATGGTTCGGTGGTTTATAACTTCTTTATTTGAATAAAGAGGCGTCCCAATCCATTCAAATAAGAAGATTATAATCATCCTACTTAAGATTTCCTAACACAAAACTGGCTTTCTAAGACAGATATTAAGATAACCAAGTCATCAAATCCCTAAATCTAAGTAATAATATTATTTAACTCAAATCTCATGTCTCATCAATCAAGAACTGTCATAAGATCAAGTTAAATAATTAGTTATTACTGAGCTTCATATTTTTAATGACTCAATTAAATTCTGGGGTTTCCTTATTATTACTAAAGTCATATCATCCAACAACGTGGATCTAAACAAACAACTAACAAGAATCATATGCGCACGAAGTGTGTGTAAGGCAATTATAGTGGAGAGTCTTAACGTATAAACCAGTTATAATCTAGGCTCTTAAATGCAACCTAGTTCTCTATAACCAATGCTCTGATACCAATCTGTAACACCCCCAAAATACCGCAGCGAAAGATTGTCTCATCAGTACTTCGTAATACAAAGTACAAGTTATAGAAAATGACTTCTAAATGAGACGTTTTGAAAAGTTACCATTCGATTAATGAAATCAGAGTTACAAACAATGAGATTCCAAAGTATGATACATAAGTGTTTACAAAATGTTTCGAATGGTAAATACGAATGTATAATGTCTTCAAAACATGTCGTGCGACTCTAAGTTCCATACAACAGCTATCGCCTTATTGAACTTAAAAATGATATCACAACGTATAACGGAATAGATGGATAAGCCTGGAAGTCTCTACGTATAACCTTAATATAGAATGCTTGAGTATTAGGGAAAAATAAAATATTAGCGGAGCTTCGACGTAGAATTTGCAATCTTTGAAAACCCAAGGCTATTAGAAGATTATAACAACGCATTCTTGAGAACCCGAAGAAGAAAAGACGATTATAACAACGTCTTTTTAGAGACTTGAAGTTATTTGAAGATTATAACGACTCTTTCTTGAAAACTTTCAAGAACGAAGATCAAACACTAGTTTTTCTTCAAGAACACATGAATGTTCTTACAAGATCTATAAGAAATGCTTTAGGTTTAGGACTTTAAATGTTAAGAAGGTGTGGTGCATTTTTTCTATGTGTTTAAGTTAATATTTATAGGCTAGGATTTGGAGTTAACTACATATCGGGTTAAAAACTAACTATAGTTAAGTTTACACATGTTTATATCCTAAGCAAGATGTTATGTCACCATGACATGTGTCATGGTGACTCATTGAAAATTCCACCTATGGTAAAATGAGGAGGTTAAGAGTTTTGAAATTTTATCTTTCCTTTACGGAGTGAGTTTTGGTCCCGGAAATCGCTAACGGTAAGTATTTAATTCATTAAACGTAAAACCGGATGTCGTAAAAATATGAAACTTATTGGAATGATTAAAATCATCAATATACTCATTATTACTAATGAGTGATAATTTTAATGGGTCGCATAAACTCTGTTAAAACTGGAAACGTAGGCTAAATACGTGAAAAATGCAATTTATCAGAAAAGAACGAGATTTCAGGGAAATGACCGTGAATTTATTTAAAATAGAATAAAATTAGTCTATAAGTGATATGAGATGTCAAAATGTGGTTTTCGTTAAACGTAGGATAACTTAACAGTTATACGTGAAGTCTAAAAGTTACGCGATTTAAGAAAAAATGTAGAACGTACAAGGTTAATTTCTTTATGGTCAAAGGAGGAGGGAAATATGTTTGAATTTTCCAAAAAAATATAAAAGTGTCTAAACATCTTAGGAAATACAATGCATAAATGGTTAAGTCTGGGTCTAAGTAGAATTATTTAAAACGTAAGTTTAGTATCGTACGGCTCAGGGTTTATTTGGTAATATTTAAATGAAATCTTAAAAATTATCTAATTGATTATGAGTGATCTAAAAATAAATCTGATTTGGGGAAAATTTTCAGAGTTGGTTTTCGTTAAGGGCGGGATGTTTAAATGGTGCTCCGACCAAAACGAAACTTTAAGACGATGTTTTCTTAATAACTTTTGCGAAGATGATCTAACGATTGTCAAACTCTCAGGTTATCACTAAAATAAATTAACTTACGAAAATGTGAAATAAAAAATTTGGTAATGGATAGTAAAAATGAATAGTAAAAGTGAATAGTAAAAATTCAAAAATGGATAGAAATCCTAAAAATGCGAATTGTTACAACCAAAACATACACCAGATCGCTGGCACGTCATTCAATTCCTCAAAAACTCGGATAGTCACTACCTTATTCATGCATTTGACATTCTCACTAAGCTATAAAAGAGGGTAAGGATAAGGGAAACATATAATTGTTATTGCATAAAATCACAAAACAAATAGATTAAGTCCATACAAAAATGAAACAATGTGGTTAATTACTTCCCGATCTTCCCTTGAAAAAGACACAAATCATAGACTAACTCACACTTTAATGTATAAACTCAAATTTTAATAGGTAGACATGAATTAGACTCAATAATTACTCAATCAAAGAATAAACCTTAGTTGGCATTCCCATAACGACCAACTCCCTTGTAATCCATAAATATAGTAACAACAAATAGTGGTGATATCTTCACTAATACATAGCTTACATCGTTGGTTTATAACACGTACCAACAAATAATCGATTAGCGCATAATATAACTTCGGTTAAGCTTTTACAAACCGATAATCTCACATTCTCACTTTTTTTTAAGCCAAATAAAACTAATGGTGTAAAACTTCATTATATCACCATCATAATATATCTGGATAATTTTTTCATACTAATTTTTTCATACTTTTCAATCTTCAGATATGAAAATAATAATGATAGTAGCAAATATACGAAAATCAAAAACTACTGCTATCACATTGATGTGCAATTCGTGACCAATATGTAGACAAGACACACACCTATTGCGATGTCCAATTCTCGACCTAACCATAATAAGAAACATACACAAAAACATAGGAAATACACACTTTAAAAAAGTAACCAGCCACGGACTTAATCTACGGGGTAGGCTAAGGTGTATAGGTGTAATGAACATATAATTGGATGTAAGAAACGAAAGGAATCGCTCTGAGGGTTTTTCTAAGGGTATCTTACTATAAAAATGAAAGTAATAAAAGGGTTTATACGGGGGTTAACTAACCAGTGTAGTTAGTTAATAAAACATGACATATAAAGGCTTTTTGGGTGTAATCCTTGAAATTTACCAAGTTAGACAAGTTACTACAATTATATCAATAATACTCATTATGGTGGTCTCAAATAGTATACAAGTATAACACCTCGGTTATGTCCAGCTCCAAAATTATCTCGGTCACTTTATCTCCCTGCTTGTGTTCCAGCTTATTTACGAGTGGGTACAGATTCTCACCCAATACCTAAAATCATACAAAATAACCCTCATTAATAATCCAACAAATATTTAAGAAAAGGTTAGAAGAGTATTTGGGATTGCTATTGTTTTGCTTATATGCTATTTTTGTGTAAAATCAGATCTCTATAAGCATGTTTTGGACATGCTTATTTAAAAATGGTTATTTGTGACAAAATGAAAATTTACTTTTATAAGCTTATTTAACCTACAAGGCTTGAATCAACACATTGTAACTATGATAATCTTCATGTTTAAAAAAAATAAAAACATAAGGAGATCCAAACACTATTTTTGAAGTGCTTATATTTAAGTTGCTTAATTGCTTTTACTTAAAGTAGTGACGTAAGTAGAAAAATTAAGAAACTAACATAGTCCTTTTTATATGATAAAAAGTTAGAACAGGATGGTTGTTAATATACATACCATTCTACGTCGGTAAGTTGGTGTATTAACAAGGGAAGATGCTAATTCTTTAATAGGCATCGGCTCTCTTGCAACATCATTTAAAACATCCCTAAGAACATCCATAGTCTCCGCAACCATCAACCTCAACTCAGTTGGCGACTCAAGCAAGTGCAACACCTCTGTGGTGCCCATCTCTAAAATCATCCCAGTCACCTTAGCTGCATGCTCATGCTCTAGTTGGTTCACTAATGGGTACAAAATCTCACCCAACATCTAGACCATACAAAAGTGAACAAGAGTTTGTTAGTTAATATAATTTATTAACCCTTAGAACAGTAACAAGCAAGAGATGAAAAATTCAAGATATAATTACCTTCTTATGTTCATAAAGTGGTGCGTCACAAAGTGCAGAAACCAACCCCTCAATAGGTAAGTCATACCTCTTGTATACAGGAATGAAACTTGGATAATAATATGATCTCGTTTTGTTTGAGAGTGTGGTGAATAAACACAATATCAATATATCAAATTAACCGTGAAATTCGACAAATCAACCTTTTAGGAAAAGGGTTAACGTGCCAAATCTCACGAAAGTGATAAAAGTGATACCGGGAAAGTGATTTCCCGGGTCGTGTCCCAACGAGGTGTGAATGGAAGGATTCGTTGAGTTTTCTGATTTATAACTTGAATTGGTTTTGATGATTTTGGATTTTTGATTCTAAACTACAGGAAATGGGAAAGCATAAAAGGGAAATTACACTACGGGGAAACCTAATTACGAAAATATAAACTAAAACGATTAAATGAAACATAAATAAAATGCAATTATATCTAATCTAAATTTTAAATGTGATCTAAAATAATTTTTATACTAAATTCTAAATGTGATTACAACTAATTTTTAGGATTTTTCTTGAATTTATTTGAGTTAAAAAACTAATTTAAGACATTTAAACTAAACTAAAAGTACTAAAAATTAGTAAAACATGCAAAACAAATTACAAAACTATTTTTTTTTTAAATCTTAAATAACTAAAAAGAATTTTCAAAACTGGAATCACATTTTTCTGAATTTTTCTCTATTTATTTGAATAAAATGCTATTTAAAAATGCTAGAAAATGAATAAAAATGCAGAAAAATAGAAGATAAACAGGAAAAAATATGAAAATCACCAGAAAACTATAAAATAATACTGAGAACAATGGAAAATTAACAGAAACCAATTTCGAGCACAAGAACAATGATTTGGGCACACTACTTATATGAATAAGCACTTGAAATAAGCAATAAGCTATCCAAAAGCTACCATAAGCTACTACAGCCTAAATCTAACCTAAAATGAGCTAATGCAACTGATTGGGACCTAAAAAGCACAAGCTAAAGAAAAAAAGCTCGAGACCAGATTTCAACTCTCAACATGCCAAACGGCCCTTAATCACCTACTTTGAGCTTACATTAAGCCAGCTAGAAAAATTCCTAAAAATAAACTAAAATGGCCATGATGTCCACAACCAACAAGAGATTCTTCTTCCAAAATTTCAGCAAGATTGACTGAGAATTGAGTGAATTAAAAATCCACAAAGTTTGGTTAAAAACTGACTTGACACTTTTTTTGAAATCACAATAGGCAACTAACCAAACACCCTTTTTGGATCTTTTGGGCAAGGATAAACAGCTGGATAAGAAATATTTATGAACCAATAAGCTAACACATGAGATTATCTTTCTAACATAAGCTGAGAGTAACTAAATGAGGGGGAAATCAGTTGGCAAATAAGCTACACTAGTGGGGAACCTTAAAACTAGACAAGAAAAATTAGGACCAAAGGACCTTAAGAAGCACTACAAGAAACACACTAACCTCTGATCTGCTGATGTGCAGACTTGTATCAGCCCACTGAGAGCTGTTTGGAGCTTGTGATAAGCTTTTGCAGGGGTTGCAAAGGCTGCAGTGGGGACTGCTGAGGTGCTGATGCAGTCTAAATCAGTGGCCAACGAGAACTACATTACTTCAAAACATTGATTAACATCTGAATGAAACCAATTTAACTTCAAAAGTGGGTCAAACAGAGATTATGACCCACAAAAAGTTCTATTCAAAATTCAAACAAGCTGTAACTATATGAGCTATGATGTCTACAGAACAAGCAAACCATAACAAACTATATTTGAAAATGATTTAGACCTTACAACTTCTGATGTACAGGACACTAAAACAAATTTTACCAACTTGAACAAAAGCTCACAATAACTTAAACAAGCTTAAAGCAATTACTAACAGACTTAAAAGGTAACTGATTTTTGAGAACAGAATCATAAACTAAAGCAAACTGGAATTAAAAACATGAAATAAAATTCCATTAAAATTAAAAGTTACAATAAATTTAAATGACAGGAAAAATAAAATGGAGCTAGAATACTCAAATTCTAGACTAAAAAATTACACTAATCCTGAAATGCTTATTTATACTAAACAAAAAATTGACTTCTGGCTTCTTGTCTTCTTCCTTGTGTTTCTATTGTGAGGTAAAACAGCTAAAGACTCCATGTGCGGCTTTGGCATCTTCTTGTTGCTGCCTCCCATGCCCGCCAGTGATGCGGCTAGTGTGTTGGGAGTATGGGAAAGTGATAGGCTGAGGGAACAAGGCGTGCAGGAGCAGGGTGGGTTTATTATTATTTTTTTTGTGTTTTCTGGTTTAGAGATAAAGGGAGGGAACAAAGCGTGCAGGGGTTTATTTTTTATATTGACGGTGGGGATAAGGTTTTGAAAGGTAAAGATGTATTTTGGTTTTCCAAAGTGTGTTTTTTTTTTTTTTTGAAAACTAAAAATTGGTGTTAATAAAAAAATGAGTTTTTACAAAAATTGGGTTTTGGGTAAAATCGAGATTATTTGGATTTTTGGTTTCAAGAGGTAATTTGGTCATTTGGGTATCGGGGACGGGCAAAATGGTGATTTTTGTTTTGGTTTAGGTTTTAAGGTTTGTTTCCCCCTGCTCACTCCAAAACATGTCCCGAGCTTTGAAAATGTAGAAAATTCACTCCCGGCTCCGTCAGTTTCAGCATTTTTCTGATTTCGGCTCGATTTAGCTCATTTTCGCTCTGTTTTCAATCCTTTTGTACCTGCAAGACACAAAACACACTCCGAGGATATTCTTAACATATTTTGAGCATATTTTGGTGTTTTTGGTCGTTTTAGTGGTCTTAGGTGGGTAAAAACGATGAGTGAATAAGCACTCATCAAATTCCCCCACACTAGGCAATTGCTAGTCCCTAGAAATCCATCATGTGAAGTAATGAAAGACTCAAGATTACCAAGACTACCCCGTTTCGACTTTTTATTTGATGCGATAAATTTAAACTATACTAAAAGTAAAAAACATGCTTTTAAAGGTTGAAACTTCCAAGATGTTTGACAATATCCAATGATTTTCTTGCATGATTAACATTTCAAAACACCTCACGAAAAAGGAACAAAATATAATTCACTCAATCACTCATTTTTAGTGGAGTAACAAGATAAATCACACTCATTGCTCAGTCATGATTATATTATTACCATAAGCTTGTACAAGAAACAAAACTCCACCGACGTGGCGTGAGCACTAAGCAAAAACATCTAAAGATGACTTTTATTCGGGCTATAATGATAGGCTTCGGGTTAAGGGTGTGGATAAGGCATGGGAATATTTATGAAATTGGTGTTAAAATAAAAATGAACATCAATTCTAATACGCAAGTTGCTAGCTACCAAACAATCCGCTAACCCATAAATGATTACAGCACAATTTTCTTTTCTTCGGCTTTCCACAACTCTTCGCTTTGCTTTGCCATGACAATTTTTCTTCGAACATAACACATTAGCTAATACATTCATACTTTCGACTTTTTTTTTTTTTTTTTTTTTTTTTTTTTTTTTTTGAAAATATGAACTCATCCATGAAATGGCTCAATCAACTAATAAGATGCGGCACTCATAATCATTTGAACAATCTTCACTTTCCGGATGACTAGCAACCAACCGATTAGACATTGACAAGGGGTAAGGCTAGGGCTTAAAGTGTAAAATCTTTTTGTATTTTTTTGGGTGAAGCAAAAATGAAATGGATGGCTTAGAGGGTGTAACTAGGGGTATCTAGTGCTAAAAATGAGCACTACAAATGGGTCCTTGCAGGTGGTTAACTAAACGATGTGGCTAGCTAATATATCATGATGTGAAAAATGGAAGGCCATTTGGGTTAAATCCTAAGGTGCCTCTTTATCACGCGAATTCGCTTATATCGCACGAATGCGATCTCACTGCGGTCTGGTAATGATTTACAAGTACAAGTTCTAGAATAAATAAAATCACCGGCACACTCATAGCAAAAGATCCAAGCATAAAAGATGTATGCTTTATATAGAACAGGCTTAAATCCTCACAATTTAGTGGTAAGGGCTATAATTTGTGCTAGCAAATGTTTATCGATCCCAGAATGGATTGCAATATTAATCGGAACACATCTCGAAGTTTTAAATCCTGCAAAGCATTATTTTTTATGCAATTTTTTTTTAATTTGGTCAAAATGGGGGTACTAGGGACTAAAGGGTACAAATGTGACAAAATTCGACAGAATTCCCCCCACACTTAGAATTGAATATTGCCCTCAATATTCAAAGTCCTTGCCGAAGCCGATACTATCGAACGGAAAAAGGTAATACCATAAACCAAGTGTGCGGACGAAATCTGTCATTTTACACAAAAAGGATTTTGAAAACATATCCCCAGATAAACGTTAGTAACATGATCGGATATTGGGCGGCTAGATTGAAAACAGGCGCGTCAATCATCATGATCAAAGGGATACCTGAAAACAAGAGCAAACACACAAGAAGCAAACACTGTGGAGGTTTCCCCCCACACTTAGTGGTTAGAAAATAGAAAGAAGTCAGAAACATGGGTGAAAACCCATGGAATGCTACTGTTTTTGTTAACCGAGTCGCTAGCTTGACTCGACCCCGAATTCATTGGTCCATAGGGAAGCAAGTGGAAGAGAAAATCTCCATCGGACTTTCATTCAAATAGTTTGAATAAACATAGAATGTGCTGAAAGTTCCACTCCGATGAGATATAACCGGCTCAAAAGAAGAAGAAATGCTGGGGTCAAAGATGGTATCTTAACTCCCGTAGGAGTTAAGACATGGAGAAGAAATGGGCGGAGAAGGCAAAGTGACAATGAGTTGACAACGGGTGGGATGGGTGGGCAAAAGATTAGATTGAGGAACATTGACGGAATGTTCAGAAATCTTATCCACCACTAAAGCAATGAAAACATCCATGTCGGGCTTAGAAGAGGTTCCATCATCCGGCGGTTTAGCAGGCGGATGGGTGGATGATGGACCTAAGCCATAATCGTCACTCTGAAAACCCGAAGGTATTGAGTCATCCGGAGAAAGAAATGAGTCGACCTCTTTCATACGAGCGTCACTTGACGAATTATCAGAAGAACAATTGTAAAGAAGATTTTCCAATTCGGTAAGGTCGGCTTCAAAGTCGAAGTGCACATCACCATCTCCCGGTGGAGAATGATCAATAAGAGTGAGTTCATCGGCGAACTCCTCAAGAAGGTCTAACGTCGAAGTGGGATTGCCACTATTCTTATCTTCGGGTAAAGATGGAGATGTAACAAGGTTCTCCATGTAAGAGTCACTATCCTCATTCTGAATATCAAAGATGGGATTATCTGAAATTAGAGTGAATTCAGAATTGAAGTCAAATAGAGGATTAGTGAATGCCGTAGTGAAAGGTTCCTCGGACACAACAAGAATATCTTCATCATCCGTTTCAAAATCAGTGTCCATATCAAGATCATCGGGATCAACATCTCTCACTTCTTCCAAGCTGACGAGCTCAGAAAGAATCTCCTCAACATACTCGATGTCTCCACACGATAAGGAATCATCAAACGACGTATAATCATTTTCAAATTCGGTGATCACCTCAACAGAATCTTTTGGGGTAGGAGAAGAATTATCATCGAGAGGCTCATTACACATATCACCGGAAATAACCTCGGACTCACTTGGGGTTGGGAAAAGGTTCTCAGCACAAGACGATTTCGTTTCCGGAATAGTGCTAAGATGCTCGTCCCCCATTAAAAGGTTATCCGAAGGTTCTATGGTGGATAGGCAATATGAGGGCAGAGAGTGGACATGTGCGGTACTTTGTGGGCTTGAGATAGGCACCTTGCTCGTCTCCCAATCCTCCTCATCCTCATCATCCCAGCGGCTTCGTTAAATAGGAGAAGCTTTTGAGCTGCTCGCTCATCGGCAAGAAATCTTTCGTTGCGAGCAGCTTGTTCCTCAGAAAGTTCTTCAAGAATCATATGAGGTGGACTGGAAGGTCAAATCGGAAGTGTTATAACGAGGATCAAGTCCATAGTAATTGGATTCCACGATTGAGATAATCATCATGAGGGCACAATGAGGGTATTGGGGAGAGAAACTTTGAAATGATGAATCATTGAAATCTTGATAATACGGTTGTGCTCTCGAATGAATTTTGTGGAGGTAGTTGAAATCGGTTAGAATCATAAGCGAATGAATTCTCGACACAAATCGAACAACATCCATCAATGAGATAGGTTCCACACCAGATTTGTAACAACCGAAACCTTTTGGTAACACGTCTCCACAACCGTAGCAATACTCTGGATCGAATGAAAGTATCTCGGTATAGGAATCGGGGTAGAATGAGGGCTCAACAACATCATATATGGTAGGTCGGTATTTCGAATCTTTGACGAAGCTCATTCAAGCCATGTTCATGATTTCGTCCGAAAAAGGTTTTGAAGATTCCGGAGGTGGGACAAGTGGTGTGCTCAGCTAGCACCAGCTCTTTTCTCTTAACCTTAACAAGTAATCGCGAAAGATTTTGGAGCTTAGAACAAATCTCGGGTTGTGGCGTGGTAAACTTGGAGAGAGATAGCTTTTGCAATATTTGCTCGCAGCGTGACAATAAAGCGCAATCGATAATAGATCGTCGCCATGAAATTAAACATGTAGGGGAAATAGAATTAAGTGCTTTTGAGCACATGCAATTCTTAAACCAATAATCACAAGCGCAAGTGCAAAGGCAAAATCTTTGGTTCGACTTATTATGATAACACTCCTATTATATTTAAAACAACAAGCAAAATCGTTTTGTATTTTTATCTTTTACATATATACAAAGAAAAGAAAATTATTTTGTATTTTTGTATTTTTCAAAAACAATAACTTCAAGGAAGTCACATATCACTTCCCGGCGGCGCCAAAATTTGACTCGATTGTTGTGAGTGGTGATCACCTTAACCGTGAAATTCGACAAATCAACCTTTTAGGAAAAGGGTTACAAATCTCACTGATTCCGGTAATCCCAACGAGGTGTGAATGGAAGGATTCGTTGAGTTTTCTGATTTATAACTTGAATTGGTTTTGATGATTTTTGGATTTTTTGACTGGAAATGGGGGAAAGCATAAAGGGGAAATTACACTACGGGGTCAAACTGATTAAATGAAACATAAATAAAATGCAATTATATCTAACCTAAATTCTAAATGTGATCTAAAATAATTTTTATACTAAAAATGGAAGAATTACAACTAATTTTAGGATTTTTCTTGAATTTATTTGAGTTAACAAACTAATTTAAGACATTTAAACTAAACTAAAAGTACTAAAAATTAGGCAAAACAAATTACAAAACTATTTTTTTTAAATCTTAAATAACTAAAAGTGAATCACATTTTAAATTTTTCTCTATTTATTTGAATAGAATGCTATTTAAAAATGCTAGAAAATGAATAAAAATGCAGAAAAATAGAAGATCAGAAAAGTAATAGTGGAGCACAAGAACAATGATTGGGACTTATATAAATAAGCACTTGAAATAAGCAATAAGCTATCCAAAAGCTACCATAAGCTACCAGCCTAAATCTCATGATAATGCAACACCTTAAAGAGAGACAGATTTCAACTCTCAACATGCCAAAGCCCTTAATCACCTACTTTGAGCTTACATTAAGCCACTAGAAAAATTCCCAAAATAAACATGGCCTGTAGGACTCTAATTGAGTGACTTTGGTGAACTAGCCACTACCGTTGAAATAGGGTAGAGCAAATCCACAAAGTTTGGTTAAAAACTGACTTGACACCTTTTTTGAAATTGCAACTAACCAAACACCCTTTTTGATGGGAGGATGCAATATTTATGAGCTAACACATGAGATGAGGTGGAAATCAGTTGGCAAATAAGCTACACTAGTGGGGAACCTTAAAACTAGACAAAAAAAATTAGGACCAAAGGACCTTAATAAGCACTACAAGAAGCACACTAACCTCTGATCTGCTGATGTGCAGACTTGTATCCCCCACTGAGAGCTGTTTGGATCTTGTGATAAGCTTTTACAGGGGTTGCAAAGGCTGCTGTGGGGACTGGCTGAGGTCTGATGCAGTCTAAATCAGTGGCCTATGAGAACTACATTACTTCAAAACATTGATTAACATCTGAATGAAACCAATTTAACTTCAAAAGTGGGTCAAACAGAGATTATGACCCACAAAAAGTTCTATTCAAAATTCAAACAAGCCGTAACTATATGAGCTATAATGTCTACAGAATAAGCAAACCATAACAAACTATATTTGAAAATGATTTAGACCTTACAACTTCTGATGTACAGGACACTAAAACAAATTTTACCAACTTGAACAAAAGCTCACAATAACTTAAACAAGCTTAAAGCAATTACTAACAGACTTGAAAGGTAACTGATTTTTGAGAACAGAATCATAAACTAAAGCAAACTGGAATTAAAAGCATGAAATAAAATTGCATTAAAATTAAAAGTTACAATAAATTTAAATGACAGGAAAAATAAAATGGAGCTAGAATACTCAAATTCTAGACTAAAAAATTACACTAATCCTGAAATGCTTATTTATACTAAACAAAAAATTGACTTCTGGCTTCTTGTCTTCTTCCTTGTGTTTCTATTGTGAGGTAAAACAGCTAAAGACTCCATGTGCGGCTTTGGCATCTTCTTGTTGCTGCCTCCCATGCCCGACAGTGATGCGGCTAGTGTGTTGGGAGTATGGGAAAGTGATAGGCTGAGGGAACAAGGCGTGCAGGAGCAGGGTGGGTTTATTATTATTTTTTTGTGTTTTCTGGTTTAGAGATAGAGAAAAGTAACAAAAAAATCTTTTTGGCAGTCCTCTTTGTGTGGTCAAATTTTTCTTCAATCTCCAAAATGGTCATGCGTAGCCACTCGACTGCGCAGCTCCACCAAAAATGTGACACGTGTCATAAGGATAGTACACTTTTTACTTTTTAATCTACCCAAATAACCACCAAATTTGCGCAACCGACGGCTACTCAACCTACTTTTACTCGACTTGCATTTATCCACGTGCAAAAAGTACAAAAAGTAAAAAAAAAAAAAGTACAAAACTACTTTTCACCGTGTACCTCCTTCTTTCTTTTCCAATGTACCTGGAAACCCGATCGGCAATAACCATCGGATCATACACAAGAATTAATCGATACATGATTATCAATCCAAATCTGATTATCATTCTCAAACTTAAACACAAACACAAACACAAAACAACATATATTGTCACCGATTGAGTAGATAGGTTTTTTGTTTATTTCCAATGGATTAATCGTTTCATCGTGTTGATGTAAGTATCATATTTAGATGTAATAAATGTTTAATCCTTTAGTTAGGTTTGGGATTGTTATAGATCAGATTGTACTTTAATGATCAAGTCTTTTGGTTGAAAATAGTTGGTATCTTGTATTTTTTGTACCAGTAACACAATATACCCATGAAGACTGAATAATCTTGTAGCTAGTATCATGTATAAATTAGTTTTATTTTTAATATTTTGTTTTTTGTTAACCTAGGTTTATGATTCGAATGTTAGTTTGAGAACTAAGCTACACCTTCTGAAAACAATAGCAAAGAAGTTGGCCGGAAAAAAGGAAAGGTATAACAAGTTTAAAAGTAGTGTTTTTGGCCCTTGGTTGGATATTAGAACGGAGGACCATGATAATCTTGTCCTGAACTTTTTGCTTCAACACCAAAGGGATATCAAAGATGCTACTACTGATATGCCTTTTATTTTCGATATTGGTCACAATACATTAGAGTTTGGTAGGAGGGAATTTTGTTTGTTAACCGGTTTCAAATTTGGAAATCCTTCTTTAGACCATTTGAGTAACAGCGTCTCAAATTTCCATAACCGGGTATTTCCTACTCTACCAAGAATAAAGGGTGACGATCTTAAAGCACTTCTTGAGACGGATAAGGATTTTAAAAAGCTATCTCATGATCATTCAGTTCATGTTTGTCTGTTGCTGGCTTTAGAGTATGTATTCATGGGTAACGAGCTTAGGCACGTTATACCCTATGAGATTTTGGCTCTAGTGGATGATTTGTCTGCTTTTGATGCTTTCCCTTAGGGACAATATATTTGGCAAGAGCTTCACCTTAGGGTGTATAATGTTGATTCAAGACACCGTAAGGATATTTTGAAAAAAATTGCAACACACGGGAAAAAATACAAGCCTCAATATTCTTTGAACGGATTTGTTTTCGTCTTTAAGGTTTGCAAGCTTTTCTCATTTATTGCTTGTCTCATGTATTGCTTGTCTCATTTATGTCATTGCAGTGTAAATGTTGACCCAACCCACCCATACCATAAATGTTGACCCAACCCAGCCTTTAGTATCTAAATGCTATCTTTGACTCCCCAAATCTAGTTTTAAGTTTGGTTTTAATCAACTCTATAGTGCAACTGCATTGTTATCAGAATATGTGGTCATATGGAATAGAATACCTCATTTATTATGACGTTTATATGAATCTAATAACATAATACAGTGACGCAATTTTGTCTGACTTTTGAAGTACACAGATTTCAGATGTTTTCTCATCCTAAACTCTTACTCTCTTAGATTAGAAACAGATGCTTGACTAATAGTTGCTGAAACACAACATGTTCATATTAAGCGCAAACTTGTAGCTGAAGTTTTATATATCTTTGTTACGTTGGCATATACAACTTGTTACAGATCTTGTTTTAAAAACTTTACAGATCTGGTTATTGGACATTAATTTAGTTTACAACTAGCTATTAAGTTAGTTTATTTATTTAACATTAATGGTTTTAAAAACTTTACAGATCTGGTTATTGGAACTTTTTCCGAATGCTACAAATTGGTGGCACAAAGACGATGATGTTGTACCCCGTTGTGTTTCTTGGAGTAATGGTATAACATTTACAAAAGCTGATTGTGAGAGGCTATTATATTCTAGAGAGTCAATTAATACACTTGTCCCCACTGAAAAGGAGATCAATACATCATGGTGGACATGTAGTTTAGACTATTTCAAGAATGGGTCAACAGAAGATGCATCTCATAGACTTTTAAAAAAGAGGAAGGTTATTCCGCGTACACATGTTCACACGGAGGTTCACCGTGAGGTACATGTTCGCACTGAGGTGCAAAGCTATGAAGGATTGGATGACCCAGCGCTTGCAAAGAAGGTTGAGGATATTGAGCATGCATTTGGTAGTCGTTTAAGTGCACTTGAGAAATATGTGAAACCTCCCAAGGATGCATCTTTTGTGCAGATGTCGAGTGTATCTGATAATCCTAGTGAAGTTGATCAAGACTCAAAGGTTTGTTGTTTATAAACAAAATTTTTATTTTTACATTGAATGTGTAAATAAGATTATTATATATTACCTTATTTTTGCAGTCCTCTAGTAGATTATCAGAACCTTCTGAACCTCAAGGTGAGCTTATAAAGAAGATTAAGTATATTGAATCATTCTTTGGGAGACGTTTAGCAGCACTTGAGCAACACGTTAAGAATGGCACTAACGAGACTATGGAGCCTTGTAGTGTACATGATCATGAAGCAAATGTTGTTAATACTGCAAATCAAGAAAAGGTAAGTTCTTGAATTTTGTTTCCTTATCAACATGGCGTATATTATTACAAGAAGGTTGTTAAGGGCTAAGATTAGTTGAATTTTTGCAGCCCTATGTGAACGAGACTTTGGAGCCCTCTGTGAACGAGACTTTTGAGCCCACTAGTGTAAAGGTCGAGAACAGGTTTAATGATAGTGTGGAGCCCACAAGTGGAAAGGTTGAGATCAGCTTTAACGATAATGTGGAGCCCACTGCAAATAAAGAAAAGGTAATATTACTTTAATTTTGTTTCTTTCTCTTATTTATATGTATGCAGCCCTCTCTTGAACCTGACAATGCAAATGAAGAAAAGGTAATATTATTACATAACGAGACTATGGATATTATTACATAACACTCGTCATACAATAACGTTATATTTTATTTATACTTGCTATGCAGCCCTCAAATGCATTTGATAATGATGTCAAATTGCATCCTGACATGGATATTCAACATGATCCAAAGGAAATGGAATATTATAACGGTGGAATCAACGAAGCTGAACCTGAATTATTTGATTCAGAATATAAAAACATGTTTGACACACCGTTTGATAATCAGGTAGTCAGTTTTAACCATATTCACCGTTTGACACACCGAAACATGTTTATTTGATCATATATCAGTTTACTTAAATAGAATGGCTTGATTACTTGTATTTCAACAGGTAGTAGAGGAACAAGAGGAAGAAGGGGCATTGAAGAATACGGGTAATCCGCTTCAGGAACAAGATTTAATGGCAGTGGAGACTCTTATGCAAATATATGTATTTACTACTCCTGAAAAGGTAAATTTAACATTAAGTTTTTTGGTTTTGAAATCAAATAACACAATCTTTTTATTCTAATTTTTTTTAATATAGAAAAAAGACAATGATTTGCAGTCTCCTTCAATGAAGGATCGAGATTCTGTTCCTAGTAATGATGATGTGGAGAAATTAGCAACGAAGCATCCCGATGCTGTTCCTAGGAATGATGATCAGGATAAATCAGCAATGAATGATCCAGATTGTACCCCTAGCAATGACGATAATGAGAAATTAGTTGATATCTATTGTTATGGTGACGGACAGGCATCTATTAAAAAGATATCGGTTAATGTTTCCCGAGAGACTAGAGCGAGCAGGTATCTTCAAGACCCGTACATGAACCAGCCTTCAACCACTCCACAAAAGCCTAAAGTCCGTGCTAGGAAGAAGAAATGTGTAAAGCGTTTTCAGCCGTTGGTTTCACATGGTGGTGAAGTGATTCCCCCGTGGAATGAGGTAACTTATTTTACTTATTATTTATTTCAGATTTTGTAACGTTGGCTAATTACTTTGGACTAGACAATTCTGTATGATATATCTGCAGGATCTAACTCGTCCTACTGGTTCGCGACAATTAAGAGTGATTGTGCCAAAAGAAATTATGGATTTTTTGAATGAAAAGGAGGACAGGAGATTTTATTTTCCATGGGGAGGAGATGGCATATATGCATACCATGATTTTTGGAAAAGGTTGTTGGGCATCAGGAAGTATAGAAATGGATGGCTTTCTGATACGGTAAATTTCATTTTAACAATTTTTAAGATTTGTGGATGATGTTAACTACTTTTTTATTTTTATTTTTCTTTTTTTTGGCAGCACCTTGATCTATGGATAATGTTTCTATGGCATTTTAGACCTGCCGATGCTGATTGGACAATGGCAGGTCCATTTTTTAGCTCCATGATTCTTACTAACAGGATGCCAGGTTTTTATGCTGACGGAGTAACTTATGGTCTCCCCTGGTTTGCTGAATCTGTGGAAAAGGTGTGTTTAATAAATTTTTGATACTCGTATAGTAGTATTTCATGGTTCTAAATGATATGTAGTATTTCCTAGATCACAATCAGGCATGACCATAATAACTAACCTTTAGTTTTCGCGATGATCACACATAAGCTGTTACTGTATATGGTTGAAAAGTGAGGCTGTTTTTGGAGCTTATTTTGTAGCTGAAAAAAGACTTTCAAAACCAAAATCAAACTACAAAAACAAAGTTAGAGTAGTGGTAATCCTAAAAAAATAACTTGGAGCTTATTTTGATAGTCGTATAGCAGTAATGCTGTTGTCCTGTGCCAGTGCAGAAAAACAGTTAAGCTCTTTTTCTTACGAAATCCTACCAAAACTTATGCAACCTTTCTCTAACATTCACACTAACCTAAGACTCCTAAAAGAAGTTTGACTAGGTAAGTAAAAAGGGTTAAAAACAATTATTTCACCCTTTGACAGCCTTGACCCAAACAGCCCCTTGTGTGAGTTTCTTTGGAGAGACAAATGGAGCTTGGGAGCTGAGTGTGCTTCTTTGGAGCAAATCTGAGCCCTTGGATACAAAATTTTAAATACAATATCGTTTTTGTTGTCTTATGTTTGTTCACCAATATTGTAGGTCTATTTTCCAATCAATGAAGATAATGTACATTGGGTTCTGGGAGAACTCCATCTACGCTCCGGTGTCATAACAATCTATGACAGCCTCTCCTGGCCTCTAGTTGAAAATCGAGAATGGTGGATCAATATGAGGATATGTTTTGAATATAAAATTCCTAAGTTTTTACAACAAACCGAAGTAATGGAAAAGAAGGGCATTAATCCAAAACATTACTCCATCACCTTCCGGTATGCGGATAATGTGCCAAGGCAAGGCCCTCTTTATGGTGACTGCGGTATCTGGGTGATGATAAACTTGTATAGGTTGTCGAATAATCTTCCATTGGCGGTCGGTAATACTACTTTGGCAGCTTTGGCATATAGGGAGCGTTTGGTAGATTTCTTTTGGAAGTACAAGATTGAACTACCTTTGGCACAAACTGATTGAAGCTGGGGTTGAAATGTGGCGCTGAAAGGTGAGAAGCTGTAGTAGTTGGTAGAAATAACTCATTGGTGTACAAGTTAACAAGATTATGCACACACGAAATAAGCTAAGAAGAACTTTTACTTATGGGCTTATACTTGCAATATGGGCTTCTCTAAACAATTCAAATATCAGCTTATATACATCAGAATAATAGGCTTATAACTAGGCCTAAACAGTACACTTAAAACTATAATTTGAACCAGTTTATAAACACTGTGGAATAGCATTGACCAATGTTAATATATTTGTATGCAGACATGATTATGCAGACATGTATAAACACTTAACCCATTTTCAAAATTGCTTATTTTCTTAAAAATTAGCCAAAAACACTTCAAAAAAGCTTATTTTCTTAAAAACGGCCATAAACACTTCAAAAAGGTTGATTTTCTTGAAAAAATACCAAATAAGCACTTTAATAAGCACTTCAAAACAGCTTATTTTCTTAAAAACGGCCAAAGAATAAATAGAAACTGATTAACAACAATAAAAGCAAGTAACCCATTTTCATAAATACCCAAAAGGCAAACATCCAGTTAGATCTAACAATGAATAAAATAAAATAAAAAAGTTAGAAGATTACCATCGGTATCATGGTGGAATGAAACAATAAATTGAGTGTGTGATTATTGAGTGTGTATGTGAAAAAGTAATCGGAAAGTAATTCAAAACATAGATCGGATAGTAATTCAAATTCTAGAACGGATTTCCAGAAAGTTAATCGGATATCAAGGAAAGTAAAAAAGTCAACGCACCTTTATGTCACATCCTGGCCGCCGGTTGCGCAAGCCGCCGGTTGAGTAGCCGGCGGTTGCTCAATCATAGAAGTTATCTTGGGAAAGAGATAAGATATAAGGTGTGTTGGTAGTTGGGACACGTGTTGCATTTTTGGTGGAGCTGCGGAGTCGAGTGGTTGCGCATGACCATTTTGGAGATTGAGTGAAAATTTGACCACAAAGGGGACTACCAAAAAGATTTTGGCACTTTTTGGTACTTTTCTCTTAGAGATAAAGGGAGGGAACAAAGCGTGCAGGGGTTTATTTTTTATATTGACGGTGGGGATAAGGTTTTGAAAGGTAAAGATGTATTTTGGTTTTCTAAAGTGTCTTTTTTTTTTTTTTTTTTTTTTTTTTTTTTTTTTTTTGAAAACTAAAAATTGGTGTTAATAAAAAAATGAGTTTTTACAAAAATTGGGTTTTGGGTAAAATCGGGATTATTTGCATTTTTGGTTTCAAGAAATAATTTGGTCATTTGGGTATCGGGGATGGGCAAAATGGTGATTTTTGTTTTGGTTTAGGTTTTAAGGTTTGTTTCCCCCTGCTCACTCCAAAAACATGTCCCGAGCTTTGAAAATGTAGAAAATTCACTCCCGGCTCCGTCAGTTTCAGCATTTTTCTGATTTCGGCTCGATTTTGCTCGTTTTCGCTCTGTTTTCAATCCTTTTGTACCTGCAAGACACAAAACACACTCCGAGGATATTCTTAACATATTTTAAGCATATTTTGGTGTTTTTGGTCGTTTTAGTGGCCTTAGGTGGGTAAAAACGATGAGTGAATAAGCACTCATCATAATACATTCTTCCTCTTGGAACGGTCTGAAAAATAAACACATGTCAAACTATCTATGCTCACTTCATCCAGTATAGTAACGAAAGGTTTTGGTAACCCGCACTCTGACTCACATTAACCGATTATGTGACAACTAACTTAACTTCTTTTATGCAACTTTATACTAAAAATTGATAAGCAGAGTAAAACGACTCTTTTGATTGTCATCATATAGCATATATGAAACTAATGAATGCTATATAAAAAACCAATAAATGGACATCGTATGTACGTTATCATATTAAGCTTGGAATTGAAGAAGAACCAAGTGCATTACCTTAGAATCGTCTTGAAACTAGAATCTCCAATTGTTTTCTTGATCGATTTAGGTTTAAAAATATTAATGGCGCTTGTGTATATAGGCACATGTTTATTAGATAAACTTGAATTATGAGTTCGTTCGGACTACGTAAATGCATGGCAATCTTTTGCAACTTAATTATAGGCCCCTTAACTTAATAGGCTTTTCATTTGCCTCCCTTTTTATTAAGGAGTAGTAAGATAGAAAATGTGATTATTTATCAATTTCTTTATTTTAAGTATCTGTCAGTTCAATCTTTACTACATAAAAAGGGAAAACGGTCAAACTTGAATTGTTGAATTGTTGAAAAGGTGTTGAATGGTCAATGAAAATTGAATGGCCTGTATATGGGGAAAAACTACAGTTATTATGAATTGTTGAATTGTTGAAACAATACTCAATTATACACCTTCCTATTCGACCCATATAGCTGATATCTTTATTGCATAAGTGCATACATGGCAAGTATTGCATGATATCTTTATTGCATAACTGAATAGGTGGTAATTGATAACTTAAAACATGGTTGTCAAATATTAAAAGCAAATCATCAGACTTATACCTTTTATATTAAGTAATGTTGATAATTGTATAGTGTTTTTAATTAGGTCAGCTTTGTTTTCTCAATCAATTATATACATTCCTTTGCATGCGAAGTTTTTATAAATTATGTTGATATTATTCTATCAAATCATCTTTTGTTGTGATTTGCTAATCAAATCAGGCCTACTAAATATATAAGGTGTATCTTTCCTTCGAAAAATGATTCATGCATCATTTCTGGGAATTAATACTCTTGCTGGCAGTGTTTTGTTACTCCTCCTATATAAGTATCGTAATAACCATTCTTCTACTAACCAATAAATATCATTCCTTGAACTGTTATTTGTTTGCCTTCGAATAATGATGTTTGAAAGCAGGTTCATCTCTGATTTTAGCGTTGTAACACAAAATTTCATATTATGTGTTCGCATTATGAGAGCTTGGACGCAACCGCTTCATAACAAATCCAATGTTTAACATGTAAATGATCATTATCATTGTCCAAAGAGTACTCAATTATATATATAAGCGTTTTATTGTTCACTTTTGAATCGTTTTTTTTCTTCCTGATTTAGTTAGGTGTTTTGTTGTGTTGTTACAGGTAGTCATATGTCTTTGTATAAATTGTTTCAGTTTCAAAAAAAAATTAAAGCAACTGTGAGGATGGCTTTGGTTCCGTGATTCATTCCTCTAATGAAATGCTACAAACCGTTTTGAGGTTATCAAACAAACACATTCTTCTTCATACATGTCGTATTTTTATTTTTCAAGCTTTGGTACTATAACAAACTTTTTTAAGAGGTTCATCGATGATTTGAGTTCAATAGTATCATTTGGGACACATTTTTATCTGGAAGGACCCCATGCACGGGATATATCATTTGCTCAATATCGGAATGATCATTATGAATGATAAGTCGTATTCATTTTTATCCAATTTTTTAATTTCTTGGTGTTTCCTAATATTTAAACGTATGTTCGAACAAGTGTTATTTTGAATGTTTCAAACAAGTTTCTACTTTGTAAACGTACTACGACTTGGTTGAGCATGTTTTAACTAAAGGTGATGTTCTCGTCATACAAAATTAAACTAACTGATGAAATTCCATCAAACTATTGTATCGTCAAAATAGTGGTTTGCGTAAAGATATATTTTTTCAGTGTTTGCGTAAAGATATCATAGACGAAGTTACGTATTGAGATGGAGACAACCAGAGTGATAGGATGCTAGGAGCATACACCATGGTGAATGTAATCATGTATATCTATTCAAACCATAAAGAAATGATGGAAATAAATGTTTAGGCTTTTTGTGACGTTAAAATTTAGTAAAATCCTAAACGTAGTTTAAGGGTTACGTTTAACAAATTTTGACATGCACAAATTGATGTATCTTCACAATAACCACCTACCTCTTAAATTTATTATTGAAATTTTTTTTACTTAAATTTGAAGTGATAGAAATGTTGGAATAGGAAAAAAATAGTAACACATTTCGGCTTATAATATTTCTAGACAAAAATTAGAATTTTCAGCGTCCATCACATATTCGGGATTCCGGTGGCCCCAATAATTATTATTGTAGACTATCCAAACTAAAAACCATAGTGTATATATTTGGTTAAATCCAATTCACAAAACGTTACACAAAACACTTAACCAAAATATCTATTTTAACTAATAAAACAAAGTTTTGTACAAGTACTTTAAAGCATTGCATTAAATTTTATTATTAAAAACACTACTTTATTTAGCACTAATTTACAACACCCTAAAGCACCTAATAAGTTTTAAATAAAATTAATGGTTTTGCACTTTCCTAATATCAAATCCCATTATACTGATAACAACCTCAAACGCTCATATTGATTTATTTTAGGATACTAATAACTCTATTGAAATCATTCAATGTAATTCACAAATCAGTTTCAAATCAAAATGAAATCCTTCTTAAAAGCTTCTTCCACACGATTGTCCATTCAGTCCATTCAAAAAACCTCCAAAAATAAATTATGAACACCACATAGCAAAACAACAATCATCTCAAATCAATTCATGATTCAAAATTCAAAAACAATTTCGTCTCAAATCATTCCACGGTTCAAAAATCAAAACGAAATCCTTCTTAAATGATTCCACGATTTGATTTTTGGGGTTCATCAAGTTAAACCAGGTAACGAATTTGATTTTTTTTTTATCTATTTTTGTGCCGGATTTTAGTTGATTTAACATCTTCAGTCTTCTTTTTTAGGTTTAGATTTAAATCACATAATATAACATTTGTGATTGAATTATAATACGTTTTTTATTTGTTTGTAGCAGGTTTTATATGTAACATGGTTCAATTAGTTTTTTCAATTTCATTTTGTGCCGATTAATTTTTATATGTGTGATTCGATTGTTCTAATATTTTTTTCAATTTGATATGTAGGTATAACTTTATATATTTGATGTCAATAAAAGAGAAATGTTAAAAGATCCGAAACATGTTTTCCAGAATTTAATGGTTAGTTTGTCATATTTTTTAATAGTGAATCGTTTTAAAAAAATTGGGCTTTTTTTATATTTGTTTATAGGGTTTTAAAAGATTAGAACTTTTTTAATATATGTTTTCGAATAATTGTGTATTTATCGACTACATACGCTGTATTTGAAGGCTGCATAGAAGATGTTCGATTGAATGTTAAAAGAATGGAAAATGTGGAAGGTAATCATCTGCGCATTGATTTAGTCATTTAACCATTTGAGGAAAATAAATTTTATTTTGTATTTATATTCCTAAAAATGAGGTATCTTCTGATTTGTTTTTAGCGAATTTGCCATACTTTGGGAACTGCTTTTAAGCCTGATGGTGGATGTGTTTGGGAAGAATACTTAGCCATCAACTCCTGTTGAAGCATCAGACATAACATATCTTATAGACTTCCTGTAAGAATGCTTCTGACCCAATCATATAACTGAGACCGTATAGTATCAGCAATAAAATACATAAAACTATTATCAAATAGAGGGTTTTTTATCATTTGGTCAATGCATTCAAAATATTTATAAAGCTGTTATTTGCTTCTTTATAGGCTGAAAAGATAGACGTGGTTGGCTTGCAGGAACAAGTAACTGTGATAACATGAAATTTACATATAACTGATAATGGACTTAGGGAAGCCTTTTTGCTGATTATTAATGCTTCAAATATGCTGATTATTAACTGATAATGGTCTTAGGGAAGCCTTTTTGCTGAATTTTTCTATGCATATGTAATTTTCAGGAGGATTTTTATACGGTTGTCGATTGGGCTTACAAGGTCCTACAATTTTTTCATATAGTTGTTTTTGTTGCTTATTTCTAACAGTTTGGTTCCGACATTGCTTTTATAATTTGTAGTGAGATGTCCATAACTGAGCTCAAAGGAAAATACAAGAAGGTAGCTTTTTTATACGATACTTAGATTGAACATGTTCGGCTCCTTTTTGATGTTTTGTTATTTTTGTGAATCAGTTGTTTGAATATTTTGCTGAAAGAATGATATCTGAAGTGACATTACGAAGAAACTCTCTTATGCAAAGACGTTATGCAAATCAGGTACATTACATAGCCTTTTATGTGTAAAATTAAAATTTCGTTTATACACTTTGCTACTTATCATTGTATCTTTGCTACTTATCATTGGACAGATGCATAAGCAATGACTGTGTTTTAGTCGATTGATATTAAGGGTTGTTTGTCTGTATAAATTGTTGTAGTTGTATGTGTGGAATTGGTAATTGCGACCCATATACTAATGAATGGGTTGATTTTGGTTATATTAGAAGCAAAAAAGATCAAGTGGGTTAAATGTGTCAAATTCATTTTTTATAAGTTACAGATTATTAACTTAAAAAGTGCTTATGTAGGTGCTTATTGGGTTATTGTACCATCAAAACACAAAAATAATTATCCAAACATATCCTAAAAAAGAGTTTTCAGCTTTGTGTAGGGTTAAAAACAGTTTTTTATTGGCATCCTAAATTCAACATACGAGAAAAGTACCCATTTAGACCCATTACCATAGCTAACCAGTTTGACCCGTTCTGAAAATGAATGTTTTTATCCGTACATAAAACGAGCCTTTTCCTGCCAAAACGGATATGTGAATATTACTGTCTTTTCTCATTTTTTCCCGCTTTATGTAGTCACCTTCAGATTATTTGATTTGAGACGAATTGGGTACAACGGGAAATAGTAAGTCTTAATATGTTTCATATATCAAAATATTTCTCATACTCATTATCAATTATGGCGTCTTCTTATTATCAGGTTAGAGAAATGATTGTTGCCACTTTAAAAGAAATTGGGTTGCGTCTTTCAAAAGATATTATTGATGATGTAATACTTTTCATAGTTGATTTCTTATTTATTTGACTTTTTGAGATCAAATTGACATTCATTTTTCATTGTTTTTGTGTTCTTAGACTTTTTGAGACGCGATGAGATGGACGGAAGAATCAACAAAGAAGAGTGGAGGAACTTTGTCATTCAATGACCCCAACTCTTGAAGAACATGACTCTTCCATCTCTTAGGTACATCCGATCAATCGGTTTAAGACTATTGTCCATCTATGTGTCAAGTTAAACATGATCTACTTTAGACAAACTTTTTCTTTTTTTCATTAAGGGTTATTTTAGGTTGAAGATTTAGCTGCATGCAAGAAAGCATTGGTTGATGTTTGCTCGACGGAATATGGAATGTAGGATATCAATAAAACAAGATGTGGCGTTCTAAATATATCCGGTATGGGTGGTATGAATTATATTTCCATTTTTCTATTGGATACTTATACGCAATTAGTGTACAGAAAAGAGGAACTTATATATATGCAGAAGTTTTGGGCAGAAGCTTTAGTGCGTATGACATGACACAACCTCACCCTGAAGGTAAACCAAATACATGTACCTTTTATATATGTACGGCATATGAGCAAGATTACTTGAGCATTGGGTCAAATGTATGAAGTATTATTAGGTAGTGACATCCTATTATGCATTGAAAATGTAAGTTATTTTTTACTATTATATTTTCTGTGTTACAAGAGTAGATACTTTTTGTGTTATAACTATAGTAAAAAATAACTATGAAAATCCCTCATTTAGTAATACGTGGGGATAACATGAACTCATATTTCTATTGATTTTCTTATGTGAAGGATAAAGAGGGCCAAACACCATTGCATTACGCTGTTGTTTGTGATAGAGAAAGCATCGCTGAGTTGCTTGTGAAGAAAAATGTTGCTACGAATATAAACGACAGTGACCAATAACTACCCTTCTGATCTTTGCGATTCAAAATGTCCTAAAGTACTCCCTATTGTTTGATAATTTTTTTTCACATGTACGTTTGTCAAAATCCCACAGTTTTGTCAAAAGTTTTGTTATTAATTAGATTAAATTTAAAATTGCATATAGTAAGGGTTGGGCCCCTTTGCATTGGGTTGTTGATCGTGGCCATTTCGAAGCTGCAAATTTTCTCATTAGTAGGAAAGCTCATGTGAACTTAAAGGTAACCTGGATGTGAATTTTTTTACCATATTGTGTTAATGTGTTAGAGTTGTCAATTTCAACGCTATCACTTGAAAATGGGTCGAAGTGTCAAACTGAGTCAAAATGGGTTGAATAGTAAAAATGGGTCGAAAGGCACCCAAATTAGTATATGAAACAATCTAGATTTTGTAATCATATATAATACACCCATAATTTAGGTATGCGTCTCTACTGATTGTATGATCATTGTATCTTGAAATCACAGTAGTACTTTTTAAGTATTTTGAAAACAAGATTTTACCCATATATCGAGTGAGATAATCAGTTTTATATCATCAGAAATAAAGTGAGTAGTACTCTTTTAAGTATTTTTGTATGATCCTTTTTTTTGTTTATTTTTACGAAAGAAAACATAGGTGAACTATCATTAGGCTATCGTATACTGTATGGTCTGTTTAAGATTGCTTATTAGATTAACTACTTTTACGGTCTCTTTGGGATTGCTTATGAAACTGCTTATAGAGCCTATATAGGATTGCTTTTTAGAACAAATAATTTTATTCATACGCTTTTGGAAGCATTGTTTTTTCATCCTTTTTTATTCATACGCTTTTATATAATGTCCATTGATGTGTCTTTGTAATCTCTCTCTTTGATTATTTGCAAGTTTTATGCACGTAAAAGAGAATGTGTATGATTCTTTATTTTAAATGTTTGTTAATGATTATAGTTTATCCTTTCTGTGTTGATAATCCACTTTATCAAACCTTCTGCATGAACAATAACTTTTTTTATATATTGTGCATTGAAGAATATTTGATCTTTAGTCTAAAAGATAGATCAAGAGTAAGTAGGTTCTGTTTATGGTTATGGGTTTTAAGTTAACATGTTCTTCATTGTCTTATTACTAACAGGATGATAAAGCTATAAATTTGAAAAAGACATGTGCCACACGGGTCTTCTATCAGCTCATTCAGGTGTTATATGAGGCTATTTTTGAAAATATAAGGGGCCATTACTTTGTTTATTCATATTTTTAGAATAATAGAGCAACCAAGAACAATGTGTGATAATACTGTACCAATATATGGGTGCACAATAATTGGGTAAACATGTATTTACTACTTTGATGTCTTATAAACCGGTATATCAATAATAAATTTTAGATTGATTGATCCGTCGACCCTTTTGTTTTCCTTTTTCTCTATTTTTATTACTTATTTGACCCGTTAGAGATATGTCATGCCCAAATGTACCCATGTATAAGTAACTGGGTGGATTAGTTTGACTCATTTTTAATTTCCAGTAAGCTTAAATTAATTTGACATTTTGACCTATCTGTGTTGAAACTTTAGGCAGGATGCAGTGAAGAGAAAGATACAATTACATTAATGCCTATAAGCAAAATTAGTTCGACCTATCTGCGTTTTATTCGTATGTTAATATATTTTTTAACCCACTTTGATTTAACTATAGATCGTGCAAAAATGTGTGATATAAAGTTTCTAATTTAGTTTGATACAAGTTGTAAAAAAAAGGAAACGGGTCGTAGTACCATATTACATAGTACACTGGACATAGTACCACTTTTACTAAAAGTGAAACGGGTCAAGCCGGTAAAGTGAGTTAGGAAGTTGTCCATTTTTTACAAGCTAATGAAGTTGTCAATATTTTACAAGCTACTGAAGTTGTCCTATTTGTTACATAAAGGGATGCATTGTTTTGCAGGCGTCAAGGGAAAAAGCTCTCCCACTATCATCAAACCTTCAAAGATTGCTTATAAGGGGCTGTTTGGGATTTCTCGATAGAAAAACTACTTTCAAGGATTGTTTGGGATTGCTTTTAGAATAACTACTTTGAAGGGTTGTTTGGGTTTTCTTTTAGAAACTGATTACATGGGCCTGTTTGGGATTACATATTTAAATAACTACTTTTAGATTGTTTTTGGGATTACCTATTAAATATGGTTAAAGAAGCCATGAACAAGCACCAGATGAGAGAAAAATGAAACCAAATGTTTCAGTATGTTATTTTCACTTGCATTATCTCATCTTTAAAGCTAATACAGAAGCATAATTAGCATTGATCTTTCTCTTACAGTACAATACTAACTAGAGTTATCGATTGCAATCATGTGAAGAAACTAATTTTAAAACACTTTAGCAAAAAGAGCATTTGAAGACGTTTACGGTAATTCCGTAAAGATGATCCTTATTATGCTATTCCTTCGTTCCATAGGATACTAAATAAATGCATCGCATATTTTGTTCTGTCATATGGTCATCTCACACTTCCACACCAATTAAAAAAATGTTGATGATTTACAGAGGAAGAAGTATACATGTTATCCATGGGTGTACAAGTTGGAACCTTTGAAGTTTATCATTTGAAAATCCTTATGAGGCCCGAGCTAACCTACTTAGCACACATGGTTTCCAAAGTTGGCTAATGACAATGTTTGTAATAAGAATTCAATATAATTAGAACTTATCGTGAAATTGGCTTTTATATTAACTATTATTATAATGGAATTTTGTATATTGCTTCTTATCTTTCAAAGCATAGATTGTATGCACCTTTTGGAGTCGATGTCTTAGACTGATTAACTATAATTGCCACATCTCTAAAGGCATGTTTGGCATATGAAATTATGGAGAGATTTTGTTTATTTTTTCAAAAAATAAGCTATTTAAAAAATAATTTTCGTTTGACATACATAACTTATAAGAGACAGCCGGGTACCCGCGCAATGCGTCGACGGGTACCCTGTGACTATATTTTGCGGCGAGCAAATGTGATTCGGTTATATGTTTTTTCTAAAAATAATTGTACGAATGAATGAATTGGTGTGTGCTGTTATAATGTTTTGAATTGGTGTTGTTACAATATTTTGTATTTAATTTCCTGGGAGATAGCTAAATTTTAAAGCTATGTATTGAATTGATAGCAAAGTTAATACAATTAATAGCAAAATTAATACAGTTTTTGTAGTCTGACTTATTTTGAAATGTGATACTTCCTTTTATAGTAAGTGTGTAGGCTTATTTTTTTAAGACTTCCTTTTATAGAAAGTCCTAAATACATTATAAGGTAGTATAGATTACTTTTTTTTTTTTTTTTTGCATAATCTTTAAAAATCAAGGGTTACTTCATGTAGCATATAAAAATAATATCTGTTTATAATCTACATCTCCATCACCATCTCCAGTTCCAACAATAGTTACTTTTGCCAAACATACCCTAAGTACTTCAAGGTCTATGATCAAACTTTAAGATGTATGTAAAATACACACGTCACTTTTTCTTTCTCATATTCTCAATTATAATATATTATCAACCGCAACATGCTTTTACTTACATCATCTATGGACTATTAGGTTTGCATGGCTGGACATTGGGTATTAAATCAATAAGCGCTGACACACATCATTTTCTGTTCAAGACAATCAATTTTGGAGACGCCAACGTTTGGACGTTGATGAGTGTCTAAATACTCATCATTTTTGTACTGTTTATAATGCCAAAAACATCTGAAAACACTCAGAAATACATCAAAATGATGAAAATATCACAAATAAGTGTTTTATGTGTTTTAAATGCAAAAACATCAAAATCTGGTGAAAAACGTATCAAATTTGCATAATTGGCAGTTTTAGTCCCCCAAGTTTAAAAAGTTGTCAAAAACAGTCCCTGCTAGATAAAAATAAAGAAAAATGTTATTCAAGGCCCCTGAAATATTCTAAGTTGTCAAAAATGGTCCTTGAATAAATCTTTGACAAAATTACAACTTTAGTCCTTCAAATTTGAAAAATGTCAAAAATGGTCCTTGGACATTTAAAAAATGGAATTTTATGCAATTGGTCCTTGTACTATTCAAGATTTACAGGTTTAGTCCTTGTGATAAGATTGGAAAAGTTTCATGATCAGTCCCTCAAGTTACAGAAAATTACATGAATGGTCCTTGTGTAGTTACTAAACCAAACGGACCTCTTTATTATTAAAAACCCAAGCCCAGTCCAATATAAGCCCAAACCCAAAACCAGTGTTTAAATTAAAATACCGCCCTCCACTGTAGCACTGTCTCTCCCACCACTGCATCCCAAAAACCAGTGGTTTTCACCACTTGTTCTCCACCTTTCCACCTCACCACTAACTTCTACAGCTGGTTACCAACCCCTAACACCTCCACTATTATCCAAGAACCATTAATGAGATAAACCTGCTCAAAAGAAAAAATGGCGCCAAAATTGCCATTTGGCAATTTTGATGATCTGGATTAAATCAACGGTTGGATTGAAGTGGGAAATACTCAGAGGTGTCGACATAGATGAAAAGATCTTTATATAACAAGTTTGAAGCAATGGGAAGACTTATCTAGTGTAATTTATTTAACTTATGTCGTTTTAAGTTTTTTTAACTTTCCAGTGTTTGTTTAAGCTTTCATGCTTTGAAAAAAGTAATCTCATTGTACTGTAACTCTTTTTCAATAAGCAATTTAAAGTTTCCAGTTTGATTTCAAGTTTGTGCAATTTTCACATTCAAAAATCTCAATAGGTACGAATCTTATCTTTGGTTGTTGTTACGAGCTCAACAAGCTTATATAAGCTCTTAGAAGCTTGTTTAAGCTATTAAAACATTTATAACTAAGTTTAGACTTAAAACTCAAAAATACCAAAAATCACTAAACAATTAGTCAAAATAAAAGGCAAGGGAAATGAAGACCAAAGTGAAGCATGGTGATATTTGGATTGCTTATGGGTTTAGAGCTTTGTGGAAAGCCATAGGGTGTGATCTCAGACCTTGGTTCTCAGTTTTGAGCTTGGACTCATATTGTAAGAAATTTCCTTAAAACTTGCATATTTTAGTATAAGTACTTAATTCCTGTTAATATTGGCCTAATCCTGTTTACATACAGCAATTATAAGTTAATAAATAGATTTCTCTGTTTAAGAGTTTGTTTTAGTGTATTTACCTTCAAAACAGTTATATATAAAGGGGTGTTTGGATTCACTGTTTTAATGGTGTTAGAAGCTATCTGTGATATTGCTTGTTGTTGTTTTGTATCACTTTAGTTCTTAATAGCTCAGTCAAGCCACAAAATATAGTCCTTGTTTTGTAAAAAGTCAAAATCATCTTTAAAACTACCTAGATAGTTAACTGTTAAGATTATAAAATACAAATCTCATCACATAAGCTTATAACTTGATATAGCAGCTTAATTTCATCCTATCATAGCTTATTATAACATATTAAGTCCATAGAATCAGTTACAAGTTCATAAAAGTCAAAGTTTAAGTGTAATTAAAAGTCAAATTTTACTAAAGCGGTTTTGAATAAACTTTGGAATTTTATTGTGTGTTTAATAATAAGATTTAGCTCATAAGCTTCTAGGATATTAAAATATAGCTGCTAAACTAAATTAGAAAAATACTAGTTCAATCTTAATCAGCTTATAAAGTGCTTATTTCCTAGCCTGTTTTAGACCTTTGTCGAGAATCTCCCCATGTACGCACGTTAAGCTATCTAGTTTCACAAGCTCACACAGAGCTCATCACAGAGATTTAGCTTGTGCAATTTAGTTTTTTGAGTAGCCCACCTAGCTGTGTCTCTATACCAGTGCTTATTTTTTATTTTGCAGCTTATTTGATAAGCCTGCCATTAGCTTTTAATCTTGTCCATTTTGTTAAATGTATTAAACCAGTCGGTGTTCATCAAGTATTTCAAAAGCTTTTCACAAGCTCATTAGTGTAATCCAATCTTTGCAAATTAGCTTTTTAGAGAGCTCAGTTGGTCAACTAGTTAGTTCAATTGCTTATTTTCATTCTATAGCTTAATTCAGTGCTTAAAAATAAGTTAGAAGGTGCCTAGTGATTCAAAAAGTGACCTGTGCAAATCAGTGTTAACTTATGTTTTATTTAGTGCTTATTTAGTGCTTATTTAAGTCAATTTGCTTATTCAGGTCAAGTTAAATTAGCTTATTTAAAGTTTCTTAGCTTATCTCAGTTAACCTTTTGCTTATTTTCTAAGCTTATTACCCATTTTAGCTAAAAACTTGTGATTATTCCATCTTTTTGTTAACTGTTGAGATTTTCAGCTTATTCTGAGCTTATTAGAGGTTTTTGTAAAAAGTTGTAATTATAAAAAGTGCTTATTTAAGTGTGTTTAGCAAGTTTGTAAAAGAAAAATCGAAAAAAAAAAATGTTTAGCAAAAAGGTGGGGAGGCAAGCTCGAACCTGAGACCTCTCACCTTTGAGAGTGATAAGTGTGTACCTTGTATACAGTTGCCCTTGGGTCTTTGACTGGTTTTATTTTGCACAATCTAATACTTAAGTACACTTTGTCAGTTTAAGCTTATACGAGTATTTAAGCTTATTTCTAGCTTATTTGAAATAGCTTTTTCAACTTTTGTATTTTTCATATAATTGTATTAGTATAAAGTATTTTATAAAAAAGTTTCAGATTTTTCTCAATAGTTTTAGTATTTTTAAACATTTAATTAGTGAAAAATAGTATTTAATTCATAATAAAAAATATAAAAGTCTAAAAATATAAATCTTTTTTCTAAAATTTTCTTTTGTCATATACTACGTAAGAAAATTGTTTTTACACTTGTAGAACTTTTATTTCATGAATTTTACATTTTTGCTTGCGCACTCGCGTAATTTTTATAAATAACGCTCGTTTTCATTTTAAGTTACGTTTTTAGATAATTTAAGTTTACGTTTTAGTTAAAATAATTTATTTAATTTATTTTGTTTTATAAAATCACAAAAACATCATTGTAAAAATAGTGATAGCATTTATTTAATATATTTTAACTTTTTAATTTCCTTTAATTTGCATTTAAGTCGCTGTAATTTATAGAACTTTTTCTTTAGTATAATTATCCATCAAAATCCTTATTGATCACTATCCTTAGTGATTATTCGACATCTGTCTGTGTTAAACACCATTCATCCTCCGTGGGACTTAACGACCCAGGAATCCACTATATTCCTCTGATCTTAATTGCATTAGTGTTTGAACTGTTTTAAGTTTCTTACGGTTAGCCATTCACAAGTGGCTAACTTGTGTGAGATATCTTGACGGTTTAGCATCAATCAAATTTTGGCGCCGCTGCCGGGGAGGCTGTAAGCGTGTTTTAAGCAGTTTTCAGACCCGTATTTGCACATATACCACTTTTTTTGTAAATAGTTTTTTGTAAAGTTATCATAAATCAAAAAGTTCATTAACACTTTTCCTAAAGTGTTAACAACACCAAAAAAAATATATAAAACAACAAAACAATCGTAACGTTTTCTAGCTTGTGTTTCTTTTAAGGTGATTCTTAAAGAGATACGATTTGGTTAAACGAAACGATTCCAAAAATATTTTCCAAAACTTTTTAAACCCTCAGCACATATCCATACCTACGTCTTTTCAGTGGTACTTAATATATACATAAAAATCAACCACCGCAAATCAAGGCGTTACCTACCAAGCTGGGGGTGTGACCATAATAAGTTCCCGAACATCAGATTTAAAACTTGCCTTTGTGTCCTTGTGATTTGGTGTACCTTTTTCAAAAAAGCCATTTCATTTGTGATTATTGGTTAAGTTCACTTGTCGTTTTGCCTCGCATTTGTTTTGAAATTGATTTTTAAACTTAGTGCATGCGCACTCGTTCTTCTAGCTCTACAAGTCCACTTTACGAGCTTGCAAATATTCCTCGTAGGCGTAGAGGGCGTTCGCTCCTTCAGCCATGATCTGAGGCGTCTACCACCACCACCCTGTCGAAATGGCAGAAGACAAGCCGATGAATGAGCTTCTCCAAGCACCCATCGAGGGTTACGGAGGTGCCATTGTTGTCCCGCCCATCGTGGTGATACCTTTGAGCTCAAAACCAGGTTGCTTAATCTGGTGACCCAAAGCCAATTCTATGGTTTTGAGCGGGATGATCCTCATGCACATATTCGATGGTTCAACAAGATTGCATCAACCATCAAATACAAAAATGTCCCACATGAAGCCATTAAGCTTCTTCTGTTCCCATTTTCTCTAGAGGGACAAGCCCGGAATTGGCTTGAAAAACAACCCCCTCGTTCCATTGAGACATGGGAAGATCTAGTCACCAAGTTTGTTAACGAATTCTATCCTCCATCCCGAACTACAAGTCTTAAGAATGAGATAATGAAATTTTCTCAGAGATTTGATGAATCATTCCGGGAGGCATGGGATCGTTACAAAGAGTTGCTTCGCAAGTGTCCGCATCATGGTTTTACCGAGTTAATGCAAATGGATACTTTCTACAATGGTCTGCACCAAGGGGACCAAGACTCTTTAAATGCCTCCGCAGGAGGTAATTTCCTTAGCAAGACCACAAAAGAAGCCTTGCAAATCATTGAAAACAAGTCCCAGGTCCGCCCTTTCCAAGACAAAGACATATCGGACTCGGTCTAATTTGGACCTTCTACTTCTAAACCCGTGAGTACCTCTAGCACCGATGCTAAGATTGACAAACTCACGGATATTGTTCAGGCTTTGGTTCTTGCTAACCAAAAGAAAGTCACTTTCACACAGACACCATCACATGATGAAGTGAAGAAAGTTGAAGTTTGTGTTACTTGTGGTGGTCCTCATGCATACTACAACTGTACTGCCACAGATGGTAGTTCGTTTGAAGCAAATGCTATAGCCGGTACTTCAAATCAAGGAGGTAATCAATACCGTCCTCAAAATGAACCAAACTACTGTGCTAACACTTATCGGGCACCACCGGTTTTAGCCAGAATCTAACATACATAACCGAATCAAAACCAACCTAGAATGAACCAAGGTTATCAAAACCAAGGTAATTTCTATTCCGGACCAAATCAAGGTTTCCAACATCAAGAAAACCTTAATCAAAACAATTTCAATCGAGGAATCAATTTGGAAATGTAAATCCTAACCAAGGGAATTTTCAACAACAAGGTCATAATCAAAACATCCGACCGGAATTTGCCTCCACAAACCTCGGTACCATCATCTGATGAGTTATTGAAGCAGTTCATGAAATCCCAAGATGAAAGGAACAGGTTGTTGGTCGGTCAGTCGCGATCTCAAGAAGTCTTTAAATGATCAACCCTCGGGCTCAGGAAAACTTCCGAGCAATACGATCGCTAACCCAAGGGGCGATGCAAAGGCGATCACAACCATAAGTGGTGTTTCATATGATGGACCTGCTATTCCTACTACCTCTTCTTCTTCTTCTCTCCCGAAGGTAGTAGAAAGTGAACCTAAGACACACAATGGACCTTCGACTCCAATGCCTCCTCCACTAGGAGAAATGAGTCAAGTTACCAAGGATACAACGGACAAGGTGCATTATTCAAGCCCACGAAGTACCGCACACGTCCTACCTTCGGTAGTCCAACCTCAAGTTGTCCAAAAAAGTCTAATCCAGATTATTTTTGAACCACCTGTAGCTCCCGTTGAAAATACCAAATCCAAATCTTCTATTCCTTACCCATCACGTTTGAATGAGCAAAGTCTCCGAAAAAAGCCGTCATCAAATGGACAAATTTTTTCAAATTTTCCAAGAACTACATTTTGACATAAGCTTTGTGGATGCTATCATGCTGATGCCCAAATTTGCATCAACTCTCAAACACATGTTAAGCAACAAGGAAAAGCTGTTTGAGATAGCTAAAACTCCTTTGAGCAGAACTGCCAGTTATCTTGAAGAAGCTTCCCGAAAATCTTGGAGATCCTGGAAAATTTCTCTTACCTTGTGTATTTCCAGTGATGGTTGAATGCTTTGCCTTAGCCGATCTTGGTGCAAGCATCAACCTGATGCCTTATTCAGTATGGAAGAAACTTTCTCTTTCGGAACTTACTCCTACATGCATGACTCTCGAGCTTGCAGATCGTACAATATCCACCCTCTTGGCATAGCCGAGGACGTATTTGTGAAAGTAGGAAAGTTCCATTTTCCAGCTGACTTTGTAGTTGTTGATTTTGATGCCGATCATCGGGTTCCTCTCATTGTTGGACGAGGATTCCCGAGAACGGGCCGTGCTCTCATTGATGTATTTGAGCAAGAAATCACATTACATGTTGGTAATGAAGCGCACTTTTAACCTTGATCAAACTTCGAGGTACTCCGCAAACTATGATTCTGAATCGGTTAACCGAATAGATATCATTGATGTTGCTTCTAAAGAGTACTCTCAAGAAGTTCTTGGTTATGATCATAATTCTTCGAGTGATAATCTCACTCATTCATCTCAACCCATCATCGCCAATTCTACTCCTTCTCTCACTCCATTTGAGGAAAGTGACTTCATCTTGGAAGAGATTGAAGCATACTTGTCCAGTGATTCATTTCCATGGGAAATTGATCACGCTCCCATCGACATCGAGGGGGACATACTTCTCATTGAGAAGTTGCTTAATGATGATCCATCATCATCACTCCCTCCCGTCGAAATTCATAACAAGGAAGTCAAGTCAGATTGAGAAAAGCCAAGAATTTCCTGAAGTCGAACTTAAGGACTTACCACCTCATCTCGAGTATGCATTTCTTGAGGATGATGATAAATTACCTGTCATTATTGCTCGAGATTTGAGTAAAGATGAAAAGTCAAGCTTCTCATAAAGGTCTTGAAGTCACACAAGCAAGCAATTGCTTGGAAACTCTCCGACATTAAGGGTATCAACCCCGAGTTTTGTACTCACAAAATCTTAATGGAGGATGACTTCAAACCAGCAGTTCAACATCAGAGAAGAGTAAATCCAAAATCCATGATGTTATCAAACAGGAGGTTATCAAACTTCTTGATGCAGGATTGATTTATCCGATCTCAGATAGTCCTTGGGTTAGCCCAATTCACCGTGTTCCCAAAAAGGGTGGCATAACTGTTGTCACAAATGAAGAAAACGAGTTGATTCCAACTCGATTGGTAACGGGATGGCGTGTTTGCATTGACTATCGTAAGTTGAATGGTGCCACTCGTAAAGACCATTTTCCTCTACCCTTCATGGACCAAATGCTTGAGAGATTAGCAGGGAACGAGTACTATTGTTTCCTAGATGGTTTCTCGGGATATTTTCAGATCCCCATTGATCCACATGATCAAGAGAAGACCAATTCACCGCCCATACGGAACTTTTGCCTACTGACGTATGCCTTTCGCTTATGTAACGCTCTCGGCGTTCCAACGATGTATGATGGCCATTTTCCACGACATGATCGGGAAACAATGGAGGTGTTTATGGATGACTTCTCGGTCATTGGGGATTCTTTTCAAACATGTCTCTCCCATTTAGAAAAAATGCTTCAAAGGTATGAAGACACCAATCTTTGTCTAAATTGGGAGAAGAGCCACTTTATGGTCAAAGAAGGCATAGTCCTTGGCCATAAGATTTCTAAAAAAGGGATTGAGGTTGATAGAGCAAAAGTCGATGTTATTGCTAAACTACCTCATCCTACTACCGTCAAAGGTATTAGGAGTTTTCTAGGTCATGCCGGTTTTTATCGTAGATTCATACAAGATTTTTCTAAAATCGCCCGGCCTATGACCCATCTTCTTGAAAAAGAGGCTCCTTTTATTTTCTCACCTAAGTGCATTGAAGCTTTTGAAATACTAAAGAAAAAGCTTACTAAAGCACCCATTCTCGTTGCTCCCGACTGGGACTTGCCTTTTGAGCTCATGTGCGATGCAAGTGATTTTGCTATCGGTGCAGTCTTAGGGCAACGCTGAAACAAGCATTTTCAGCCTATCCACTACGCAAGTAAGACTATGATGAAGCTCAAACTCATTACACTACCACAGAAAAAGAGCTATTAGCCGTGGTGTATGCATTTGAGAAATTTCGGCCGTACTTAATCTTTACCAAATGTGTAGTGTATACGATCACTCGCTCTCAAATATCTCTTTGCTAAACAAGATGCAAAGCCGAGATTGCTTCGTTGGGTTCTCCTTCTCCAGGAATTTGATATCATCATACATGATAAAAAGGAGAGAACACGGCTGCGATCATCCGTCCCGTTTAGAAAACCCTCACCAAGATGTTTTCGAGAAAAGGAAATAAATGAAACATTTCCTCTCGAGACACTCAATGCGGTTTCTTTTCGTGGAAATTCTACTACCCCATGGTTTGCTGACTTCGCAAATTACCATGCGGGTAACTTCATTGTGAAAGGGATGTCGACCCAACTGAAGAACAAATTCTTCAAAGATGTTAAACATTACTTCTGGGACGACCCCTTCTTATTCAAAATCTGTGCGGATCAAGTCATCCGACGGTGTGCTTATGGACAAGAAGCTCTTGACATTCTCAAAGCTTGCCATGCTGGACCCACTGGGGGACATCATAGTCCAAACTACACCGCCAAAAAAGTGTTTGATTCCGGGTTTTATTGGCCCACTATCTATAAGGATGCCCACGATTTTGTCAAAACTTGTGACGCTTGTCAACGTCACAGAAATATCTCTCAAAGAAATGAAATGCCACAAAATGCCATTCAAGTTTGTGAGATATTTGACATCTGGGGTATTTATTTTAGGGAAAATGATAAAAAAATGCATCGAACTTGACACTTGTTGTCATTGTGTGTAGTCAACTATTTTTTTTTCATTGTAACACAAACCTTTTGAATTTTTGTCATTGTATGTAGCCAGTTAGGTGAATTTGTGTTATTGTATGTACCCAGGCTTAGCGTTACATCGTTAGTCCTTTTATATTAACGCCGTTAGTAAATAACTTAAAGTTTCGTTCTCTTACGCTTTTATTCGCTTTTCATCCGTTATATATATAAGTTTTCGTCCGTTTTTATACTTTTTCGTCCGTTTTATACATTTTGGTCCAATGCTTTCATCCATTTTTTACATTTTTGTTTGTTTATTTACGTTTTCTTACGTTTTAGTCCGTTATTATACGTTTTCATCCGTTTTATACTTTTTTCGTCCGTTTTATACATTTTGGTCCTTAATGCTTTCATCCGTTTTTACATTTTTCGTTTGTTTACTTACGCTGCGACGCGTTTCTCATGTTTTAGTTCGTTTTTTACGTTTTCGTCCGCTTTTTACTACGTTTTGCTCGTTTTCATCCATATTTATACGTTTTCGTCTGTTTCTTATGTTTTCATCCGCTTTTATCGTTTGTCCATTTTTACATTTTCATTCGTATTTATACGTTTTTCATCCGTTTTCTTACGTTTTCAAATGTTTTTATTCATTTTCGCTGTCTTTTTTAAGTTTTCGTCTGTTTTCTAACATTTTAATCTTTTTTATACGCTTTCGTTGGTTTTCTTACTTTTTCATTAATTTTCTTACTTTTTCGGACGAAAATGTATAAACTTAAGAATACTGGACAAAAACGTATAAAATGGATGAAGGTGTAAGAAACAGATCTTAAAAAAAGACAAACGGTATCAACAGATAAAACAGAAAACATATAAAAACAGACAAAACGTTAGAAAATCGGACGAAGACATTTAAAAACGGACGCAAAATATAAAATGGATGAAAACGATTGAAAACGATAAAAACAGAATGAAACGGACGAAAACATATAAAACGGATGAAAACTTATAAAACGGACTGAAACGTAATAACGAATGAAAACGTATAAGCGGGAAAACGTAAGAAAATGGACGAATGTAAGAAAACAATCGAAACGTAAGCGGGAAAAAGCAGCGGATCGAAAAAGTATGTAAACGGACAAAACATATAATAACGGATGAAAACGAATAAAAACGTAGAGAAGAAATTTTAAGTTATTTACTAACGACCGTTAATATAAAAGGACTAACGATGCAACGCTAAGCCCTGACCGGGTACATACAATAACACAAATTCACCTAACTGGCTACATACAATGACAAAAATTCAAAAGGTTTGTGTTACAATGAAAAAAAAAATAGTTTGCTACACACAATGACAACAAGTGTCAAGTTCGATGCATTTTTTTGTCATTTTCCCTTTATTTTATGGGGCCATTTCCATCTTCTCGAGGTAACAAATACATACTCGTGGCTGTTGACTATTTGTCAAAATGGGTTGAAGCGAAAGCTTTACCTACAAATGAGTAAAATTTTTGAAATCTCTTTTTGCCAGGTTTGGAACTCCGAGAGCTATAATTAGTGATCGTGGTACACATTTCTGCAATGACCAATTTGATCGTGTCATGCAAAAGTATGGTGTAACCCACCGTCTATCTACTGCATACCATCCCCAAACAAGTGGGCAAGTGGAAGTATCCAACCGTGGTATTAAAAGAATTCTGGAAAGGACAGATGGCGTTTAAAACCGTGCATCCCGGTCGGATAAACCTGGATGACGCACTCGGGCCTTCGATACGACTTACAAAACACCAATCGGTGTACTCCATACAAGCTAGTGTACGGAAAGGCATGTCATCTTCCGATTGAACTAGAGCACAAAGCCTACTGGGCCTTGAAGCATGCAAACTTCGATATTCAGACAGCTGGTGATCATAGAAAAGTTCAAATGAATGAACTAAATGAACTTCGTGATCAAGCATACGAGAACTCTTTGATCTACAAACAAAAGACAAAGAAGATTCATGACTCTAAAATCAAGAACCGCGTTTTCAACGTTGGTGATCGAGTCCTTCTTTTTAATTCTAGATTGAAGATTTTCGGGAAAGCTTAAGTCCCTGGTTGTCGGTCCATTTACTATCACTAAGGTTTATCCTTATGGCACCATTGAGTTATCTCAGCCCGATGGTCCAAATTTTAAAGTGAATGGTCATCGATTGAAGCATTACTTTGGAGAGGACATTCCACCCGTGATTGTCCCAGATCTACAAACTTTCCCATGAACCAATGAATGCGGGGATCGAGTCAAGCTAGTGACTCGGTAATCAAAAACAGTAGCACACACCATATGGGTTTTCACCCATGTTTCTGTCTTCTTACCCCTATTCTACCACCCTAGTGTGGGGGAGTTTCCCCACGCAGTTGTATATAAGTCAGTTTAAAAAAAAAAAAAAAAAGAAAAAAAGAAAATGTATATATCAAAAACAAAATAATGGCCGTAATATTTCCCTTTTATGTTCTATGTTTCGGCATAACCGCCGGTACTTTGAATATTGAGGGCAATATTCATTTCTAAGTGTGGGGGATTGATGAGTGTCTAAATACTCATCATTTTTGTACTGTTTATAATGCCAAAAACATCTGAAAACACTCAGAAATACATCATAATGATGAAAATATCACAAATAAGTGTTTTATGTGTTTTAAATGCAAAAACATCAAAATCTGGTGAAAAACGTATCAAATTTGCATAATTGGCAGTTTTAGTCCCCTAAGTTTTAAAAGTTGTCAAAAACATCCACCTAGATAAAATAAAGAAAAATGTTATTCAAGGCCCCTGAAATATTCTAAGTTGTCAAAAATGGTCCTTGAATAAATCTTTGACAAAATTACAACTTTAGTCCTTCAAATTTGAAAAATGTCAAAAATGGTCCTTGGACATTTAATAAATGAATTTTATGCAATTGGTCCTTGTACTATTCAAGATTTACAGGTTTAGTCCTTGTGATAGATTGGAAAAGTTTCATGATCAGTCCCTCAAGTTTACAAAATTACATGAATGGTCCTTGTGTAGTTACTAAACCAAACGGACCTCTTTATTATTAAAAACCCAAGCCCAATCCAATATAAGCCCAAACCCAAAACCGGTGTTTAAATTAAAATACCCGCCCTCGACGTAGTATAACCTTTGTCTCTCCACCACTGCATCCCAAAACCGGAGGTTTCACCACTTGTTCTCCACCTTTCCACCTCACCACTAACTTCTACAGCTGGTTACCAACCCCTAACACCTCCACAACTATCCAAGAATCATTAATTAGTAAAACCTGCTTGTTAGGAATTAGAAATTCCAGGTATTAAAGAGTCGGTCACCTCAAGTATATGTAATCGTTAGAAAGCTCGTAGTCGTAGTTATTTTAAGTTAAGTAGTATTTGTTAAGTAACACCGTGGAGGACGGACGGGTCTTTACCCACTGTATGCCTGATCCACAGCCCGATGTGTGGCGTTTTATGTAAGACTATAAATACTCTCTACCTCCCAAGGTAGAGAGTTGGAGCTCATAATAATATCTTTCACTTTCTCTCACTAAGTTCCCTAAACCTCTAACTTTCTCTCTCTAAATTCCATCTATATTCTACCTTGTGTTAATGTTATGATGTGTATGTGAAAAGTTATATCTTACAATTGGTATCAAGAGCCATGGTTAGATCATATCTTACACATCTTTGGATTTCTAGTGGTTTTTAGGTGGTTTTAAGTTTGAAAAAGTTTAGTGGTTTTAGCATCATTTGATTGATTTCTAGTGTTAAAGTTTCGATTTTGTTGGTACTTTTATGTTTAGAATCATCAAAGTGTTTAGGTTTTCATTTGGTAAGCTTGAATCATCTTGGTTGGGTTGTTTTTGGATTGAAAAGTGAGGTTTATATGGTTTTTCAAGCTAGCGACTTAGCTCACGGAATAGTTTCTTGGTAGCGACTTGCTTCACATTTTTGTAGCGACTTACCGTGTTGGAACTAGCGAGTTAGATCTAGCGAGTTAAAGTACAAGTAGTGGATTCTCCACTACCGGTAGCGACTTGTGGTAGCGACTTGGTCAGTAGCGAGTTGCTCTTTAGCGACTTGTGTCGCTAGCGACTTGTGTAGCAATTGCTGCCAAAATTTGGTTAGCGACTTGGTCTGTAGCGAGTTACTACTTAGCGACTTGTTTTTCAGTTAGCGACTTGGGACTCTAGCGACTTAGGGGTATAGCGAATTAAGGGTTAGCGACTTAGTGCATTAATTTCTAGCGACTTAGTGCACTAATTTCTAGCGACTTAGTGCATTATCTTCTAGCGATTTAGTATTTTATCATCTAGAGTCTTGAGTGATTGTTTACGGTTTTCTCTTGATTCAGTAAAATCCCGTGAAAGAATCCATTTTCCGGTTTAATCATAGAGCTATAAAATCCCGTATAATCTGTTAACATGTCTACCAACGTTCCCACTGTTATCTCCACTGTTGGCGAAGATGTTCAAGCAAGTTGGTTGATACTCGTCCACCCATGCTTGTGACCGACTACGACTCTTGGGCTCAACGAATTAGACTGTATTGCCTTGGAAAGGAAAATGGTGTCAACATTCTCAAATCCATTGATGAAGGACCATATCGAGTTGAGACGACTAGAGACATACTTGATACTAATGCAGATGGTACGCCTGTTTACGGAATTGTGCAGACCTAAGATGTATGATGAGCTTGATGATAAGGATAAAAAGAGATTTGATGCAGATATCGGGGCTTCAAACATTGTTCTTCAAGGTCTTCCTAAAGACATCTACAAGCTGATCAATCATAACACAGATGCTAAGGCAGTTTGGGACAATGTTAAGATGCTTCTCTCAGGTTCTGAATTAACTATGGAAGACAGAGAATCCCAACTCTATGACGAATTTGAGCATTTCAAGATGAAACCAGATGAGAGTGTCTATGAGTACTATGTGAGATTTCATAAGTTAGTTAATGACATGAGGAACATCAGAATGACTATGCCTAACATTCAGTTGAACTCAAAATTTGTGAACAACATGAATCCCGAATGGCACAAGTTTGTTACCGCTGTGAAGCTCACTAAAGGATTGAAGAATACAAACTATGAGCAACTCTATGCCTTCCTCCTTCAGAATGAGAGACATGCTATGTTTGAAAAATTAATTCTCAATCAGTTCAAAACCAACCAGAGAGAGACAAGCTCGTCTAATGACTCTACTGACTTTCTACTCAAACATCGGAATCACAACCAAAGCATCACAAGTCATACCCTTGGGTAATGGTAATCACAAACTCATTCCTGATCCTATGTACAAACAAGCTGATGTTGATACTCACGTGGGTAGCTTCATTAATCAACTAGCTCTTCTCATCAGTCAAAACATGAATACTCTCCCACAAACCAACAACAACCTCAGAACCGCATCTAACCCACACAATCAAGCCACTATTAAAGATGGAAGGATCGTGGTGCAACCAGGACAGGAAAGACAGTATGATCAGGGACGAGGTGGAGCTGGGAGAGGTTATGTTGGAAACCAGAATCGAGGAAGGAATGGTAACCAAGGTCAAACTAAGCTCATCAAATGTTATAACTGTGGTGGAGAGGGACACATTGCAAGGAACTGTACATCTCCAAAGCGCCCACAGAATGCTGATTACTTCAGAGAGAAGATGCTGCTGGCTCAAGCTCAGGACAATGGTGCTACTCTGAATGAAGAGGAATTGCTATTTCTTGCTGAGGGCAATGCCAAGACCTATGATGCAGATGTGGATGAGCAGCCTATTCAGGAGATAGGTCACAATCATCAGAATGCCTTTCAAGTCGCTGACTGTGATGCATACGACTCCGATGTGGATGATGGACCTACGGCACACACAATTTTTATGGCTAGCATTTCTCCAATGGTTTCTCCCAAGGTCTCTTCTTCATCACTAGCTTGGCCATCCCATGACAAGCTCATCTCAGAGGTATTAAAACTATACGATGATGCTTGATGTGCACGGATGCATGACAAAGTACAATCAAATGAAACTATTGAATCAAATATTGAAAATATGGGTAATATCAATATTGTCCCATATGATCAATACGTGAAACAAAGTGAAAGTGAAGTTGTACCAAGTGATGCATCTTCTGCAGTCAACAATGACTATGTTTTTGATGAATACATTGCATGTGCCCCTGATGATTCCATCATTTCTGAACTAAATGCCTATAAAGAACGTGTTGCTATTTATGAACAACGTGCTAAGTTTGAGTTGACCACTCGTGAGCAGGAAATGGATAACCAAGTAAGTACAGTAATTAGAAAAAGTAAGTTTAGAGAAGAAATATTGAAACAAGAATTAAATTCCTTGCAAGAAAAACTCTCTAAAACATCTAAACAAAAACAAGAACTTCAAGAAAATGTGAAAATGCTTAAGCAAGAATTTAATGCAAAGGAATCAAAACTCTTGAGAGATTTTTCTAATCTGAAAACTTTGAAAAACAAACTTGAGAACAAGTTGTACATACAAGGAAACACCATTCAGACTGCTCACATGGTCACTAAACATCGAGTCTTAAGCGATAAGCATAGCATTCCCCTTGTTGAGGAACCTAATCCAGAGGTAATTAAAAGGCTAGAAATGCTCATAAGGTGCTTTATGATGGTAATGAAATTCTTAAGCCTAGGCAGAAACCTAGTTGCGTTGAGTGCACTGTGGAAGATAAGAAATCAGATGAAGTCACTAGGGAAAGGATGAACAAAAACTAGATGACCCGAAATGCAAAGAGAAAAAGATTATTATCACTCCCCATGACTACAAGAAGGAAAACTGGATTTCCTTGAACATGTTTAAGCCTCAAACATTGTTGACCCCTGAACAAGTGTTCTGGAAAAAGGATATGGACTTGCAAAAAGCTGAAAATCTTGTTGAAAAGAATCCCCCTTGTAGGAAATTCCCTAAAGCGACTGAGTATCCTCCAAATACACCAATGCATTTAGTTCCTAGAACTATTGCCACTAAGAGCAAGACCTTAATCAGTCAATATGTTATTCTTCAACTATTTGTTGATTTTGAGAAAACTTGTAAGAAAAGGATCACACCCAATGGGATAACTGAAGGGGAAAGGGGTTTTGAGCAAATGAAAGAATGTTATTTAACTGAGGTCATGCCTTTCTTTAAACAACTAAAAGATCATTTTGAGAGTCTTAAAAAGGGGACAAAATCAGATATTAAAGAAATGGAAAAGGAATTTGATGCAATGGTAGTTGAAGTTAGTGATTATGTGCGTGCACTAAAATATAATGAGATTGAGAGGAAGAACTTGCATACATTAAATGAGACTCTTATTACTGAATGTGTTGCTCAAGATATCTTTTTCACTGCTTCAAATTACTCTATTAATGCTTCCAAATTTCATGAACTATCTGTGGCCCTGAAAGTCTCCCATGATCGTGTCATTGAGCTTGAAAAAACTAATTCTGAACTAAACGAGAAAATTGAACTGGATGATCACAACAATTTGGTTAAACATTTTTCTAAACTGGAAGTTGAGCATTTTAATTTACAACTAAAATATCAACATCTTAAAGAAAATGTTAAAACTTCAAATATCAAGACATCGTCAGATGCTCCAGAGTTTGATGCAGTTTTTTCAAATTAACAAACGTGATGAACAGATTCAAGCTCAGTGCAACACGATCAGAAAGTTGAAAGCCCAAATCTCTCAATTAAAGGGTCAAACGAACAATAAGACAGGCTCCCAAATCCCTCCTCCTTTAGATTCTCAGAATTCTCAAACTTTTCATCTTCAAAACTTAGTTGATGCCTTACAAAAGGAAAACGAGAGTTTTCTAGAAGAAAATGAAAAAGTTAAACGACATTTTAAAGAGTTATATGATTCAATGAAAGTCACCCGTGACCAAAACAACGAAAAATAAACGTCTTTACAAAAGGAAATTGAGAATCTAAGAAGTCAGGGAAATGGGAAACTGCCACTTGTTTTCAATAAGAATGTTGTCTCAAAGTCACCCTTAGACTGCAAATACACTGTGACAGTTAAATATATTCCTCCTCATCTTAGGAATAATGAACATGCTTTTCATGAATACTGTGCTCACCTTAAGGATAGTCTAGAATGTCTCCGTGAGATTGTCGAAGAGGATTTCATTAATAAACCTCTTGATAGTGAAATTAGGTTTGCTTGCCTCCAGGCCAAACGATCTCAAGAGTTGCTAGAATGTGTAATTGCCACATGCCCAAAATCCTTAACCTTAGGTGAAAAAGGCAAAGCTGTGATGCCTTGTTCTATGCCTAGTGCCAAGCAGGAAATCCGTTCTATGCCCAGTCTTAAAAAAGGAAACACTAATGTGCCTTCAAGTAGTTCAGATTCCAGATATGTTAGTGCTAAGAAAGTGAACTTTAGTGTGCCTGCAAAAACTCAAATCACAGTCTTAAAGTATACACTAATGTGCCTTCTAGTACTTCAGATCCTTGCACATCAAGTTCAGGAATGCAAAAATTAGATCAACCAACTAATGTTCCCATTCCCTCTACAAGAGTAATCAGTGACTTTAAAGCGAGCAGGTCAAAGTCTCAAGACAATACAAGGAATGATAGGACCTTGCAAGCTAAGAATGTGCACTGGAAGAGAGTAGAAGACCAATCTAGGAACTTTAGGCTTGAGTTGAATAAAACGAATCGTGTTGATTCTAGTATTAGCCTTAGGCGTACTGTAATTAATTCGAATTCTGATACTATCTGCAAACCTTGTAATGCTGCATGCTTGAATTCTGTTGCTAATCATGAATGTGGTGTGAATGATTTGTCTAATGCTTTGTCAAATGCCCAGTTAAAATTGCTAATGCTAATAATCGTGCAAATAAGGCAAAAAGGCAAAAACGAAAGACTGTTAGAAAACAGTGGAAACCCACAGGAAGAACTTTTATAAAGATAGGTTATTATTGGATACCTTTTGGTCATAAGAATAATCAGTTTTGTTCTCACACTGCTAAGATTATGCCCACTAGAAAATGGATGCCTTCTGGTAGAACTATTCCCTTAAGAAGTGAACATACTTTGAATAGGGCAAATACGAACACCAGACATTGCATCTATTCCCAATGATTCCATTGCTTCTACTTCTGATATGGATTTTCGATTACGATGTGGGTGTTCCAAATACTGTTACTAACCAAATGGAACCCATTCTTGCATGGGGATCCCAATTATCCAGTTATCCATTTTTGTCTGTGTTCAACTGCAGTTCGTTCAAATCGTTCGTGGTACACTGGACTCAGGCTGTTCCAAGCATATGACTGGAGACCGGTCGCGGCTCATGAACTTCGTGAGCAAGTTCATCGGGACTGTTAGATTTGGTAATGATCATTTCGGTGCTATTATGGGTTATGGAGATTATGTTGTTGGTGATAGTGTCATCTCGAGAGTCTACTATGTTGAAGGGTTGGGTCATAATCTTTTCTCCGTTGGTCAATTTCTGTGACTCGATCTAGAAGTTGCCTTCAGAAAACATACCTGCTTTGTTAGAGATCTTAATGGTAAGGAACTGTTAAAAGGAACTCGTGGGTCAAACCTTTACACCATCTCTATCGATGACATGATGAGGGCTTCTCCAATCTGCTTGTTATCAAAGGCTTCAAAAACAAAGTCATGGTTATGGCACCGTCGTCTCAATCACTTGAACCTCGGCACCATCAACGATCTTTCCAGAAAGGACCTAGTTGTAGGTTTACCTAGACTAAAGTATGAAAAGGATCATCTTTGTTCAGCATGTCAATTGGGAAAAAGCAAGAAATATGCCCATAAACCCAAACATACTAACTCTGTCACGAAGTTCCTTCATATGATTCATATGGACTTATGTGGACCAATGAGGGTACAAAATATCTTTGGGAAGAAATATGTGTTAGTTGTGGTTGATGATTACTCTAGATTCACCTGGGTCAAGTTCATAAGGACAAAGGATGAAACTCCTGATATCATCATCAAACTCATCAAACAGCTGCAGGTTCGACTTAACAAAACCGTCAGAATTATCAGAACAGACAATGGAAATGAGTTTGTCAACAAACAACTTAATGAATTCTATGAAAGCGTTGGAATCAGTCATCAAAGAAGTATTTCACGAACTCCTCAACAGGACGGTGTAGTTGAAAGACGAAATCGGACTCTGGTTGAAGCCGCTAGAACAATGTTGATTTACTCAAAGGTTCCAATGTTTCTCTGGGCCGAGGCAATCGCCACTGCATGCTATACACAAAATCGTTCCCTAATCCACAACGTACATGGAAAAACTCCATATGAACTTGTCCACAACAGAAAACCTAATCTCTCTTTCCTTCGTGTGTTTGGTGCATTGTGCTATCCAACTAATGAGGGTCAAGACTTAGGGAAACTTAGGGCTAAAGCTGACATTGGAGTATTTGTAGTATACGCACCAAACAAAAGGGATACGAATCTATAACAAAAGAACCCGAAATATCATGGAAACCATTCACGTTACGTTTGATGAGCTGACCGGTCAAATGGCTCCTGGACAATCCAGCTCAGGACCCGCACTTCAAGACAGTCCCATTGGTTCATCTCTTGTTCCAAACTCTACTCAAGAAACTCCATATGTACCTCCATCTGAAGATGATGTAAAGAAATTGTTTGATCCTATGTTTGATGAACTGTATGATTCAAACACTAATGAGGTAATGATTCCTGCCACAGAGGATGCTCATATTCCTGTGAATGAAGTCAATCCTTCAGTCTCAATATCTTTAAGTCAAGAAGCACCTGCTGCTGATCCTTCAATCTCATCAACAAATCATCATTCTTCAAATGTACATCATGGAAATGTTTCTGGCATCAATGATGAAGTTAATCCCTTTGCTACTCCTGAGGATGCTCCATTTGAAAACATATTTGCTACTCCTGAATCATCATCAGAACCATCTTCTTCAGGAGACATCGACTCAGCTACCTCAGTTCCTCAACAACTGCCACATGAACACCTTAGAAAATGGACTCACGATCATCCATTAGACAACATCATTGGAAATCCCTCTCGTCCTGTATCAACCCGGAAACAACTTGCAACCGATGCCTTATGGTGTTTCTTCAACTCCGTACTTTCTAAGATCGAACCAAAAGATGTTAAAACCGCCATGAATGAAGACAACTGGTTCAATGCCATGCAAGATGAAATTCATGAGTTTGATCGACTTGATGTATGGGAGTTAGTAACTGCTCCAGACTGTGCTATGATTATAGCTCTCAAATGGATCTTCAAAGTAAAACTTGATGAGCATGGTGATGTGTTGAAGAACAAGGCTCGTTTAGTTGCTAAAGGATATCGTCAAGAGGAGGGTATAGACTTTGAAGAATCTTTTGCTCCTGTTGCTCGAATCGAGGCAATCAGAATCTTTCTGGCTAACGCTGCTAGTAAGAACATGGTAGTGTATCAGATGGATGTGAAGACGGCATTTCTGAACGGAGATCTTAAAGAAGTCGTCTACGTCAGCCAACCTGAAGGATTTGTGAATCAAGAGCATCCTACTCACGTTTATCGTCTGAAGAAGGCTCTCTACGGTTTAAAGCAAGCTCCAAGGGCATGGTATGATACACTGTCAAAGTTTCTTCTATCATCCGGATTCAGTAAAGGAGCAGTTGATCCTACATTGTTCACCAGGAAGTCAGGCAAACATTTAACTCATGTTCAAATTTATGTTGATGATATTATTTTTGCTTCGACTGACCCAATGGAATGTGATCGTTTTTCTAATGAAATGAGTTCAAAGTTTCAAATGTCAATGATGGGACAAATGTCATTTTTCTTGGGATTACAAATTTCACAAAGTCCCGGAGGCATTTTCATAAATCAATCTAAATATGCACCAGAGATTTTAAAGAAATTTGGATTTGATTCAAGTGACCCTGTTGACACCCCCATGATTGATCGAACCAAACTAGATGAGGACCACTCAGGGATCATGATTGACCAAACGAAATATCGTAGTATGATTGGATCCCCGATGTACCTCACAGCTAGTAGACCAGACATCTTGTTCGCTGTTTGCATGTGTGCTAGATACCAGGCTAAGCCTACTAAAAAGAACCTTGAAGCAGTTAAACGGGTCTTTCGGTATCTCCAAGGAACCATCAATATGGGACTATGGTACCCGAAGGACACCGGTATGTCACTAACGGCCTATGCAGATGCTGATCATGCAGGTTGTCAAGATACACGTCGAAGTACATCTGGAGGTGCTCAGTTTTTGGGTGATAAGCTTGTGAGCTGGTCTTCAAAGAAGCAAATGAGTACTTCTATTTCCTCTACAGAGGCTGAATACATAGCCATGTCATCTTGTTGTGCTCAAATCTTATGGATGAGATCTCAATTATCTGACTATGGCTTTGAATTCAACAAAATCCCTCTGTACTGTGATAATAAAAGTGCTATTGCTCTCTCATGCAACAACGTTCAACACTCAAGAGCAAAGCATATCGACATTCGACATCATTTCATCAGGGAACAAGTGGAAAAAGGTGTGGTGGAACTATATTTTGTGAGGTCTGAATATCAGTTAGCGGACATCTTCACCAAAGCTCTTCCAAGAGAACGTTTTGAGTTTATTCTTCCACGTCTTGGCTTGAAAAGCCTTCAACCAGATACTCTCAAACGTCTTCAGGAGGAAGACGAGGAGTAAAGGTCTATCTTCATCTATCTCATGTAAATACTTATTCGAAAAACTAAATACAAAATTATAAAACCTTCAAAATCCATAAAAATCTGAAAAATTCGAAAAATCTTCAAAAATATTGTCTTTTTGTCATGCGTTTTTCTCGGTTCGATAATATCTACGGTCTTTGTGCTGTCATTCAAAGAATGACACGGGACTTTAGATGTTGGTCGAATTTGAAAAAAAAAAAAAAAAAAAAAAATCAAAAAATCAAAAAAATATTTTTGGGAGAAAGAGAAACAATGGTTTATTGTCATTTTCAGGCAATAACCCGGTTTTTAAAAGAAAGAACAGAGCCATGTTTTACCATGTTTTCAAATTCCATGCTCTGATTCTATAAACATTTATCTGCTGAAAACTAAATGCTTTGAAAAATAACTCGGTCTCTATTTTTGATAATCATCAGGACTTATTTGTCAAAATCTCTATCTCTCAATCAACAACCTATGTCATTGATTGAGGGGGAGAATGATTTCAATTAAATTAAAAAGTTATTTGGCATTAAATTGTTTTCAAAAGATATACATGCATGTTCTATCAATGGAGTTTAAAGTCTCAAAATCCGATCCTTATCGGTTAAAACGCTTTCATAATCAAGTCACAATTCTCCTTAAAAGCTTTCAAAATCAATTTAAATCTATAAGAGATCACAAATCTCAAATGATTTGATAATTGTGATCGGGGGAGAATGTGTGATTTAAATTGGATTTAAACTGATAATTCGGTAAATGGTTTTATAAGAATGAACAAGCTCTCCTTCCCACATGTGACAAACGATTTCAAATTTTCCATGCACATGTTGAGGAGGAGCATCTATCTCAAACCTATAATTTGAAAAGTGATCATTTATCTCAATGTGCAGGTTCCCTCTAGTATGTGCAAAACTCTTTTCAAATCTCGAGGCACATATTGAGGGGGAGCAAAATCATGAAAACCTCATCCTTCCCCAAAATGCTTTATCTACTTGATTCGATTAGGGAAGTGATGTTGATATCTTTTAGAAAATGGTAATCAAAGAAGTTAATTCTTTCTCTTGCCTCCGTGTGCAAAACATTTTCAAATACTTGATGCACATGTTGAGGGGGAGTTCTCGTTCTAAAAATATCAAAAACAATTCAGGTACAAAATGTTTTGATAATATATCACAAGTATCTGGATTGATTTTCAAATGGTTTTCAATTGGTTCCAATGGCAGATGAACAATACCAAATAGACTGACCAACTTTACATTATGTATGGTGATATAAGGACGATAAGGTTAGGTATGTGTTCCCATGATCCGCCAGAACCGGAGGGATCTACCCAGGGACTATCCACTAGTTAGTGTAGAGTTCTTAGGTATGATGATAAAAGGAGAAAAATGAGATATGGGAAGAGTGCGGACTAAGACTGAGCTAGTACTGGAATAAACCCAACAAGGTTCTAGCTATGAAGTCTCGGTAAGCACTGAAGGGGTTGAAGAATTAAAAAGAATTGAATGAGAAAAGGGTGAAAACAAATAGCCCTCCATTTATTCAACCTTAAGGCAGAAACCGGGTTCAATTCATATGCTACTGATGGTAACATCGGTATTGAAGACAAGACGTCATGGACCCAGTGACGCACTGCACTTCAACTTTCCAAACCACTCAAGTTCCTCTTAAAAGGACTTGTTTCATTCTCACGGGAACCGACATTATCTATCGACTTTCTCTTAGAGATTGTTGATATTGAAGAAGGAGACCCTCTCCCTAGTCTCCGATATAGGATCCAAATATGCACAAATTGAGTCTAGAGCCACGAGATCATCAATAAATCTCATTAGGACACTTTCAATGAAGACTCTCTGTTTCACACAATGTGGAAAGAGAGATTATATCTTGAGTCCTACGCATTATCCTTGTGGTATTGCCAGAACATCCGAGTGATGTGTTTACATATTCACTGTGAAGATGGAAAGCCTTCTAGAGCCAACATCAAACAAGCTCTGGTAGGTGGCATGTGAGATCTATTATACAGATCAACCATGTGACAACTGAACAGAAACAATGGGGCGATTCAATCTTTTGAATCAATCCTGGTTCAGGTTATGGATTGACGGATACCTTTGAAAAACCGGTCTTTGTGCTTTAAAACTCTTTTCATTAGCATGTCGACCGTGTACTAATTTTTCAAATCAAAAGGTGTTTTATGATTGATAATTGATTTTCATTAAAACCTTCGCTGTATTGCAAAAACAATTTCTATTGAGCAATACTCGATTGTTTTTCAAATATCTTTTCATCAATCAGTGGACTCAAATTCGCTGGTTCACTCACTCCGTGTTGTCTTCTTTGAGATGTTCCGGTTTGAGAACAGCTAGAGCAGCTGCGAAACCCTGTCAAGGAAATTCTTCGGAATTATACCTGATCACAGGCAGTACTTGTACTGAACAACGGGGAACCGTGGGCCGTGTACCTCAATTCAACGAAAGTGATCAAAGACACTTTCGTGCGATTTATTGCTAACTGTTGTATGCAGGTACGCCCGACGTTTGCAGTTGATCAGAATGAAGCGGTCAATCCATAGCCGCATGCTCACTTAACACATTCATCTCAAAAGAAATCATGATTAGTGCATCAATGACTATGATATTTTCACTCCATGCTTCTGCTACTCTGCTGCCAATATCATGATTCAACAAATGCTTCCGCTACTCTGATGAGAAGATATCATGATCCAGAATGTGAGCATGTCGGTCCTAAAGTCACAACATCACATAATACCAACACCACAATGGATGTATCAGAGATTTTTTTTATGGGTGATCTCAAATGATGGCTCAAAATTATTATCACGTGGATCAGTAAAAGACCTCCACTTGAAGTAACCAAACATGCAATGTGAAGAATCAATGACTACGAGCTTAGGAACAAAGGACTACATCAAGAATGCAAGAACAATTTTTAATGTAATATCTATTTGTATTCAATGTAATTTTAGTGCATGATTGAGGTGACCTCCCTTAGGGGAGATTGTTAGGAATTAGAAATTCCAGGTATTAAAGAGTCGGTCACCTCAAGTATATGTAATCGTTAGAAAGCTCGTAGTCGTAGTTATTTTAAGTTAAGTAGTATTTAGTTAAGTAACACCGTGGAGGACGGACGGGTCTTTACCCACTGTATGCCTGATCCACAGCCCGATGTGTGGCGTTTTATGTAAGACTATAAATACTCTCTACCTCCCAAGGTAGAGAGTTGGAGCTCATAATAATATCTTTCACTTTCTCTCACTAAGTTCCCTAAACCTCTAACTTTCTCTCTCTAAAATTCCATCTATATTCTACCTTGTGTTAATGTTATGATGTGTATGTGAAAAGTTATATCTTACACTGCTCAAAAGAAAAAATGGCGCCAAAATTGCCATTTGGCAATTTTGATGATCTGGATTAAATCAACGGTTGGATTGAAGTGGGAAATACTCAGAGGTGTCGACATAGATGAAAAGATCTTTATATAACAAGTTTGAAGCAATGGGAAGACTTATCTAGTGTATTTTATTTGCTTATGTCGTTTAAGTTTTTAACTTTCAGTGTTTGTTTAAGCTTTCATGCTTTGAAATAAGTAATCTTATTGTACTGTAACTCTTTTTCAATAAGCAATTTAAAGTTTCCGGTTGATTTCAAGTTTGTGCAATTTTCACATTCAAAATCTCAATATACGAATGTTATCTTTGGTTGTTGTTCTGGGCTCAATAAGCTTATATAAGCTCTTAGAAGCTTGTTTGGCTATTAAAAACATTTATAACTAAGTTTAGACTTAAAAAACTCAAAAATACCAAAAAATCACTAAAAATTAGTCAAAAATAAAAAGGCAAGGGAAATGAAGACCAAAGCTGAAGCATGGTGATATTTGGATTGCTTATGGGTTTAGAGCTTTGTGGAAAGCCATAGGGTGTGATCTCAGACCTTGGTTCTCAGTTTTGAGCTTGGACTCATAATGTAAGAAATTTCCTTAAAAGCGCATATTTTTAGTATAAGTACTTAATTCTGTTAATATTGGCCTAATCCCTGTTTAAATACAGCAATTATAAGTTAATAAATAGATTTCTGCATTTAAGAGTTTGTTTTAGTGTATTTACCTTCAAAACAGTTATATAAAGGGGTGTTTGGATTCACTGTTTTAATGGTGTTAAAAGCTATCTGTGATATTGATTGTTATTGTTTTGTATCACTTTAGTTCTTAATAGCTCAGTCAAGCCACAAAATATAGTCCTTATTTTGTAAAAAGTCAAAATCATCTTTAAAACTACCTAGATAGTTAACTGTTAAGATTATAAAATACAAATCTCATCACATAAGCTTATAACTTGATATAGCAGCTTAATTTCATCCTATCATAGCTTATTATAACATATTAAGTCCATAGAATCAGTTACAAGTTCATAAAAGTCAAAGTTTAAGTGTAATTAAAAAGTCAAAATTTTACTAAAAGCGATTTTTTGAATAAACTTTGGAATTTTATTGTGTGTTTAATAATAAGATTTAGCTCATAAGCTTCTAGGATATTAAAATATAGCTGCTAAACTAAATTAGAAAAATACTAGTTCAATCTTAATCAGCTTATAAAGTGCTTATTTCCTAGCTTGTTTTAGACCTTTGTCGAGAATCTCCCTGTGCACAGTTAAGCTATCTAGTTTCACAAAGCTCACCTGAGCTCATCACAGAGATTTAGCTTGTGCAATTTAGTTTTTTGAGTAGCCCACCTAGCTGTGTCTCTATACCAGTGCTTATTTTTTATTTTGCAGCTTATTTGATAAGCACCTGTTAGCTTTAATCTTGTCCATTTTGTTCAATGTATTAAACCAGTCAGTGTTCATCAGTATTTCAAAAGCTTTTCACAAGCTCATTAGTGTAATCCAATCTTTGCAAATTAGCTTTTAGAGAGCTCGGTTGGTCAACTAGTTAGTTCAATTGCTTATTTTCATTCTGTAGCTTAATTCAGTGCTTAAAAATAAGTTAGAAGGTTCCTAGTGATTCAAAAAAGTGACACTGTGCAAATCAGTGTTAACTTGTGTTTTATTTAGTGCTTATTTAGTGCTTATTTAAGTCAATTTGCTTATTGATCGTTAAATTAGCTTATTTAAAGTTTCTTAGCTTATCTCAGTTAACCCTTTGCTTATTTTCTAAGCTTATTACCCATTTTAGCTAAAAACTTGTGATTATTCCATCTTTTTGTTAACTGTTGAGATTTTCACTTATTAAGGCTTAGCTTAGAGGTTTTTGTAAAAAGTTGTAATTATAAAAAGTGCTTATTTAAGTGTGTTTAGCAAGTTTGTAAAAGAAAAATCGAAAAAAAAATGTTTAGCAAAAAGGTGGGGAGGCAAGCTCGAACCTGAGACCTCTCACCTTTGAGAGTGATAAGTGTGCACACCCATACAGTTGCCTTGGGTCTTTGGTTTTATTTTGCACAATCTAATACTTAAGTACACTTTGTGGGTTTAAGCTTATACGAGTATTTAAGCTTATTTCTAGCTTATTTGAAATAGCTTTTTCAACTTTTGTATTTTTCATATAATTGTATTAGTATTAAGTATTTTATAAAAAGTTTCGATTTTTCTCAATAGTTTTAGTATTTTAAACATTTAATTAGTGAAAAATAGTATTTAATTCAATATAAAAAATATAAAAGTCTAAAAAATATAAATCTTTTTTCTAAAATTTTCTTTTGTCATATACTACGTAAGAAAATTATTTTTACACTTGTAGAACTTTTATTTCATAAATTTTACATTTTTGCTTGCTTTTCGCGTAATTTTTATAAATAACGCATTTCGTTTCATTTTGGTACATTTTTAGATAATTTAAGTTTACGTTTTAGTTAAAATAGTTTATTTAAGTTATTTTGTTTTATAAAATCACAAAAACATCATTGTAAAAATAGTGATAGCGTTTATTTAATATATTTTAACTTTTTAATTTCCTTTAATTTTGCATTTAAGTCAAATGTAATTTATAGAACTTTTATTTAGTATAATTATCCATCAAAATCCTTATTGATCACTATCCTTAGTGATTATTCGACATCTGTCTGTGTTAAACACCATTCATCCTCCGTGGGACTTAACGACCCAGGAATCCACTATATTCCTCTGATCTTAATTGCATTAGTGTTTGAACTGTTTTAAGTTTCTTACGGTTAGCCATTCACAAGTGGCTAGCTTGTGTGAGATAACTTGACGGTTTAGCATCAATCAGACGTTTATTAGTTTATTGTAACAAACTCAATTGATTGTATAATAATTCATCTATTATCTCATAGTTTCTACATGTTTACATTCGTTGTTTTTTTATTATCTCATTTTCATATTTCTTTAAAAACCCGTGAATCCACGGGTCTTTAAACGTAAGATATTTAACTCAAATGAAACGGGTTGTAGGAGTGATTAAATGATTTAGAATATAAGCGTAAGATATTTAACTGTAATGAATCGGGTTGTAGGAGATGGTAAACACCTATAATGAAACGGGTTGTAAGAGTGATTACGTAATTTTGAATATAAGCTTAAGATATTTAACCCTAATGAAACGGGTTGTATGAGTGATTAAGTGATTCTGAATATAAGGGTAAGATATTTAACTGTAATGAAACGAGTTGTAGGAGTGATTAAATGATTTAGAATATAAGCGTAAGATATTTAACTCTAATGAAACGGGTTGTACGAGATGGTAAACACCTAAAATGAAACGGGTTGTAGGAGTGATTAGCTGATTTAGAATATAAGCGTAAGATATTAAACTATGAATTGGGTTGTAGGATATGGTAAACACCTAAAATGTAACGGGTTACAGGAGTGATTAAGTGATTTTTAATATAAGTGTTCGATATTTAACTATAATGAAATGGGTTGTAGGAGTGATTAATGATTTTGAATATAAGCGTAAGATATTTAACTGTAATGAAACGGGTTGTAGGAGTGATTAAATGATTTAGAATATAAGCGTAAGATATTTAACTGTAATGAAACGGGTTGTAGGAGATAGTAAACACTTAAAATGAAACGGGTTGTAGAAGTGATTAAGTGATTTTGAATATAAGCGTAAGACATTTAACTGCAATGAAACATGTTGTAGGAGTGATTAAGTGATTTTGAATATAAGCGTAAGATATGTAACTGTAATGAAACGGGTTGTCGGAGTAATTAAGTGATTTTGAATATAAGCGTAATATATTTAACTGCAATGAAACGGGTTGTAGGAGTGATTAAGTGATTATGAATATAAGCGTAAGAAATTTAACTGTAATAAAACGAGTTGTAGGAGTGATCAAATGATTTAAAATATAAGCGTAAGATATTTAACTCTAATGAAACGAATTGTACGAGATGGTAAACACCTAAAATGAAACGGGTTGTAGGAGTGATTAAGTGATTTAGAATATAAGCGTAAGATATTTAACTACAATGAAACAGGTTGTATGAGTGATTAAGTGATTTTGAATATAAGTGTAAGATATTTAACTGTAATGAAACGGGTTGTCGGAGTAATTAAGTGATTTTGAATATAAGCGTAATATATTTAACTGTAATGAAACAGGTTGTAGGATTGATTAAGTGATTATGCATATAAGCGTAAGATATTTTTCTATAATGAAATGGGTTGTATGAGTGATTAAGTGATTTTAACTACAATATATATCGGCACTAACGATGTGTTCCTAAAAAATATTCTTTGTCGATTAATAGATTCTTTACTCACATAATCATCAATCGATCATGAATTAGTTAAAATGTCAGTCTCTAATACGAATGGAAACCGTATACTTACATTTTTTGTTTTTATAAAATCATTAGGTGTTCATGGAACGGGCATTGACTATTAACTTGATGAGCGCTCATTGAATACATTTGCTCTTCATAACCATCAAATTTGGAGACGCAAATGCATGGACGTTTATTATTTTAATTATTAAAAACTCAATTGTTTATCCAATAAGTTACTTATTACTTATTATTCATTTCAAATATTGATGGAACATGTTTACATTCGTAGTTTTCTTATTATCTCATTTTCATATTAATTTAAAAACCCCGTGAATCCACGGGCCTTTAGGCTAGTCATTATATATAATACATGTCGTTATAAAATCTTATTGCTTGACAGAACTTTCTGAGATTGTTGTCGGACAACACGCTGGAGTTAGAGTACTCTTGCCAAGAATTTCTCTATCGAAAGAAGACATGTTCTCTTTCAAACTAAAGAGATCACAATTACATATTCACCTTAGCTTTGCAATGACTATTAATAAAGCTCAAGGCCAAACAATTCCAAATTTGGTGTCTATTTGTTCGAATCTGTTTTCTCGCATGGCAAGCTTTATGTGGCATTGTCTAGAGGGATATCTCGTAGAACAACAAAGGTATTGGTTAAACCAGTTAAAAAGTTTCGTCAAGCAGGAATCTACACCTCAAATGTCGTGTGTCAAGAAGTTTTACGCGACGTGTAACGTGTATTGTTAGTATCTCATAATTGATGTAATGTTTTCTTTTTCAGTCTTACTAAATATTTTTATATGTCGTTTGATACATCTTAATAATTTTTGCAAGAGTTGAATTATCATATGTTACAACTGTTTGCAATTTCATTTTGATATTTTCACCTTCTATTCTGGACGTTATACGAAACACTTACCACAATATCACATATTGTTAATTGTCTGCTGCTACGAACCGCTGCCGCTAGGCGCGGGTACTCGTCTAGTTATTATAAATGTCAAATAGAATGCATTTTAGGTCTATGTTAACTCTCATTTGGGTTTCATACTTTCATTTGTGTCATTTTTATCTAGTGAATACAAAACCTTTCACGATTAACAATATGGATCATTGACCTCAAAAATTCAATTTCAGCCATTAACATTCAAGAACATTAAAAATGAAACATATATATACAACTCCCTCCATTCCGATTGAAGTGTTTTAAAAAAAATTTCTACATTTTATCATATGTGTAATTATGTAGATTTAAGTTAACAAATTGTCAGATTTACCTATGTATTTTAATGCATCAATGAAATGCCGATTTTATGATATGAAAAATATTTTAAGGTAAAATAGGTAAAGTGGTAAACTACAAGTCTACAACTTATATATTTTTGAGTGTACAGTTTTTTTGAGATAAATTAAAGTAGTAAAGTGTACATTTTAAAATCATATCGGACGGAGGGAGTAAAAAAACCCACAGTTATTGGGGTTTTATTTCTTTTGCATTTATTTAGTTATAATCAAAATTATTGGCAAGTATATCAATTTGACTATTATACGGTTTTAGGTGTGTTGCTCCGTTATAATAGAATGGCCAAAATATCTTTTAGTACCTTATATTAGGTCAAATTAAACTCCAACTACCTCAATATTAAAGGTACATCATAGTACCCCCGTAAATGGTAACTAGGTTCTTGTAGTACCCTAGCTCTAATCTCGTCAATCATGTGACTCTCATTTGACATTTTGCCATCAAAACTAATGAAAGATATCATGAAAATGATGCATGAGTCGCGAAAAGCGAGAAAGGAAGAAAGTTAAAACAATCTAAGAATAATCTGTCTCGCCATTAAAAAAAATGCATTGTGGTATTTGCAAATCCTTCGGTCATAATAAACGAACATTTTTGTGTAAGGGTGATGCTCATGTAATTTCATTTCGGTTTAATTTTTGCTCAGGATGATGCTCTACAATTATCTGTTATGTTATATCAATCAATACTTGAGTTTTATTTTGTTTTATCAATTGGTGCTTGTATTACAAATATCTGAATGGTCGTGAAGGTAAACCGAGTTTTTGATTACACTATTTTTATATGACTTTTGCAAATTAGATGAACCAAATTTCAACTTAAATACCAACAAACAAATGCATCTTCTAGATTTTGAGTACACTTTTCGCCATTCCCATTCATATTTCTTACACGTTTGGCATCTCATTATAATACTCTGTTGTTTATCAATTACTGCCTAAATTGTAGTTGTGGCGACTCAAATTGTATCTTAATTACTTAATTACGATTCTGTTATGAATTTGAGAAAACACATATTAGTGATTTCGAGAGTTGAATTTTAACAGATAGTTAATAATTGTCGAAGATAAAAGAACAAACTCAAAAAGACACGTGCTAAAACTTAACCCTCATTTTTCATGTTAGTTTTTTATGGCAATATGTCTCATAGTAACATGGTCATATGATTGACTCAGTTAGGTTTAGGGTACTACAAGAGCCTAATTATCAATTTTGAGGTACCATGGTGTACCTTTTATTATTTGGGGGTAGTAAAAGATCCATTTGACCAAATATTCGGTATTATAATACTTTTAAAAAGCATCATACTTGTCAAAAAATACTCTTCTGAGTAGCGAACAAAAAAAATCTTATTTGTATATTCAAGTTGACACCTTTGTCTTTGTGAGTGGTTTCGGTTTCCAGTTACACATTTTTATATCACCATTTATCTCTTCCACACTGGAAAAGATAATACTAGTTGTTCTCTCCCCACACACTCCTTCCTCATACATTCGCATGCCATTTTCTTTCCCCAAATTCTGTACTAGGTTATCTTTATCAAGTACAACACTTTTCTTTATTTAACCCCACACAACTATTGATATATCACTTTATAACACCCCCAAATCTTAGTACAGCGGAAGACATAAACAAGCTTTCAGGGCGTTACTGAATTGGTACATCACACAAGTATAGCAAACAAGATAGCCATAAATAGTTCAAAACCAATCCCATAATTAATTATTCGAATTCAATCATCCCAAAATAGTCAAATATAAGGCCCAACATAGATTGTAAAATAGGTCCGCATAATATTATAAGAGTTTAAATATGATCCTTCAACCATGCCTCTTTGCCAAGCCTACACAGAACAAGCATTCCAAACATCAACTCAATTACCTGAGAAAATCATGCTAAAAGGTCAGCTAACGCTGGTGAGTTCATAGGTTTAAATATAAATTCAATAGTGGACCTGTAAGAGTTTATTTACTTTGCGAGACTAAGATAGATACATAATAAACATATCAATCACACACCAACAACACAAACGAGATCTCAGCAGGGCCCCAAGCGACTCTAGCCAGCACAGTCGTAGCAAGGCCTAGAACAAATGCTACCCTGGACTAGGTCGGAGTAGATATCTATTCTTAGCTAGGAAACTGTGTTATAGCAAATGATTTCTACCCTAGACTAAAGCAACATCTACCACATATCTATCTAAACTAGTCAGCACATAAGCAAATCAAAAGAGTTTAAGAAGGTCCAAAAGAGTAGCATGATTTCTCACCCCAATTTAGTTAAAAACAGAGATAAAAGTGGGGCTATGAAACTCACCTCAAACAAGCAAATCACAAACAATCACTAGCAACGCAGATAACATCTAACTCGGCTCAGCAACTACTGACTCAACACAACCTATTAATATAAACCAATAGTTAATATATATTCCCAATTTCAATATTATCTACTCCGAATATATTCCAATTCTTATCTCCATAACGATGCGACTCATAACGACACAATGAGACGTTTAAGTGATAAGCTTTATAGTCTAATAACTTTCGAAATAAATCGTTAGATCTTATCGAATTCGTCAACTCGATAAACTCAACCATTTATTTATGTCGCTTATTATCCCAAAAACAAGTCACGTCCTAACGAGTCATAAGGATAATTCACCTATTAATAACTCTATCCTACGCACATAACGGGCACTTATTAGATTTGTCAACCTAATAAGTCCGCTATCCACGTGGATTGACGATATTAATGTTAGGTCATCCGTAACCCATGCATAACACATAATGGGTATTAAATACTCATAAATGACACATTTCGGTAAACGTGCCCTCAAAACATTTAATAACTCATTAATTACAAAACATTTCCATTTATAGACGTTAGTTCCCTTTTTAAATATCGAATAACAAGGCGAGTCTTGTTATCGAATATTTAATATAAAAACCCTTTATTATCTATATTTTCTAGTTTTATTTACAAGTTTATATATATATTACGTCAAGTTTCAATATAAGTTTCGAGTCATTATCAATCCCGACGTTGCACAAAGTTGACATATATAAAATTAAGTCCAAAATAGACAACTCCAAAAACTCCAATCAACCACCAAACAATCTCATATCAATCCCGCCATCCAAACAAAGTACCAAACATACGCGCAACCAATTTCGCGACCCTAATGGTCTTGACACGGTCCCGGTTAAGACCGCGTGAACCAAACGAGCTCTAGAAGCTCTTTGGCTCCCCGCGTCTCATCCAAACTCCAACAACAACACCCAATATGTTCCACAACTACTCGACCCGGATCCACAGGTCCTTGAGGGTCTCGTTCCCCATCCTAACGCCACCAATATGGACCCTAGTAGTCCATATGGCTCGTTCCACGCCTACCAACTCCATCCAAATGCACCCAAATGGCTCTTTCAAGTCCCAAACACAACCAAACAACATCCAAACACCATCAAACATCAAAACCCGTCAACTAGCTACAATAAAACCTCAAAAAATAGATAAAAATGCAAAAACACATGAACACGAAACAACAGACGATAACAACACACTAGTTTTCATGTTTTATTAGTTTTAAACACGTTTTAGGTTCGTTTTCATCAACACCTAACCACAAGACTCACGTACACGAGGCATAGAGTCTCGTACGTGACTCATAATGACTCAAACGAGTCATTACATGGCTCCATTTACCTTTATCAAACCCGATCTACAAAACCCACGCGAAACCAAGTACAAACGCCGCGTTTACACGCGTTTTGAGGGGTCAAACGGGGGTCTAGGGGCGAGTTCCCTATATGAATGGAAAGAGGAGAAGATGATCTACGTTATGGTGATGGAGGTGAGAGGTGACGTGCCAGAATCTCGCCGGAAAGGCGGCGGCTGGTTTAGGTTAGGGTTAGGGTTTTAGAGAGAGAGTGGTGAGAGATAAAGTGGTGTTTTAGTGTTTTTAGAGAGAGAATGTAAAGTGTGTGTGTGTGTAGGGGAGGGGGATTATATAGGGGATGAGAGGGACCAAAAAAATAATTATTTTGGGTGTGAGGGTGGCCGGCCAAAGAGAGGGAAAGGGGGCAATCCTGTAACTTTTCTAAACTTCCCCGTTTTACCTCTCCCGAGCTCCTATTTCACCCTACGAGTGTCCAACGACTTTTATTTATCATTCTATTGTTTTTATTTACGCTTTTCCACGAATTTTGATTATTTACGCGTCACGTTTTGTGTTATGGTTTAAAAGTTACGTTTTCTCTCGTTATAGGATTTTATTGTACCGATTCAAGTAGTGCCTAACATAACGGGCTATAACTCATACAATAATAAATTATAAAAACCAATAAAAGATATCGAAACAAGTCATGGTTAACCAGAATAGCTCCTAAAGGCAACTACTCGATCTGACTTAGCGTAATGCGGTTACCCAAAAAATCTCCCTAATTGCCGGTCGTCACAGCCTCCCTGCCCCAGAAGAAACACGTCCCATGTTTCACTCTGAGTTGCTCGATGACGAGAAGAGTTTTGTATACTTCTTTCGGAATACGTCCTCACGTTCCCATGTAAACTCTGGCCCATGACGGGAATTTCAACTAACTTTAATGATCAAAATATGGCTATGCTTCAGCTGTTTCATCTCACGATCCATGATCTCAATCGGTTCCTCAACAAAATCCAGACGCTCATCAATACGGATATCTCTCATAGGTACGATTAGGTTTTTTCGAAATGACATTTCTTAAGATTACTAACATGAAAGACATCGTGTACACTGCTCAACTCCAGAGGAAGCTCAAGTCTGTAAGTTACTGGTCCGATTCTTTCCAGGATTGGAAAGGGACCAATGTACCGGGGGTTGAGTTTTCCACGTTTGCCGAAGCGTATCACCCTTTTCTAAGGGGAAACCTTCAACATGACTCGGTCTCCCACCTGAAACTCTAAGGGCTTACATCTCCTATCGGCGTAAATCTTTTGTCTATCATGGGCGACTTGCAAATGATTACGGATTTGAACTATCTTCTTAGTGGTTTCTAGAAGAGTTCAGGACCGGTAAGCTGGTTGTCGCCAACTTCCGCCCAACAGATTGGAGAACGGCATTTTCGGCCATACAACGCCTCAAATGATGCGAACTTAATGCTGGTATGATAACTATTGTTGTAGGAGAATTCGGCCAAAGGTAGGTATTTTTTCCAACCTTTTCCGAAATTGATGACACAAGCATGAAGCATATCTTTGAATGGTCCTTTCACTCTGACCGTCGGTTTGAGGATGATAAGCAGTGCTCATATCAAGTTTTCTTCCTAAAGCCGTTTGTAAGGATTGCCAGAAGTTTGACGTGAAACGGCTATCTCGTTCGAAAATGATAGATATAGGCACTCAAGGACGAGTTACCATCTCTTTTACATACAGCCGAGCGAGCTTGTCGATACTATCGACTTCGCTAATGGCCAAGAAGTGAGCATATTTGGTTAAATGATCAACAATTACCCAGATAGCGTCAAAGCCGCTAACTGATCTCGGTAATTTGGTGATGAAGTCCATGGTGATTCGCTCCCATTTTCAGACAGGGAGTTTCTGGTGTTCGGCCTTTACCTTGGAACATGTCAAGCACTTGCTGACATACAGAGCTATGTCGGCTTTCATGTTCGGCCACCAGTAGAGTTTCTTTAGGTCATGATACATCTTATCCACTCCGGGATGAATATAATATTTTGATTTATGCGACTCATGCATAATCAACTCACGAATTCCGCCATGAAATGGTATCCAACTTCTATCTCCAAGCATAGGGTTCCGTAGGAATGCTTCAAGAAGTTGTTTTCATTTTCTACCATTCCATGAAGGTTCTCAGATGGACGGTTCTCTTCCGTCAATGCCGCAGCTTGAGCGGCTAAGACTTGAGTCGGTAGAGGTGAACTAATTGTCATTCCTAAGGATCAAACGAGTAAAGGTAGATTGTTCTCCTTTCGGATGAGGGCATCTGCAATGACATTGGCCTTACCAGGATGATAACGAATCTCACAATCGTAATCACTGAGTAATTCCAACCAGCGGTGTTGTCTCATATTCAGCTCCTTCTGGTCCAAGATGTATTTCAGGCTTTTATGGTCGGTGTACACTACACACTTAGTACCGTACAGGTAATGTCTCCAAATCCTAAGGGCAAACACTACAGCACCTAACTCCAGGTCATGGGTGGTGTAGTTTTTCTCATGCTTCTTAAGTTTTTGGGAGGCATACGCTATCACCTTCTCCCGTTGCATCTGAACAGCTCCTAAGCCTTTATGCGAAGCGTAGCAGTAAACGATAAAGTCTTCGCTTCCTTCAGGAAAAGCTAGGATGGGCGCACTACACAACTTCTCTTTCAGTAGTTGGAACGCCTCTTCTTCTTTTTCTCCCCATTCATACTTAACATCCTTATGCATTAGTTTGGTCAGCGACTTATCTATTTTGGAGAATCCCTCAATGAACCTCCGGTAATAGCCTGCTAGACCTAGAAACTGGCGGACTTCTGATGGGGTTTTAGGGGCGGCTCATTCCTCAATGGCCTCAATCTTAGCTGGGTCAACGTGAACTCCTCGACTATCTATCACGTGGCCTAAGAATTGTACGGTTGGAATCTAAAATTCACACTTAGAGAATTTGGCGTACAGCTGTTCTTTCCTTAACAACTCCAATATGAGCCTCAAATGCTCCTCGTGCTCCTCTCTACTCTTGGAGTATATCAAGATGTCGTCTATGAATACTATCACAAACTTATCCAGATACGGCTTACATACTCGGTTCATGAGGTCCATGAATACCGCTGGCGCGTTGGTCAAACCAAATGACATCACTTGGAATTTATAGTGCACATAACGAGTTCTGAATGTTGTCTTAGGGATATCTTCCTCTCGGACTCTAAGTTGGTGATATCCAGACCGCAAGTCGTTCTTAGAAAAGATACTAGATCCTTGGAGTTGGTCGAATAGGTCATCTATCCTAGGTAGTGGGTACCAGTTCTTCACCGTCAACTTATTCAACTCCCTATAGTCGATGCACATACAAAACGATCCATCCTTCTTCTTCACGAACAGTACTGGTGCTCCCTATGGTGATGAACTTGGTCGAATGAATCCCTTCTCTGAAAACTCTGCCAACTGTCTAGACAGTTCCTCCAATTCTCTTGGAGCAAGTTGCTAGGGTGCCCGAGCTACAAGTGCAGCACCAGGTATCAACTCAATTTGGAATTCCACTTGTCGGACAGGTGGAATCCCTGGCAGATTGTCGGGAAACACATCCGAAAAATCTTGAACGACGGGTACATTCTTAAGGTGTCTTTTACTCTTCTTCTCGCTTTTCTTTTTAGAAATTTGAGCCAAGAAAAGACAACCTCCTCTTTCGATGTACTTGTGGGCCTTAATACAATAGATGATGCTCAACCAAGAGGGACCTTCATAGTCGCTCCGATCTCTTTGTATGCTCAGAAATTTTCCGCCATATGGTACACGCATGATATTCTCATCACAGATGATGTGTGCACCGTTCTTTGACAGTCAATCCATTCCGATGATGACATCAAAACTTCCTAAGGTAACCGGCAAAAGGTCTATGCTAAATGGGTGGTTTAGGAAACTTAGTGTGCAACTTTGGACTATGGTGTCTATCCTTTCCCTATTCCCATTATCTAACTCCACATCATAACTCATTCCTAAAGGTGTTGGGGCAATTCCTAGTAATGGCATAAAGGCGGTGGATACGAAACTCATATCGGCACCGGTATCAAACAGTATGGAAGCATAGCGGTTATTGAGAAGGAACGTACCCGTAACTACGTTCGGGTCCTCCTTGACTTCCTTCCCAATGACGTACACTCGCGCTGCTCCCATGTCTCTCTGTTGATTTAGCACCCTGATTTCCCTTGTTCCCTTCAGTCCCTCGATTCACAGGGTTATGCCCATTACTTCCCACACCTCGGTTCACCAAACCTCCTCCATTACCGAGGTTTCCTCTGATCCACGGCTCTCGGCACTCATTCTTGAAATGCCCTTTCTTTCCACATCCAAAACATGTGACAGTGGCCTTCCAGTACACTCCTTGTGCGGTTTGTGCCACAGCAAGGGGACGGGACCTATAGTCTGCCCCTGATGTGTCCTCTGTGCCATGTGTCCTACCTTAGAGCAATTTCTACACACCACTGGGCACTACCTCTGATGGAGTCGACTGAAACGATTACACAAGGGTTTGCTACCTTCATAACCCTTCTTCTCTCCATTACCTATAGCATACATCCTGGCAGTCTCTCGCCGTTTGTTGCTATCTCCCTTAACATTCTCATTCCTCTTCCTCTTGTCTCCTCCTTCCAACACAAGAGAGTCCATCAGACGTTGGGCTATGGTATCTGCCTCATGCAAGTTAGCCGGCTTCGCAGCGATGACATCATTCCTAATAGCTAGAGGCAATCCATCAGTGTACCTTTCAATATTAAGAGCCTCAGTATGAACCATTTCTGGGAAAAGCAACGACAACTCTTGGAAGCGATGGTTGTAAGCCGTCATGTCGCTACCCTTTACCTTATGGTTCCAGAACTCAACTTCTAACTTCTTAACCTCATTCCTAGGATAGTAAGTCTTGATCAGAAGGGCCTTAAATTGGGTCTAAGTCATGCCATAGGCTATCTCACTTCTTACTGATCTGTGATAGTTGTTCCACTAATTCAATGCTTCGTCCTTAGAGTGAACGTCGCGTACTTGACCTTGGCATCCTTATCACAGTTACTAACGGTGAACACGGATCCAGTTTTCTCCATCCACCTCGTTAGGTAAACCACTCCCTCGGTTCTTTCGAACTTGATGGGACCATAGAATCAGAACTCCTTGTAGGTACAAACTCGAGCTCGTTTAAGCGGTGGGGTTCCAGCAGAGGTGTTTGAGTGATTGGACTCATCTAGAAGCTCGGCTACACGCTATGTCACGATCTGGTCGATGTGGGCTTGATTCAAAGGCAGAGGAATTGGTGGGACATGACCATTCTCAGCTTGGTCATTGACGTTCGGGTTCTCAACGGCGGGGTTGTCAGTATTCTGATTTTCAACAGGTGGAGTAGTTGGGGTCGGATGACGACCTCAACGAACAGGACTGACCACAGTCGTAGGCACTGCTCGGGTGGTCCTAGGCGGGTTACGTCTTGGTCCCATTGATCTGAAGGTTAACACAAGAGTTTCATAAGTTCACAAGTCACGTTCCATTAGACAGGGTTTGGTCTCAAGGATATCGAATACCACATGAATAAAAATCAAGATAACAAGGATAATGCTACATCATAACGAAATAACAAAATATTGAAAGGATAGAGAGTAGTCGAAATCAAAGGATGCACTTTCTAATAGTCATAACTCATAGTTTTTGAAGTACAATACATGAAAGGATAGAGAGTAGTCGAAAACGATCCTACCAACGAAACTTAACAAGATAACTAAGATAAATCTACATCTCGAACTGGGGACTCCTCAGTTTCAAGATGGTACAATACTATGATCCTAAGACAATCTAGCCACGATCACGGGAAACTCTAGCTGATCTCCTAACATCATCAATCTCGCTCCATAGAGATGAGAGCTCAAAACGCTGAGTGTCGCGATCACTCTTCAGATCTGCGAACTCTCTCTCCAACTCGCCGACCTTGTGCCGTAGTGCTTGGTCTACCTCTCGGGTTGTCGCGAACCCTCTCTGAAGGTCTCCTACCTGCTTAGAGAGCTCTGATATGCCCACTCTCAAACCCATAGTCCTCCTAACTGTTGTCCCCATATCTCCTCACAAGTCCTCTATACTAGCCCTCGACACTCCAACTAGTCGGTCTGACAACTGACTAAGCCTAACACCCTGGGATATAATCCACTCCCAAATCAGACCCATCTCTCCATACTCCGCGGGCTCTGAAGCTATATCTGATTGTATATCTGAACCTAGTGGGCTGCCTATCTCAGGTGAGTGAGGAGGTGAGTCAAAGTAAAAGGGCTTCCCAGGAGAATCAGGCTCTAGCAAGGGTAAGAAGAGCCTGGTCCTGGAGAATGCGCTGAATGCACAGGACTCTGAAGTGGCAGAGTACCCTCATCTGGGATATCTCCCTCCTCCTCCTGAGGGTCTACATCCTCATCTACATACTCCTCCTCGTCCTCATACTACTCTTCATCCTCATCAATAGAGGGGGAGTCCATGAGTTGGCGTCTCTATGAAGGTGAATCCTGTAGAGGTAAAATAGGGGATCTGGGTCTTCTGTGAGATGGTGATGCAGGTGGTGATGACAGGAGAGAGTGAGCTGACAGGTGCATAGGTGATGATGGAGGTCATACAGACATACAAGCCGTACTACGAGTAAGTCTAGGAGTCTGGGCTCGTGCTAAGACCTGATGTAAGGTGAGCTGCCTAAAAGAGCTAGGGCGATCAGATGATGATGAAGTGGAAGTAGGATATCGGGAAATCATATAGGGATTACCCTGTGCATGAGTCATCTGATTCCTTGCTAGGGAAGAAGCAGCAGCAAGGATCTCTTCTGACACATCATAAGCTAGTGAAGGCATGTTCTGTGATAATGGCATAGGGTAGGTATAAGTGTTTTAAAATGAATAGTTCTAATAGCGCATCATCATATCAAAACATATATCACATAGTAAAAAGCTTTTTAAAATAAAGGTATCGCATTACACAAAATATGCATTTAAACAAAAATGCATAAGTTCTATTCTATCACATCATCCATGCATCATATAATTCCAAGTCATAAGAGAATCAATAAACATATCACAATACATAACATCTCAACAATCAAATCACAGTTCGTACCATACTCAAATCAAGAGGCTTCAGCTTGGCAGGCTAGCATGCGTCGGTCGAGGATCAAATTTTCTAAAAACTGGTTATAGTTTAGGTTTTAGTAAATACCTAGTTCTCTATAACCTTGTCTCTGATACCAATCTGAAACACCCTAAAATCTCGGTATAGCGGAAGACTTAAACAGGTTTTCGGGGCATTACTGGATTGGTACATCACACAAGTATAGCAAACAAGATAGTCATACAATAGTTTAAAGCCAATCCCATAATTAATTATCTGAATACAATCATCCCAAAATAGTCAAATATAAGCCCCAAAATAGATTATAAAATAGGTCTGCATAATATTATTAGAGTTTAAATATGATCCTTCAACCATGCCTCTTTGCCAAGCTTCCACATAACAAGCATTCCAAACATCAACTCAATTACATGAGAAAATCATGCTAAAAGGAAAGATAATGCTGGTGAATTCATATGTTTAAATATAAATTCAATAGTGGACCTATAAGATTTTATTTGCCATGTGAGACTAAGATAGATACATAATAAACATAATCACACACCAACAACACAAACGAGATCTCAGCAGGGCCCCAAGTGACTCTAGCCAGCACAGTCGCAGCAAGGCCTAGAACAAATGCTACCCTGGACTAGGTCGGAGTAAATATCTATTCTTAGCTAGGAAACAGTGTTATAGCAAATGATTGCTACCCTAGACTAAGGCAACATCTATGTAGGATCATTCATTTATGTTGTTTGATGATTCGGGTGGCCTAGGATGATGATAATACAAGTATGCCATGTTTAGAGAGGGAAAGAGTAGAAAGGGTGTTTCTAGAGAGAGAAAGTAAAAACAAAAAAGAAAGGTTAGATTAAGAAGCACCACCTCTTCCAAGGATGGAAGAGGTATTTATAGTTACAACTAAACGTCCTCCTATCGGACTGTGGATTAGGCATACAGTGGGTAAAGACCCTTCCTTCCTTCACGGTGTTACTCTAAACTAATATCTAAGCTAATAAACAAGTAAATAACGATATGTCTACGAGCTAACATATGCTAGACAATAGTTGGGGTGACTGACACTTCACTATGGATTTTATAAATCCTAACAATCTCCCCCTAAGGGAGGTCACCCCATGATTTACATTTTGAATCCTAGCATTCTATTTTTTCTTCTGTTCTGAGCTCATAGACTTCAATTCTTCACTTCCGCAATCTTTGTGCTTTAGCAGTGATACTTCAAAGTCCGAATGCTTTGTACTTTGAGTGGAGGTCTTTGAACTGATCCACATCTTGATGATCTTTGAGCTTTCCTTGAGATTATCAGCCACTGTAAATTTCTGAATCACCCTTTGTTGTGTTGCCTTCATGTTGTGACTTTTGGATCGACATGTTCACTCTTTCTGGATCATGACATCATTTCATCAGAGTAGCGGAAGCATCTTTGTTGTATGTCTTTGATGGTCATGATTTTCTTCAATTAACTGTGAATGCTGTGAGCATGCGGTTGTGAATTGACTTCTCAATATCGATCAGCTGCAACCGTCCAATGTTCTTGCAAACAACAGTTAGCAATAAAACACACGAAAGTGTTTTTGTTCACTTTTGATCAATACAGTTGCAAGAACCATGGTTCCTCGTTGATCAGTATAAATACTGCCTGTGATCAGGTAGAATTTCGAAGAATCTCCTTGACAAGGTTTTGCAGCTGTTCTAGCCGTTCTCAAACCGGAGCGTCCCAAAGTAGACAACATGGAGTGAGTGAACCAGCGAATAGAGATTCACTGATTGATGAAAAATTGATTTGAAAACAATCACATATTACTTGAAGAAAGAGTTTCACAATACGACGAAGGTTTTATAAGAAAGATCAATTTTCAATCATAAATACTTTTTGTATTTGAAAATGAATACACATTCGATGTGCTAGAGAAAAGAATAGATTTGCACATCAAACGATTTTTTCAAAAGTATTTGTCAATTCATTTCCTGGACCAAGGTTGATTCAAGATTGAATCGCCCCATTGTTTCTATCCAGTTGTCACAAGCTTGATCTTTAGAAAAGATCTCACATGTCACCCACCAAGAGCTTGTTGATTTCCATCTTCATTGTGAATATTTTACATATCACTCGGATGTTCTGGCAATACCACGACGATAATGGGTAGGACTCTCAATATATATACTTATTTTCCACATTGTGTGAAATAGTAAGTCTTCATTAAGTATGTGTCCTAATGAGATTTTTTGGATGATCTCTTGGCTCTAGACTCAAAAGTGCACTTTGGTTTCCTATTCTGGAGACTAGGGAGAGGGTCTCCTTCTTCAATATCAACAATCTCTAAGAGAAAGTCGATAGATAATGTAGGTTCCCCGTGAGAATGAAACAAGTCCTTTTAAGAGGAACTTGAGTGGCTTGGGAAGTTTAGTGCAATACATCACTGGGTCCATGACGTCTTGTCTTCAATACCGGAGTTACCTTAGTAACCACCAGTAGCATATGTATTGAACCCGGTTTCTGCCCTAAGGTTGAATTAATGGAGGGCTATTTCTTTTCACCCTTTTCACATTCATTTAGTTTTCATTCTTCAACCCCTTCAGTGCTTACCGAGACTTCATAACTAGAACCTTGCTGGGTTATTCTAGTTTTAGCTCTATCTCAGTCCACACTCTTCCCATATTCTCATTTTTCTCCTTTTTTTCATCATACCTAAGGACTTCTACACTAACTAGTGGATTATTCATAGGTAGATCCCTTCGGTTCTATCAGGATCGCAGGAACTAATACCTAACCTTACCATCCTTATAACTCCAATCCATAAAGTAAATTGGTCGGTCTTTTGGTATAGTTCTTTCCTTCTTGAAACCAATTGAAAAATCATTTGGAAAATCAATCAAGGTACTTGTGATATAATATCAAAGCATTTTGTACCTTAATTGTTTTTTATCATTTAGAGAAACTCCCCCTCAATATGTGCGTATGATTTTGAAATTGTTTAGCACATGGAGGCAAGAAGACTTTGAAATATTTTCTTGATCACAATTTTCGTGGAAAAAGCCTTTTGATTTTTTGGTAAATGCTCCCCATCAATATGTGTGTTGGTTATTTGAAATCATTTAGCATATAGAGGAAAGAGGTTTTTGAAGTACTTCTACGATTGCCAATAGAAACCATTCGCTCCCCCTCAATATGTGCATCAATATACAAAGAGTTTAGCACATATTAGAGAGAACCTGCACTTTGAATCAAAACGATCATCTTTTATCAGATTTCATATTTAAATCACATTTTCTTCCCCGATCAAAATTATCAAACCCTTTGAGATTTTGGATCCCAAGTGATTTAAATAGGTTTAGAAAACTTGGGAGAAAATATGGCCTTGGTTAAATTCTCTTCTGGTTTATGGATAAATGCTCCTCCTCAATCATGTGCATCATGTATATGAAATCGTTTGGCACATGAAGGCAGAAGTGCTTTTGAAACAATTGCCATTTAAACAGATTTTAGATTTAAATTACGATCTCTCCCCCGATCAAAAATTTCAAACCTTTTGAGATTTGTGATCTCAATTGATTTAAATCTTTTAGAAAATTTTGGGAAAAGACGTGGCTTGATTGAATTTTAAAATTGACTGATAAGGATCAATTTTAGACATTAAAGATTGTTAGTGTCAGGTATGATAATTTTATGAGATCTTTAGATAAAAGAAAAAAAATTCAGAATCAAACAAGAACACAAAAAATTTCATTTGAAAAGATCTTTAAGTTTTATAAAGAATCATAGCATAACATAATATTAAATCTTTAGATCACCACTTTATTTCGTACACACGGACTCTTTAGAAGAAATATTGTTTGAAACTATTCAATTTGAAATCACTCTCCCCCTCAATCCATGACCGTAGTCATTGATTGAGTGACTTAAGTTTTGATAAAATGAAGTCCGGTTGATTTACAAAATTTTGAGTCCGTTTTATTTTCAAACAATATTTTTTACCATGATAAAAATGGTATCATCACTATTATTCCTGCACAAGGATATGTTAGGTGGTTAAGCTGCTTCTGTTGTTGCTGTAAGGGATGAAAGAAAACCATATGCTGATGCAATGGGACCTCTGAAGTTGCATCTATCGTGCCAACTATCCATATAGATCTAATTAAGTCCCGTTTCTTCTTTTATCGACCCAAGAAATAGTTGTCCTTTCCTATCGGCATCCAATCATCTTCTTTTGTGGAATCCGGATCGGGAACATTCTTTTTGTTAGATATTGGATTTCATAAACACATAACAAACAATAATATGGGTCGAATTGTTTAGAGGTTTTAGAGAGAGAAAGTGGGAGCCTTTCTAGAGAGAGAAAGTGAAAGAAAACACAGAAGGTTAGATTAAGATGAATGAAAGGTCCAACCCTCTACCTTGGGAGGTAGGGGTATTTATAGTTACAAACTAAACGTCCTCCTTCGGAATGTGGATAAGGCATACAGTGGGTAAAGACCCATCCTTCCTCCATGGTGTTACTCTAAACTAAATAACTAACTAAATACTAGTAAATAATGATATGTCTATGAGCTAACTTATGCTAGATTATATTTGGGGTGACCGACACTTCACTATGAATTTTCTAATTCCTAACAATCTCCCCCTAAGGGAGGTCACCCCATGTTTTACATTTTGAATCCTACCATTCTATTTAATCTTCAGTCTTGAGCTCGTAGACTTGAATTCTTCAACTTCTGCATCTTTGTGCTTTAGCAGTGACTCTTCATAGTCCGAGTGGTTTGTACTTTCAGTGGAGGCCTTTAACTGATCCACATCTTTGATGATCTTTGAGCTTTCATTGAGATCATCAGCCACAGTAAATCTCTGGATCACCCTTTATTGTGTTGCCATCATGTGAAGTTGTGACTTTCGGACCGACATGCTCACACTTTTGAATCATGACATCTTTCCATCAGAGTAGCGGAAGCCTTACTGGTTCATGATATTTGCAGCAGCGAAGCAGAAGCATAGTATGAAATATCAGAGCCAGGTTATGTAGATATGCACCAGTCATGATTTCTTCAAAGTAAGTGTGGATGCTGTGAGCATGTGGCATTGGATTGACCGCTCAATTCTGATCAGCTGCAACCGTCCAAATGTACCTGCAAACAACAGTTAGCAATAAAACACACGAAAGTGTCTTTGATCACTTTCGTCGAATTGAGGTACACGGCCCACGGTTCCCCGTTGATCAGTACAAGTACTGCCTGTGATCAGGTAGGATTCCTAAGAATCTCCTTGACAGGGTTTCGCAGCTGTTCTAGCTGTTCTCAAACCGGAACGTCTCAAAGAAGACAACACGGAGTGAGTGAACCAGCGAATTGAGATTCACTGATTGATGAAAAATGATTTGAAAACAATCGTGTATTGCTTAGAAGAAAGAGTTTTGCAATACGACGAAGGTTTTATGAGAAAGATCAATTTTCAATCAAAAAATACCTTTTGTATTTGAAAAGAGTACACATTCGACGTGCTAGAGAAAAGAAGATTTGCACATCGAACGGTTTTTCCAAAAGTATTCGTCAATTCCATTCCTGGACCAAGGTTGATTCAAGAGTGAATCGCCCCATTGTTTCTATCCAGTTGTCACAAGCATGATCTTTTGCAAGATCTCACATGTCACCCACCAAGAGCTTGTTTAATGTTGGCTCTAGAAGGATTTCCATCTTCATTGTGAATATTTTTACATATCACTCGGATGTTCTGGAAATACCACAAGGATAATGCGTAGGACTCTTAAATATATATTACTTTCCACATTGTGTGAAACAGCAAGTCTTCATTAATTTTGTGTCCTAATGAGATATTGTGGATGATCTCTTGGCTCTAGACTCAATCGTGCACATTTGGTTCCTATGCCGGAGACTAGGGAGAGGGTCTCCTTCTTCAATATCAACAATCTCTAAGAGAAAGTCGATAGATTATGTCGGGTCCCCGTGAGAATGAAACAAGCCCTTTTAAGAGGAACTTGAGTAGTTTGGGAAGTTGTAGTGCAGTGCATCACTGGGTCCATGATGTCTTGTCTTCAATACCAGTGTTACCTTAGTAAATACCAGTAGCATATGTATTGAACCTGGTTTCTGCCCTAAGGTTGAATTATTGGAGGGCTATTTTTTCACCTTTTCTCATTCATTTCTTTTTCATTCTTCAACCCTTCAGTGCTTACCGAGACTTCATAACTAGAACCTTGTTGGGTTTATTCCAGTTCTAGCTCTGTCTCAGTCCGCACTCTTCCCATATTCTCATTTTTCAACATTCCTAAGAACTCTACACTATCTAGTGGATTGTCCCTGGGAAGATCCCTCCGGTTCTGGCAGATCGTGGGAACGAATGCCTAACCTAACCATCCTTATAACACCATGCATAAAGTAAATTGGTCGGTCTTTTGGTATTGTTCTTTCCTTCATGAAACCAATCGAAAAATCATTTGAAAAAACAATCAAGGTACTTGTGATACGAGATCAAAGCATTTTGTACCTTAATAGTTTTGATCATCTAGAAAATGCTCCCCCTCAACATGTGCATATGATTTGAAATTGTTTAGCACAAGGAGGCAAGAGGACTTTGAAATATTTTCTTTGATCACTATTTTCATAGAAAAAGCCATTTGATTTTCTTTGGTAAATTCTCCCCTCAATATGTGCATAGGATATTTGAAATCATTTTATCACATAGAGGCAAGAGGTAATTTGAAGCACATCCACAATCACAAGCGCCATTAAGAAACCATTTTAAAACTCAATCAAGGTACTCTATGTTAAAACATAAAAGCTTTTGTACCTCGATAGTTTATTTTCCTTTAAAATGCTCCCCCTCAATATGTGCTTCAAGATTCGAAAGCGTTTAGCACATATGAGAGAGCAGCCTGCACAATTAAATCAAAACGATCACCTTTTATCAAATTTCATAATTAAATCACAAATTCTCCCCCGATCAAAAATATCAAACCCTTTGAGATTTTGGATCCCAAGTGATTTAATTAGGTTTAGAAAACATGGGAGAAAATGTGGCCTTGTTTAAATACTCATCTGGTTTTTGGATGAATCCTCCTCCTCAACATGTGCATTGTGTATTTGAAATCGTTTGGCACATGGAGGCAGGAGTGCTTTTAAAGGACTAAAACCAATTCCATTTAAACAGATAAGAGATTTAACTCACGATCTATACCCCGATCAAAATTTCAAACCTTTTGAGATTTGTGATCCCAATTGATTTAAATCATTAAAAGATTTTGGGGAAAGACGTGGCAAGATTTAACTTTGAAAAATGACAGATAAGGACCATTTTAAGACATTAAAGATTGTTAGTGTCAGGTATGATTGTTTTAAGAGATCTTTTAGGTAAAATAAAACAATTTCACAATCAAACAAGAACAGAAAAAATTTCATTTTAAAAGACCATGATTTTTAAAGAAAATCAAACCATGACATAACATTAAATCTTTAGATCACCACTTATTGTTGTACAAACGGACTCTTTTGAAGATATATCATTTGAAAATATTTTAAATTAAATCACTCTCCCCCTCAATCGATGACCGAAGTCGATAATTGAGTGACTTAAATTTTGATAAAATGAAGTCCGGTGATTTTAAAAAATTAGTCCAATATATTTTCAAAACAATATTTTCCATTTTCAAAACAATTTATTCAAATTTTTCAAAAATTGTTTAAAAATGGTATCCTGCACAAAGATACGTTAGTGGTTGAGAAGCTTCCGTTGTTGTTGTTGTAGGGTTTAGAAGAATAACCATCTGCTGATGCAGTGAGACTTCTTCTTACGTTGCATTTTGAATGCCAACTGAGGTCAAATTAAGCTCCGTTTCTTCAATCACTTAAAAGAAAACCATCTGCTGATGCAGTGAGACCTCTTATGTTGCATTTATGCCAACTCTCCATAGAAGTCAAATTAAGCTCCGTTTCTTCATTTGTCAACCCAAGAAATATTTACCCTTTCCTTTCGGCATCCAAACATCATATTATGTGGGATCCGGATCGGGAACATTCTTATACCAAGATACCTGCATACGTTAGTGAACACACATACAGATATATGGTGGTCGACATCACCCAAACAGCAATCGACTAATAAAAGTCAATCCAACATATCAATCAGATCATATAATGCATGGGAATAATGTGTTTATCAAACTCTAATCATCTAATCCTAATAATCACATCCTAGAAACCTAGTCCTTAAACATAGGCAATTGTATTTACAATAAGCACGTAGGATGATTAAGAAAGTCCGTTAGATGATATAAATTTGAAAACATTATCCCTCTCAATCAATGACTCATTTTATAAAAGGTTTAAAAGCGCTGAAGTCATTGATTGAGTTTTCAATTATTACTAAAACTCTAAAACTGATTGATTTTCAAGCAACTCATTTTCCACCATTTTTGAAAACAACAAATATTTTTCTGAAGAATTTTAGACGGAAAAACATTTGTGTATAAACAGCAGTCTTTTTGACGACATGCTTTCCTAGTTTTGTTTTAGGATAGGTGCACGAATTTTGAAAAATGGTTTAGCGCAGCACTTTCCTTTCTTGAAGAACGGGTTGCTATCTGAAGTAATAGCAAGCCATGGTTTAAGCTCGGGTCACAGTCTGAAGTAACTGCAAGCCATCATATGAAGCCCGGGTTACAGTCTGAAATAACTGTAAGCCATCATTTGAAGCCCGGGTTACAGTCTGAAATAACTGTAAGCCATTTTTTTTAGACATGTTTAGAAAGGAATATTTACACCTCCTGCTCGAACTTCATCTAAAGTCCCGTGCCATTATTGAATGACATTTCTAAGACCGTAGATGTTATCGATACCAGAAGACATGTCTTGAGAAAACAATATTTTTGGTATTTTTCAATTTCCTGATTTTTATGGGCTTTTGAAGATTTTATATTTTTCTATTTTCTTTTTGTTGGTTTTATATTTTTGTATTTGGTTTTTGATAAATATTTACAGATATAGAGAAATAGTTTAAGAGGATGATGATACGAGTACCAAAATAAGGAAATCGTTCAGCACTTTATAGAAGATAGAAGTCATCATCTCTTAAACTTCAACAAGTGAGTCATTGGTAGTTCCCCTCCACACCGACAAACTGAGTATAAGACCATTTTCCAGAAGTAGAAATGAATGAAACAGTCTTATGAATGAAGCTCTGCACCCTGAAGAACACGAGAACACCAAAGTAACAAGTTGAAACATAGATCGTATCAGTGTTATCAATCCGAATAACGGATGAACTTCGATCACATGAACCTGTTGTGCGTCTCCGATGTACACATTACTCTTCGAGATTGACCTGTTGTCTATTCAGGGAACATACATAAACATCTTCATATTTCCAAATGCATTCCAATTATCTTACGTATAACCAATCAGCCCATGATTACACAGTACCCAACAAGAGAGACGATGACATTCAAGTAACATGTTGAGTCACTGATCATCTCTGCAGATGTCAACTCCAGAATAACTGATTAAGCTCGATCAGGTGAACATGTTGTGAGTTCTAGATGTACCCATATCTCTCCCCCATGATGGTTGTGATCTTATCGGAATCAACATAATAATGTGTACATGAAGGAATAATCGGAAGCACTTTACCATTATTCATATCGAAGATGTCGATAAGCAATATCATCTCACGAACCAAATATTCATCTCATATTTCCTTCTACTGGGGCCTGAGTTAACATACACCAAAAGTATCCAGAGACCACTTCCTCCCAAATGGTTGGAATAATACATCAAAGGTTATGAGTAAACCTGAGTTCTCTACGGTTATTAGACATTTGTCTTTCCCAGATTACTTCAACGAAGAAGTATTAGGTTCATCACGTGTACTCGTTGTGTGTTTAGATGTATGTCTCCTTCCCCCTTGATACATCAAAATCAGCAACACATTATACATACCAAATATTCTTGAAATAGAGAAGAACAAAAATTAGCTCAAATGAATCTTGTGAGAATCAACTGCTATAGAAACTCTCTCTGACTATCTTTATCAACCCATTCGTAGACAATTTGAAGTGACCACTGATGAAGAAAACCCGATGTACCAAACTTAAAACTGAAGTAGAATTCCCGCATTTGCATCTTAAGCTTGCACTAATGTTGGAAGAACGGTGTCGAGAATTTATGCTTCAGTAACTTCTCAAGTACTCAATACTCAACCAAAGTATGAGACATTAACACCTCTTGCGATTATCCACAACGACATAAGCATGTGTCACTGAGTAAAACAACGTAACTCCTTGAAGTGATAGTTAACCAGGTCTTCAACCAACCAGCCGCTGCTGGTAACTAGATAAACCAAGTCTTCAACTTAAATTCAATCACGAGCAAGTTATCATTAAAAGTCATGCATCCAACCATCCCGCTTCAAGATAAAAAAGAAACGCCTTTGTGAAGGTCAACTTCAATCTCAAATAAGTGATAAACCATTAACTCCGAAGTAATCAACTTATGTCAAATACCCAACACGTGAATAAACATACAATCGGATGTACATTCACCCACTGAATTAACCGGAACAAATGATGCCTCAACATCAATGCATTCTTCCTAAAAGTATACATGTAGTGACTGATCTGGAAGATTCACCAATAATGTCTTCGAGCGGATGAGGTAGACATTTTCCTTAATGTTCATGGGTTGATTTATAGCTGCACAATGATAGGAACAATAATCCGTGAAGATTTTGCGAAGGAATACCAAAGAGCGGATCATTATTCATGAGTGCAACTGCAATATTATGATAGTCATTATCAACACCTTGAGAAATAACTGGAGATTAGCTTCTGAGTAGTCTAAGAGTATTCTTTTGGATGATCAACATTCGCTAGCGGTTGGAATCATCAAAACATATCTTTGAAAACAATGATCCCCTTTATCCTTAGTAATTGAAACTTAGGCGTAGGAGAAGAGTCATAAAAATCAAACACTGAATCATTGCTAAAGCATAAGCAAGTCTAATTGGGGATTAATTTGGCTTTCACTATCCCCCAATTAGTGCTCTCCCCTAAATGACAAACATTTTAAGTGTTCTTCTCAGCTTAAGAAGAAGTCTTAATCACAAATGCAATTCGTCTTTAGTCTTCTAATCATGTAGCAAAATGTAGATGAGACGTAGACTCGACCTTCTTCAAGATTGTCCGAATGGGAAATAGACAGTAACAACATCTTCTTCACACCAAAGGCATTCCCGTTACTTGTAAATAGCAAATCCCCTTAATTAAAATCCCTCCCAATCAAACAAGACAGAAAGATGTTCATCAAAGAAATCAGCCCAGCAACTAGAAGCACTTTGTCATTAATCATATCAGCCCGTGAAGATGTCAACCAACGGCTCTTAGAAGAAACTACATGTGAAGATGATCCGATAAGAAGAATCTCGGTTCTTACATGAGTTAGGAGCCGGTTGACCATATATTCTCAAATTTCAATCAACAATGCAAAAAATTCACACTTCTTCTCCCCCTCAGAATTGCATACGGAGATGCCATTCTTGATTAAACAAGTGATTATCATCCAAATGTTTCCATTCACACTTCTCCCCCCGCAAAATTAGCACATGATGTCGCCATCTTCATTTATGGAGCAAGTGGAATAAGATATTATCAGTAGTCCTGGATCACTTGATGACTGAAGCGCATGGAAAAGCATGAAGCATGTTGATGAGAATGTCGATGAGAATGGTCATAAACATGAAGATTTTTCTCTTTTAAGAAGATAAAGCGCACTGAAGCGTACACCTTTCTTTTCTTTGAGGAACGGGGCCTGAAGTGTTATCTACAGACGCCATAATGATGAAGTACGAGGCCTGAACTGATGTGAACAGACGTCATAAGAAGATTTCTCTTCTTTCCAAGATAAAGCGCACTGAAACGTACACTTTTCTTTTCTTTAGAGTACGAGGCTTAAACTGTAGTGTTCAAACGTCATAAGAAGATTTCTCTTCTTCAGAAGATAATGCGCACTGAAACGTACACATTTCTTTTCTTTGGAGTACGAGGCCTGAACTGATGTGAACATACGTCATAGCTGATTGAATATCAATGTTGAGTAACTTGAACCCGTGAGTTATGAGATATCAATCCTTTTGTTATCCATACTTTAAGCTAGTCCATGTATTGAAGGATCGAAGTATCTACAACTAAGGTAAGGACTACCTGTACTAATATTACAAACTTGATTGCATATATTTTGGTTAGTGACATCAGTATCCAAACCCTTTGGGGTTTCAAAGTCAACATTGAGAATGCCATTGGTAAACATCTTTCCTGTAGGTATCCACCTAAGTCCAGCATCCTAAAACATTCTACCAGACGGTATCCACTTATGCAGGTCTAGGATTGTTAGCTTCTTATCCTTGTTCCACGGATTTAGGAGTTGGTATCCATCTGGCGAAGTTTTGGTTTGTTTTGCATCATACATGTTGAACCTTAGCCATGTAGGTAGTCTTAGTGGATTGTACCTTGGCATGTGAATTAGGAAAATGTTTTTTATGTGGAAAAGACTCAGAATTTCTAGTTTTGTTTTCTACATGCTTAGCATTCTTATGCACATAGCTGCTCTTAGATGCACGCCAATCCCTAGTCTTTTTAGTGTTCCTAGGTAGTGGTTTACAACTACTAGCAGTGCCTTGAAATCTCACCTAGGTATTGCACCTAAAATTCCGTCTTTTCGAATCTGTGCCTTTTTCCTAGCTTTTTCTAGATAATAGTTCTTCCACAAGTCATTTATATCATATGAATTCTGGGTTTTAATGCTTGGTTTTGATACTGTTTTCGACCTAATCCTAGAGGTGATGGAAGTAGATGGGCTACGCGTTGAGAGTTAACGGAGCTAGAAGCCTTATTCTTAGGTAACTCTGGTGAAGTGACTGGTTTTGACAAAACTTGTTTCTCATCAACTTAGGAGGCAAACCGTGTTTTTGAAAATTTTGTTCTTTCAGATTTAAATGCAGTAGGCTGCCTAACACCGGACCGGTCTCTAATGGGATGAGAAACTGGCTTCCCAAGGTTGATGGTTTTGTAAACTTAGTGTTCACACTTTTCCCTACGGTTTTTCTAAGCTCATTCTTTAAGGCAACAATGGTGAAACACTTTTCCTGAAGTTGAGCATTGAGTTCATCAATCTTTTGCTATTAAAGGTTTGTTTGTTCATTGAATTAGTTCTAGCTTCATTGACAGAGTCACTTAGTTCTATGTGATGCTTTCTCAAAGACTCATTTTCCTTTAGTAATTTAGCCACATAAATTGAAATTCATTATTTCTTGTTATAGTAGCATCAATGTCTTGTGTATTCATGACTAAATTACTTTTCTCATTCAAGATAGAAATATGTTTCTTCAGATTGTAAATGGTTGAGTCTTTGTCTTGAAGCTAAGCTTTCAAAGTGTTAATTTCAAAGAGTTCACGGAATTCAGGAAGTTCCGGATTTTTACATGGTTTGTTAAGTTGAAAACTTTCTTCTTGTATCGCAATTTCAAGTGAAATGCAATGTTTTTCAAGATTTGAGAATTTGTTTGAAAGTTCATCAAAAGCCTTTTTATCAACCATATCTTTTGTTTTGGAACACTTAATCTCATACTCAGCCTCAGTTACAGAAGATTATAAAGTCATGTTAGCATCATGATCGTTTGTTTAAGTACTTTAGCAGATGCATTGTGTTGAACAGTAAAGGGTACCTCATTACATGACTCCTGTTCAATTTCTGGTCTGATATCTGCATCCACATCATGTGTAACAAGAGTCACTGAACCGCTGGCTGTTTCAAGCTTATCTGTCTCTGAGCCTCTGTATTTAGTGTCAACTGATCCAACATCTGGTGCCATACCGGTCTCAACACAACAATTCATTGATTGTACCCGAGATTCATTCACCTTTCTGATCACAACATCCACTTCTTGTGTGATAGGAGTTACTGAGCAGCTGGTTACATCATTCTTTGTTGTTTCTGATATTCTGCATTCAGCAACACCCGACCTTTCTGATACATCACCCGACTTATCACAAATATCTCTCAACTGTACCCGACTCTCATCTATATTTTCATCTTTCTGAGTAACTTCCTCAATATACTTCTCCACATTATCCATGAGATGGATAAGTGTCTCCGTGAACACGCTAATTTCCATTCCAGTGTGTCTCTTGAAGGACATTTCAGTCATGTCTTGATCATAATCAGATGTGAAGTCCCTTCTAATGAATGCTGAAAGTGTTGTAGATCACTTGAAGTGCAATGCTGGAACTATCCTTATGAACCTTCTCTTTGTCAAGTTGTAGCTCCAATTGCTCTAAGTTTAACAGCAAAGTTCCTGTTAATATAGATAAGTCCTGACGAAGAGGCAATACATGTTCGCTTCCTTGATGTGGGAAGAAGTAACATGAGGTGAGAGTGAAGTTGTTGATAAGGTTCAATGCTGCTTTCCTTTTGCATGGTATTCTGTATCCTGAATAGTTGCAAATCTTTTTCTCATTGGACTCGAGCATGAAGAACTCAAATCATCATTGATTGATTCCATCATCTGTAACCGTTCAGTATAGCTAATATTCTCATGGTTGTCTACAGCATCATACAGTTTTGAGTACTTCTGAAATCACTGAATCAGGAGTGTAAGACATGATGTTGATGAATCCACGGATTTTACAAGTCTATGATTTAAACCGAGAAATAGAATCTTTCGCGGGATTTTACTAAAATCAAGACCAAACCGTTAAGCAATGACCAATGGAACGTGTTAAGATGATTGATGGATTGTCAAAATGATAGAAAATTGTGTGTTAGGACATATAAATGTTTGTAGGGTTAGCAGAGATGTTGTTTGGTTGAGATTTGGATTGGTTTATGCACGATTTTCCCGAGAATTTTAGGTCTAAAAACATAAAAACCTCAATAACTTCTGTTCAGAGCGGATTTAGCCCTCGAAGGTTGACCCAAATGAACTTTAGTTGATTCAATGTGACATTCTCCTTGTTCTCACAGTCGTTTTGATGGGTAGAACGCTGAAAACGGAGTTACGGTTAAAAAGTTATAGCCGTTTGAAGTTTTTGTCGGGAAAAGTCAACAAGTCGCTAAGAATTCTTGAACCAAGTCGCTAAGACAAGTCGCTAGACCCAAGTCGCTAAAGCACCAAGTCGCTAACACAGTCAAGTCGCTAAAGAGCACTCTCTAAGGTCCAAGTCGCTAGTAATCAAGTCGCTAACAACTTACACTACACTCGCTAACAATTCTGGAAGCAAGTCGCTAACCTCACCAAGTCGCTAGCAGTAGTGGAGAATCCACTAACTTGTACTATTTGTCGGCTTGTCTCAATAGACAAGTCGCTAGGAACCAAGTCGCTACCAAAACAACATAACTCGCTACCTTTTTACAAACCAAGTTGCTACCAGAAAAGAAGTCCTAGCTCAAGTCGCTAGCTAGAAAAAATTTAAAACACACTTTTCAATCCAAAAACAACCAACCACGATGATTCAAGCCTTCCAAATCAAAACCTAAACACTTGTGATGATCCTAAACACAAAAGTACAATCAAAATTCAAACTTTAACACTTGAAATCCACCAAATGATGCAAAACCACTAAATTTCTCAAACTTAAAAACCACCTAAAAACCACTAGAAATCCAAAGATATGTAAGAGATGATCTAACCATGGCTCTTGATACCAATTGTTAGATATTGGATTTCATAAACACATAACAAACAATAATATGGATCGAATTGTTTAGAGGTTTTAGAGAGAGAAAGTGGGAGCCTTTCTAGAGAGAGAAAGTGAAAGAAAACATAGAAGGTTAGGTTAAGATGAATGAAAGTCCAACCTCTACCTTGGAGGTAGAGGGTATTTATAGTTACAAACTAAACGTCCTCCTTCGGACTGTGGATCTGGCATACAGTGGGTAAAGACCCGTCCTTCCTCCACGGTGTTACTCTAAACTAAATAACTAACTAATAAAACAGTAAATAACGATATGTCTACGAGCTAACTTATGCTAGATTATATTTGGGGTGACCGCTACTTCACTATGGAATTTTCTAATTCCTAACACTTTTAAACCATCTTATCTGTATATGTTAGTGGACATATATACAAATATATGGTGGTCGACAACACCTAAACAACAATCAACTAATTAAAAGTCAATACAACATATCAATCAGATCATAAAAGGCATGGGAATAATGTGTTCATCAAATTATAATTATCTAATCCTGACAATCATATCCTATGCTCCTAGTCCTTCAACTTAGGCAAACATCTTTTTCTGTTAAGTATGTAGGATGATTAAATAAGCCCGTTAGATGATATAAATTTGAAAACATTCTCCCCCTCAATCAATGACTCGTTTTATGAATAGTTTAAAAATGCTGTAGTCATTGATTGAGTTTTGCAAATTTATGAAAACTCGATTCTGGTTGATTTTCAAGTAACTCATTTTCCACCATTTTGAAAACACAACAAATATTTCTCTGAAGAATTTTAGATGGAAAAACATTTGTGTAGGAACAGCAGTCTTTTTGTCAACGTGCTTTTCTCAAATTGTTTTGGATAAGTTCTCGAATTTATGAAAATTGTCTTAGCGCAACAATTTCCCTTTTGAAGAGCGGGTTGCTATCTGAAATAATAGCAAGCCATAGTTTAAGCATGGGTTACAGTCTGAAATAACTGCAAGCAATATTTTGAGACATGTTTTGGAAAATAAATATTTATACCTCCTGCTCGAACTTCATCTATGGTCTCGTGCCATTATTGAATTACATTTATGTGAAAACGTGGAGGGGGTGAATACGTTTCCGTTTCAAACTTAAGACTTTTGTATCAAATATAGTATAAACCATTGCATTTGCTAATTTCGACGCGAGGATGCATTTAACGCATTACGGCATGTAAGGCCAACCCCTTAATATCACATAAGATTCCGCAAGATTAATGGTTCATTATAAATCAAGTTTTACCATTATTAGTCCGGTTGCTTTTTCTTGATCAAGCATGTCATAATATGTAAAGTGTTAAATATAGTTATGACTATATGACCCAAGTATGCATCACAAACATATACATCAACCACATAGAAGATAAACAATGTAATGCCAGAATAAAAGTAAAGCGATAAGTAAAAGGATAGACAAACCAACACGAGGATTTATAGTGGTTCTGCTACAAGGACACCTTCCTTGCCCTTTTCCACTCCCCGAGGCACCTACTCGAGAGTTGCTTCACTAGATCAACAAACTCCATTCTCGGCGGAGAAAACTTTACACAACGTCGCTTACACTTTTTCCAGTACTAAGCTAAACACCGAGTTCTTCCACGAGGTAGAACCAAACCTATCACAACATCGCCTATACTTTATCCGGTACGAGGCTAGATACCGGGTTCCATTACAAAGGAGGAACCATTTCCTGACCAACACGAATCCTATCCCTAAGGAGATCCACTCCTTATGAAAACATCAACAAGGATATTAATATCCTTTAACCCGATACTAATCTATCTTGTACATCGAACCACACCATATCGAATGTACACCTTAGGCACCTTTCACTAAAGCCTTTGACTCAACTTCTAGTTACCCTTCACTAATGCCTTGTGACTTAACTTCTAGGCACCCTTCACTAATGCATTTAGCCTTGACTTCTAAGCATCCTTCACTAGTGCTTTAAATATGGACATTTGACACCTTTCACTAGTGTCTTCGTTTTGACCCTTTAGACATCTTTCAGTTATGTATATGACACATCTATGACACCCGTTATGTTTTGTGGCCCAACATAACAAACCTTGTGTTTTATGGCACAAACACATAAACTATCTAATCTAGTTAAGAATATGATACTAGACAATATCCAAGACAATGTGTCTAATGGATATGAAATCCTAAACTAAACATCAAGAACACAAAGCTCGATGTAGTTAGTCTTCTATGAATGAAGATGACAAGTTTCCCAAGCTTGTTGTAGAAGATCGTCATGTGCTTGTATGCTTGTGATGGGTGCTCACTTCAGTAGGTAAGGATGCAAGATCTCTAAGCTTGCTTTGGAGGATCACTTCGGGAGTATGCTTACAACAAATGAAAGTTATAAGCATTATGATCATATGAGATGAGGGTGGTTTACAAGTTTCCTAATGATCTAAATATCCTATAAATGGTGGAGAGAAACTATGTGTGAAAGTGATGAGAAATGGTAAGAAGTGGCTTGCTATTTATAGGCAAAAAGGCCAAACCATGTTTCTGTCCCAAGGATCCCTCCTGGATGGATCTGGCCCTTGTAATTCCATGGATCCGTGGGACATTTAAGGGATCAGTGGGACTCTCCTTTTTGCCCATGGGTTTTGGGTCATGGGTCATGGGTTATGGGTCATGGGTATCAAGTAGATTCAATGTATCTATAAGATGTAATGGATCTAGTCTATGGTTCATGGATTAAAACCATGGGTCATGGATTAAAACCCTGTATGACTTATTCATGATGTCATGCAATGGGTATGGGTAACTGACTTTGGGTTTTACCCAACTACATTCAATGTATTTGTTCAATGGGTCAAATACTTAAGTTTCTACCCATTTATATTACCCATTATGATACATACTAGTTATGTATATGTTTACCCAATATGTAAACACTAGTTGTTATACATAAACTATTTAACTAAACATGTTTAATGGTTTGTTAGGGGGTTTGATCATAACGCAACATAACAAACATGTACGAACCTGTGTTGTTGCATACAAGGACTTGGAGTTGTCGAAGGTGTTGAGAGTAGTTGAGACAAAATCTATTACAAGTAACTTATACATTTTACGTTATGTATTACAAGTTACATGTTTGTCATCAACAAAACAAACGAGACTGTATAGATTAAATATCGTAATATTTGCACTAACAATTTCTAAGACCGTAGATGTTATCGATACCAGAAGACATGTCTTGAGAAAATAATATTTTTGGTATTTTTAAATTTTCTGATTTTTATTGGTTTTTCAAGATTTTATAATTTTTTATTTTCTTTTGTTGGTTTTATAGTTTTATATTTTGCTTTTTGATAAATATTTACAACATAGAGTAGATGATATAGTTTAAGAAGATAATGATACGAGTACCGAGATAAGGACATCGTTCAACACCGTTGTAAAAGATAGAAATCGTCCTCTCTTAAACTTTCAACACCAAAGCTTTCGAGGCTCCAGAATAGTCGTCAGAACTTGAACCTTCAAAAGTGAGACTTTGGTAGCTTCCCCCCACACCGAAAATCCTTTTGTTGAGCAGATTCAAACCTTTCTTTCAAGCTTGTCTTAGCCAGGTGCACAGAGAAGCACACCACTATCATCGATCTTGCTGCTCCTTTTTAAGAATGATCATTGAAATTCTTCGTTCGAGGTTATATCATCAAGATAGAACAGCAATGTATCATCTCATGCTTGAGTAAGTCTTCTCATATTTATTTTCCACTGAAGTCTGAGGTGATGCATACCAAAAGGTGTTAAGAGACATTTTCTTTCCAAGTAGTTGAATTGATGTAGTCAGTCTCATTGTATAAAGCTCACGAACCCGAATACACATATACCCATTCAAAGAATAACTGATAACATCTCCACAATGTACACATTTATCTTTCCCGATGATTGTGTATGAAGCTCAAGAACTCGAAGTACCCAAATGCCCTTCCTAGAGATCGTTTTGAGTTTATCCTCCCACGACTTGGCTTCAAAAGTCTTCAACCGGAAACACTCAAACGTCTTTAGGAGTAAGAAGAGAAAATAACCGATAACACTGAAGTAGCAGATTGAATCATTGATCATCTCTGTGGATATCAACTCTGGAATAACCGATTAAGTCCGATCACGTGAAACTGCTAAACATCCCTTAAGTACAAGTATCTCTCCCCTGATAATTGCGATAACATCAAAATCATCACAACTTGTGTACCTCTTTTATCTTCAGAAACTTTCTCTTACATCTCTTCCCCCACATAGTTGGAATACGAACACCAAACGCTATGATGAGATAAGCATTTAGTTTCTCTGCGGTTATGACATATGTCTTCCCAGGATATCTTTAATCACTTAGAAGTATTAAGTTCATCAAGTTTACTCGTGTTTAGATGCGTGTCTCCTTCTCCCTTGCTGGTTTTGATACTTCAGAATCAGCAACACATTGCAAGCCCATATACTATAAATCTTTTGAGAAGAACACCATTAGCTCAAATGTATTGTAGATCTTTACTGAAGACAAATGTGAGCTCTACTTAGGGATAAATTTGCTTTTTTTTGTCAAGAAAACATCTTTGATAAATGCAATGGATTAGTGAGTAAACATAATTGGAACTTGGTGCTAAACCCAATGGATTAAAGTTGGTATAAATCAGATTAAGCATAGAAATAAGCCTTAAATAAGGGAAGTCTTTTGATAACAATGCAACTCGCTTTAGTCTTCTAACACGCAGTAAAGTGTAACAGTATAGACTCAACCTTCTTCAAGATTTTTTGTTTGGGGAATAGAATGTTAACATCTTCAACTTACCAAATGCATTCCCGTTAACTTACATATAGCAAATTCCCTTAACTAAAATCCCTCCCAATCAAACAAGAACATAAAGATGTTCATCAAGGAAATCAGCCCTGCAACTGAAAGCACTTTGTCATTAATCATATCAGCCCGTGAGAAGATGTCAACCAATGGATCTTAGAAGAAACTCTATGTGAAGATGACCCGATAAGAAGAAGCTCGGTTCTTACATGAGTTTGGAGCGTATGACCATTTGTTCTCAGATGTCAATCAACATGCAGTAGTTTTACACTTCTTCTCCCCCTCAAGAATTGAATACTAAGTTGCCATTCTTGACTAAACAAGTGAGTGTCATCCCAATGTAGTCTATTCCCACTTCTCCTCCGCAAAAATTGAAAATGGTGTCGTCATTACCATTTTTTGATTTAGCAAGTGAAATAAGAAAACAATCAACGGTAGCTCGGTTCACTTGATGACTGATCGTGCAAGGAAAAAGCATGAATCTTGTTGATGAGAACGGTCATAAATGATCAGATTTCTCTTCTTCTGAAGATAAAGCGCACTGAAGCGTACACTTTTATTTTCTTTAGGGAATGAGGCTTGAAATGTTGTGTTCAAATGTCATAGGCAAGAAGATTTCTCTTCTTTCGAAGATAAAGTGCACTGAAGCGTACACTTTTCTTTTCTTTAGAGTAAGAGGCTTGAACTGTTGTGTTCAAACGTCATAATCTTTCTCTTTACTACATCTATTGGCTAACTTGTTATCTACCCCATTATTATTCAGTAGGCTCTTTGTCATGACAGCTGATGGAGAAAAACCCAATATGATGAATTTGACCCTGAAGTAAAATAACCCGAACTCGTGACTTAAACTTGCACATATGTAACAAAGAGCGGTGCTGATATTTCATGCCCCTTTAAATCCCTAAGTAATCTATACTCTTCATCCAACAAACCATCAAGTATAAGACGTACATCACCTCTTGAAAATCCACAATTCAATGTGACACTAAGCACTACAAAAGTAACTCCTTAAAGTGATAGTTATTTTGTGGTGGTAAAAAGAAAAAGAAAAATCACCAAAAAAATAACTAGATTTCCAAGTCTTCGTCTTTGAAAATGTTAAAACTCGAAAAATGATCTTGAAGAATCTTCATCCAACCATCCCCGATACCTTCAGCTACTAAGTACACTCACCCGTGAAATTTCACTTCAACCTTAAATAAATAATAATGAATTAACGCCGTTGTCACATTTTGTGGTTTAAAATCCCAGATCTAGCCTCCTTTGACGTTTTAAGTGAACTATCAGCGGGTGATGGGTTCCATATCAGCGGGTGGTATATATCCCTCTGAGTCTTTGTCCCCCGTTGACCCCTCAGACACTGGTGGGAGTTTCCCAGTTCCTTCTCCTGAGTCAGGATTGGTTTTGGGTTCCGTATCGGCGGGTAGTTTCTTTCCCTCCGAGTCTTTGTCCCCCAGTGACCCCTGAGATACTGGTGGGTGTTTCCCAGTGCCTTTGGCGGAGTCAGTGATTGTTGTATTCCTATCAGTGGGTTGTTTGTTTCCCCCTGATTCTTGGGATCGATCATTGTGCCCTCAGACAAAGACTGGATTTGTTAATGCATCATCAGGCGTTGTGGAAGGCGCTCCCCTAACAGCGGGTTGTTTATTTCCCTCTGGATCTGGGAGTAGTAGGTGTGACCAGGGCACTGCCTGTGATGTATCAGTGTCCTTCGTTGTCACGGGGTGGTTGTTGCCTGGTCATGGTTGTCTGTTTAGTCTCGGGATTTTTTGTGCCTCTTAGGCTGTGCTCCTGAAGCCTCAGGCCCTGAGACTTTGGTTTAGTCTTAGTCCCAGTCTGAGACTTCCCCTTTCTCTTTTTAGGAGCAGGGTTTGGAGACACTGATCCACTTTGATTCTTTACAGCAATCATGTGGGCCGTCAATTCAATGGGAGTGACAAGGGATGGGTCCTTTTGAAAATTTGATGGGCTCAGGATGCCAGGTAAATTTCCAAAATTTTCATCCTGAGTATAATTTGAACCCAGTAACGATTGCAAAGCACAAGAGACAAACCTAGGATACGAAACATACTTCATCCTAGTTTTGCTCTGTAGCTTCGTTATGAGATC